>CM075982.1:43922002-44098279 GCA_038087875.1 Malacoraja senta | reverse complement strand
TCTCTGGGCAGAGGTCTTTTTTAGACCAAGGCCCAAGCCGGCCTTCATGGAAAATGCGCAATCTGTGCACCCGAGCAGTCCTACCCTCCAAACCTCGAGGATGGAAATAGAACCCGTATCAGGGGCCCTTGGGCCTACCATAAGACCACCAGTAACCATGGAGGTAGGTGGGTCTGGTTCTTTCTGGAACATGGGGTGTGGATCAGTTACAAGTTGGCGGTAGATTACACTTGTTTTTGCACAAATGGTGGTGGATAACATCAGATCCGTTTATACTGCACAGTATACAAGGGTTCCAAATTGAATTTCCTCTTAACTTATTGCCACCCATACAACATACACCAAGTCGGGCATTTATTCATTCCAAACAAGAAGGTTTGGGTATACAAGCAGAAATTCATAAATTACACACAAAAGGGGTAATCAAGAAGTCAAGTCAATGTCCAGCCGTCTAATCTTCTGTTCGGGTAAGACCTATCCAAACAAGTAAAAGATCTGGATGAGGAAGCAAAAGCTGTCGGGTTAATTAAAGCACCCACGACGAACAAAGCTTCGCCGTTTCGGCGACATCACCCCTGCGCCTCCAGAAAAGAAAGATGGAGGATGTCGGATCATCCTTGATTTAACTCAACTTAATTCACATGTGCAGTATATACACTTTTTAAATGGGAAACTTCGTTACTGCCTAACAACTGATTCCCAAAGGATGCTTTATGGCATGCATCGATCTCAAATATGCATACTATTCAGTTCCCATTCACAGGGATCACTGTAGATATTTGAAATTTAGCTGGGTGGGGCAACTATGGCAGTTTAAAGCGTTACCTAATGGGCTAACTTCAGCTCCCAGGTTATTTACCAAATTACTAAAGCCGGTGCTTGGGCTGCTCAGAGTTCAAAAACACATTGTTATGGCCTAACTGGATGATACTCTAAAATGCTGTATTTGGCTAAATTAGCTGTTTTCAGCCACGAAACTCATATTTGAGAAATTGGGGCTTCACATCCATCCAGTTAAATCTAAGTTGATACCAACTAGAGTTATTGATTATTTGGGATTTGCCTTTATTAATATGTCTGTGACTCTGCCCTGGGGCAAGAGATTAGAATTAATAGAAGCCTGTAACAACCTTGTTGTTATGAAGCAGCCTTCTATTCGCCAGGTGGCTAGTGTGGCAAAATAGTGGCTGTTTTTTCCAGCTGCGCAATTTGGGCCTTTGCATTATCAGAATTTATAATGTGCAAAGGAGCAAGCTCTCAAGTACCATTTAGGTCATTTTAACAGACCTATGCTATTACCAGCTGAAGCTATCAGAATTACAATGGTGGACGACCAATATTCAGCATTGCTCCAGTAACATTTGGTCAGTAAACCTTCAGTTATATTACAAACTGATGCTAGTGCTCAAGGATGGGGAACTACTAATACCATCTCTAGTTGCGGTGGCAGATGGGATGTGCATGAGTTACCAATTCTAGATGCTGGGGGCATTCAATGGGTTAAAGGCTTATTGTGGGAATATGCATATTTGCATGTTCAACTACAAGTTGATATCACTATGGCGGTGGCATATATTAATCACATGGGTGGAATCAAGTCAGTATCCTGCGATAGTTTAGCTAACCTCATTTGGCACTGGTGTATCGTCACATAAATTTAATGACAACACAGAATGGATGTTGGATCACAAAGTATTTAACGACATTGTTGCTCGGTATGGAACACCGATTATCGATTTCTTGCATCTAGGCTCAATCACCAGTTGCAAAAATATGTGGCATGGGAGCCAGACCCAGGGGCAGTGGCGATAGATGCATTCTCGCTACACTGGGGAGGAATGTTCTTTTATGCCTTTCCTCCATTTTACCTCATCAGTCGGGTCTTGCAAAAAATCCAGCAAGATTCCGCTTCAGGCTTTTTCGTAGGGCCTGACTGGCTTACGTAGCCATGGTTCCAGCTGATGTTGGGAATGATATTAAAACCTTATATGGTTGTTTATAAACACAAACAATTGCTGGTTCATCCTGTGACTCGGGAAGCCACCCTCTGCATGATAGAATCAATTTATTGATTTGCAGACTCTAAGAAGACCGTTCCTGGGGCTCGGGTTGTCAGACCGAACCGCGGACATGATCACTGCAGCTTGGAGGGATAGCACCAAAAAGCAGTACATTTCGTCATCAGGAGATGGGAAGTGTTTTGTTTAAATGCTAATATAACATATAATCGGCACGGATAACTGACGTCTTGGAGTTCCTTTCAATTGGTTCTTTGACAAAAAATTAAGTTATAGTGCCATTAACTGTGCCAAAAGTGCCTTGTCATCATATTTGCTGCTGGGATCGGGACCCACTCTGTCGGGTCTCACCCTCTGATATCCAGATTTATGAAGGATATCTTTAACACAAATCCTCCCAGGCCCAGGTACACGGAAGCATGGAATATTTACATTGTGTTAATTCTATTTCGCCGGTGGGCTCCAGCTACGTCCTTATCTTTGGCCCGGCTCTCATATAAGGTAGTTATGCTCATGGCGCTGGTTTCAGCACAATGCGTTCAGTCGTTGCATAAGCTATGGCTGAACAGAATGGTTATATCTATCCACAACATAACGTTCTATATAAATGAGTTAATTAAACTAAGCAGACCGGGGGCATTGGGTCTAAAGCTGGAATTTCTAGCATATCCTATGGACCATAGATTGTGTGTTGTCACATATATTCATCTATATTTTAAGGCTACAAAGAACCTTAGAGGCACTGAGCTGGCAATGTTCATTAGCCACAAAAAAACCATACAAGAGGGTTTCAGTGCAGACCATCTCCAGATGGTTTAGATATGTATTGGCTTGTGCAGGAGTGAACACTGATGTTTTTACATCTCACTCCACCAGGGCTGCAATAACATCAGCAGCAAGGTTCATGGAGGTTCCGCTGGACCGCATCCGAGTGACAGCAGGATGGTCGAATGAGCGGACTTTCCAAACATTTTATAATAAACCGATTGCCAGGCCAGGTTTGTTTGCCAAATCAATTCTGTTCTACTCAATAATTTGCTTATTATTTGCTTATTAATAGCATCAGCATGTTTTAAATCTATGTCATGTCTGAATGCATTCTCTTTTCAATCATTTCTGGTCAACTAATGCAGTGTGTTTCATGGACTCGTGTTCATCACATAGCTTTAAAATCTTCATGTAGTCACTCACGTGACTTCGAAGTAAAATAGTAAGATTAACGAGAACTTACCAGTTTGAAGTTTGATCTTTATTTTATGAGAAGTTGCGATGAGGGATTACGTGCCCTCCGCTCCCAACCCTCTTCTCATAAAGATCATGTGGTAGTTCTAGTTCTCGAATCTTCCTATAATCAGTTCAGCAACTGTTTTCTGTGATTTCACACCGCTGCTTTGAAGGTTGATGCGCATGCGGGCTGGCGGGCTTCTTCACGTAATACCTCATCGCAACTTCTCATAAAATAAAGATCAAACTTCAAACTGGTAAGTTCTCGTTTAATCTTACTATTAACTATAACAACACAGCAAATGAATATACAATAAATTACCTGTCATACTAGATAAACCAGACCATGATAGTGCAAGCCAAAGTATATAGTGCAACTTTAGTCCAACTTGGAGAAATAGCCAAGGCAAATGATAAATTCACTGAATGGAGGACAATATTTGTCCATTAGAAGTCAATAATGCAAATCATAAATAGTTCGCACTCGTAGAGATTTAGAAGAGAAAGATTTCCCAGTGTAATCCCACTCGACTCCAGGGGATTCTGAACACAGTAATGGATTTGCTGGCATCTGTCATTCTGGTCAATGCAGACTTACAGCAGGTCAGTATAAATCCAGGAATCTCTGATTTGGAGGTAGCTGAATACTGACCAACCACGACAGCCAGCCAGTAGGAAGTCAATAAAAGTATGAATTTCAATGCAGGGGAAATAAAGTTTACAAAGTCATTGTTTTCTGCACTGAAAACCTTAGAAATAAGGTGACCAGTCCTTACAGTACAATATCCCAATCATCTGTTGTTGGCTCAGAGAGAATAAATCAAACTCTGGTCTTTCTTTCAGTTTACTGTGAGAACCTAACACCACAGCCAGGCTTCTGACAATCACATTATCCATAGGAATTACTTAGTGTTGTCAGTTCATCTGTGGGGAGAGGGAGGGGGTGACCTATATTGTTACTGTTGCCACTCCTTGTAGTCACAGGTTCCAAGGGAGCCCCTATTCAAGGCATCTGATTATTGTTCATTGTAGGTGCAGTAGCAGTGTGTGGCATTGGGAACAATAATCTCCCGGAAACCTAATGGGGAAAGAGTTTGAACTGTAGAGTGAACATGCGTAGAAGCAGAGATGGTTAAGTGGAGATATTGTGGAGAATTTGTTGCCTGATGTCATACTCTACACAAAGGAGATACAATTCCAGAACTGTTTCATGATGCCATGCCAAGAACGTGCAGAATCAGTGCAAGCTAACTGACAGTTTGAAGATTAATGCATGTTCTCCACCCCACCCCCACAAAAACTGTCTGATTGTTTGCTCCTATGCAATATGTAAGATCACCATTAAGCAAATGCTTGCAGTATGGAGAGCATCAGTTGAAAACTTCAGTTTAAGGCTTCAAACATAGCCAGTATGATTTGATTTAAACCACAAAATGCCCAATGAATATGTACATCCTAAAAACCTCTTGTCTCCTTCTCCCTCAACACCCCAACTTCCATACAATGCTATACAAACAGTTACGTTTAGACGTACAGCATGGAAACGGGCCCTTCAGCCCACCAAGTCCACAGTGACCACCAAACACCCGCTCAACTGCTCCCTAAAGGTTAGGGGCAATTCGACAGAGGCCATTGAACCTACAAACCCACACATCTTTGAAATGTAGGAGGAAAGCGGAGCACCCAAAGGAAACCCACGCAGTCACACGTAGAACGTGTAAACTCCACACAGACATCCTAGGTCAGGATCGAACCCAGGTCTCTGTGAGGCAACAATTCTACCAGCTGTGCCACTGTGCTGCAACATGCAGAGAATTTTTACTTCAACATTCTACTTCAGGGTGATGTACAGACTTTGTATTAAAATTCCCCACTGCATGCAAAATCCCTGAGATAACTCTGTTTTTAAAGTCTTGCAATAACTTGCGATATTTGTGCAAAAATAACCATTTCTGATTAGAGGGCTCGCTTAACCTTTGATTCCAGAAAAAAAATATATAAGTGTTTGTGAATTCAGCAATTTTGTTTAGGAGGGAACCCGAGAACAAAGCAAGAGCTACGCGGTTAGAAGGAAAACTGGTCTCCATTTAGAAGGAGAGCAAATTGCTCTTCAGTTTCACAACCGGAGATTCAATCAGAAGTATTTTATTCAGTTGAGAATTGCACTGCACTATGTCGGTAAAAGTCTGCACTGATATTGCAATCAGGCTTCCTGAGGGTACAGGCTTCAATACATTTAGCCAAGCCATCAGGGGAGATGGGATGGGAAGGAGAGCGGAATTATCTTGGAGTAAAAGCTGCCGTTGCATAGATCAAACAATGATTGGTATTAACAGCATCGACATCTGTATCTCCAGGCTGGTCCAGACATCTAATCCAGTGATAGGAGGTTTGGGGAAGGAAAAAAAAATCACACTTATATAGTGCTTTTCATGATTTGAAAAAACCTCTAAGCTTAGTTGACTTTACGTTACTTTCATTTGGTTTGGTTTGATTTGGTTTGGTTTGGTTTGGTTTGGTTTGGTTTGGTTTGGTCTGGTTTGGTTTGGTTTAGAGATACAGTGTGAAACGGGCTCTTCAGCCCACCGAGGCCATGCCGGCCAACGAACGCCCATACACTAGTTCTATCCTACATACTAGGGACAATTTTAGAAGCCAATTAACCGACAGACCTGCACGTCTTTGGAATGAGGGAGGAAACTGGAGCACCCGGAGAAAAGCCATACGGTCACAGGGAGAACGTATAAACTCCATACAGAGGTCAGAACTGGACTCATGTAGACTCTTTATACTTTAGAGATACAGCATGGAAACAGGTCCTTTGGTCCACCGACTCCGAGCCAACCAGCGATCACCCCGTACACCAGCACAATCCTACACACTAGGGACATTTTACAATTTCCAAAAGCCAGTTAACCTTCCGGGTGCTCTGGTATCTTCCCACATCCCAAAGACTTAGGTATGTGTGAGGAAAGTGGAGCACCTGGAGAAAACCCACACGGTCACAGGGAGAATGTACAAACACCGTACAGACAGCACCCATAGTCAGGATTGAACTCGGGCCTCTGGCGTTGTAAGGCAGCAACTCTACCGCTGCGCCACTCTGCCACCTCTTTAAAAGTATATAGTTCACTTTAAAGGTCAGTGATTGTGATAAAATCGGAAA
Organism: Malacoraja senta; assembly: GCA_038087875.1. Lineage (NCBI taxonomy): Eukaryota > Metazoa > Chordata > Chondrichthyes > Rajiformes > Rajidae > Malacoraja > Malacoraja senta. Next base: position 44,091,871 of record CM075982.1, on the reverse strand, counting down.
CACGGCAGTCAGTTTATGCAGAGAAAGCTCCCATAAAATAGCAATTTGATGTTGACTGGATCATCTGTTTTAGTGATGTCCGTAGAATATTGTAGTTCTCAGGAGCTGAGTGAGTATCACCGTCACTCATTTGTTCGCTCAGACATGGTGCTTCAAGGAAACACAATCTCTATTATTGACTGTAGGCTTTCCACTGAACTGTGAGCATGATACAAATGATGTTACAAGAGATAACCGTGTGAAACATTTTCTTCAGGTAGTAGTAATTCATCAACCCAAAGGGTAGCCTTTTCTGAGCAGCCAACATACATCACACCATTCCCTCTTTAAAAAGGAAGGAAGGAAAAATGCTGTACAAACTGATAAACTATACAAAGTAAAGCCTTATATGCACTGATATGTTAACACAGGCCACTTGTAAACTTTCATATTCAATATATTTAATAGATAGACACAAAACGCTGGAGTAACTCAGTGGGTCAGGCACCATATCAATGTTTTCTCCAATGTCAAGTAACTCCTGTATTCCTTCCTCCCACCCCCTCTCTCCTCCCGTCCCCCACCCTAGTCGTACTACTAGTTCCACTGTTCGCATCCTTGTATCCCTCTCGTTAGCACACCCAGGCAACAATGGACCATTATGGACCACCCTTCCTGAGGTCATCTGTCGCCAGCCCTGTTTTGTTCTGATCTTCTCCATCTTTCAGTCTGAAGAAGGAAAACGGCCCAAAACGTCACCTATTCCTTTTCTCCAGAGATGCTGCCTGACCTGCTGAGTTAATCCAGCATGTTGTGTCTATCATCTGCAGTTCTTTCATACACATTATGTCTAAACGTTTATACACAATAAAACTCATAGAATCACATAAAACACAAGGAGGCCATTTGGCCCATTAGGTCTTCTCAACCATTCATCATGTTCATTGTTGTTCATCTGCTCAGGGTACCTGATCCCTCCTTCTCCCCATTTTCTTTGGCATTTAGAAACATATTTACCTCCTTTTCAAACACATTGAAGCCTCCACTGCCATTCTCAAACATGCCATTATGTTATCCCCAATCCTATCTGCTTTAATTTGGCCCATTAACCTTTTACCAAAACCTTATGAAAGTTTGATTGTTTCTTCCTTATTTATTCTACTAGTTACTGCAAAAATCAATTCTGGTAGATTCTGTTAAGCATGATTGGCCCTTCTGACTTTGCTGATGTTATCCAATTCCCTTAATGCTTTCCAAATGCAAAAGAAAACTGCTGGAAAAACTCAATGGGTCAGGCATCATCTGTGGAGGAAAATGCTTTCCAAGTGTTCTGATTTTGTGTTTATTGTAATTGATGTTGGCATTTTCTTTAGTGTTGAAGTTAGGGTTACTGGACTGCAATCCCCAGTTTTTTATTCCTTCCTCCTTTTGAGTCGGGGCCCTTCTTCAGTGTTGCTATCAAAAGAGAAACAAGGATCTGCAGATGCTGGTTTACAAAAAAAGGCACAAGATGTTGGAGTAACTCAGCTGGTCAGGCAACATCTTTGGAAAACTTGGGTGGGTGACATTTCAGGTCAGGACCCATCTTCAGACTGATTCAGTCTATCAGCCAGAAGAGAGGTCCCAACCCAAAACATCACCTATCCATGTTCTACAGAAATGCTGCCTGAGGTGCCAAGTTATTTAAGCACTCTGTGTCATTTTTTGTTGTCACCAACGTTTTTTTACTAACAAAGAAATCTACTAATTGAATCAATCAATCAATCTATAATTGAAAAAAAACAACTCAAGCCAAATGACAAAAGATAAAAGAATGTTATTACTGTATATGATTTTTTTAAATGAATCAATTCTTACGGAAGTTCCACGTGGGTGAATATAGTCACTTATTTCAAAGCAGCAAAGTACTTCAATAATGTGTGATTCTTTTTCATGGAAGACCAAAGTATCCATGCATTCATGCTATGGTGTAGAGAATTTCTGGCCCTTTGATCCAGAAGAACCTTCTCTGTTAATGTCATCAAGATATGACTTAGGTTGTGGCTTATCTCTACTCCATACTGTAAAGGTTACTGATTAGATATTTGTTTCTTTTAAACTGAGCATTTTATTGGCAAAGGTGTCGTTCGTCCTTGCGATAGATTCTGGTAGTGCCCTCTCAGCTCTTGTAAACAAGTCTAGAATATAGAGATGCTAAACAAATATTCAGTATCATCGCTTGTTAAAAAAAGATATAGTCCAATCAACATGCCTAATGACAAATCGACTGCCCACTTGACCTGAGTTTTCAAAGAGGTTATTCATCTCTCTCTTTAGCCGCTGAATAGTGAGTTTAAAGGCAAACTCCCACAGACCATTTATGGTAAAGCCCCAGGACCTGTGTGTGAGGAGCTGCATTAAATTCAGTAATACCAAGAGCAATATTAATGTCTATATCTTTATTCATCTATCCGCTCATTTACAATAAATCAAGGGCTCCTCATTTCATTTGATTAATCTTTGTTTTATGAATCTATTAAAAATATAAAACCCGCTAATTACTGCTGGTAAGAATATATTACAGGAGGCGTGTGGGGAAGGAAAGAGGTAGGAATTTCAGCTTTAAGCTGATTAATATTTCAGAAGGAAGTCTTCCTAATTGTGAAGAACCAGCCCCACCTATAGCTTGAACCTCCCTGGTTTCCAAACACTGATACTTTAGTCTTTACTAGAGATATAGTGTGGAAACAGGCCCTTCGGCCCACCGAGTCTGCGCCAACCAACTAGCACTATCCTACACGCTAGATTTACACTTTACAGAAGCCAGTTAACCTGCAAATCTGTATGTCTTTGGAATGTGGGAGGAAACCGGAACACCCAGAGAAAACCTATGCGGTCACAGGGAGAACGTGCAAACTCTACACAGACAGCACCTATCAGGATCGAACCCGGGTCTCTCTCACTGTAAAGCAGCAACTCTACCGCTGTGCCACTGTGCCACCCTTAGATTTTTTGTTCTTTATTTTTCCTGTGGGAAGAGATGGTCCCAAGGGAGGTGATGCTCCTGTTACAACAGTTTACACTTTTACCTCAAATTTCCAAAATTGTCATTTCTTTCCCTTTCATGTTGCAGTTCTATAGAATTTTGGTTAGGCCGTATTTGGAGCATAGAGTGTGCAGTTCTGGTTTCCCATTACATAGAAACATAGAAACATAGAAAAATAGGTGCAGGAGTAGGCCATTCGGCCCTCGAGCCAGCCCCGCCATTCAATATGATCATGGCTGATCATCTAAAATCAGTACCCCGATCCTGCTTTTTCTCCATATCCCTTGATTTCTTTAGCCCTAAGAGCTAAACCTAAAAGGCCTGTCTCACGAGTCTGCGGTCATTGGCGGCAAAACAGGAACAATCTACCGCTCCTGGGCCGCCAGAGACCGCGGGCTCGGTCAAACGCCCACCGCCGGGGCCGTGCGGCGTTGTTCCCAACACCGCACGGTGCTAAAATAAAACCAACATTGTTAAAAAATATGTTCCTACCGCACAGCCGCTGCCAGTGAGGCACGAGTGCGGCACGGTCACCTCCACAGCCACCGCCACAGCCGCCGCCAGTGCGGCACGAGCGCCGTGCGTCGAACTTGCACCGCCACAGCCGCCGCTAGTGAGGCATGTGTGCGGCACGGCCGCCGCCACAGCCGCCGCCACAGCGCCGCGATCAGCACTGCCGCCACCACAGCCCCGCAGATCCGAAATGACGTCATCGCAGTCGGCCCGCCCTTTTTTTTTTACTTACCGCAAGCTCGTGGGACCAGCCGTACTTAAATCACTCGGCCCCCGCGCAGCACCCGTGCGGCGCTCCCGCGGCATAGGCTCGGCGCTCTCGCCGTTGCCGTGCGGTCCCCTCTACCGGCGACGCCGCGCTTCACCGCCGATGACCGCAACACCGTGAGACAGAGCCTTAATAACTCTCTCTTGAAAACATCCAGTGAATTGGCCTCGGCTGCCTTCTGTGGCAGAGAAGGATGGTGTGGGCTACAGGAAGGATGCGGTGGGTTTGAAGTGGGTGCAGAAGAGGTTTACCAGAATGCTGCCTGGACTAGATGGAATTACCTATAGGACAAGCTTGGATTGTTTTCTCTGGAAAGTCAGAGGCTGAGGGGAGACCTGATAGAAATATATACAATTGTGAGAGACGTAGACTGGGTAGACATTCAGAACCTTTTCTCCAAGGTGCAAATGTCCAAGGATAGAGGGCATAGTTTTAAGATGAGAGGGGCAAAGTTTAAAGGATATTTGTGAGGTAAATTATTTTGTAACAGGGCCTGGAGGCAATGTGATAGTTGCAGTTAAGAGTCTTTTAAATAGGCACATGGAAATGCAGAGAATTGAAGGATAGGGATCAAATTCAGACAGAAGAGATTAGTTTAACGGCATGGACTTTGTAGGCTGAAGGGCCTGTTCTTGATCCCAAACAATGATATATTTGATGCTTCAGGTCAATAAACTGTTAGTTCAGATGAAAGATTGTTGATTGAATAGTTAACTCTGTTTAATACTCCAAAGAGGCTGCTTCATTCCATTTGCATTTTACTTTAGGATTATGGCACCTGTGTTATTTTTTTCAACACAAACTACACATGCTCCCAGCGCTTCATCTTGCTTCCCACAGCCCAATATAATAACAATAAAAATGTTGCGTTTTGTTTTTAATCTCTCTGTGCTCACTTCTGCCTGATATGCCCCTGCATCACTGAACATCTCACCCTGCCAGTTCATCAGTCCAGTTGCATACAAAAACTTGCATTTATGCATTATCTTTAGCAGATTAAAAGTGGTGATTAACAAGACAGGAGTGAATATCTGTCAGACATGATGTTGAGATGCTGCCTGACCCACGGAGTTACTCCAGCATCTTGTGTTCTATGTAAAATCCCACCATCTGCAGTTCCTTGTGTCAAAATGTTTAAGCTCACTTTGATTCAAATAATTGGTTGGGTTGTGTGGCTGAAAATATGATGGATAAAGAAACAGTCACTCAATTTAAACATAGAAAAACGGTGTCCGTTTGACATTAGCTGAGCACACATTTTGAACTTAATGTGCTGTTAGTTAAAGTGAAAGACTCTGATAACTGCTGGAAAGTGTCAACAGCCTGAACACCTCGGAAGAAGTCACAGATTTCTTCATTGCCAAGAGACCCACAGAATTGCATAATATGTTCGGCATTATGTACAGGGGTCTTTGTGGGTGGAATCCGCTAAATTTGAGTAAGGATTGAGAATACTAGTAATAAGACAAAGCTTAATGCATAGGTGTACATACATAAGCCACTCCACTCCCCAAGTTACACTTAGTTTAATTTAATTTAGTTTAGAGGTACAGTGTGGCCCACTGAGTCCATGTCAACCAACAATCACCTGTACCCTACTATCCAACACACTAGGGACAATTTACAGAAGCCAATTATCCTACAAACCTGCACGTCTTTGGAATGAGGGTGGAAACTGGAGCATCCAGAGAAAATCCATGCAGACACAGGGAGAACATACAAACTCCGTACAGACAGCACCTGTATTCAGGATCAAACCCGGGTCTCAGTACGCTGCAAGGCAGCAACTCTACCGCTGCACCACTGCGCTGCCCACTTCTTCATCTCCACCATCTCATGCTCAACCAAACCTCTTGTAAGCTTAGTCACAGAGTCTCGGCACAGCGTAGGAACAGGTCCTTTGGCCCAACACGTTAACGCTAACCATTAAGTACTTATTTATACTAATCCCATTTACCCTGACTTGGTTCTTGGCCTCCCATTCCCTGGCAATTCAAGCACTCATCTAGATTCTTCGTGAATGCTGTTAGCATTTCTACATGGTTCTTTCACGAGCCACACAAGCAATGCATTCCTGGTTGCAACCACCTTCTTCTTGGTGAGAACGTTTTTAACGTCCTCAACTTCTTAAGTCTTACCCTAAACCTGTGCCCACTAGCATTAGATACGAAGGGGAAACGTTTCCTATGACCTTCATAATTTTGTGTACCTTCTAAACCCCAGAGAAATCAAATCCAGCCTACCCAGTCTCTCTTTGTAACTGAAATTCTCCATCCAAGGCAACACCCTAATGAATCTCTTCTGAACCCTCTCCATCATAAATATGCCCTTTGTACAGTATGGCAACAAGAAATGGGCACAGTGTTTTATGAAGTTGTACCACAACAACCTCCTATTGTATTTATCCCCCAACTAATGAAGGCAACTATGCCTCCACTACCTATGTACCCGTGTTGCCACCTTCATAGATCCTTTGACCCATAGGCAGGGGTTTCTCTGTTCCTCAATACTCTCCAGTGCTTCAATGTCCCAACAAAAGTTGAGTTTCTATCATGAATATGCCCTTATTCTTCATGCCTAATAACATCAATATCTCATCCAGACCCATCTGCAATGAAAGGCTTTAGGCTTTGGACTTAAACTTAACAAATACAGGCCCACCGTGTCCATGCCGACCAGCAATCACCCCATATACTAATATCATCGTACACATTAGGGACAATTTACAATTTTATCAGCCAATTAACATACAAATCTGTACGCCTTTGAAGGTGGGAGAAAACCGGAGCACCCAGAGAAATCCCACGCGATCACAGGGAGAACGTATAAACTCCGTACAGACAATATCCATAGTCAGGTTCAAACCTTGGTCTCGGGCGATGTAAGGCAGGAACTCTACCGCTGAGCCGCCCAGTTCTGTATGCTATCCTATCAAATCATGCTATACCTGAGTATACTGCATCCACGGAGTCTGAAGAAGGGTCTGAAACCAAAACCTCCTATCCAATCCTACCACAGATGCTGGTCTGACCCGCTGAGTTTCTCCAGCACTTTGTATTTTCTCAATATCGCATCCTCTTTGCTTCTCAATCTTTTTGCCCATCACTTGTTAAAACCCTCTCTTTTGACCAGGATTTTAGTCTGTTATTATACCTTTTTTTTTTGGTCAACTACCAGTTTTCCTTATGCTCTCAGGTGCAGTATTGTCGCTATTCTCTGGAAATATGATTATTTCTATTGTTAAATATTGATAACTAGAAGGGATGGAAAGGTTTTGTGTGTTAAATGCACAAATGGATCGATTGTAATCATGTACAGTATTGTCTTTCTGCTGACTGGTTAGCACGCAACAAAAGCTGAAAGATGGCATAACCTTTAGATGTTTAATGAAAATAAATAATAGAAAAAGTGCTTAGGCTATAGTCATCAGTTATTATAAACACAGGCAATTTAGTTGCAAGATTAGTTCTATTCCGGGGTACAGGTATTAAGTTGGTCAGTGCATGATCGTTCATTACCTTGAACTTAGATCAGATTTATATTCCTCCTTCAGAAGAGTTCAGAAGTTTAATCTTTCCGTTTTCGTGGGATGTCTTTCCTTGCTTTCTCTTGTTCTGCAGTAGCTGCACTGTGGCAGTGGAACGAGCTGACAGCATGGCGCTGTGCTGGAAACCATCTTCCAGGACTGTCATCTTCATCGATCCTGTGCTGCCTGGACACCAGGCCTTCAAGTGAGTAAATAAGGAATTGTGTATCACCTTGGGCCAAGATTAGACTTCCCAGAGACTTAAAAGTTGCAAGATGGCGCCAGAATGTGACAACTCTCTAGACGCTGTTGCAGAAGTGCATCTGTTGAACTAATGCTCGTATCTATTGTACAAATGCGGGGTATGATTTGACAGGATACCATGCAGAACAAGCATTTCACTGTATCTCTGTGCACGTGACAATAAATAAACTAACCAACAAACACAGGGTTTTTTTTCTCTCACCTACTCCCTTTGTCTCATTTCACCTCAAAACAAATTGAAAATGGATTTATGTCTATTTATAGTTACAGGCAGACAATCAATGAACAGACGCAGCAACTCACTATGAGAATTCATTATTTTGAGATGATAATATCCCATAAAAATGCAAATGTTATAAATTTATAAAATGGAACAACGCATTGTTTGGATGTACTTTTGTAACCTATTATTCTGAACATGTCGAACATCCAATCAAGGCCATGCCATCATGGGCAGGTTCTCATGTCAAACCCCATTGGAAATATAACTCATTATTACAGGAGTCTGATACCAAACAAATTACCATGTCGTCAACAACTTTCACCATCAACCATTGTTAGCTTACTTGGCAAGCCACTGCAAATATATATATATGCAGCATAATATATATATAATATAATATAATATATATATATCGGAAGGAACTGCAGATTCTGGTTTACACCGAAGATAGACACAAAATGCTGGAGTAACTCAGCGGGCCAAGCAACATCTCTGGATAGAGGAATGGGTGATGTTTCGGGTCGAGACCGTCAGAAGAAGGGTCTCTATCTGAAGCGTCACCCATTCCTTCTATCCAGAGATGCTCCCTCTCCCGCTGTACATATACATATGCACTTGTGTATGGGTGTGTGTGTGTGTGTATGTGTATATACATATTCATGTATATATATGTATGTATACATATACTGTACATATACACTTATGCATATATATACCTGCATATATGCATATACATACACAGACACACATACACATATATATACATTACATATATAGTAAAAACCAAAGTAAACAAACGCACACACATATATGTATGTGGATGCATATATATATATACATATGAATAATTTTATGAGTAATTATGTGCGTAAATACACACACACACACACACACACACACACATATATATATATATTTATATACATAAAATAAAATGAGTAAAATCAGAGTAAAATTAAGTGGAATTTGATAGGTAATCATATGATGAAAATTATCCAGATTTACAGGGATTCCTAGGTATAAAATATTTATTAGGATCAAGACCAGTTTTGTGAATAAATGGATTTAAAATGAGTCCATTTTATCCTGTATATGTTTAAAAGATAATGCTTGGGTAGATTTGCAATAGTCATCCAACTCTAATATGTCTGGCTTCCAAAAGATGGCCCTTGCCTTCAGCTTCTGAAACAGGTCGATGTTCTAATTAAACTGGAAGACCTTGCTTTCAAGTGTTAACATTATCGGCTTGTGAATCAGCCAGAATGGAAATGAAACTAATAGTAGAACAAATAAATCCTCAACCTCAATACCCATGATTTTCCATCTAGCCAGAGTGCAGCATGGAGTTTTGTCATATCAAAGGCTAAAGCATTTTTCACATCACCCCCCAAGCATTTTATAGTCTTCAAAGTATTAGTGGATGGCACAGTGGCACAGCTTGTAGAGCTGCTACTTCATAGCACCTAAAGTAGCATAGCTACTTCAGAGACCCTAAATCGATCCTGACTTTGGGTGCTGTCTGTGTTGAGTTTGCACGTTCTCCCTGTGACTGGGTGGGTTTCCTTCAGGAGTTCTGGTTTCCCCCCACACCCCAAACATGCGGGTTTGTAAGTTAATCAGCCTCCATAAATTGCCCTTACCGTGTGGGGCGTGGGAAAGGCGATAACTTAGAACCAGTTTTAACAGTTGATCGATGATCGGCGTGGACTCAGTGGACTAAGGGCCTGTTTCCATGCTGTGTCTTTAAACTACCGTAATAAAGATTCAAAAGAGTTTTATTATAGGAAATTATGGAGTTTGCACATGCTGCTGCACCCGCTGAGTTTCTCCAGCATTTTTGTGTACCTCCCTGTGACCACATGGGTATACTCTGGGTGTACTTGTTTCCTCCCATACCCTAAAGCTGCACCGGTTTGTAGGTTAATTGGCGTCTGTAAATTGCCACTAATGTGTAGGGAGTGGATACGAAAATGGGATAACAGATTTAGTGCAAACAGGTGATTAATTGTTTGCATGGGCTCAATGGGCTGAAGGGCCTATTTCCAGACTATGTCTCTGAATTATGCACAGCAAACTCCCACTGAAAACAATGTGCTCACGACCAGATCATCTGGTTTTCGGGGAGATTAATATCAAACTGGTTCAAGTTTATTTTCTGTACTTTGAAACAGTATTAAAAAAATCTCATATCCATGAGGGAGAATAGTTTAATGTTTCATTTCTGAGACAGAGCCTCTGATAGTGCAGCACTCCCTCGGTATTACAGATATTTGTGCTTAAATTCCCGGAGTGTAGCTACAAACTTGAAATCTTCTAACAGCTGAGAGTCTACTCATTGAGCCTCTCCTCATATCTGAGACCCTCCAGGCTTGGTAATGCTGTATCCTCGTAAATTATTGTTGTATCATTTCTTGTTTAATTGCATTCTTCCTATAGTAGTGTGACCAGAACTGTACACAATACTCCAAATGTGGCTTTATCAATGTCTTCTATAGCTGTAACTCCTGTACTTAATACCATGACCACTGAACGTCAACGTGCAAATACCTTCTTCACAGCCCATCTATCTGTGTCACCCCTTTCATGGAACAATGTATCAGCGGTATGCATATTAATCTCTCTAACTTCAAGTAACCCTTGCATTCCATCTCTCTCCGACCCTTCCCCACTCTAGTCATCCATCTAGTTTCACTCGTTAGCTTCACTTGTTATCACCTTTTCCACAGCCAACAATGGACCATTGTGAGCTCTACCTTTCCCTGATCATCGTTGCTGGCTTTGGTTTGTCCTTATGCATTCCTTTCATTCATTTGTTCTTTGTACCCCCCTATAGTTTTAGTTTCCCTCTCCCCTGACTCTCACTCTGAAAAAGGGTTTCATCCCGAAATGTCATCTGTTCCTTTTCTCCAGAGAAGCTGCCTGACCGGTTGAGTTACTCCATTTTGTGTCTATCTTCAATGTATCTACACCCATGAATCTCCCTGTTCTACAACACCTCCCAGCCCCCTACCATTTACCTTCTAAGTTCTGTGATGGTTTGTTTAGATTTTGTTGATAGTTCCCCATTGAGTTTGAGTATAAAATGCACCATTACCTGTTCATTGACCAGGAAGAACATATTCACTAATGTGAATGGAATATTTAGTTTCCAATAATAAAAAAAACACCAGTTAGTTCATTTGGAAATGGAGCACATCTGTTAAGCAATTGCAAGACTGAATAGGAATCTATATTTGTTACAAGGCCAAGCATACTATTTGCACTTGCTGTACTGCATCACTCACAACTGCACGACATTCTGTGTAGAAGACAGACGTTGTACTGTAGCTCACAGCCTGTGATCTGAAAGTAAGCACTATATAGGGAAGAGAGTTGAGTCTTCACAAGTCATTAAGAATCGGACCTCGAAGAACCAAGTGGCGCAGCGGTACAGTTGCTGCCTTACAGCGCCAGAGATCCGGGTTCAATCCTGACTACGGGTGCGTGTGTGTACGGAGTTTGTACGTTCTCTCTGTGACATCGTGCATTTTCCTCCGGGTGCTTCAGTTTCCTCCCACATTCCAAAGATGTACAGGTTTCCTCCCATAATCCAAAGATTAAACCAGTTAGTTCATTGTAGATGTACAGGTTAATTGGCTTTGGTAAAAATCGTAAAATTGTCCCTAGTGTGTAGGATAGTGTTAGTGTACACAGATCGCTGATCAGCATGGACTCGGTGGGCCGAAGGGTCTGTTTCTGTGCTATATCTCTAAACTAAACCAAACTAAAAGAAGACATAACATGGAGACGGCAGTTTCATGAGTGACGTTAATGTTGAATATATCTTAAAAAATCAACACTAAGCTGTTCATATAATGAGAATGTTGAAGGTGGCTGTGATGAAATGCAGAATTCTAGCTGTTGAACTAAGAAGGCCAACAATGCAGTGGAGATGCTCAAAAAGTTTCAACCAAAATGTGAACTGACATTGAATGGCTTTCTGAAAGGCACAAGTAATGAGCAAGTCCAGCTACATCCTTTGGAATAGATTGGAAGAGGGTGAATCGGAGAATAAAAGTTTTGACAAGATCTTTGAAATATTCGGTGCACACCACAAGGCAAAATCATGTCACTGGGTCCACAGATAAGTTTTCCAAAGACTGAGGCAGGAAGCAGGTGAGCATGTTGATAACTTTCCATATAAGGCTTAGAAATACAGTCGACAAATGGAAAATCAAAGAAGTGAATTAAAGATTGGTGGACCCATTGTGGTTCAACATATGCTGGTATTTAAAAATCCATATGTGTCATATTTAGCTCTCATATTTCGCTTGGACCACTTACAACCCAGTGGTTTGAATATTGACTTCTCTAACTTCAAGGAACCCTTGCTTTCCTTCTCTCTCCACCTCTCCCCCACCCTAGTTCTCCGACCAATCGGACTGTCTTCCCGATTAAATGTTTATCTCTTTTGCTTCGTTGTCCTAGCTAACAATAGATAGACACAAAAATCTGGAGTAACTCAGTAGGTCAGACAGCATCTCCGGAGAAAAGGAATAGGTGACGTTTCGGGTCGAGACCCTTCTTCAACCCAAAATGTTAACTGTTCCTTTTCTCCAGAGATGCTTTCTGACCCACTGAGTTACTCCAGCTTTTTGTATCTATCTTCAGTTTAAATCGGCATCTGCAGTTCCTTTCTACACACCCTAGCAAACAATGATCTATTCTACGTTATCCTTTTGTTTGTCCCCTTTGATGTCTCATTTTCACACCTTGCCCTTCCATATCTCTGTTCCCTCTCCCCTGACTCACAGACTGAAAAAGAGTCTCGACCCAAAACGTCACCCATTCCAGAGATGCTGCTTGTTCTGCTGAGTGACTCCAGCATTTGTGTCTATTTAGAAATCACTGATCCATGATCCTACACAGCACCTTGGATACATCCAGAGACCACAAGTAGACAGATGGGGTAGCACAGAGGCACAGCGGTAGATTTGTGCCTTACAGCATCAGGAACGTGGGTTCGATCCTCCCTACGGGTGCTGTCTGTATGGAGTCTGTATGTTCTCATTTGGAGTCTGTAGTTCATTTGCAAGAATGAATGGGAACATATTGTTAAAGGGGGAAGTATACTATTTGGACTGCATCACTCACAAAAGCACTATATTTTGTGTAGAAAACAGACATTGTAGCTCCCAGCCTCTGGTCTGAAAGTAAATACAATAAATGGAAGAGAACTGAATCTGAAGGTGCCATTAAGATAGACATCTGAGAGGTAGGCCTGGATGTTTTATGGACTTGAATGTCATCATCCCTGAGTGTGATGGGTTGGAGTGCTGCATGCATGGGTTGCTGCTTATTAAACCCATTACTGTAGGGCTTACGTTCAATGTTGCTGTTGATGTAAATGTCATGATGCTGATACACTTCTCCTCTGGGGTTGGCTGGAGAAGCACTCCATTCTATTTATCCTGCTGGCATGTTTCTGCCTTGAGCATGTGTGATTTTGATTTTTCAACTGCATCAATCCCTTGAGCTGGTTTCCAGGTTTCCATAACTGGATACTGTTCACCTACTGCTTGCCCTCTCAACAACTCAGTTGATGTTTTGACACTAGGGTGTTGGTGTAACTCAGCAGGTCAACCGGCATCTGTGGAGAACATGGATAGGTGACGTTTCGGGTTGGGACCATTTTGAAACATCAACATGGCTCTCCAGAGATGCTACCTGACCTGCTGAGTTACTCCGGCACTGTGTTTTTTTTTGTAAAGCAGCATCTGCTGTTCCTTGTGTCTACATCAGTCAATATTTAGCAAGGTCGCTATATTGACATCCTTTTACTTGTGCACACAAATTATTCTTTGTCTTCATCTTTTAGTTTAGTTCAGAAATACAATGTGGAAACAGGCCCTTCGGCCCACCGAGTCCACGCCGACCAATGATCACCTGTACACTAGTTCTATCCTACACACTCAGGATAATTTACAGAAGCCAATTAACCAACAAACCTGCACGTCTTTGGAGTGTGGGGGGAAACAGTGACTCAGGTCACGGGGAGAAGGTACAAACTCCGTACAGACAGCACCCATAGTCAAGATTGAATCTTGCTGTAAGGCGGATCAAATCCTGCATCGAATGGCGCTGTAAGGCAGCGACTCTACCGCTGCGCCACTATCCCGCCCTGGTGTTTATTTTATTATTTTATTATTGGAAACTAAATATGCCATTCACACTAGCGACTAGATTCTTCATAGATTATTATTAGGTAAAAGGTGCATTTTAAACTTGACTTCAATGAGCAAAAATTGGAGTCAGAATATCCGACCACCTAAATATTATTATGACTAATGCTTTAAGAAAAATACAGAGTAACGGTGGAGTTTAAATTTTAAAACAGATTGTCCAAATTGACAGTTTTAAGATAGAAATTTTGGTATGAAATTTTATTTTAAAAGACGCACATCGCATTATGGCAAGAATGATAAGAATCACTTTGACATGGGTGCAAATTGGCTATTTGTACCCGCCACATATCTGAGCACTGTATTGTGTGTATCTATCGGTACACAATCCATACTCTGAAAATAAACATGGCAAGTCACAGATCACTGAAAGTGCAATTAAGAAACAAAGCTCTGAGAACAACTGTACATACCACCCTTCTGTGGAGTGAATAGCAGGAAGTACTAACCTGCTAAGATTGCCGTGAGTTTCAAGAAAGGTGAGGCGGGGTGAAAGAAGGGGAGGGAAACACATGGCCTATGTTTCAGTTGGATTGCTGTGGTTTGCTGAGAGTGCCTACAACAGCAGCTCACTGGAGTGGCTCAGTGGCACAGCAGTACAGTTACTGCCTTACAGCGCCAAAGACTCCAGGTTCGATCCTGACTACGGGAGCTGTCCGTACGGAGTTTGTACTTTCTCTCTGTGGGTGTTCTCCGAGTGCTCCGGTTTCCTCCCACAGTCCAAAGACGTACGGGTTTGTAGGTTAATTGGCCTCTGTAAATCGTCCCTAGTGTGCAAGATAGAACCAGTGTATTGGTGATGGCTGGATGGTGCGGATTCAGTGGGCCAAAGGGCCTGTTCCCATTCAGTATCTCTAAACTAAACTAAACTAAACTAAACAATGATATGATTCAATGATACTTTATTGTCACATGTACCTAGGTAAATGAAATGCTTGGTTTTGGGTACAACCCGGTAAAATCATGTGGCAGTACACAAGTTACAAATGTTCACTGAACAATCCTATCTACTAAACTAAACTAAATTAAACTGAAACCACCCAACATCATTAAAATTCCATGAAGGTAAATCACAGTGGGAGCAGTGAGTTCTGAGGGACATCTTTCAGTTACATATGTCCTATAGAACCCAAAGCAATTGAACAAAGTCAAGCGTAAATGAAGACATTTAGACAAAGATAAACCTGCAGAAGATCAACAAAGAAAGGCCTGAATGAGTTAAACACCAATCCGAAACCAGCCATATTGGAAAGGGAAACTTCAAGCTCAGTTTATTTCTTTGCAAAATACCCATAAGCACAAACTACTAATGTAAGATTTCAAAGCATTCTTCTATGAGTGTGAATATCATCTTGTAGTGCAGCCTGGTAAGTGATAATTAACTGCCACCAGTTTTATTTTTGCTGTGGTTAATTATCGCATTGTCAGGCTGTGAAGATCCCTCCAACACCCAGAGAATAAATTGATATTTTTATACTGTGAAAATAATTAGGACTCAATTACAGAGCTGAAATGATCTGTTTACAATGGTCAAACAGTTTAACTTCATTTGGTTTTGATTAACAATATGAAAAAAAATGTCAATTTATTCTTTGGCAACATGCAAGGAATAAACAGAATATTGGCAATCACCCTCGACAAGCAAACCGCTTAAGTGGATACATCTGCTCCTGGCCTACCGACTGCGCAGGACTCCAAAGGACCAAACTGTCCCCATTCCACTCCCATTACTTCTTCTCCCCCAAATTACAGAATAATGAAAGACATAGATAGTGTGGATGTGGAAAGGATGTTTCCACTGGTGGGAGAGTCTAGGACCAGAGTGTCATAGCCTCAAAATTAAAAGGCGCTCTTTTAGAAAGGAGGTGAGGAGGAACATTTTTAGTCAGAGGGTAGTTAATCTGTGGAACACATTGCCACAGAGGGCTGGGGAGGCCGTCAGTGGATATTTTTAAGGCATAGGTGGACAAATTCTTGATTAGAATAGGTGTCAAGGGTTATGGGGAGAAGGCAGGAAAATGGGATTAGGAGGCAGAGATCAGCCATGATTGAATGGTGGAGTGGACTCGATGGGCTGAATGGCCTGATTCTACTCCTATAACTTGTGAACTTGTGAAATTCTCTTTCTGAAGATAGATGCAGTAACTAACAATTGATGTTGCCAATGCTCAGGGCAGTATACCACTGGGGAGGAACCACTCCTTTGGATACACAAACAGGTGCAAAAACTCCCTTTTCACAGTGTTGCATCCCTACGGTTAGTTAGCGTTTGCTAATCACAGACTACACGTTCCACCTCATTTAACCACCGCTTACAAATGCATCCTATGGCTTCTGATAATTAATTATATACGAGTGATCGATGGTTGGCGTGGATCCGATGGGCCGAAGGGCCTGTTTCCATGCTGTATCTTTCAATCAATTCAATCAATCAAGTATGCACTATGCACTTTGGCTTGAACCACTATGATCGGGTCCATCATAGAATAACTGATAATTTATTGTATGGCTATTTGTTGTGTTGTTGCTTTTAATGTGCCTTATCATTCAAACACTTATCTACATCATCTTTACTTACCAACCCCATTGCCCCGTCTAATGATATAGCTTTCGCCACAACCCACCAAGTATTCCAGAGATTCACCACGCTCTGAGAAGAAGCCCTAAATGTCAGGCCTGGCTCACCCTCTGTGGAACCAGGAACCTACCCAGAGGGTAGCCTGGCAAGCCCAGCCGGCCCCTGCTCGACCCTGATGACCGGGAATCAGAGAGGAGGAAGGAAGGAATCGGCGACGATGGCGGACGTTAAACAAACGGCCCGGTAGCGCCCGTAGTCAGGATCGAACCCGGGTCTCTGGCACTGTAGGGAAGCATCTCTACTGCTGCACCACTACACTGCCCCTCCACCCAACCTGTACCTGGCCCCAACCTTACTTCTGCTTATGACAATAAACATACCTTGACTTGACCACATTCTGGGTACTCAAGATACTGTGTATGGTGTTTAGATGATCACTGATGTGTCTTACATTCACACCCTCAAGGTCGCTTGTGGGAGGTGCTCCCTGGGGAACAAGGTCTAAATGTGAAGGAAGGGACTGCAGATGCTGGTTTACACCGAAGATAGACACAAAATTCTGGAGTAACTCAGCGGATCAGGCAGCATCTCTGGAGAAAAGGAATAGATGATGTTTTTGGGTCAAGACCCTCAGTGTCTAGGGTCTGAACAAGGCCTAAAGATGGCCGTGTAAGGAGAAGAAAGTTGGGTTGTGGGATAACTGGGATGGAGCTGTGAGCGCCTTTGCGGCCAGCTGCAGCTGGGGCTGTATAATGGTGCCAAAATGGTTCCTCTTGCAAATGGACTCAGTGGGCTGTTCTACACATTCTGTACTAACTGGGTGATGGTGCCTATGTATGGTGATAGTCTTCCTGAGGATACCCCCTGGTCCAATCCCTCCCCACCTATGTCCAAGACACCTCACACGCTCTTTGTCTCCTCAATGACTTCCGTTTTCCAGGCCCCCAATCCTTCATCTTTACTATGGATGTCCAGTCACTCTACACCTCCATCCCCCACCAGGAAGGTCTTAAAGCACTCCGTTTCTTCCTCGACCGCAGAACCAGCCAATTTCTGTCTGCCAATACTCTCAACACCTTCTCCTTCGACTCCTCCCACTTCCTCCAAATCCAAGGCGTAGCTATGAGCACTCGCATGGGCCCTAGCTCATGCCTCTTTGACAGGGACGTCGAACAATCACTGTTCCAGTCGTACACTGGCCCTATCCCCGAACTCTACCTCCACTACATTGATGACTGCATTGGTGCTACTTCCTGCACCCATACAGAACTCACTGACTTCATCAACTTCACCATCAATTTCCATCCTGCACTCTACTTGGACCATCTCTGACATCTCCCTACCGTTTCTAGATCTCACCGTCCCCATCACAGGAAACAGACTATTGACCGACATCTACTACAAACCTACTGACTCCCATAGCTATCTAGATTACTCTTCTTCCCACCCTGCTTCCTGTAAAGACTTCATCCCCTACTCTCAGTTCCTCCGTCTCCGCCGCATCTGCGCCCAGGATGAGGTTTTCCATACCAGGGCATCGGAGATGTTCTCATTCTTTAGGAAACGGGGATTCCCCTCTTCCATTATAGATGAAGCTCTCACTAGGATCTCCTCAATATCCTGCAGCTCTACTCTTGCTCCCCCTCCACCCGTTCGTAACAAGGACAGAGTCCCCCTTGCCCTCAACTTTCACCCCATCAGCCGTCCCATACAACACATAATCCTCCAACATTTTCGATACATCCAACGTGATCCCACTACTGGCCACATCTTCCCATCTCCACCCCTTTCTGCTTTCCGTAGAGATTGTTCCCTCCAAATATCCTTGGTCAATTCGTCCCTTCCCACACAAACCACCTGTCCTTTTACCTTCCCACTCGACTCCTTCCAAGGACCCAAACAGTCTTTCCAGGTGAAGCAGAGGTTCACTTGCACCTCCTCCAACCTGATCTACTGTATCCGCTGTTCCAGGTGTCAACTTCTCTACATCGGTGAGACCAAGCGCAGGCTCGGCGATCATTTCGCTGAACACCTCCGCTCAGTCCGCCTGAACCTACCCAATCTCCCGGTTGCTCAGCACTTTAACTTCCCCTCCTATTCCCAATCTGACCTTTCTGTCCTGGGCCTTCTCCAGAGTGAGGCCCAGTGCAAATTTGAGGAACAGCACCTCATATTTTGCTTGGGTGTTTACACCCCAGCGGTATGAACATTGACTTCTCTAACTTCAAATAGCCCTTGCTTTCCCTCTCTCCATCCCCTCCCCCTTCCCAGTTCTCCCACCAGTCTTACTGTCTCTGACTACATTTTATCTCTGTCCCGCCCACTCCCCTGACATCAGTCTGAAGAAGGGTCTCGACCCAAAACGTCACCCATTCCTTCTCTCCGGAGATGCTGCCTGTCCCACTGAGTTACTCCGGCATTTTGTGTCTACCTTCAATTAAACCAGCATCTGCAGTTCATTCTTACATATAGATGAAGGTAGCAGTCTGCCACTGTGTACCAATAATAAAGTGGCCAATGCAGTTAGTATAAGTGGATTAAATCAGAATGATAGTGATGTGAGCATTTCAATATGAATTTCAAGTTACTTTTACCTTGAGCGCTAATCTTAGTTCTGTTGCTTCATTGGGCCAGAGACCAATCTGCCTTTAGACATTAGACTTTAGACTTTAGACTTTAGAGATACAGCATGAAAACAGACCCATCAGCATACCAAGTCCGCACCGACCACGATCACCCCGTACACTAGCACTATCCTACACGCTAGGGACAATTTACAATTTACAGAAGTCAATTAACCTACAACCCTGTACGTCTTTGGAGTGTGGGAGGAAACTGGAGCACCCTGAGAAAACCCACGCAGTCACAAGGGGAACATTAAAAACTCCGTACAGACAGCATCCGTAGTCAGGATCGCACCTGGGTCTTTGGTGCTGTAAGGCAGCAACTCCACCACTGCGCCACTATGCCGTCCCTGTACCCAACATGTACCTGGTCGCAACCTTACTTCTGCTTATGACAATAAACACAATTTGACTTGACCACGTTCTGGGTTCTGAGTGTATGGTGTTTATATGATTACTCCAAGAGAGCATGAACTTCCTCCATATACTCTGGTTTCCTACCAGATTGCTAAGGCATGGGGTTGGTTAATTGGCTATGGTTCATTACAGTATGGTGTAAGTTAATGGCAAGAAGCATCACAAAGGCATTGATGGACAGGTATGAGAAAGATCAGAAATCATGGACAAAAGACTGGGTAATGGGACTAATTGGATAGTTCTCTTGGAAACTGCCAGAGACCCGATGGGTTGAGCGGCCTTCCTCAGTGTTGTGACAAGTATAAACAGAAGAATAGAACAGTTGTTTCCACCAAAGGGACCAAAGTGCTGGAGTAGCTCTGGCAGCATCTCTGAAGAACATGGATAGGTGATGTTTCAGGTCAGGCATCTGCTTTACTCTAAACTTTAGACTTTAGAGATACAGCACGAAAACGGGCCCTTCAGCTCACCGAGTCCGTGCTGGCCAATGATCATCCCATTCACTAGCACTATTTACGGAAGCCAATTAACCTACAAACTTGCACGTCTTTGGAGTGTGGAAGGAAACCGGAGCAACCAGAGAAAACCCATGTGGTCACAGGGAGAACATACCAACTTTTTATATATAGCGCCCGTAGTCATGACCGAACCCGGGTCTCTGGCGCTGTGAAGCAGCAACTCTACCGCTGCGCCACTGTGCCACCCCATTCAGACTGATTGTAGGGGGAGGGGGGGTTAGGGAGATTCGGGATGTGGGGAGAGGGTGATAGAAAGCTGGGAGGGAGCTCTGTCCTGCTGAATTACTCCAGCACTTTATTTTCATTTGTGTAAGGCAGCATCTGCAGTTACTTATTTCTACAGATGGTAACACCACCCTCCCCGAGGCCAAGTAGGGATGATTGTCCTAGCCAGCACGGTCCACGATCCTATAGACAACAAATCTTTTTTAGGGAATGATGTTAATATTGTTATGAACATAACACTTAATCCCTTGGGTTGCCAGATACAGAATCACGACCTGGTTTAATTCTGTTCCTTTTATTCTGTTGAATTTCGGCTTGTCAGAATTCAATCATCTGTCGGTATTTTTTTTTAATACACACATTGGTTCTTACAAAAAGTATAAATGTTAGAGGAAGAAGTTAAATATTTTTTAATTTACAATTCAATAAATTAAATTAATAGAAAAAGTACTATTTTAATAGATTTTTAAGGCTTTTCAGAAATATAATTGTAGGATATATAATGTGTATGCGTTCCAAAGCTAGAATTAGCTGTCATTAAATTTTATTTAAATATGTGCATTTCTAATGGTGTAATGAAATATATTCATGAATGATCTGAGTGCACTTAAGGTATCATCTAAATGAAGATCATTAAAATGGAGCATACTGCCTGAAAAAGGGACCAAAATGTTTAACTTGTGTCACTTTTACGATCTACATTTATCACCTGGGTATCTCAGCAAGAGTCAGATAATGATCTCTTGTGCACTAGAAAGGTCAGGAATGAATCAAGTTTAGCACACTCTACGGATAATATGGAGAAAAAAAAGAGTCGAGGATTTGATGGAATATGGATCATATTTAGAGTTATACTAGAAATGAGAACTTTTAGTGGCCCACCATTTTACATTCCATGCTGAAAGACAGATTGCGCAGTCAGAGATCAAATTAAATTTATTGAAATACAGCATCTCTCTATAAAACTTTACTACTGATAACAAACACAACAAGAAGCAACTATGCAACCGTGACACAGGCTTAGTTCCTAGCTTGTAAAGCTGCTACTTTTCCCTCACGAAAGTGTTCTCGGCAGGCCCTGCCACAACACCATATGTTCTTGGCGCCCCCCCCCCCTCCCCCTCCCCCCCACTCCTTGTCCCCCTTTGTTCCCGGCGGCCCCTCGTCAGGTTGCCAAACAATCTTGGCAGCCCCCTGCCGGGACCCCCTAAGTTCTTGGCGGCCCCCCTCCAGATCCCCCCCATGTTCTTGGCAGCCCCCAGCTGGGTCCCCCTACATTCTCTATGTGGCCAATTTCTGCCCTAATTCCATTTACAAGTTTGCGGATGATACCACCACAGTGGACCAGACCTGAAACAATGAAAAGTCAGAATACAGGTAGCGAGCTTAGCTGCATGGTGCCAATACAACAATCTCTCCCTCAATGTCAGAAAAATGAAGGAGCAAGTCATGAACTGCAGGAAACTGGCTGCAGGCCATGGCCCAATCTGTATCAATGGCGATAGAGATAATGTTCCTAGGTGTAAATATCACCAATAATATGTCCTGCTCCAACCATATTGAGGCGACAGCCAAGAAAAGCAAACAAACTCCTCTGCTTCCTCCGAGGGTTAAGGAAATTTAGCATGTATCCAATGACTTATCGATATCTAAGATGCACCACGTGAAAGCATCCTATCCAGTGATATGGCAGGTTGTTATGGCAACTGCTCTGACCAAGACCTGAACAAATTGCAGAGAGTTGGAGCACACCCCAGTTGAAGGCCCCAAGCAACCTCCACCACCCCCTTCAACAGTGTCTACATTTTACACTGCCTTTGGCAAGCAGCCAGCATAATCAGGGGCCACTCATACCCTGTCATTCACTCTTCTCTCCTCTTCTGTCCGGCAAAAGGTACATATGTTTGAAAGCATGCCTCACCAGATTCAATTACATATTCTTTCCCGCTGTTAACAGACTTTTGAATGGATCTCTTATGTGAAGCATAGAAACATAGAAAATAGGTGCAGGAGTAGGCCATTCAGCCCTTCGAGCCAGCACCACCATTCAATATGATCTTGGCTGATCATCCAAAACAGTACCCCGTTCCAGCTTTCTCGTTATATCCCTTGATTCCATTAGCCCTAAGAGCTATATCTAACTCTCTCTTGAAGACATCCAGTGAATTGGCCTCCACTACCTTCTGTGGCAGAGAATGTACTAAGGATGGATTCCAGATCACCCTCGCCACCTTATTGCAGTCCTTTGTACATTTTATCTGCGCTCTCTCTATAGCTGTACATCTATATTTTTCATTCTGTTTCCTTTCTTCTCTTGCACGACCTTGATATATTTATGAATGGGATGATGTGTCTGGATAGTACATCAACAAACCTTTACATGATACACGTGACAGTGATAAACCAATATGTATACCAATGGTGGGCAACAAAATGACTTGCATTTATAAGGCACTCTAACTGATCATACGCTCTTTAACTGGGTTTTACAGTAGGCGGGTAGATTGCTTTGATGTTATTAATCTGAAGGTAATTATTCAAGAGTTATTGTTTGTTGTGTTGAGCTATTGAAGTTATTCTCTTTATTATAGGTCCACTATTAGAAATGCACTGTGGTAAACCCCCAAAAAGTTTCATAATGTTTTGATTTAACAAGCATTTACACTACAATTATGCTGTAACCTTTAAAATTGGACAAGTGATGGCCATCTTTACAACAGTGAAAATTGTAACAAAAAGGTCCAAGGGATTCCATATCCTCAAGTGATTTAAATCTGTTCAGCAAGATTAAAAACGAGGGACTACCCCAGCCAATTTCTGAACTCTCCACTCTAACCTCAACTCTTGAAAGCATTTCATATATTTGAGTATACTGTATCTCTGTCCACTTTGCAGTTATATGCAAAGGTTAAATAGTATTAAATTAGAAGCCATTTAACGTGTGTTGCCTTTGAGTTTGCTTAAATTCGCCAGGAATTTTATAGGTGTGAGAAAATATTGTTTTGTTATGCTATCTGAGTAATATTTGAAACCAAGATTTTTTTAATTAAGAACAGAAAAACACCGCAGTGAATGGAGTTTATAGCATGTATATTTTTCCTGAATTCAATTGATTGCAGTGGTTCAATTCTCCAGTCAGGCAATGCCAGAATTACTGTAAAGCACAATTCACCAGATTATTGACATCAGCAATCATGTGGAAACCATAACAACTAATCCATCATGCTAACATTGACAGGACAAAGGAAAGAAACAATCTGAACATTATCGCAATCATATACTTAATTAAATCACCACATCCATCCAGCAACAAGGAAACAGCAAAGGTTGGTCAATAGTCTCTCGGGATGAAACTCAAAATGGCGCTAGACCATGACAACAGCAACGCAAAAGGATATAAGTATTTTTCAAACAGTGTTGGAAGTATTCCTTCTTAAACTACTAAACACATGAAGTATAGGATTGTTCTGCGTGTCCTTTGAGTACTGTGGATGGACAAACGTGGCTGGGAATAGGGACAGAGGGAAGGAGAAGGTACCTGCTTTCAATGTAGGCCTACTCAGAAACAGAAGAAAGGGTAGTCACTGGGAGGTGAGGAGGCAAAAGAAAAAGGCCTGAAGGCGGAGGTGACTTAAGAAGAGCTCAACATCATGACGGAAGAAGGGTCCCGACCCAAAACGTCACCCATTCCTTCTCTCCAGAGATGCTGCCTGTCCCACTGAGTTACTCCAGCATTTTGTGTCTACCATTGGTTTCAATGTATCTGGTGGACTCTGCTAATTTGACTGCATACTTGGTTGACATACAATGTTCACGGCTACTTGTTTCTTCGATTGTGTTTGCTGAACTTCCTACTGCAGTATTTAGTTCAGACATTCGCCCCACTCGCCAAGAGAGTGAAACTTGACCGGAAAGTCTTAATCCATCCTTATTATATCAAAAGGAATTCCCTCCAGAGCTGCGAACATTGCCAAACTTAACAACCTTCTGGGAACAAAAGTGACAGCTTGATGCTACACAATTCTATCTAAAGATGTGTAGTTTTGAATGCAGAACAAATAAGTTGTCATATAATGACTATTGAGGGAGCAGAATAATTGCTTATGGTGTCATCTGGAGAAGAACCAAGTATTTCTGATCTGAAACCAAATCAAGTGTTACCCAGATCAACAGCAACGGACATTTAGATTGGAACATGCTGTGAGCAAGGTTGCCTTGATCTCAATTAAATTTGACACAGATGCTACAGTGGTTCAAATCTTATTTTAATAAAATCACCCCCCCAAAAAATGACTCAATTCACTAAACATTGGTCGCTCTTGCAGCGAGAGATAAGGAACTATTAGCTTAACTTTAAAAAAAATAATAAGTTAATTAGCATATAATAGGTCCATTGGGGATGAACTGCAATGCCAAGCCTGCCCTAAGGGAGCAAGGCTATAGTTCAGCTGTCTGCTTTATATTAGTGGTCTAAAGTTCACCCATATAAACTTGTCACATTTTCTATAATTAACAGACTGGTCATTAGATGTACCTGTGGGTCATGGACCTGTCAGTTGTTGATTGATATGCAGCCAATAATTACTCTGTAATCTCTCCCTTGCAATATTTGACTTCATTGTCAATATAGAGAGGTGGGGAGAGGAGGGAGTTGCTGTTTGTATTATGCTTCCTGAACATAAGAAATCTAATCTGGAAGAAAGCAAGAATCTAATCTGGAAGGACTGACCAAAGCATGATTAAAGTTCAACCTGCAGATTCTCTGAATTGAAACTTAGCCTTTGATTTTGTTTGAGTTTAGTTTAGTTTAGTTTAGTTTAGTTTAGTTTAGAGATACAGTGTGGAAACAGGCCTTTCGGCCCACCGAGTCCATGCCGACCAGCAATCACCGAGCACCAACACTATCCTGCACACACTAGGGACAATTTACAATTTAACCAAGCCAATTAGCCAATTAGTAGGTCTTGGACGTGTGGGAGTTCCTGGAGAAAACCCACGCAGGTTACAGGGAGAACATACAAACGCCATACAGAAACCACCCGTTGTCAGGATCGAACCTGGTTCTCTGGCACTGTAAGGCAGCAACTTTACCGCTGCACCACCGTGCCGCCCAACTCAATTGACTCATTTATTTTCAGAGTCTGCGTCTTTTTTAAGGATCCCAGCTTTTTTTTTCATGATAAAACAAGGTCATTTGCAGAAAACGCCTGAAGGACATTTGGAGTCAATTTGGTGTATACTTCGCATTGGACTAGTCCACCCAAGCAATCAGACAGACTGTGTGTTGTAAGTTTGGATAACTGGGTTGGAAGAGTCAGAGGCAGCACTGTCTGTTTTGCATCTGTGCAAAGTATCGGGCAAGCACATCATAAATAACAAAACTACTGAATACACCAAGGTTATGAATTCCAAGCTAGTCCTTTCCCTCCCCCACACTGCATCCCTCCCCTCAACCCCTGAACTACCTCACATCTGGTTTCGGTTTGCACTTAGTGAGGTATCGCTCCTGCCAAAGAGTCGAAGAGATTATAAAATACAAATATGACCATAAAAAAAAACTATTATTGGTTAGTGCTAATAGAAGTCCACAGTTAACTACTATTCAACAGCCAGGAAGAGTATATTCAAAGTAGGAAAATGAAGGGTGAGACTATAAATGTAGAATGGGTATTCTTAATCCCTGAGTTTGCATAAAACAATCATTCTTATTCAATCGCAGCTTTGGCTGTTGTGCTTGACAGAGGAAATAAAGCTTCTACATTTTATGCAGATTCAAAGAAATTACAAACAAATAGTCCACATCCAATATGCAGTTTAGTGATTAACTGTCAGCTTTTCACTTTCCTCTGTAGTGTCTCATTTAAAGCCGAAACATTTTGTCATTCAATTAAATGTTTTCCTTTTGACTCAGTGCTGTGACATTTTCTTGCACATGAGGGATGTTGGGAAAGTATAAGGCACTGTTGTACTTATAAGCATGTCATTAGGCCAGGGTATTAAGCTCTTTAGTACATTCTGGTGCTCACATCCAGATTCAATTATTCTGTCTAGTAGAATATTCTCAATCAGAAAACCCTACATAGGTGAAAGTTTGAAGAAGCATCTCAACCCAAAACGTCACCTGTTCCTGTTCTCCAGAGATGGTCTGAAGAAGGGTCCCGACCTGAAACGTCACCCATTCCTTCTCTCCAGAGATGCCTCCTAACCCACTGAGTTAATCCAGCTTTTTCTGTCTATCTCCAGAGATGCTGTCTGACCTGCTGAGTTACTCCAGTATTTTCTGTCTATCTTAGGTGAAAGTTTAGTTTGGTTTAGTTTAGTTTGTTTAGAGATGCAGCATGGAAACAGGCCCTTTGACCCACCTGGTCCACACCAACCATCGATCACCCATTCACACTAGTTCTATGTCATCCCACTTTCGCATCCACTCCTACACATGAGGAGCAATTTACAGAGGTCGATTCAACGATAAAACGGCACATCTTTGGGGTGTGGGAGGAAACGGAACGCCTGGAGGAAGCCCACACAGCCACAGGGAGAGCGTGCAAACTCCACACAGACATAACCCGAGGTCAGGATCAAATCTGGGTCTCTGATGCTTTGAGGCAACAGTTCTACCTGTTGAGCCAATGGCAGCCCTCAATATAGAGAAAACTGTTTCAAATTAAGCATCACAATTTAACATAATTATTATCTGACTGGGATTTTTACTTTCCTGCAGTATGTTTGAAACTAAAGGAAGCAAAATTGTACAAGAAATAACACCTGATGAAATGCCACTGATCTGAAACATTCCTTCTCTCCAAAAATGCTACCCAACCTGCTGAATATTTCCTATTTATTGTTTTGTATCAAATTTCCAGGACTTGCAATATTCTAAGAAAAAAATGAAACAAACTCCTAGAGGAACTCAGTAGGTCAGGCAGCATCTGTGAAGAGAAATGGAGGACAACATTTGGGGTCGGGGCACTTCTTCAGACAGGGAAGGGCCTATTTAAGAAGGGCTGCAAAGAAAAGCTGTAAAACTATAGATGAGTAAGCTTAACATCTGTGATAAGCAAGTTACTGGAGAGGATTCTGTGGGATAAGATATACAGCTGCTCCTCGACCTAGGATGGGGTTACGTTCCGATAAACCCTTCGTAAACCGAAAATATCGCAAGTCAAAAACGCATTTAATACATTGCGATCACATGACCGGAAGTGACGTATGGCTCGCTGCCGTTGCCGAGTGTTTACCGATCGTAAAGTTGAAATATCGCAAGTCGAAGCATCATAAATCGGGGAGCACCTGTGTATGCAGGGGCTGATCAGAGATAGCATAACTTTGTGCATGGAACATCATGTCTCAAAAATCTGTTTGAGTTTTTTGAAGATATAACCAAGAAGGTCAATGAGGGCAGGGCAGTAGACTTAATCTATATGGAGTTCAGCTGGGCCTTTGACAAGGTAACTCAAAGTAGGTTGCTCCAATAGGTTAGATTGCATGGGATCCACAGAGTGCTAGCTAATTGGATATATAATTGACGGAGGGTGATGGTAGAGGTAGTTTTTCTGACTGGTGGCCTATGACTAGTGCTTGCCTCAGGGGTCAGTGCTGTGTCCATTATTGCTTGAACCATTGCTGAGAATGTGCAGAGCATAGTTAGTGCATTTGCTGATAATACTAAAATAGATGGTATCATGGGCAGTGTTGGGGATATGGGCCAAACGTAGGCAAATGGGACAAGCTTAGATGGATATCTTGGGTGACATGGACAAAATGGGCCAATGGGCCTGTTTCTGTCCTGTATGACTCTATGAATCTGAGACTCTAAATTGTAATTATTGCTCAGATAGCATGTTGTACTCTGCCTCTGAACCTAAATGGAATGAACTTGAACACAGATTATAACAAAGGTTTTGTGGCCGCTTGCAGATGGTACGAAGATAGGTGGAAGGGCAGATGGTGTAGAGAAAGTAGTGACCCTGCAGAAGAACTTGGACAGGTTGGGAGAGTGGGCAAAGAAATGGGCAAAGGAATGGGTGATATTTTGGGTCGAGACTCTTATTCAGACTTGAAGAATTCCTTCTAATTCCTACTCCTTTATTCCCATTCATTCTTTCCAGAGATGCTGCCTGCCGTGCTGAGTTGCTCCAGCATTTTTTGTCTATCTTCGGTGTAAACCAGGATCTGCAGTTCCTTCCTACATATTTGGAGTATTGTGAGCAGTTTTGGACCCCATATCTGAGGATGTGCTGATGGAGAGGGTCCAGAGGAGGTTTACGAGAATAATCCCAGGAATGAGTGGGTGATGATGAGCGTTTAATGGCACTGGGCCTGTACTCGCTGGAGTTTAGAAGGATGAGGGGGAACCTCATTGAAGCTTAGCAAACAGTGAAAGGCCTGGATAGAGTGGATGTGGTGAGGATGTTTCCACGTAGGAGTGTCTAGTACCTGAGGCCATAGTGTCAGAATAAAAGGACGCACCTTTAGAAATTAGGTGAGGAGGAATTCATTTAGTCAGAGGGTGGTGACGCTGTGGAATTCATTGCCACAGACAGCTGGGTATTTGGGTATTTGGGTATTTTTAAGTTGCAGATTGACATATTCTTGATTAGTAAGGGTGTCAGGGGTTACGGGGGGAAGGCAGGAGAATGGGGTTGAGAGGGAAAGATAGATCACCCATGATTGAATGGTGGGGTAGACTAGATAGATGGCCTAGTCCTGCTCCTATGAACTTATGAACACACCTGCTACCTCACGGTGCATTCAGCACTGCTGACCAGAAATGAATTTCTAGGCAAATGATACGGCAATTACATGAAAAGGGCTTAGGGGTATAGAAGAACAGTGGTTAGTTTACCAGACAAGTAAACCGGAGTCTGAGTTGAAGGCAAAAGTTTGTCCCACCATAGAGTCTGGGCAACTTATATTCAATTAATTCAAATGATCTGGATTAAAAAGATTAGTAGCGGTGAAAGAGATCACTGCAAAAAAAATTAAACATCTGCTTCACTGATGTGCTTTATTGAAAGATATTTACTATCCTCGCCCAGCCTGGCCCAAATGTGACTCCAACTCCAAGTCATGGTATTGAGATGCACTCTGTCTGACCTGCCCCATCCCTTGTCTTTGCCTCTTGTGACTGTTTCTAATGCCTCTGATGATCTATTGAAAAACATTTAACTAATTACAAACATTAAAAAACATTAATTGAAAAATAATAAATTCTTTGAAAACCACTGTCAACTTATGTAAGTTCATTATAAAAATCAATATTAATTAAAAGAAAGTAAAAGCAACAAACCACTTAGCTTCACTTACCTTTTTAGAGAAGGTCTCTGACCCCATTCAAATGAATGGGGACATGCTAGATGCGCAGCTGTGGCTGGTGTAAAGTTAAGGAGCTAAATTTGTGAGGAGAACCTAAGGAACTGCAGATGCAGGTTTCCAAAACAAAAGACACAAAGTGCTGGAGTAACTGAATGGGTCAGGCAACATCTCTGGAGAACATGGACAGGTGGCATTTCGGGTCAGAACCCTTAGAGTCATAGAGTGATACCGTGGAAACACGCCCTTCGGCCCATCTTGCCCACACCGGCCCACATGTCCCAGCTACACTAGTCCCACCTGCCTGCGCTTGGTCCATATCCCTCCAAACCTGTCCTATCCATGTACCTGTCTAACTGTTTCTCAAAACGTTGGGAGAGTCCCAGCCTCAACTACCTCATCTGGCAACTTGTTCCGCACACCCACCACCCTTTGTGTGAAAAATGTTACCCCTCAGATTCTTATTAAATCTTTTCCCCTTCATCTTGAACCTTTGTCCTCTGGTCCTCAATTCCTCTACTCTGGGCAAGAGACTCTGTGCATCTACCCGATCTATTCCGCTCTTGATTTTGTACACCTCTATAAGATCACCCCTCATCCTCCTGCGCTCCAAGGAATAGAGACCCAGCCTACTCAACTTCTCCCTATAGCTCACACCTTCTAATCCTGGCAACTATCTCTGAAAACCCTTCTTCAGATTCACGTGTCCATGTCACCTATACATGTTCTCCAGAAATGCCACCAGACCTGTTGAGTTACTCCAGCACTTTGTGCCTTTTTGAGCTAAATTTGAAATGTGTTCAGTCTCTGAGCTAAATTGCAGGACCAGCGGTGAACCTAATAGTGAAGGGGTGGGAGGTGAAGTCATTTCTGGCTCCTAGTGCATTCTATTCTTCTGTATTGCAATGCATGACTGGTGCAGATGGTAGAGCAGCTGCCTCACATCGCCAGAAACCCAGGTTCGATCCTGACCTCAGGTACTGTCTGTCTGCCATTTGTCTGTTCTCCCTGGGATTGCATGGGTTTCCTCCGGGTGCTACGCTTTCTTTCCGCATCCAAAAGAGGTGCGGGTTTGTAGCTTAATTAGCCTCTGTAAATTACAGCCAGAGTAGGGAGTGGATAGAAAAATAGGATAACATAGAACAAGTGTGAACAGGTGATTGCACACACATACATATTCCATGTAAGCAAGACTTCATACTCACCACCATTTAGCATCCATGCAATCTCATCCGTGGTGTTTCAAAATCCATCACAACCAGCTAACAGAAGGCAAGAGTGTTATATGGACACGGTTATTGGAGCCCTGAACCTCGAGGGTTCAAGACCAATTTAGGTACGGACAGTACTTGATGCGAGCCACGTGTTGCTGGTTGCAAGGACAAAAAACAATCCGAGGAAAAAAAATCAGATTTTGCCAAGATCATGATACTCCATTGAGATGGACTTGAGGTACATTTCGGAACTATTTATGAAGTTATACAGGGATGATTTGGATTAAGTTGAATTCCAGATGGCATCCATGGATCAAGGATATTTTGAACAACAGCTAATGTTAAAAATATCTAGCTCACATTCCCTCAATATGCTGAGTATGACTGATGCATGCCAACTAATTCCAGACAGGGTATTGTGAGTAATCTGACAGGCAACATCAACTATTTTGCTGAGAGGTCTTCTCTTTTATTCCACGCAAAAGGGAAAGGGTGATATCTGCATCCTGTACTAGAAGTAATCCTGTTTGAAAATCTGAATGAGGGTCCCAACCTGAAACAACACCTATCCATGTTCTCCAGAAATGCTGCTTGACCTGCTGAGTTATCGTAGATAGACATCATACAGCATGGAAACAGGCTTTTCGCCCCAACTTGCCCACATCGACCAACATGTCCCATCCACACTAGTCCCAGCTGCCTGCATTTGGCCCATATCTCTCCAAACCTGTCCTATCCATGTATCTGTCTAATTGTGTCTCAAAATGTTGCAATAGTCCCTGCCTCAATTACCTCCTCTGGCAGCTCCTTCCATACACTTTTATTACTGTGTACATCCCTGTTTGAAAATTTGAGTGGGTGCATAATTCGTCGTGGGATATCTTTGGGCCAGTCATTAACATTATGCACGTTCAGAGAAAGATGGTCTTAAGATTTTCAGGCATCATCCTTCCATCTTAAATCACATCAGGGATGCTATCTCTCCTGAACCTTCAGGAAGTGTGCTATCTGCACAACTCTTCATGCTTCCTCTATCTAATGCTTTAGATTGAAGGAGAAGAACTGTTTGCAAGAAAGGAATCTCAGCCTACCTATGTACATATGACAATAATGAACCAGTGAACTATTAAAATTGTCATTCTTTGAGAAGGGAGCTCCCTTGATAGGTGAGTGCAGTGTTGTGCTGCAACCTGCCGCATATGGCTCACATCATGTACTGTATAGACTTGTACCTAACTTATACCTACAGTAATCTTGAACCCTCAAGGTTCAGGGCTCCAATAACCTTCACATCCACGGTCAGGGCTGGAACTCTGTCCCACACAATGTGGCAGGTCTTGTTCACCACTGCCTTTCAACATCCTAACCTGGGAAGATTTGCCACTTAAACAATTGTTTTTAGTTTAGTTTAGAGATACAGCGCGGAAACAGGCCCTATGGCCCACCAAGCCTGCACCGACCAGTAATCCCCACACATTAACACTATCCTGCACACACTACGGACAATTTACATTCGTGCCAAGCTCAACCTACAAACCTGTACGTCTTTGGAGTGTAGGAGGAAACCGAAGATCTCGAAGAAAACCCATGCGGTCACGGGGAGAACGTACAAACTCCATACAGACAGCATCCATAGTCGGGATCAAACCCGGGTCTCCGGCGCTGAGTTACTCCAGCATTTTGTGCCTGTCAGAAAATATGAGCAGATCCTGGAAGCCCTTTGAGGTGTAAGCTCTCCTGACAAGGGATTCTCTACACTTTGACCTTTTCAGTGAGGGAAGCCTTTATTTTTCCCCCATGTTCCTGAGCCCAATGAGCTTCCCTTCAATCTGGGACAGGCATCATGTATGTGTTGCATGATGTCTCACGTTATTCACTGCAATGTGCAGAAGGTCCACAATAATCTACCAATTGTGATTTACATTCATTTTGTTTAGAGATACAGCATGGAAACTGAGTTCACACTGACCAATGATCACCCCTACGCTAGTTCTATTCTACACACTAGGAACACCTTACACAAGCCAATTAACTTACAAACCTGCACGTCTTTGGAATGTGGGAGGGAACAGGTGCACCCAAAAACCCATGCGGGTCACAGGGAGAACGTGCAAACTCCACACAGAATGCACCCGAGGTCAGGATCGAACCTGGGTCACTGGTGCTGTAAGGCAGCGAAACTACCGCTGTGCCACTGTGCTGCCATGTGACAATGCGATTGAAATTCTCGACCAATATATCACTTACAAGTGTAATGTTATATGGAAACACAATTTGTGTGTATCAAAACTCCACAAACAATAGCAACATACAATTAATACTGGTTGTTATAGTTCCACAGATTGCAATTGGGACCAATTTGAACCCCAGTCATTTGAAGATATATTGATCCAAACAACTAAGTTGTCTTTCCTAAAATGAAGAAAGAGAAATTGCATTTATAGTATGACCTTAAGTAATTTACATCATCTAAAGCACACTTTGAATTGTTCTCACTCGTGCAATATAAGACACACTGTAGCCAATTTTGCATAAATTAGTCAATGCATCTCAAAGACAATGAAAAACATTTGTAGTCTCAAACCAATGGTGAATCTTCTCTCAGTGGTTTTACTGCATCTCCTAGTCAGGGGTTTGGGGTTTAAATGCCATTCCAGAAAGGCAACTACAAAGCATTGCCTGACATATTTCATTGAGTACCTAAGGAGTGTGGTATTTTAAATCTGAGATCTCATCTGTCTCTCGTATGGCCCTAAGATATCACATAGCAACACTTCAAAGAAAGGCAAGGAAGCTGATCCTACTATCTTGATTTGTTCTTCTCTGACAACCAATACTTTAAAACAATTTGTGTAGGAAGAAACTGCAGATGCTGGTTTACACCGAAGATAGACACAAAATGCTGGAGTAACTCAGTGGGTCAGGAATTTTAACATCTTCCCAATAATAGCTTACGTTTCCTCCGGGCGCTCTAGCTTCCTTCCACATCCCAAAGATGTGTAGGTTGGTAGGTTAATTAGCCCCCCCTGTAAATTGTTTCGAGTTAATAACATTGTGAGGAGAATGTATCTCAATGCACATGACAATAAGAAACCTAAACCAAAACTATTCCACATACTGTCAGAATAACCCAATCTATTTGGTGGTTCATAACCATCATCTGGACAAAAGGTCATAGGAGATAGGAGCAGAATTAGACCATTCGGCCCAACAAGTCTATTCCACCATTCAATCATGGCTGATCTATCTCTCTCTCCTAACCCTATTCTCCTGCCGTCTCCCCATAACCTCTGACACGAAGAGATTCTCAAGTGTTAGTTCATAATAGTCGAACAAGCAGCATGCCCGAGAACCTGTTGAGGACCTGGCCGAACCCAAAGCCCAACATGGCATCCATCAAGAATGATTCAGAAAGTCAGGCTTGAAACCCTTGCTCAATTCCAGCATTTAGAAGATAGCCCTGACTTTAATCTGCAATCAAGAAAAAAAACTGTGGTGGTCTACAGATCAAAATAAATCAATGTACAACTTCTTGTACCAATTTACTCTACCCCAAAATATTAATTTTACTTCGGAGTCACGTGAGTGACTACGTGAAGAACCCCGTCAGGGCGCATGCGCGTCATAACGTCTGACGCATTGGCGACAACGGCAGCGGGAGCTCGGAGCTCCTGCTGCAACGTGAGTAAATACAGCTCCACCAAAGTCGGGGAGACTTTGGAGGAGTTAGAAAAAAGTAAAGAAATTGTTTCTGTGCGTTTTTTCTCCCACATACAGGAACAAGGAAAAGGTGCAGGCTGCTGCCGACAAGGAGAGAGAGAGCTGCGGGACGCAGTCTCTGAAAGGCAGCCTGTCACCTCGGGGGAGTCGCAAGCCGGTAGCGGTGCGGCGACAGACTTGGCAAAGTGCCCAGCCGGGTACACAGCCAACGCCAGTCGGGCGGTCGGCATAAGTTAAGTCTGTCAGGGCTATAGACTCCGCAGAGTCGGGCCACGAGAGTCCCGTCGGGGACAGGATACCGTTCCCCAGCGGTTATCCAAAAGGAGCAGCTCATACAGGGGCTGCTCCACAGAGACGCTCCAGGAGGAGTAGTGCAGGTGGGAAGCCATAGGGAAGGCTCCGCTGGCAGTGCCTAGGAGAGGTCTGCCTCATAAAGCCACAACTCCAGGAGGAGTAGTGCAGGCGGGAAGCCTTAGGGAAGGCTCCGCTGGCAGTGCCTAGGAGAAGTCTGCTTCATAAAGCCATACTCCAGGAGGAGTTGTGCAGGCGGGAGGCCGTGGGGACGGCTCCGCTGGCAGTGCCTAGTAGAGGCCTGCTTGAAAGCACCCTCTTTGCAAGAGGTGAGTGCAGAAGGGCAGATACGCTCTGACCCTGAGTCCGACGACTTCCAAAGGGAGGGCAGGCAGCTGTCAGAGCTGACACCGTGTGCAGCACGGTTTGCCATGTCGTCGGATGCTGGTGAGCCTCTGGGTGAGGAACCTGCCACCAGCATAAATTACCAAGTCTCACATCAGCTACAGGAGCTGACAATGGATGAGACAGTAACGAAGTATGAAGCCCCAATCAACTGTGGACTGTTAAAAGTTCCTGTTGGGAACAGGAAGAATTGGGGTAAGATGGGCATACTAATGAAAGCCCAGGAGCATGTGAAGCTCCAGCATATTTTTAAAGTTGCTGGCATCTGGTATAACGAGCTTTGCCAGGATGGTGGATGGAGAGGGCATGACAAATTACAACAAAAGGCGCTATTGTGG
This sequence comes from Malacoraja senta, assembly GCA_038087875.1. Taxonomy (NCBI): domain Eukaryota; kingdom Metazoa; phylum Chordata; class Chondrichthyes; order Rajiformes; family Rajidae; genus Malacoraja; species Malacoraja senta. The sequence goes on along the minus strand of CM075982.1, from coordinate 44,056,210 downwards.
AGTGCCCACTTTGAGATCAATTGCCTCCGCAAGATGCGATTAGACCAACCATCAATGCTAAATATGCTTCACTCTGCCAGCCTGGCACAGTGCAACTGGCACAGCTGTTTGGCGAGGATTTCGCACAGCAGGTGAAGGAGCTGGAGGAGGAGGCTAAGACGGCAGCCACATATTCACCAAAGCGGAAGTATCCCTATAAGGGAGCAGACTGGTCCGGGCAAGGGACGAGTCCAGCTACGATGCAGCGCAGTTGGCGTTCGGCTGTAGCACCGCCACGGAGGTGAGATATCCAGCTCAAGGCCGGGGAAGAATGCCAGGTGGTAAGGAGGTAAGAGGGTCTGGTTCTCATGTAGACAGATCTAATGTGATACAATTAAATGTTTACCTCAGATATGTTTATACTGAAGGTTATTCAAGGGCATCGAATAAAGCTTAAATGCAAATTCTGATTTACCCATGCAACATGTTCCAAAAAAGGAGTTTGACTTCAGTATCACTGAACAATTGGAAGTTCAGCTGGAACTTGCAAGCTTATGTAATAAAGGTGTAATTGCTAAGGCAGTTTACCAAAGCCATCAGTTTGTGTCCAATATCTTTCCCAGACCAAAAAAGGATGGGGGGATGCAGAATTATACAGACCTGAATAGGCTTAACCCTTTTGTACGGTATAGACATTTTAAGATGGAAACGTTTGTGAAGGAGATCTTAAAGATGCGGATTCAGTGTCTGTTCATTTGCAGGATAGAAGATTTAAAATTCAGCTGGATGGGGAATTATGCCAATACAATCCACTGCCTAATGGTTTGTCTTCAGCTCCTAGAGGGATTACAAAGTTGTTAAAACCTATTCTAGGCATGATGAGAAGTCAAGGTCATGTGCTCATGGCTTAGCTAGATAATATCTTGATTGTAGGACAATCAAAGGAAACAGCTGAAGCATCAGTGGCAGTTGGTAAAAACCAATTTTTAATTGGGCTTTATAAGCTATTCTGAGGAATCTAAATTTATACCTGTGACACAAATTGACTAGTTGGGTTCACAATGGACTTAATCAACATCATTGTGACCTTGCCCAGGCAAAAAAGGGTAGAGCTAATTAAGAGCTATATCAAGTTAATTGCTAACACACAGCCTTACAATTAGCCAGGTGACAAGACTGCTGTAGTAATGGCTGGCAGCATTTCCAGCAGTTCAATATGGCCACTTTATTATCTACAATTATAAAAGGTCAAAGGAACAAGCATTGAGGATACATTGGGGTCATTATAATAGACCTATGCTTCTATCAATAGAGGCTGTTGCTGATGTACAATGGTGGATTCAGCATGTGTCCACTAGTAGTTCCAAAGTGTTATTGGACCAAGCTTCCATGATTTGCAGACAGATGTCAGAGCACTTGGGTAGGGTGCTACTGATACAAGATCCAGCGATGGAGACAGATGAACATTGCTTCTGCATACATAGGGAATTAACCAAGAGTATTTTATGGACTCAAGGCTTATGGCACTAACTAAACTAGTTTGCATGTGCAGTGCAAAATAGACAACACTGCAGCAGTTGCTGATATGAATCACATGGGTGGAATCAAATCGTTATCATGTGACAGGTTGGCAAATACAATTGGACCTGGAGTAGGGATAGAGAGATTTGGATTGGAGCTATCTATCTGCCAGGGAAACTTAATGTAGTACCAGATGGCAGCTCACGAAAATTCCATCATAACACAGAGTGGACGTGGAACCAGGATGTGTTCAAGAACATAGTACTTCTATATGGAAGGCCAAAATATGTTTCATAGGCACCAGATCCAGGGGCATTGGCAATTGATGCTTTTTCACTAAATTGGGATGATATGTTTGTGTACATTTTCCCACCATTCTGCCTCATAGGTCGGTGTTTGAGAAAATCAAGCAGGATGCCGCTTCAGGGGTTTTGGTGATACCAAATTGCCTGATTCAACCATGGTTCCCTTTCATGTTACAGATAGCGATCCAACCTCTTTTTGCTGATTCCAAACAGTAGGAATTTGCTGGAGCATCCAGTAACGTATTAAGTTCATCCGTTATGTGACGGTATGGATCTGTTAGTTTGCAGGTTTCAAGAATGCCTTACATTGGTCGAGGACTTTCTAGGCCAACGGTGTATATACTCGCTGCAGTCTGGAGAAAGAGTACTCAAAAACAGTATATGACTTATGGAAAAAAAAAAAAAAAAGGAACAATATTGTGTTCAAAAGAATATTCAATATGATACTGTAGTTATTGAAAATGTGTTAGAGTTTATCTACACTTTATTATGATGAAGGTCTTAGCTATACTGCTATCAATACAGCTAGAAGTGCTTTGTCCGCATATCTTGTAATAGGTACACGGACACAAAGTATAGGTTCTCACCCTCTCATATCTAGGTTGATGAAAGGAATCTAATTCCAAACCGCCTAAGCCTAGGTATATGGTAATCTGCGAGGTAAGCGTTGTTCGTAACATACTTCGTCATTGGGTCCCTGTCACGGCTATAACTTTGTTAAAATTAACCATGAAATTGGCTATGCTAATGGCATTGGTGTCAGTACAGAGAGTGCAGACTTTCCAAAAAACTTCAGTTCGAGAGAATGGAAGTGAATACAGAGAATGTTCTGTTTTATATTTCTGACCTGCTCAAACAAAGCAGGCCAGGTGTGACAGGTTTTAAGATTGTGTTCTCAGCATATCCTACAGCTCCATGTTTATGTGTAAGGACACATTTGTTACATTACATTGAAGCCACAAGGGCTTTAAGACAAGAAGAAACAGGATTATTTGTCAGTTACAAAAAGCCAACATAAAAGAGTGGCAGTTCAGACTATCTCAAGGTGGTTAAAGCAAGAGTTGGTTCAGGCAGGAATTAACATTTATGTGTTTACATCTCATTCCACTAGCGCAGTAGCAACATCCGTGGCCAGGGCGATGGACGTTCCCATCGACCATATATTAAAAGCCGCAGGTTGGAAAAATGAACTTGTGTTTCAGCAATACTACCATCGGCCGATTGCCGATGGAGGGCTGTTTGCTAACTCAATATTGAGTGCTGTTGCTATTGTTTAAAGTCTGTTTTCAATACTGTTTCATTCTGTTTCGTTTGTTGCCCTACATTAAGAGGGTTTATTGGTTGTTTTATGACCAAAAATAAAACTGGTTTGCTTTTGCATGATATGCAATGTCATGTTTACAGCATTATTGATGATACTCAGTCAATCGATGCAGTGAGAAGCCGGGATTTTGATCTGCGGCATAAAAATCACAGAGCTTTAAAATCTTCACGTAGTCACTCACGTGACTCCGAAGTAAAATAGTAAGATTAAACGAGAACTTACCAGTTTGAAGTTTGATCTTTATTTTATGAGGAGTTACGTTGGTGTTACGTGCCCGCCACGCCCAACCCTCTCTCATAGAAAAAAGGTCATAATGGTAGTTCTCATGTTGATCATCTTAATATGTTACTTCAATTATGGTTTTGTCTGTGATTTCATACCGCTGCTTTGAAGATTGACGCGCATGCGCCCTGACGGGGTTCTTCACGTAATCACCAACGTAACTCCTCATAAACTAAAGATCAAACTTCAAACTGGTAAGTTCTCGTTTAATCTTACTATTATATTCCTCATTCAACAAACACTGCCGAATCTTCTGAGGTTTCTGCTTCACTATAACATTGTAGCATTTAGAGGCAAATGTGTAGAGGAGGGCATAATTTTAAGGTGATAGGGTCAAAGTTTAAAGGAGATGAGCAGGGCACATCTTGCATTGTCCCCACACCACACAATCAGTCTGAAGAAGGGTCCCGACTCAAAATGTCATCTATCCATTTTCTCCAGAGATGCTGCCTGACCCGCTGAGTTACCTCCAGCATCTTGTGTCAATCTTTGGTATAAACCAGCATCTGCATTTCCTTTTTTATTACATATCTTTTCCCAACTCTTGCTTTTGGGTTGCTATCCACTCTGGTACATTTCAGTGCTCCACACATTCTCTTCCATTTGCCAAGAAAAGTCCATTTATTGCAGGATTTCAGTACTTAGTGCTTCTCTGCCCCTTCCCCCTCAACAGATCTTTGATGTAACTGAGCTTGTTGAACATTTAAATTTTTTTGATTCAGAGAAGGTTTTCCCAGGATCGATACAGCTTTTTAGCTGATCACTGCACTTACTGATAACCTTCAGGGCTCAGGCAACATGGACTGCATACAGAAGCTGCAAATTTTCAAAACCCAATACATCCAGCTTAGATTTCTGCACTAATAAAAAATGTCAATTGAATCTTTCATTTGATTCACAACAGTGAACCCAATGGCTTTATTTTTTACTGCATTGGAATTTAACATTAAATAACCAGTACACATTTACAACTCTCTATAGCGTGGAAATCTGTGGAAAATATCTCCCACTTGCAAGATCCTTTCGTGCACATCTCCTATGCACTCAGCTTGCACACTGATGTCCTCTTGTACTTACCTACAAAGTAGTTTCTATATGTTTAAGGATATTTGTTGCTTGCAGCTGCATCTATTCCACTATCGAACGCCTTTCCTTTACCCAAGTCATCTGAAGAGGGTGAAAATTTAAAAAACTGCAGATTCAAAATAAAAACAGAAAATGCTGGAAATATTTAGTGGGTCAGGCCACAAGGGTCTTTGACCTGAAATCTTAATTCTATTTCTCTTCCCACATATGTGGCCTGACCTACTGGTCCTGATGTACCAGCATTTTCTGTTCTTATCAACTTAAGAGGATGCCACGGAACATTTAAACACAGGTAGAGCAAGATACCAGAAGAGCAGATAGATTTTTTGTTAAATCTAAGTAAGTAAGTAAGTTTATTGGCCAAGTATTCACATACAAGGAATTTGCCTTGGTGCTCCGCCCACAAGTAACAACATGACATACAGTGACAGTTACAAATGACACAGAAAACACTAAACATTAATAATAATAAAACATTAATGATAAAACACCATTGATCAAGCATGTGAACCAACAAAATACCAGATCAAAGGGAGGCTACAGATTTTTGGCTGTTGAGTAGAGCAACTACTCGTGGATAAAAACTGTTTTTATGTCTGGCTGTGGCAGTTTTGACAGTCTGGAGTCGCCTTCCAGAGGGAAGTGATTCAAAGAGTTTGTGGCCAGGGTGAGAGGGGTCAGAGATGATTTTACCCACTCGCTTCCTGGCCCTTGCAGTGTACAGTTCATCAATGGCAAGAAGGTTGCAGCCAATAACCTTCTCTGCTGATCGGACGATCCACTGCATCCTCCAGGTGTCGTGCTTGGTGGCTGAGCCAAACCAGACCATGATGGAGAAGGTGAGAACAGACACTACGATGGCCGTGTACGATCTACAATCTTATTAAATGATAGAGTTAAAGGCCTGTCTCACGAGTCTGCGGTCATTGGCGGCGAAACAGGAACTATCTACCGCTCCTGGGCCGCCAGAGACCGCGGGCTCGGTCAAACGCACAGTGCCGGGGCCGTGCGGCGTTGTTCCCAACACCGCACGGTGCTAAAAAAAACCCAACACTGTCCAAATATATGTTCCTACCGCACAGCCGCCACCAGTGAGGCACGAGTGCGGCACGGTCACCGCCACAGCCGTCGCCAGTGCGGCACGAGCGCCGTGAGTCGAACCTGCACTGCCACAGCCTCCGCCAGTGAGGCACGAGTGCGGCACAGCCGCCTCCACAGCCGCCGCCAGTGAGGTACGTGTGCGGCACGGCCGCCGCCACAGCCCCGCAGTCCGAAAGACGTCATCAGCCGAAACTGCAAGCTCGTGGAACCGGCCGTACTTGGCCCCCCGCGCAGCATCCGTGCGGCGCTCTCGTGGTTGCCGTGCGGTCCCCTCTTCCGGCGACGCCGCGCTTCACCGCCAACGACCGCAAACCCGTGGGAAAGCATGAGGGGCGGAATAGCTTCTTATGTTCATCTGAAGAGAAAGATATAATGTTTCCGATCAAGAACGTTCCATCAGATTGCATCAGAAATCATGGGCTGGATTGCTCTGAACCATATCAGTAGCTTATGATCACTAGCTCTTTGATGAAAGTCTTTCAATGCTTTTAGTTTATTAGTTTCTAGAGATACAGCGTGGAAACAGGCCACACAGCCCACCATGTCTGTGCCGACCAGCTCTATTAGTGCACACGAGTGCTATAGTTCTATCCAACACACGAGGGACAATTTGCAGAAGCCAAATAACCAACATACCTGCACGTCTTTGGAGTGTGGAAAGGAAACTGGAGCATACGGAGGCAACCACCATGGTCACTGGGAAAACGTACAAACTCCAAAAAGACAGCACCCTTTGTCAGGATCGAACCAAGGTCTCTGGCGCTGTAAGGCAGCAACTCTACCACCTCATCACTGTGCCACCCCAATGATCATAGGAATTTAGAAATAATTGAAAAATTGTAGATAATAAAACATTTCTATTAATAACATTGTACAGATACAGGACAAAGGGTGTAACGTTTAGTGCAAGATAAAGTCCAGAAAAATCCAATTAATGATAGTCCGAAGGTCTTCAAAGAGGTAGATGGGAGGTCAGGACCACTCTCTAATTGGTGAGAGGATGGTTCAGTTGCCTGACAACAGCTGGGAAGCTGATAACACCTTATAACCTGTGAACATTACCAATAATCATCCTGAAACACGAGACTTGTAGTTTTAAGCCAAAAGCCAGAAATGTGCCAACAGTTCTGAAGACTACGAGCTACGAGCTTTGCTGGACTCCCCATTAACTCCAGCAGCAGAGCAAGAACTCCCTGGAGAAATGGTTGCATTGAGCATCAGCCCTTAGTTTTATACCAGCCGTTTTACTGTGATAAAGGTATGGATAAAATTAAGTGCAGATAAGTGCTTGCCCTACTTTGCTATGCTTTAAAGTTATAATTACAGGCACCTCACATTTTACGCATGATTTATGCATTTTTCAAATAACGCGCTTGTTCATTTAATACCAAAGATTGATTTACCCGCTCATATATTAGGAACAATGCGTTCAAATTTACACCTGGCAACATTGTCACATCTATGTTTAATTTCCGTGTTTTCGAATTACATGCTGCTTTTTAAGAACATAACCCCCGCGTAAAACAAGTGCTTGCGTTTGTTAATGCGTCAAATTAATTAATTAAAAAATTATATTATATATGTATATTTCCAAGTTGTTTAAACCTTTTTAGATTTAAGTGTCTTTGGCCACTTTAGACATTTAAAAATCACATAAATGGGCCGCATGGTGGCGTAGCGGTAAAGTTGCCTCCTTAGAGCCTTAGAGCCCCAAAGGCCGGGGTTCTATCCTGACCACAGATGTCTGTACGGAGTTTATACGTTCTCCCTGTGCCAATGTGGGTTTTCTCTGGGTGCTCTGGTTTCCTCCCACACTCCAAAAACATGCAGGTTTGTAGGTTAATTGGCTTCGGTAAGTTGTAAAATTGTCCCTAGCGCATGTAGGTTAGTGTACGGGGCGATCGCTGGGCGGTGCGGACTCGGTGGACCAAAGGGCTTATCTTCACGCTGTTTCTCTAAAGTTTATAGTAAAGTAATGCAGTTAACAGCTAGCAAACTGAACAAGTGTGTTTCGGTATTCTGAGGGCTAGATCATTGTTCTGACTGAAGGCCACATGACACTTGAAACCTGCACCACCTGAAAGAATGGCTGCGGATGCAGGTTGAACAATGGGGGTCAGTACCACTGCACATCCAAGAACAGTAAGTTCTTGGCCTAATTCTGCTCCTATAACTTATGAACATTTATCTTTCCCTCTCAACCCCATTCTCCTGCTTTCTACCATAAACTTTGACGCCCTTCTTCAGAATGTTGCTTTCTGTTGATTTAAAACAAAGCACATCCCAGCCTAAATCCTAAACAACTTAATAATATTTTCAGCAAAAGAAAACCAGAAGGGGGGGCCCTGACCCGAAATGTTGTTTGTCCATCTCCTTCCTCAGATGCTGCCTTCTGCTGCCTTCTGCCAGCATTTTTAGTTTTTGCCCAATTTTTTTTCCTACCAGCAACCAAAGGACTGGAATTAAGGAGCTGACTTTACTTTAGACTTTAGACTTTAGAGATACAGCATGGGAACAGGGCCTTCAACGCACTGAGTCCGCACTGACCAGTGATCACCCCATACACGCTGGGGACAATTATCCTACACTATCCTACACTATCCTACACTATCCTACACTATCCTACACTATCCAACACACTGGGGACAATTTGATTTTTTTTTACCAAAGTCAATTAACCTCCAAATCTACACGTCTTTGGAGTGTGGGAGGAAATCGGAGCACCTGGGTAAATCTTACGCAGTAAAAGGGAAAACGTGCAAACTTCGTACTGGCAGCACCAGTGGTCAGGATTGAACCTGGGTCTCTGGCGCTGTAAGACAGCAACTTTACTGCTGCGCCACCATGCCGTCCAAATGCTTCTTTAGTTCTAGAGCACCATGTTGGCCTGTGGTTAATGCTCATCACCTTTGAGAATTAAACAAGACTCTCTCTAAAAGTATTCATTAAACATTGAGCACACACAGGGCAGAAGTTCTGCAGGTTGAGATGAAATGAAAGCAAGTGGAAATATAAAGCCAAGGAAACAAAGAATCACTCAAACGGCTTCTAAAGGCCTATTCAATAAGCTATGGGCAATGAATGACAGCAATGTTAGGAAAGACAAGACTTCCAGAAAAGATCACACTGAATTGCAAATTAAAAAGTTTAATGTGGGTGAAGTGTCGTATGTCTGGGAATGTTTCAGTCTTCGGCTTGCAACTGGTGAGAATTAGTTATTAATATCAAGTATGTAACAGGATGCGTCAAAAATGGCCTTCAACTTACTGGATCTGCAATTAGAAATGTTCCCCCACCTCCACTTCAACATGCTCTTGTTTTAAATAATACAGCAATCAGAAAATGGTGTACAAGTGACTTTGAATCAAATTACCCTTCACATCCAGTTCTTTCACCAGAAATGCTTTAGCAAGCAATAACCTTAAAAATCTTTTGTTATGTTAAGTCTTTGTATCAAAACAAGTTGCACCTTCAGAATGCCTGAGAGGTGAGTGGGAAAAGGGAGGGTAATGGTTAAGAAGACTTTCATATGTTAAGTGAATTCATGGCGAACAGCGATCATTGGGCAACATTAGCCTTGTGCATCCTTTGAGCATTCTCACTGATATTTGGACCTTGAAGCTTATTTCTTGCTTCAAAATATACATCAGACAAAAGATCAAAAGCATTCCTTTAACTTCACACATTGTACCCTTGATGAGTTGGAGTTGTTAACACTTTTCTCTCAGTGTTTTCTTGTTTAGTGACAAAATCTTATCTCATAGTTGCATGAGGCGATACATAGGAATGGCTAGATTTTATTCCTTATCTTTCAAACTGAACAACTGCACAACAATCATAATCATGTATTGTCTTCTTGCTGGCAGGTTAGCACGCAACAAAAGCTTTTCACGGTACCTCGGTACACGTAACAATAAACTAAACCAAACGACACAAAGGATGCTAATTTACTGGAAAAGGGCATTTGCAATATTTAATATAAGTCACCATTGCAGAAATGTGAGTTACCACTCGTTTGTTTTGCATCCTGCTGGAAGTACAAGCTTAGAGTTGTGGGGCAAGGAGAAAGAGTACATATAGGATCCACACTTACAGGGCAAGGAACTGCGTTGCTGTTTAATTAAATGGTTGACTGATTGTGATATTAACAGCACTAAGACTGAAACCAATGTTTAAATTAGAGTGGATGAATTCAATAGTAAACCAGGTACCTAAAGGGAAATAATGAATGCATTGGTGGTGGATATAGAGTTGCGAATGGAACGAGAGAGGTAAAAGAGAAACATAAAATTAAAAATTATGCTTATAAAATCAAAACCTGAAGGAATTAGAATCAAAGATAGACACAAAGTGCTGGATTAACTCAGCAGGCCAGGCAGCATCTCTGGAGAAAAGTTAATGGGAGATGTTTCGGGTCAGACGTCCCAAACCAAAACATTGCCAATCCTTTTTCTCTCGTGATGCTGCCTGACCTACTTAAGGGCCTGTCCCACTTTCCCGAGCTGCTCACGAATTCTCCCAAGTTTTCCCTTGATTCAAACTCGGAGAATGTTCGTAACGGGTCCGTAGGAGGCCGTAGATATATCGTAGCGGCTCATTATGTCAGCCGGGGCATTAAATGTTGCAACATTTCTCCTCCTGACTATCTTTTTACTTGTGGACATTTTTTGTCATGCTGGAAAAAGTCCCAACTTACCTGATGCCCCGAGTGCCTACGGCTGACATAACGAGCCGCTACGATATATCTACGGACTCCTACAGACCCGTTACGAACATTCTCCGAGTTTGAATCAAGGGGAAAACTCGAGAGAATTCGTGAGCAGCTCGGGAAAGTGGGACAGGCCCTTTAGTTACTCCAGCACTTTGTGTCTATCTTCGGTATATACCAGCATCTGCAGTTCCTTTCTACACGGAATTAGAACCTAGTTTTATAATGGTTAATTTTCAATGCCAGGGAGTTTGTTTGGCAACAATTAACTCCAATTAGATAGTCAAGAGGCTGAGACTTAAATGGAGTTAAGTACTGTGCGAGTATACTTTATAATACTGCACACTTTAGAGCACTCACTGTATTTCTATCATGAGCCAGATTACTAAAAGTTAACAACAAAGTGATGTAAATTAGCAAGTAATTTTAAGATTTCTTTTAACCATCTCATCATCCAAAATTAGCCAAAGCACGGCCAAACCATGAGTGGCCTTACCATTATATTAACTTGCCCCGATATGCATCAGTGTGTAATCATATAAGGTGCAAAAAAAAACTTCATTCTTGACGTCAACCTTTCTCTCCCTTCAGACTGTGATCCATTTGTGTCTGCCAAGTTAAAAACAATCTGATGCAAATGTCATCAATTGTCCTTCACATTTGTATATTTTGCCTTTGCTTTGCTGATAATTGTAAGCATAAAACAAGCAGGAATAATTTTGTCAATATTCCTTGGTATATTGTTAACCTGACCATAAAGAGCACGTTTGTTATACTGTTTTGCACAGTAACAAGAAATTTCAATGATCTTGTTTCTTCCAGCCTCCTATTTCAATGTCTTTTCATCTTCTTTCTGTCAATAAATTTCCTTTTAAACTCTTTTCTAATTAAGCCCAGGTGTAATTCTGTTGTTCAATACACCAGTGACTATACTGGTGCTCATAGTCCGAGACTGGATATTTCTGACATGTTACAAGTCGAAAAGAAAAACACTTTTCAGTGATCAAAGACTATCCCTGTATTGCCATGGGGACCTTCCTATAAGGATGTACCAATTAAAGTATGAAAACAAAGAGATAAAAAGAATATTGCTTCCTATTTGAAACAAACCATAAAATGTTGAAAACTCATAGCAGTTCGATAAGCATCTGTGACGGAAAGCTGGGTTAATGTCTAGGGTCTGGTCTGGGGTTAGGAAATAAGTGTTTATAATGTATTTACCCCACCTTTCCTGGACTTTCTTTACCCACTCGTTCCCGCTGTATTAACCAGTCACATAAATCCAATGTTTACATGAGAAGGTTAGAGGCTGGGTATCCTGTGCCAACTGACTTAATCCTGGCTTCCCAAACCCTTTATCATCATATACTTATTAAAACTCTGATCTTGTACGTGTCTGTGTCATATGTGGTTGTCTTTACATCTTTGCGAAAAAACTACGTGGTAACGATAACATTTTTACATATTCCGGTTGACATTTTTCCCGTCGAGGCGGGATCACCTTATGTGAACATTTCATGCTTAATCGACTTATTACTGATTAAAGTTTAAAAACGTCAAAAGACTTTGAATTTAAAACGATTTTTACTGTTAAAATCATTCCTCACAGCTTCCAACACACTTCGATACAAAGTTGCAAGACAGGAACACTCTGATCTTTTCACCTCAATGGCATATCACAGCAAGTGCACCCGACATTTGCAATAATGTTGCCATCATAGCTGCTGGCAGGACAGGAGGGGGAGGTTCAATTGGTATTGCAATTTGGGAAGTGCAATTGGGATTTTTTTTCAAGTCCAGTGCTGGGGGAGGCTGAAGTGTGCTGGAATCTTACATTTGGCAACGGGTTGAGTTGGAGGACCATGCCTCCTGTGGAGGCTGCGGGTAGAGAACGGGTGCGTTGGGGGAGCAGACCCAATGGGACGGCACTTGGTCTAGTATCATCTAAAAGGCATGAGACAAGCCGATGGATTTCTCAAGGAACTCCGTGCCAACACAAGACTATTCTCAAGTCAATGGTATGAACATTGATTACTGTAATTTCAAGTAACTCCTGCAATTCCTCATTCACCCTACTCGTCCTACCAGTTCCACTGGTCGCGTCCTTGCATCTCCCTTGTCAACAATGGGCCATTATGAGCTCCATCCTTCCTGAGGTCATCTGTTGCCAGGCCCTGATTTGTTCTGGCCTTTTATTTCGCCCCATTTATTCCCCTCACCCCCACCCCCACCCACAACCCCACCTCTACTTTCAGTCTGAAGAAGTGTTCCAACCCAAAATGTCACCTATTTATTTTCTCCAGGGATGCTGCCTGACCTGCTGAGTTACTCCTGCATTTTGTGTCAATCTTCGGGATAAAGCAACATCTGCAATTCCTTCCCACACATATTCTCAAGGCCTAATGAAAGAGAATTCCATGGTTTAGACAATAGACAATAGACAATAGACAATAGATAATAGACAATATGTGCAGGGGTAGGCCATTTGGCCCTTCCAGCCAGCACCGCATTTCAATGTGATCATGGCTGATCATTCCCAATCAGTACCCAGACACAGTACTAATGAAGTAAAAAACATGTTTCTCTAGATCGGGTTAATAGACCATTTTGGGAAATTACAGGGGATGCTATTCCCTTATTCCCTATGTTCTTTTTCTGAGGCTGTGCCCTCCGGTCCGAGACTATCCCACTAGTGGAAGCATCCTCTCCACATCCACTCTATCCAGGCCTTTCATTATTTAGTAAGTTTTAATTATGTCCCCCCTCATCCATCGAAACTACAGCAAGTACAAGTCCAGTGCCGTTAAACGCTCATCATATGTTAACCCAATCATTCCTGGTATAATTCTCGTAAACCTCCTCTGGACCCTCTTCGATGCCAGCACATCCTTCCTTAGATGTGGGGTCCAAAACTGTTCACAATACTCCAAATGCGATCTGGCCAGGGCCTTACAAAGCCTCATCATTACGTCCCTATTTTTACATTCTAGACCTCCTGTAATAAATGCTATCATTGTATATTTTTAAGCCAGAGATAGATAGATTCCTGATTAGTAACGGTGTCAGGAGTTATGGGGAGAAAGTAGGAGAATGGGGTTAGGAGGGAAAGTTAGATCAGCCATGATTGAACGGCAGAGTAGACTGGATGGGCCAAATGGCCTAATTCTGCTCCTATCACTTATGATCTTATGACCTTATGACCATTGCAATTGGCTTCCTTACTACTGATTCAACTTGCAAATTAACCTTTTGAGAATTCTGCACCAGCACTCCCAAGTCGCTTTGCACCTCTGATTTCTGAAATCACTCCCCATATAGAAAATAGACCATGCCTTTATTCCTTCTACCAAAATGCATGATTACACACTTTATTGCATACATTAGGTCTTTACCTGGACAAAGCATTGCAACCATTCACAGGCTAACGTGTGGGACCTTTTGCTCCTTTCCCAGGGCTGGACTTGAGATACCAGCCACAGATATAATGTTAAGTTGCAAGAGTAACTGCCAAAAGGGAGGCCGTGGTCACATTTTCTGTGCCATGTGATAGGACCTGGAATTTCTTTGCATTCATGATTTACTCGGGAAAAATTTCAATGTTCAATTACACAAAGCTGAAAACTATTAAGCATGCAATTTCCTTGCAATAATAGTTATATCCTTATGTCAGTCCTATGATGTGTGGCTTCTGTATTGTAATGATGGGGGAAATTATTAACAACTGGAGGTTACCACAGGACAGAGTGAGATCATAAATTTCACTCCAGTTGCAACAGCGTAAGATTAGCAGCAATCCTTTAATTTTGTGATGCTTGCAAGCACACCAAAATCAATAAGTGCTCAGGATGGGCCCATAAAAACGGGAATAGGCCATCTGCTTCTCAAGCCATTCAATGAGATCTATGACCTAACTAAATATCCCCCTACATCTCAAAGATGCACGGGTTTGTAGGTTAAGGGGCTGTCCCACTTGGGCGACCTAATTGGCAAGTTTAGAAGTTTAGGAGAGTTTGAAAAAATGTCATGTTGAAGACCTCCTTCGACTATGTAGAAGACCTCCTTCGACTATGTTGAAGACTAGCTGCGACTAGCTACGACTAGTTACAACTAACTTCGGGAAAATTGGACACCGAATAGTGGAGAGTGAAGATGATCTCCTTTCATCTCCTTCGACCTCCCTTCGACTATGATGAAGACGATCTACAACTACCTTTGACTACCCTCGATTACCTACGACTAACATGCTGACCTACTACGACCTACTACGACTAAACCTACGAGTAAAAAAAGTATCAATTTTTTCCATGGCGACCTTTTGTCACTCGCGGGCATTTTTCAACATGTTGAAAAATACGCCGCGACCTAGCTGAGGCCTCGAGTACACGGGACTACTCTCGAGCATGAAGGAGAGTTACAAAGACCTCCTACGACCTTGTGTCGACCATGATGCGAGTATGAATCGAGGGCAAACTCGCCAGAACTCGCGGATTAGGTCGCCAAAGTGGGACAGCCCCTTTAGTTTGCCTCTCTGTAGGGAATTGATGCAAAAATGGGATAGCATAAGGCTAGTGCGCACGGCTGATCAATGGTCGGCGTGATCTCAATGGGCCGAAGGTCCTGTTTCTATAAATGGGTGGTACAGTGGTGCAGCTGGTAGAGCTGCTGCCTCACAGCACCAGAGACCCGGGTTCGATCCTAACCTCAGTTGCTATCTGTGTGGAGTTTACACGTTCTCCCTGTGACCGGTTTCCTCTAGGTGCTTCTGTTTCCTCTTACATCCCAAAGGCATGCAGGTTTGTAGGTTAATTGCCCATTGTAGATTGACGATAGTGTGCAGGAAATGGATTGCGAAGTGGAATAACATAGGATTAGTGTGAACGGTGATCGATGGTTGACGTGGACTCAGTGACCGATGAGCCTGATTACATGCTGTATCTTTAAACTAAGCTAAGTTAAATATCCCTCATGTTGGTCTTTCCTTTGTCCTTCAACATCTTTGGTTCAGTAAAATCCTATAAGATGAACAATGGATCCTGCCATTTGTGAAAGAGAATTTTAACTTCCACCGCCTCTTGCACATAAAATAATTTTCCAGTTACATTGCTAAAAGATCTGGCTTTGAGTTTTGGCCAAAGTCACTTTACTCCTAAACTCCCAGCCACTTATCTACCTAATCACTTCACTTTAATCTCATAAATGGTTTGGTCAAATCACGCTTCTCAATTCCAGGCAATGTAACTCTAGTCTTTATGATTGAATATATCATACAATGACAGTTAGACATTCTATACCAAATTACAGCTGTCTATTGTTGGAACACGCATGAGAATCTCAGCACTATATTCACTCTCATTTTTCCACAAATCAATTGCTGTTAAAATAGAAAGAGTACAATCTAAAAGAGCACCAAATCTTCTCTTTATATAAGCGGAAATCAACAATTGCAGAGACTAACCCTATTCGGAAAGGAAGAATGCATTAGGGGAATAAAATTAAATGATTGGAAAAGGGTTTAGCATTGTCCTAGATGTAGGCTGTGGTTTGCTATAGAGTCAAAGTCATTGAATGATACAGTTTGGAAACAGGCCCTTCGGCCCAACTTGCCCACACCGGCCAACATGTCCAAACTACACTAGTTCCACCTGCGGTCCCTATTTCTCCAAACCTGTCATATCCATGTACCTGTTTCTTAAATGTAAGTATAGTCCCTGCCTCAACTACCTCCTTTGGCAGCTCGTTCCATACACCCACCACACTTTGTGTGAAAAAATTCCCCCTCAGATTCCTATTAAATCTTTTCCCCCTCACTTTAAACCTATGTCCTCTGGTCGATTCACCTACTATGGGCAAGAGACTCCATGCATCTACTCGATCTATTCCCCTCATGATTTATACACTGTTGCCAAGGTGCCAATACTTTGAGAGTTGCAGATGATTGCATTCATAAAGACAAACAGTTGAATAAGAATCAGATGATTCAAAGATAAACACAAAATTATAGAGTAACTCAGCGAGTCAGGCATCGTCTCTGGAGAAAATGGATAGGAGACGTTTCAGGTCAGGACCTTTCTTCAGACTGATAGTAGGGGGGACCAGGACAAATCAGGGCCAGCAATGGACATCAAGCAGGATGGTTCCGATCAGCCGATTGTTGCCTAGGGACGGTGTGATCCCAAGAGGGATATATTATTGCGAACTGTGGAACTGGTTAACAACTTTTAATGTTAATTAGTACGGGAGTCAGGGGTTATGGGGAGAAGGCAGGAGAATGGGGTTAGAGGAGAGAGATAGATCAGCCATGATTGAATGGCGGAGTAGACTTGATGGGCCAAATGGCCTAATTTTACTCCTATCACTTACGATCTTAATGGAAGAAACGGGGAGGGGAGCGTTTGTATGTCACCTAAAATTAGAGAATTCAACATTCATACCACTGGGTTGTAAGCAACCCAAACAAAATATGAGGTGCTGTTCCTCCAATTTGCAGGTGGTCTTACTCTGGCAATAGAGGAGGCCCAGGTCAGAAAGGTCAGTACGGGAATGGGAATGGGAGTTAAAATGGTTTGCAACCGGGAGATCCAGTAGGTCTTGGCGGACCGAGCGTAAGTGTTTTGCGAAACGGTTGCCGATGTACAGGAGCCCACATCGGGAACACCAATTCAATGACTCAAGCCAGCTTGGTTTTCCATGTTCTCACGAAAATCTGTTTAGGTTACTATGTCAGACACCAAATACTGAAGTAACACAGCAGGCCAGGGAGCATCTCTGGAGAAAAGGAATATAGGTTGCCGAGTCCTTTTTTGAGGCCTTCATCTTAACTCATTGACCTGAAGGTTAATTCTGAAATCAAATCCAATCATAGCTTTCAAGATTAAAGCTTAATATGTCAATTGGAAGAGAATGGTATGTAGTTTGAAGAAGGGTCCTGACCCGAAACGTCACCGATCCATTTTTTATCCAGAAATGCTGCCTGACCATCTGAGTTACTCTATCACTTTGTGCCTTTTAATGGTAAGTAGTTAATTCTCCCGAATAATTCAGTTTTGATTGGCGAAAATATGACATACAACTTAATTCACTTCCTCCTAAATCAGTTAAATGATAACCTTGCACAGAACCAGCAGTAGAGGACTCCAATTAATTCAATCAGGTAAGGTTCTTGTGCCAGTTTATAGTGTGATATAATTTGTACGTTAAACAATATTTTTATTATATTGCCTTAAGCAATGACATCATGATCTCATTCACCAAAGCTAAACGAAAATCTCCCAAGTAAGCTGAACTGAATTAGTTCTTCTCTGAACCATGATACACCCTTGCCTTGAGAGTAAGTAATATTGTGCAATGTGTTCCTTGAAAGTAGACCATGGTTTTATTTTAGATTACCACGATGTCTGTACAAAAAAACAATTAGATTTTTTGTTTCCTGGCTTCCAGCTGGACAAAGGCCTGCAATTAATTGTACTCGCTTGTAATTCAGTTACAGCAGTGGGTTTTTATTTTGATGTGTGTTCTAATGATTTTCAACAAGCAAATGTGCACGGAAAATTATGTGAGCACAATATTCTGACAGGAATGACCCTCCCCTGTGTACAATGGAGATACCAGCGGCTGCAGATGTTGGAATCATGAGCAAAACACTAACTGCTGGAGGAATTCAACGGGTCAGTCAGCATCTGTAGACCCAAATTGTCATCTGTCCATTTCTATCCACAGATGCTCCCTGACCCATGGAGTTGTTCCAGCAGTTTGATTTCATTCCCTTGTGGAAACCACAGCTTCATGGGCATTCTGTGACTTGGAATCAAGTGGTGCAGCCTTCCATCAAGAGTCAAGAGTATTTAATTGTCATATGGACTGAAAACAGAATAATAAAATGTATCAGTCTAAAGAAGGGTCCGAAAATGTCACCTTTCCATGTTCTCCAGAGATGCTGCCTGACCCACTGAGTTATTCCACACTTTGTGTCCTTCACTCTTACTTGCAGCAGCTTAACACAGTCGTAGAAACAAAGAGCTGATTTACACCAAAGATAGTCACAAAGTGCCATAATAACACAGCAGGTCAGGTAGCATCTTTGGAGAAAAAGGATGGGTGATGCTTCGGGTTAGGTTCCATCCTCTGTCTGAAGAGGAGTCCCAACCTGATACATCACCCATCTATTTTCTCCAGGGATGCTGCCTAACTTGCTGAGTTACTCAAGCACTTTGTGTCTATAAACACAATACTCAGAGATAACATAGTAAACAAAAGAAATAACAATAAAAAAATATATATATTGCAAAAAGGCCAAATCCAAAGTCCAACCAAGACAGTTTGGAGTTAGAGTTTGTAGTGTTCAAGTGGCAAATGGTTTTCAGGATGGAGCCGTTTTTGAAATTGAAGGCCACGGTTTTCAGACTCCTATTCCTTCTTCCCGATGGCAGAGGTGAGATGACAGCATGGCCAGGGTGGTGTGGGTCCAAAATGATGCTGGCTGCCACACCTGCACTGCAGCTGAAGCTCTTGCAAGACAATACAGGGGGGATTACAAGGAAAGTGAACCAATCCTAACCATAAATGTACCATAATGTCTGCTTATAAATTGACAACATCTATGGCTGTTGATAAAAAAGCAATATATATAAACCACATCCTTGCAGCAGGAAGTTAACATTACAGAGCAATGAACTGAAATTCCAAAACACTTCAGGCTTGATTTTAAACAGGACTTGCGGAGTGGAGTTGAACGTGTATTGTTTTGATGCTGCTTTTCTCAGAATTTATGATTAGTCATCATCATTAAATGCAACACTGCCATGGATAATTGTGGTCAGTTTACTGGGGCCAACTAACTGCCAACTGAAAGGCTTTAGTTAACCCTAATAATTGACCGCTCCACGTTTGTTTCAACCTCTCATTCAATGGGCATCGTGGAGGAGTTGATCGAGTTGACTGGTGCAAGAACTGTAACAATCACTAAATGAAGACAAAGTCTAACTTTAGGCTTTAGACTTTAGAGATTCAGCGTTAAAACGGGACTTGCGGCCCACCAAGTCCACGCTGACCAGGGATCACCCCGTACATTAACACTATCATACATACTAAGGACAATTTTACTGAAGCCATTTAACCTACAAGCATGTACATCATTGGAGTGTGGGAGCATGCAATGAATACCCACATGGTCATGGGGAGAACATACAAACTCCGTACAGACAGCACCTGTAGTCAGGATTTGGCCCATATCCCACTAAACCTGTACAATCCATGGAGCTGTCTAATTGTTTCTTAAACCTTGTGATAGTCCCTGACTCAACTACATCCTCTGACAGCTTATTCCATACCCTTTGTGTGAAAAGTTCCCCCTCACATTCCTATTAAATCTTTTCCCCTTCACCTTTAACCTATGCCCTCTCGTTCACGATTCCCCTACTTTGGGCAAGAGACTGTGTATCTACCCAATTTATTCTTCTCACGATTTTATATACACTTCGTTCATATAGCTTTCAAAACTATTGTTGGCATGGTATACAAAACCACTGACATTGCTGTGTCGTCCCTAGAATAACAGAGCTTTCCAAATTCCATAAATTCATCTTCCATTCAAGCACAACTTTTTATCTAAGTATCCACAGATTAGAAAATAGTTGCAAATAGAAAAACGGACACATAGTGTTGGAGTAATTCAGCATGTCGAGAAGCATCTCTGGAGAACATGGATAGGTGATGTTATGGGTCAGAACCCTTCTTCATCAGTCCACCGGACGACAACGGCACCCCCCTTTGTTGGAGAGTTTAATAACAATGTTGGCATTGTTGTTTAGTGAGCAGAGGGGGTAAACGGAGTAGAGAAGTCAAGATGGTTGAACAGCTCACTGCCAAATAGTTTGAAAATAGTCATAGAGTCATTGAGCATGGAAACATGTTCTTTGTCCCAATTCATCCATGCCGGTCAAAATGCCCCATATAAACTAGCCCCATTTACCCACATTTAGTCTATATCCCTCTAAACCTTTACTATCCATGCACCTATTCAAGTGTCTTTTAAAAGTTGTTATTGTACCTGTCTTACATGTAATAATGTAGTAAAAGTATGTTGAACCTTGCTTTGGAAATTTAGTTCCAGTAACTTTGCTAAATAAAGCGAATGAAGGTTAGAATAATGAGCAGCTGATGCAGCTTACACATTTAGATTCTTGAACTGAGTGGTGGAAGGTTGCAAATATAGCATGAATGTTCAAGAACGTAAAAGAAGAAAGTAAGGAATACAGTCAGCCTGCCATCCACAGTCCAACCCTTGATATGTTCCTGGAGCACTTCAAATAAGAATTTAAGACGGAGGTGAGAAAAAACGTTTTCACCCTGAGAGTTGTGAATTTGTGCAATTCCCTGCCACAGAGGGCAGTGGAGGCCAAATCACTGGATGGATTTAAGAGAGAGTTAGATAGAGCTCTAGGGGCTAGTGGAATCAAGGGATATGGGGAGAAGGCAGGCACGGGTTATTGATTGGGGACGATCAGCCATGATCACAATGAATGACGGTGCTGGCTCGAAGGGCCGAATGGCCTCCTCCTGCACCTATTTTCTATGTTTCTATGTATCTAAATATTATAAATTGATTAAACAGTCAGCAGAGCTTCATGAAAAGGTCATTATGTTTGATAATTTTAAAATGCATCTAAGGGAGACGCAAGGAACTGCAGATGCTAGAATCTTATGTATAACACAAAGTGCTGTAGTAACCACGGATCAGGAAGCTTCAAGGATGGGTGACATTTCAGGTCCCATGAGGAAGGGTCCTGACCCAAAACATCGCCTACCTATGACCTCCATAGATGCTGCCTGCCCCGTTGAGTATATCTGAGGTGGCAGATATAGCGATGACCCATGGACACAGAAAACCCAAATAAGGCATTGGAAAAACTCCATCATAAAATAAAGTCACATAGGATTGAGGGCATTTTGATAGGAAATTGGATGAAGCTTATAAAATAATAGTCAATAAGGTCATCAATTTATTGAGTCATACAGTATGGAAACAGGCCCTTCGGTCCAATTTGTCCATGCTGACCAAGATGCTCCATCTATATTAGTCCCACCTGCCCAGAGTTGACCCATATCCCTCTACTCTTTCCTATCCATTAGTTGTGAGCAAAATGACATGCTATAAGAAGGTTGATGCAATGAGATCTCAGTGCACTTGTACAGGTTTTTTGGGAAGATTACCCTGGAGTGCCACGGATAGTTCTGGTTTCTGTGCCTCAAAGGCAGTACCACAAAGGATCAGGAGATTGATTCCCGAGGTGTTGAAGAGAGTTTAAGGATGTGTCTATACTCTGGAGTTTAGAAGAATGAGAGGTGATCTCATGGAAACATATGAGAAGGATTTGAAAGAATTTTAAAATTGAGGCATTCCTAAACAAGCGCTATTATAGGTCAGCAGGCACAGCAGGGCACTTATCAAGTTGTCATAGTTTGGGAAAATAAGAGTTAAATGACAAAGCACAGAACCCAGAGAACGTGCAGTAGTGAAAGTAGTGGTTTAGTGTTTATTTCTGGCCTTGCAGTTCTCCCGCTATTACAATATGCCATCTGTGTTACATTCTAGGCATAGGTCTGTCCAACCTCACTCCAGATGTGCTTTTGAGCAGATTATATATTAAAACAGCACAAAATAAAGGAAAAAAAGGACTGATGTGTGCCAAAAGAGGGGATTTGAAGAGAGAAGAAAGAGAGAGATAGTGAGAGAAAAAAGGGAGAAAGGGAGAAAGAAAGGGAAAAGGGAGAAATAAAGTGTGTGTGTGTGTGAGAGAGAGAGAGAGAGAGAGAGAGAGAGAGAGAGAGAGAGAGAGAGAGAGAGAGAGAGAGAGACAGACAGACAGACAGACAGACAGACAGACAGACAGACAGACAGACAGACAGACAGACAGACAGACAGACAGACAGACAGACAGACAGACAGACAGACAGACAGACAGACAGACAGACAATGGTGGGGGGAGAAAGTGAGCAGGTTGGGGGGAAAAGAGTGTGCATCCCCCAATCCCACTGTTGGCACTGTTCCATACATCTCTAGCAGAAGTCAGATCTGCCTTCATAAAGTTAAACTCCTGCAAAGCAAAAGTCCATATTGTATCTCCGGATGGATTCTGAAGTTTTACACTGTCCTCATCTCCATCCACTTCAAGGAAACCTCCATCGCTCACTCCCCAAGAAAAATAAAGTGACCCGTGTGTATTACAAACACCGTGGCAATGACTCCCACCAAGTAGCACTAACATACTGAAGCAGTTTGCAACACTGCGAATGCCCCACATCTGTGCTAGTCTTCCAGACAATTTAAATCCCTTGCAATTTGTGTACAGAAAAAATAGGTCTATGGAGAATTACATCTCTCTTGCACTACATTCAGCTCTGGATCACTTGACAATCAGAAAACCTATGTCAAGATGCCATTCATTGACGACACCTTCAACACCATAATACCCAATAAAGTCATCCCTAATCGTCTGGACCAAAGCCCTCCAATTGGCTTTTGGGCTTCCCGACCGGCATATATGAGTCATTTAAAATTTATCATAACATTTCTTTCAACCTGACCCTCAGCACCTGCCCAAATAGCCTTTCTTCATGTGTTCAGATATTCTGAATATCAAGAAGCAACATTACAGTCAAGTAGAAACAAAGAACTACAGATGCTGATTTATACCAATGATAGACACAAAGGTGCTGGAGTAATTCAGCGGGTCAGGCAGCATCTCTGGAGAAAAAGAATGGGTGACGTTTCGGGTCGGGATCTTTCTTCAGACTGAAAGTAGAGGGGGGGAAGGGGGGTAAGGGAGGGAAGGGGGGAGGTGAAGAGCTCCATTTCCCTTCCCCTGACTCTCAGTCTGAAGAAGGGTCTCGACCTTAAACATCGCCTCTTCCTTTTCTCCAGAGATGCTGCCTGACCCGCTGAGTTACTCCAGCATTTTGTGTCTACCATCCCGTAATATGACTGGAATAGTAATAAAGTGACTCAAAAATAAAAATGGAGAGCAGCATTCTCCATTTGGGGTGAGGAGATAAACATTACACAATGGATCAGATGCAGCTAGAAATCAGATTAAAAAGGATAATTGGTTAAATTCAATTGCCTAGCAATGATATTTTCAGCATCATGATTGTTATCCTTTCCATTTTTTGTAGGACCTATCAGGGAATTTGATTAGTAACTTTAGGTACTGTGTGCTTGTGTCTCTGAAGTGTTTCAAGACAAAGTGGAAGGCTCAGGAGTGGCAGGGACAATGCAGGTGAAAATAAGTGGGGGAGTGGTCGAGGTGTATGAGGTTTGGGTGTGGGTGAGTGGTGGGAGCAAGGATGGCAAAGTGAATGTTGTGATCGTGGAAAGGTTTGTGACTGATTTTGAGAATTATTACTATTGACTATTCCATGGATCTCTTAACAAACAATAGTAAGTCTATCTCCAGCACCAGCCCTTTGAGTAGCTCTCTCCTGTTCTATTCTATTCTATTTGGAGTCCCAACCACTGGTGCATTGGTGCACAGAATTGTGTAACACTGGGACTATCAGCCTGGTTGTTTCATCTGCATCTTCCTATCCAATTTGCAAAATCTGCCCTTGTTTTTAGCTGTGTTCCTGCTCTCCGTTCTCCCCTCACAATCTTACTGATCTCGACCGATGAGGTCGAGATCTGCTGCCTCACCCGGCCTAGGTGCCACATTTACAGGGGGACTTCGGGGGGAGGGAGGGGGGGGGGGGATATCAAGTGCGTTCTGGAAATTTTGTCCTGATTAAAGGAGGTGCCGGAGCAACAGTTGCCAGAAAATCGGAGGTGGTCCTTTAACAGTGATGAATGTAAAGGTGTGTTTTCAAAATAGAGATAAAGTGCTCACTGTTATGTGGTGGGTGATGCTTACGCCTCCTCTTTCAAGCCTTACATCAGATACTCCAGTGAAGTATGAGGGAATGTCCTGCTGTCAATAGTATTTTATTTCTGGTATACCTTTGCCTTCCTTGAGGCTCCATTACATGTTTTTCAAGAAGAGTGAGAAACCTTCCCTAGTGCCCTGTAATTGTAGAACTGTACATACCAGCCAAGTGTTTGGGATGGTTTTTATATTCTGTAATATTAATAATCATATTTTGCAAAAATCAATTCCCTCACAGATTCAGAATGTCTCTGAATTTATTAGTAAACTGACATTTGAAAAGCAAGCCAGATTGTGGTGTGAAAAGTTCCTGTTTCTTGTTGAAAAGTAGGGCGGTTAGACTGCGGGACTGGAATGCAGATCCCCACTCAAGTGAACATCTGTTTGCAAACATTAGTTCATGATTACTTCTCTATGAGGAACTGAATCAAACTCCCACAAAATGCTTCAAGCAATAGTCATTGTTGCCTTGAAACATCGTTTCGAGAGTTTCTTCCACTTTCTATGGTTACATCTGAAAGCCCGCATGATGGAAAGCGCAGCATTTTCCAGGATAACTAGAAAGATCTGCATTGAGAGACACAAGGGACTGAAGATGCTGAAATCCTGTGCCAAGCACAAAATGCTGGAGTAAATCAGCGGGTCAGGCAGCATTTCTGGAGGAGATGGATAGGTCATTGTTCAGGTTGAGACCCTTCTTCAAACGGAAGATTATATACATGATCCCCAGCATCTGCAGTTCTTTGTGACTCCATCTTCAGTCTGAAGAAGGGTCCTGGCCTGAAACGTCACCTGTCCATGTCCCCCAGAAATGCTGCCTTACTCCAGCTGAGTTACTCCAGCACTTTGTGTTCCGTGCATTTAGACGGTGCCTATCAGATCATCAGAATGTCTTACGCCTCATTAAGTGAACCAGCAAGGTGGGATAGCTGATATAGCTGCTCCCTCACAGTTCTATTCATTTGGGTTAAATCTGGCCCAAAGTGGTGAACACTGGCCACCTCCCCACCATCGAAGGGATTTACAGGAGTCGGGGGAATCAGAGACCCACACCACCTTGGCCACACTCATTTCATTCCTGCCATCGGTAAGAAGATATAGGAGCCTAAAAACTGAAATGTCCAGGTTCAGGAACAGATCTTTCCCTGTAGCCATCAGGCTATTAAACACTAGAACCTCCAAATAAGCTCTAAACTACATAGATTTGTGGGCATTGATTTAGTCTTTTTGCACTATTATTGTTTGTTTCTTTGTTTGCTTATCTATATACTTTTAAAACTCTGTGTGTGTGTGTGGGGGTGTGTGGGTGTGTGGGCGTGTGTGTGTGTTTGTGGGTGTCAGATTTGGCCTTTGATTCCTTGGTCCGCCAAAACCACACGCGAAAACTCAGAGATTTTTTCCATTTTGCTAGACATTACACTTTTACATACCCTGATACACTCCTCATTGGATTTAGACATTTTATGTACACATTTTTAAATAAAATCCATCCCCCCCCCCCCCCCCCCCACTCATTCATTTTGTCGCCTCCAGCTGGCCAGCCACCATAACGGCTGCTGCCGCCCGGCTCTGCTCCAAAAACGCCGACATTTTATTTCTTTCGCTGGCGATTTTCGCTGCTGCCGAGGACGCCGAAAAGCAGCGGCGGAACAACCCATCTTTGCCTTCAGCCAGCGTGACAGAGCCGGCGCGTCAACGGCCTGTCGGCCCGCAGCCCCATTGAGGGCGTACGCAGCGTCTCGACGGCCGTACGCAGCGTCTCGACGTTGTACGCATCGTCTTGATGGCGTACGTCGTCTATGCCGTCTACATGCTGCGTACGCCGTCGAGACGCTGCGTACGTCCGTCCAGACACTGCCTACGCCATCAAGACACTGAAGCACGTTCGGGAACCAGACCCCAGGGTGTGAAGCACGTTCGGGGACCAGACCCAACGGGTCTGCACTTGGTCTAGTATATGTGTATATATATATATATATATATGTGTGTGTGTGTGTGTGTGTGTGTTGTGTTTGTGTTTGTGTTTGTGTTTGTGTTTGTGTTTGTGTTTGTGTTTGTGTTTGTGTTTGTGTTTGTGTTTGTGTTTGTGTTTGTGTTTGTGTTTGTGTTTGTGTTTGTGTTTGTGTTTGTGTTTGTGTTTGTGTTTGTGTTTGTGTTTGTGTTTGTGTTTGTGTTTGTGTTTGTGTTTGTGTTTGTGTTTGTGTTTGTGTTTGTGTTTGTGTTTGTGTTTGTGTTTGTGTTTGTGTTTGTGTTTGTGTTTGTGTTTGTGTTTGTGTTTGTGTTTGTGTTTGTGTTTGTGTTTGTGTTTGTGTTTGTGTTTGTGTTTGTGTTTGTGTTTGTGTTTGTGTTTGTGTTTGTGTTTGTGTTTGTGTTTGTGTTTGTGTTTGTGTTTGTGTTTGTGTTTGTGTTTGTGTTTGTGTTTGTGTTTGTGTTTGTGTTTGTGTTTGTGTTTGTGTTTGTGTTTGTGTTTGTGTTTGTGTTTGTGTTTGTGTTTGTGTTTGTGTTTGTGTTTGTGTTTGTGTTTGTGTTTGTGTTTGTGTTTGTGTTTGTGTTTGTGTTTGTGTGTAGGGTGTTGGAGGAAATTGGAGCACCAGGAGAAAACCCATGCGGTCACAGGAAGAATGCACAAACTTTGCACAGATGGCATCCGAGATCAGGATCGAACCTGGATCTCTGGCACTGTGAGGTAGCAGATCTACCACTCTGCTGCCCATTAAAACAAGCCCTCTCTCCGTCAGATGTTTGTAAGGGATTCGAGTTAGAAGGTATCTCCAGCCTTGATTGTTTAAGGAGGAAACATGAGTGATATTGGTGCTCGGTAACAGTATTGGTTTGACATAATAATTATATTATATTTTTATGAATGAAGTATTATTTTGTAATTTAAAAATATCCTCTTGCTTGGTTGGTACGTATCCCTCAATCAACATAATTAAACCAATTATTGGGTCATTATCGCATTGCTTTGTGGAATTTTGCTGTGTGCAATTTGGCCACTGCATTTCCATATATAACTGTGACTACACTTAAAAAGCACTTAATTGACTATGAAGAAATTTGCGATTCTCCTGTGGGAATGAAAGATACCAGAGAAAGGCGAGCTCCCCTTTTCACCTGGAGCTCCGATAAATGAACCAAAGATTTTATTTTCAAATTAGGATAGCTTGGCTTCGAGTTGCTCCTGTTTATGCAGTGCTCACCAGGTTATGGTGTGATAATGAATGCACGAAGCATCTAAGGTATCTGTTTGTAATGTGCCCAGCAAATGAACTGCGACAGGCACAGATTGAGCCTGGTGTTAACCATGCTGAAATGATTCACTTCTTGCTGTCGAAGAAGCCATTGATTTTTCTGTTGATATGGGCTTCTGCAGAATAGTTAGCTACTTACTCGAGCTTCACTTTCCCCACTGCTTAGGGTGCAAAAATGAGCCAAGTTGTCTTGCTTTCATTTCCCCTTCAGTGTGCAGTTTCTATTGCAACAAAATATAACAAGCACAGAGATAAAACAGTAAGAGGCGGCCACGGTGGTGCAGCGGTAGAGTTGCTGCCAACGCGACCACGAGGTCGCGTAATTTGCATCCCAAGGACACATAAGTGGGACAGGCCCTTTAAACGTTTGCAGTGCCAGAGACCCGGGTTCAATCCTGACTATGGGTGCTGTCTGTACGTAGTTTGTATGTTCTCCCCGTGACCACGTGGGTTTTCTCCAGGTGCTCCGGTTTCCACCCACACTCCAAAGATTTACAGGTTTGTCGGTTAATTGGCTTGGTATAAGTATAAATTGTCCCTAGTGCGTGTAGGATAGTGTTAATGTGTGGGGTTCACTGGTTGGTATGGAAGGGCCTGATCCCGCGCTGTATCTCTAAACTAAACTAAATTAAAACTAAGAGATCTCAGATGATTATTGGGTTCATTAACTCTCGTCTTCATCATTGTTTGAAATAAGTGGCGTAAAAAAAAGAGTGCTGAAGATCATCTAATCTTTCATCATTGTGTATCTTTGAAGAAAGAAAGCAATGTTTTAATACACTGTACACAAAGTGCTGGAGTAACTCAGCGCAGGGGCAGAAATCCCGGGGGGGGGGGCAGGGTGGACACATCCCCCCTCTGTTTTGAGAGGTGGGGGACATCCCCCCCCCTCCCCCAAGTTTTTGTAATCCGGATTTTAAAACCCGGTGGAATCTCCGCTTTCCGCGAGACAGTGGAGGTGGGACTGCTGATCGAGGGCACCGATTGGACGAGAGAGACGTCGGTCAGCAGGCAATGGGGGCGGGACATGATGATTCAGCACGATGATTGGAGGAGGGAGATGTGCCAAAACACTCTCGGCACAGAACTGCGCCTCATCCGCAGCCAGGATGGATCCCGGCTCGCCGGCGCTGTCCCGTCTCCACCTGAGTGCCACCACGAGTGGCCAGAGAGGTCGGGAGTCAGACGGGAGCGGTGCTCCCAGGCCCACAGCCAGCGCAGAGAAGCAGCGCTAAACCCAGCTCAACTCAGCCTGTCCCACCAGGTTAACCTACAGCCCTGCCTGGACTTGCGGGAAATATGGCTCAGGTTTACAGCCAGCACGGAGAAGCAGCGCTGCTGTCCCGTCAGTCCAGGCTGGGCTGTAGTTAACCCGGCGAGACAGGCAGTTGAGCTGCATTTAGCGCTGGATTGAGCCTCCGAAGGCTCGCACGTGTGTGTGTGCGTGTGTGCGTGTGTGCGTGTGTGCATGTGCGCATGTGCGCGTGTGCGTGTGTTCGTGTGTGTGTGTGTGTGTGTGTGTGCGCGCGCCAAAAAATTGTGTCCCCCCTGTCCCCCCTGTCCCCCGTCCCCTCCATATTTTGATAGCGATTTCCGTGCCTGACTCAGCGGGTTCGGCAGCATCTTTGGAAAACATGCATAAGTAACATTTTATGTCAGAAACGTTCGTCAGTCTGTAGAAGGGTCCCAACCCGTAAAGTCTCCATGTTCTCCAGGGATGCTGCCTGACCCGCTGAGTAACTCCAGCATTTTGTGCCCTTTTTTGTTAACAAGCAACTGCAGTTCCTTGTTTCTACATTAATACACTCCACATTGGACCAGGTTACACTGATGACTTGAGCAAAATACAAAGTGCTGGAGGAACTCAGTGGGTCAGGAGGCACCCATGGAGGGAAGTGTACAGATGATGTTCAGGAGGGGTCCTGACCTGAAACATTGCCTGTGAATTCCCTCCACAGATGTTGTCTGACCCACTGAGTTCCTGCA
The DNA here is from genome assembly GCA_038087875.1 of Malacoraja senta. Taxonomy (NCBI): domain Eukaryota; kingdom Metazoa; phylum Chordata; class Chondrichthyes; order Rajiformes; family Rajidae; genus Malacoraja; species Malacoraja senta. Next base: position 44,026,754 of record CM075982.1, on the reverse strand, counting down.
GCACTTTGTGTTTTGCTCAAGATTCTGGCAATTGCAATTTTATGTGATTCCATCTCACTGAAGACTTGTTTGAAGTTTCATTGGGAACTATCAACTAGCTGCCATCAGTGCTCCCTGCACTGGTATGGCAATGTACTGCACTGATGACCAGATATGTTTCGTATCTGCCCCCTCTCTGCTTTATCTCAGACCTAGCTGGTGCATCCTCTGAGGACCATTTCATTTGAATGGGATTTCTGACCTCCATTTAAAAAGAAGTGTAGCGTATATATGTTTGTTCATTATTTTTTATTTCCTTGCGTATTTATGTTTTGAATGAGTTATTCCCTTATCATGTATCTGTACACCATTAATGGCACGATTGTAATCATGTATTGCCTTTCCGCTGACTTGTTAGCACGCAACAAAAGCTTTTCACTGTACCTCGGTGCACGTGACAATAAACTAAACTGAAACTGAACTGAACTGATCTGAACTGAACGGAGTTAACGGTACTTTAATATGGGTGTGTACACTGGGGTTGAATTGATATCACCCATATTATGAATATCATTCTCTGTGTTATCTTAGCAATATATAAAATGCTGAAGATAGACACAATGTGCTGGAGTAACGGCACGGTGGCACAGCGGTAGAGTTGCTGCCTTACAGCGCCAGATACCCGGGTTCGATCCTGATTATGGGTGCTCTCTGTACGGAGTTTGTATATTCCCCCCGTGATCTGCATGGGGCTTTCTCCGGGTGCTCCGGTTTCCTCGCACGCTCCAAAGATGTACAGGTTTGTAGGTTAATTGTATTTGGGAAAATTGTAAATTGTCACTAGTGTATGTAGGATAGTGTATTGCACACGGATCGCTGGTCGGTGCGGACGTGGTGGGCTAAAGGGCCTGTTTCCGCGCTGTATCTCTAATCTAAACTAAAGTAATCTAACCTAAACTCAGCGGATCAGGCAGCATCTCAGGAAAAAATGGATAGGTGATGTCCCGACTATAAACATTACCTATCCATTTTCTCCAGAGATGCTGCTTGACGTGCTGAGTTACTCCAGCATTTAGTGTCTATCCTTGGTATAAACCAGCATCTGCATTTCCCTTTTATTATACCACATGCTGAATATGAGTTAAAAAGAACTGGGAAATGTGATGGGAAAATATGTACCAAAGAGATCTGCATTTATATAGTGCCATTTTTCTTCTCACCCATATGTCCCATCCAGTCCAACATTAATGCCATTCACAATTACTTCTTAACAATGGCACTGTTTTTATTGCACATGTCGGAAGTGCTTTTCCTTGTCTACTGCTTACAAAGAACAGTTAACGGTATATTCAGGGAAAAGTGTACGACTTAACATTTGACAGGTTGCCAAGGGAGATGCATTCTTGCTGCTATCAAGCAAATGTGCATTTGTTCATTTTCGAAGGGGGAATGTGGGAGATTGGCCCTACTACCCGCTCCTCCACATTGCCTCTCACCCCTCCCCCTCACCTGGCACGACCTGAGCTAAAGTTAGATGATGTGTTGTTGACCATTGTTTTGATTAAGCTGATAATAAATCATTCAAAAAGAATCTCAATGAGAAAGGTTAAAGCTGATACTCTATTTAAATACTAATTGCCCTGTCCCACGGTACGAGTTCATTCCAAGAGCTCTCCCTAGTTATAAAAAAATCAAACTCGTGGTAAGCACGGAGAATGAACGTAGCGGGTACGTCGGAGCTCGGGGATGTCTCCTAGCGGCTCTTAACGCTAATGGCAGGTACTCGGGAAGACTCGCTAATGGCAGGTAAGCTCGGGAAGACTCGTGAAGACGTGTTGAAAAATGTCCACAAGCTCCCCGAGTACCGACGAGCGGCCATTTCCGTAAATCTCCGAGTTCGAATCAGGGCACACTCAGGAGAGCTCTTGGAATGAACTTGTACCGTGGGACAGGTCTATAATGCAAAGCATGATACCATACAAGTTGAGAGCAACTGAGATATTAATAAGATAGGGTTCCAGCATTGTGCCTGTCATATTTCTAGTTCAGGACATAAGTATGCTCTCCAAAATCCAATTTAAAAAAATATGTGTAGGAAGGAACTGCAGATGCTGATTTAAACCGAAGATAGACACAAAATGCTGGAGTAACTCAGCGGGACAGGCAGCATCTCTGGAGAGAAGGAATGGTTGACGTTTCAGGTCGAGATCCTACTTCGGAAGAAAGGTCGTGACCTGAAACATCAGCCTATCCTCCTTGGAAAAATATCTGTTGTTATTGACTCCATTTGGCAGAACTACATTGAGCAGAACCCTATTAAAACCAGACTAAAATCATCTTCTTCTTCTTTTCGTGTCCATCTTGTTACAAATGTTGACCTCGCTGTCATCGTCCATCCTGAAAAGGACGCAAGCTTCCGGCGACAATCAGTTGAAGCCATCACTTGTCGCAATAGATGATGATGGTAGCAGAATTACCTCAGGATACTTCCATTCTCCAGCCCCACGACATGGACACTTCTGCTATGGGGCTGACTAAAATCATCGATAAAGAGTGAAGGACATGCATTCCTCTGTGGCACTGAATTTTCCCTATAGCCCATGATCTGGAAAGGCTTCACAGGCCAATAGGTAGAATCATAAAACTCACATCTGAAAGTACAAAACTTTTCAAAAAATTACCAGTTGACTTATTATGGCGCCACCTCTTAATTCACATTGAATTACTGTAAACAAAACCTCTACCTTTTAAAAATGATTTATTCCGTCAGTTACCAGAACTTGTGCGAGGAAAACAAATCTATCGTCCGTGCCAACACTTTCTAACAGTTTCCTTTCAAGCATTGCATCTTTAGTTCCATGGGATTTGGACCAAGGATAAGCCAAATTTGCACTTCCAAAATAAACAGTGTTGACAATAGAACCTCAGCACACCATCATATTTCATGTTAGGTGACATCAGCTGCCTGGTAAATAAGATCGAGACGGACTGAGGTAACATGGAAACTGTAAGCAACACTTTCCCCCCAAATCACTTCAATTTACTTAACTCTTTTGGTTTACACAACTAAGGCTGTAACAGGCAGCTGTACATCATTATCAACTCCGCTAACTCTTATTTGCCAGTCCCACTTGTTCTGTATTGCTAGTTATAACGAGCAAGTCAGCTATCCAAGTGACAAAGATGGGATAGTGAAGGATTGAAATCTGGGAGGAGGACTAAAATAGCCATTGCTTCATGCAGGCTTTCAGCTTGGAAAATGTTATCAGCTTGACCCTACAGTGAAGGGGAGAGAGGAGTGCAACAAGCTTATTGAGAAAATAATAGTCAGCAATTAAGAGTTATTAAGAAATAGGAGCTTTTGAAGGGTCATTAATCAACAAACCCTCGTGGATTACAGCTGTGAATACCAGAAGAAATAAGAGTAACAGAGCATTGAACTGTAAGTGGGGAAGTGCCACACGACACTATCAAAATCAAAACTGTTGGTTCAGCACTGAGCACAACATTTAAATGGTTGATTTTCATAATCATTCCTTCACCCTTGCCTTTGACATCCTTGACTACAATAAAACTGTATCTTTCCTTCAGCTTGGCCATAAGTTCTCAATGCAGAATTAGACCATTCAGCCCATCAAAGTCTACTCCGCCATTCAATACGATACGATATGATACGATTCGATAGAACTTTATTTATACCAGGAGGGAAATTGATTTGCCAACAGCAATGCTCCTGCCTTCTCCCCATAACCTCTGACACCCGTACTAATCAAAAATCTGTTAATCTCCACCTTATAAATATCCATTCACGACCTCCACAACCATCTATGGCAATGAATTCCACAGCTTCACCACCCTCTGACTAAAGACATTCCTCCTCATCTCCTCCCCAAAGGTACATCCTTTTATTCTGAGGCTATGGCCTCTGGTCCTAGACTCTCCCACGAGTGGAAACATCCTCTCCACATTCACTCTATCCAGGCCTTTCAGTATTTGGTAAGCTTCAATGAGGTACCCCTTCATCCTCCTGTGTTTTCGGGCAATCCTGATCAGCACTCCTGATCAGCACTCCTTTACATCCCAGGGGCATGGATATGATGGACAACCAGTTTTATCTATTCACCGCCACATCTGGGTACTTCATAATATCATAAGATCATAAATGATGAGTAGAGTTAGGCCATTCAGCCCATCAAGTCTACTCCGCCATTTAATCATGGCTGATCTATCTCATCCTCCTAACCCCATTCTCCTGCCTTCTCCTCATAACCTCTGGCACCCTTACTAATCAAGAATCTATCTATCTTTGCCTTAAAAATATCAACTGACTTTCCCTCCACAGCCTTCTGTGGCAACAAATTCCACAGATTCACCACCCTCTGATTAAAGTACACCTGACCTTCATTACCAAATTATACCAGGATCATCATAGAGTGTAAGTCAAGTCAAGTCAAGTCAATTTTATTTCTATAGCACATTTAAAAACAACTCTCGTTGACCAAAGTGCTTTACATCAGTGCAGGTACTAACATGCTACATACAGTGGTACATAGATCTAACAATACATACATAAATACATACATACAGCACTCCCTCTGAGGCCCTCAAGAAACGCTTGTGAGTAGAAATAAGTTTTAAGCCTAGACTTAAAAGAGTCGATGGAGGGGGCAGTTCTGGTGAGAAGAGGGATGCTGTTGCACAGTCTAGGTGCTGCAACCGCAAAGGCGCGGTCGCCCCTGAGCTTATATCTGGACCGCGGGATGGTCAGTAACCCCAAGTCGGCCGACCTGAGGGACCTGGAGGTAGAATGGTGGGTTAGCAGATTTTTGATGTAGGTGGGGGCAAGCCCATTAAGGGCTTTGTATACATAAAGGAGGAGCTTGAAATTTATTCTGAACCGCACTGGGAGCCAGTGGAGAGAGGCCAGAATCGGGGTGATGTGGTCCCTAAGATAACCAGCAACTTCATTTCTCCATTGCAAATACTCATAAACATCTACTAAGTCTCCCCTTTGTTGACCTTTAAAGAGAGCTACTAAGCACCGAATAACTTACCAAATTAATTTCCCAAGTAGTGGAAGGCCTGGATAGAGCAATTGTGGAAAGGATGTTTTGTAAGTTCACATCCAGAAACCAAATAGTCCTAAAGCTAATTAAATGCCAAAGACTGAAAGGAGATCAGAAAAACTCTGTAAATAAATTACCTACGTTTATTTATGGGGAACATGGATAGGTGATGTTTAGAGTCAGGACCCTTCTTCAGACTTTTGAAGAAGGGTCCTGAGCCAAAATGTCACCTATCCATGTTCTACAGCGATACTGCCTGACTTGCTTAGTTACTCCAGCACTTTGTGTCCTTTTTGGCAAATGAGCATCTGCAGTTCTTTATGTCTCTAAGCTTATTTATAACTGCTAGTCATTGGATAGGTTACCTGAACCTCACTGCGGAAACTGGAAAAGCAATTAGGACTAAAATGCATATTTCCTGGGTAAAAGGGAAGTTCAGTACAATTCATTATGTGTATTCATTAAGAGTACACTTATTTTTGTCTGTGAGATAATAGTTTTCTATTTCAGCAAGAAAATCGTTGCATGTCGACATTGCGTAAATGTAAGAATATCACAGACGCAGTCTGTAAAGGCTTAAAGTCTCAAGATGTAAATAGGTTAAGTGGTTCATCTTGTAAAAAAAGCAATTGCCTTTTAATGTACATATTCTGTGCTTTAATGTTTCTCTGAAGCCATTCCCTGGCTCTTTAAATTACTGCCTCATTTTTAATACAATTAAAATCGATCAAGTTGGAACTGCATTGCAGCCACTATGTACTTAGCATTTCATTTAAAATATTGTACCTAATTGCAATTCATACTGAGTTTCAAAGCGGAAATGTTTGGAAACAATGTCTCTTTGTAAAATTCTCTCACACTTCTTCCTCACTACTTGAGCTATTGCAAGAGGTTTACTGAGCTATAGGGCGAGGTTGAGTAGGCTGGGTCTCTATTCCTTGGAGCACAGGAGGCTGAGGGGTGATCTTATAGATGTGTATAAAATTACGAGAGGAATAAATCGGGTAGATGCACACTCTTGCCCAGAGTAGGGGAATCGAGCACCAGAGGACATACAGTAGGCTCAAGGTGAAGGGGAAAAGATTTAATAGGAATTTGAAGGGTAATCTTTTCACACAAAGGGAGGTGGGTGTATGGAACAAGCTGCCAGAGGAGGTAGTTGAGGCTGGAACTATCCCAACGTTTAAGAAATAGTTAGACAGGTACATGGGTAGTTTAGAGGGATATGGACCAAGTGCAGGTACATGGGACTAGTGTAGCTGGGACATTGTTTACCGGTGTGGGCAAGCTGGGCCAAAGGGCCTGTTCCCATGTTATATCACTCTATGACTCCGTGACTATGACTTTGCTGTGATATGAGCAGGAATCATCCCAATTGTTTAAACTCATGCTACATTCATTCTATTCTTACAAAAGTAGAGAATTATCTACAAAAGTAAAACATAAGTCCGACAAAAATAAAGAATCCCCGCTTACATAGTGTCTTTCAAATGCCTTTCTGAATCAGATTCACAGACGGCTTACTGCAAAGGAGGATGTTTGAGTCCCTTGGTCCATGTCAACTCAATGCTTGAGCCCTCCAGATAATTTCACTGGCCCTGCCTTCTCCTCAAAGCCTGTTTAAAAAAAAAAAAATTGCCCTTTCAAATGCATAAGCCAAACTTTCCTCAATTACTCACCATAACTATGCTTTTAGCCTCCTCCACTCTCAGGGTGAGGCCAAACTCAAATTGGAGGAACAGCAACCCATATTTTGCTTGGACATCTTAAAACTGAGCGATATGAATATTGATTTCTCTAACTTCAAGTAACCCTCGCATCCCCTCTTTCTCTGTCCCTCCCCTGCTCTAGTCGTCTTACTAGTTTCTCAATCGTCCTGCTGAGTTTCACTGTATCACTCGTTATCACCTTCCGCACAGCCAACAACAGACCATTGTGGGCTCCACCTTTCCTTGATCATCGTTGCTGGCTTTGATTGGCTCTTTTGCACATCTCTAATTCATTTGTTCTGTGCACCTTTTCATATCTCTCATTTCCCTCTCAGTCTGAAGAAGGGTCTCAACCCGAAACGTCATCTATTCCTTTTCTCCAGAGACGCTACCTGACCCGCTGAGTTACTCCAACTTTTTGTATATTGCTTTCTAGATCCTAACTGCGAGCTGCGAGCTGTAAAGCTTTCTCGTGTGGCGTTGTATGCTTCCTTTTTCATCACAATCATTCTATGTTCCCAGGTGCTGGCAACCTAGCAAAATAATTTCTGACTCTCTACTAACTAGACCCTTCATGATTTTAAATACTTCCTGGCACTTTCTGTTCCCCAGTTTCTTCAGACTGTGGTTCAAATCATCACAAAGCACCTAGCTAGTTTAGTTTATTATTGTCCCATGTATCAAGATGCTCTCCAGTTGATAATCGGATGGTTCAATTGCCTGATAACAACTAAGAAGAAACTGTGTAAGAAGGAAATGCAGCTGCTGGTTTAAACGGAAGATGGACACAAAAAGCTGGAGTAACTCAGTGGGACATGCAACATCTCTGGAGAGAAGGAATGGGTGACGTTTCAGGTCGAGACACTTCTTCAGACTGGTTAGGGATAAGGGAAACGAGAGATGTAGACGGTGATGTGGAGAGATAAACTCACATTTCACAGACAGCAACTGTCCCTGAATCTGGGGGTATGCTTTTTTACACTTTTGTACTCTTACCAATGAAGTACCTTTGAAGAGTGCTCACTGTTGTGATATGGAAACCATAGCAGTCAACTTAAACACAGCAAGCTCCTCCAATGTCAACTAATGAGTCTGCCTTAATTTTCTAAAGAAGATGATTGGATTTGTTTTATCTCATGACATCATGGAAGAGTGACACTGGCCTGCTCTTCAACCAAGCAAATTGGAAACACAATTGTGCTTGGGGCAGGAAGAAAATCACATATACTGTATATTGTCCCGATGAAAATTATGTACAATATGCAATGAAGTGTTTGATCAGATCTCCTCACATTCAGTCCTAGCTTTCTCCAAAATTGAATTTGGGCAATTCCCACTGTTTGCCCTCACTGTTCAATGAGACCTCAGTTATTTTATTACTGAAACCCACTGGGCCCAGCTGTTATTAAAATAGATCAAGATCAGCTGTTTCAACTTATTTCAAGATACGATTAAATAAGAAATGGTCTTTGTGACAATTCTCCGCTTCATTCCTGAGGAATAGTGTAAACAATAAAACTTGCACATAATGGAAAACATCTTCCCCTGCGGTGAGCGAAACCAAGAATCAGCAATGAACTTTTTCCCTTTCGTGAACTTGGACCATGTCTGCCAGGGCAACACTGAAGGTATTTGGTGTTGATTAAGCTGGGCAGGAAAGGTGAGCTTCCTCATTTTAAGGGGTTTGCTTTATGTTTCCCTTTCTCTCTTTGTTTCCCCCACAGCATCTTCCCAGATAGCAGAGGCTGTTGTAGAAATGAGGACTGCAGAAACTGGTTTAGCAAGGAAAGACCATGGAGCAACTCAGCGGGTCAGGTAGCATCTCTGGAGAACATGGATAGGCAATGTTTCGGATCAGGACTGAAGAAGGTTGCCGACCCAAAACATCACCAATTCATGTTCTCTAGAGATGCTACCTAGCAAAGGCTGGTGCCCCATTCTCACCTCTCGTTCCGTATGTAACTAGGATAGGGAAGCTTACAAGTATATTTGTGTTTGCTTTTTAAAAACAAAGATGACAATGAACGATTACCTTCAGTTTCAATAGAATAATTGCCTACTTAACTTTAACATATTGTAGGAAATCCTGAACACATTTCCAGCTCCCAATTAAGTAGCAAGAAAGGGGGGGGGGGGATGAGGCAAGAGTTGCGGTGGGGCATTTATTTTGTGCAAAGCCACAGGTGCAAGGACAATGACATGACAATATCCAAGACCAAGGTAGAAGAGACTGTCAATGCTGGAATCTTGAGCAAAAAAACAAATTACTGGAGGAACTCCGAGGGTCAAACAGAATCAGTGGAGGGAAATGAACTGATGATGTTTCCATCCATTTCACTCCATGGATGCTGCCTGACCCATTGCATTCCTCCAGCATTTTATTTTTGGTTTGAGATTCAGGATCAGTCTTTTACTAGTCTCTCATGTACTACAATGAAACCAATAAAAACACAATCACTCTTAATAGCCTCATTTACCCTTGGCTTGTTGTTGCATGATTGGACTGGCAGTGATGTCATTCCAGCTTCCCACTCACCCTCTGATGAGACTGTGACTGAGTCATTGGAGAAACTGACCCTGGTGGACATAAAAGTTGTTTTTCATTGCAAACAAACCCCCTGGAGAATCTAATTCTCCTCTCCCCACACTCACTAATACAGTGATGCTTTATTCTTTATAAACACAGAGATCATAAGGTCATGTGATAGGAGGAAATTAGGCAATTCAGCCCATCAAGTCTACTCCGCCATTCAATCATGGCTGATCTGTATCTAACTCCTAACTCCATTCTCCTGCCTTCTACCCATAACCCTGACACCCAGGTTCAATCCTGACTACGGGTGTTGTAAGTATGGAGTTTGTACCTTCTCCCTGTGACCGCGTGGGGTTTCTCCGGGTGCTCCGGTTTCCTCCCACACTCTATGGACGTACAGGTTGGTGGTCAGCATGGACTTGCCGGACCAATGGGCCTGTTTCCAGACTCTATGTCTAAAGTCTAAAGAATAATCTACTTCAGTTGTAATAGAATACTTGCCTACTTATACAAACAGCAGACTATTAAGTGAGAAGCAGAGATGTCCCAAGCTGTGTATTAAGTGGCAAGGATATGCCTTTAACTATATTGATTCAGGAGATGGCTATTTGATGCTTCTCTCATCATGAGAGTCTCAATGAGGGCAAATTAACCTGAAGAAGGGTCTCGACCCGAAACGTCGCCTATTCCTTCTCTCCATAGATGCTACCTCACCCGCTGAGTTTCTCCAGCATTTTTGTCTACCTTTGAATATTCATCTACTGCCTTCTGCTGTGTAGTTACAATGGTACAGAATCAGAATATCCCAAACACAATGGCCTTAAAATATCACTGGACATTAAACTGTTATCAGGCCTATTTTAGAAGACTGGTTCTCTTTTTAATTAACACTTTCTATCCATAGCATTTCATAATTCTTGTATAATTCCACTGCCACAAATTAGCCTCAGGTTTAACTACATGTTTACAAAGAGAATGTGCTGCCTGACCTGGCTTTCTTTTCATTTTATTGAAAGAGCAGGTGACAATTGCAACCAGTGGGTGGGTGCGGGACAGCCATTTTATCTGTCGGCCATCTTGTTTTTTAGTGGATGGACAAGGTTAAATTTCATCCTTCTAATCTATGACACATGGAAAACATTTGAGATTTGGCTGGAATCATCTGAGGCACAAAATGCTGGAGTAACTCAGCAGGACCGGCATCATCTCTGGATAGAAGGAATGGGTGACGTTTTGGGTCGAGACCCTTCTTCAGACACAAGCTCTCTGTCTTTTATTTAATTTTATTAATGCCTGTAATTGATCAGTACGGGTGTCAGGGGCTATGGGGAGAATGGGGTTGAGAGGAAAAGATAGATCACCCATGATTGAATGGTGAAGTAGACTTGATGGGCCAAGTGGCCTAAATCTGCTCCTTCAACTTATGAATTTATGCTCCTTTAACAAGCCTTGGGGCACTTTTGCTATATTAGAGATACTATATAAATGGAAACTGTTACTGATAAATTAAGATATCGTAAGTTGTGCAACAGTTTAAAAGGTCCTTGAGGTTCTTTCTGAGCTTCAGCGAACTGAGCAGTTAAATATAACTGACCTGAAAAAAAATATTAAATAGATACTTGGAAATGACTGCGATCTTATCTGCTGGTGACAAAACAATTTGAATCTTGACATTTTTCAGTTGCTGCAATAGCATTTGGAACATCATTGCAAACTATGTCTGAACTGTAATTCCATACAAAAGAGGAAGGCATTTATTTCTGGATCCCAGGATCATGCATTAACTAGCTGTAGGGTAAGCAGAATTGTCAAAGATATTAAATGAGTTTGTGTATATGCAATAAATTGCCTCAACATTTTCCACGTATTACTGAGGTATTGGTACTTTAGTTTGTGTTAATAAAAGCGTTACTTACACATCCTGCTGTGCATGAAGTTCACAGTAAGTACCTACTGACTAAACAGAAACTCAATGTTATTGCAGAAATTCTTATTCTTGTGAATTAACATTAAGCACATGTATTTATGTATGTGAATAAGTAATGTTGAATATGTTCAACTTGACTACATTTTCATCCAGTAAAAATAGACCTTCAAAGTATTTAGAGCACAGGACTTTTGGTCCACCAGTTGCAAACTTAGTAGAACAGCAGCTCATTAAACACGTAACATCGTCCACTTGCTTTCTTACATGCTTTAAATGAAATTAAATGCTATTTTTGATGCAAGTTGAATTTTTCTTTCTGTAGAAGACTACATCCAAAAGATGAATTTCGAGATCCCAGATCTCAACCCAATACATCGCCAAATCCTTTCACTCCCACAGTTGCTGCTCTCTGAATTTGTGCAGGAGTTTTTTTTTTAAATATAACCATAGGCTGCTTGTATTTTTCAGATACAACTGTCTTAAAAAGTTTAGTTTAGTTTAGAGATACAGCGAAGAAACAGGCCCTTCAGCCCACTGAGCCTGCGCCGACCAGCAATCCGCAGACACGAATGCTATCCTACACACATTAGGGACAATTTTACATTTATACCAGGTCAATTAACTTACAAACCCGTACGTCTTTGGAATGTGGGAGGAAACTAAAGATCTCAGAGAAAACCCACGCAGGTTCACGGGGAGAAAGTACAAACTCTGTACAGACAGCACCCATAGTCAGGATCGAACCCGGGTCCCTGTTGCTGTAAGGCAGCAGCTCTACCGCTACACCACCGTGCCGTCCCAATTCCCAATTCCCTGACAAGCTGTTGCAAAGAATGTTTGCAGTAGAGGGGAGACTTGATAGAAGTATATAAAATCATGACAGGCATAGATAGGGTAGACAGTCAGAACCTTTTTCCCCAGGGTGGAAATGTCCAACACTAGAGGGCATAGCCATAAGGTGAGAGGGAGAAAGTTTAATGGAGATGTGCGGGGCAAGATTTTTTACACAGAGGATGGAGGAGGCCTGGATCACATTGCCAGGGGTGCTGGTGGAGGCAGATTCAATGTTTAAGAGTATTTTATATAAGCACCTGAAAGTGCAGGGAATAGAGGGATATGGATAATGTGCAGGCAGATAAGATCAGGTCAGCTAGGCATCATGTTCGGCACAAGCATGATGGGCCGAAGGGCCCGTTCCTATGATATACTGGTCTATGTTCTATGTTGAAGGACGTGTGAGACTCAGTATTTATTGGCTGCTTTGCTACAGTTTGGTTACTTTTTAATTGTAATTTTATATTTGAGGTGTTGCCTGGCCTGCTGAGTGAGTCCAGCACTTTGTGTCATGTTTTAATAAATGTTTTCTCTCTTAATTTTGTATTGTTTGAGTGTTCCTCCTCCGTCATTGATCCGAATCCTCAAAACCTGCTCATACCCCTTGAAGACATCAACCCATTGGATTCTTTAAACAGATACTAAAAAAAAAACATTTGACAAGGCAGGCGGCAAGAGTAGATGTGGCGCAGTGTGTGTGGAAAGCCCAATGACTATTATTTGTCCTGTGAGAAACAGACACATCATTATTTGCCTGCATTTGTGAAAACATTTACCTCCTGCTGGAGTGCGTTAGATAATAATCAGCCTAAAACAAACACAAAGCTGCAGGAAGCCCATTTGGCCTGTGACAGATCTGCTGTCATTTCTAAAGAGTCTGCTGAGTCACTTGCTCCATTTACAACCACGTTGATTTAAAACTGGAATCACTGCATCATTGCTGTGCGCTAAAGCCATGTGCAACGTACTGTGCCGTCCACTCCACCAGAGTATCACAATCACAGGGCATGCAATGTCAGGGTGTTCCGTCTGAGGAAGGGTCCTGACCCAAAACAACACCTATCAGTGTACTCCATGCATGCTGCCTGATCCGATGAGTTACACCAGCATTTGTGTCTTTCCATCGGAACAGAGTATTCAGGCCGGCTGGTACATGCCAATGTTTATACTTCTCACAAATCTATTCCCACCCCACCTCCTTTTGTTGGACTACATAAAACTACACAGTAAATAGAGAAATGGAACTGCGGATCCTGGTTTAGACTGAAGATTATATGTTAACCCAATCATTCCTGGGATCATTCTCGTAAACCTCCTTTGGACCCTCTCCAACGCCGGCACATCCTTCCTCAGATATGGGGCCCAAAATGGCTCACATTAATCCAAATGCAGTCTGACCAGTGCCTTATAAAGCCTTAGCATTGCATCCCTTCTTCCCATCCCCCCTGTAATGTACCTATATAATTTACCTGATGGAGCAAATTACATATTTCCACTCTTTTGTGTGCCAAGAAGTTGCTTTAAAATTTCCTTTTGCATTTCTCTCACAATGATAATGTCTAGTTATGCTCTTCCAACAAATAGAAATATTCTCTCTGTGTCACTCTACCAAACCCTTTCCTAAAAATCTCCAAAAGTTCACTCATATATCTCAGTTCTGCAGGAAAAAACTTCAAATCCATGTATTTGTGCTGTATTCTAACAGATGTGCCAGAAACCTTTACCAGATATGTTTAAGTACTCTAATGTTGTTTGCTGAAGATATGTTCATTAATTATCTTGCAGCTCATTGTGTTTTGTCAGGATACTCAGCCAACTTTAAATCTTATCAATAAATCCTTGCAGCCGAAGCTTATCATTTTATGGTTTCACATATGCATTGTGGCACTGTATATGGAGAGTCATAGAGTCAGAGCGTCGTTGCAGGCCCTTCGTCCCAACTTGCTACCACCAAAAAACTAGCCCCACCTACACAAATCCCACCTCCCCGCGCTTGGCCAGTATCCCTCTATACCTATCCAATCCATACACTGTCCAAATATCTCTTAAACGTCATGCCTCAACTACCTCCTCCGGCAGTTCGTTCCATATACCCACCATCCTATGTGGAAGGGTGGTGGGTATATGCTTTGTGGCACTGTATATATACCCCCAAAAAGTTGGACATTTGCAAAATAATTGCAATATTTGCACTTGAACTATATACACATGTTGTGACTTCAAGTTTTTGTGGTAGACTATCATACTTGGTATACCCCATGACTTGACAAATGGTCCCAACCCAAACCGTTGTCATCTGCCTATTTCCCTCCACAGGTGCTGTATGACTTGCTGAGTCCCTCCAACAGTTTATAGACACAAAATGCTGGAGAAACCCAGCGGGTCAGGCAGCATCTCTGGAGAAAAAGAATAGGTGACTTTTGATGGTCGAGCCCCTTCCTCAGACCACTCAAGAGATTGCAGATGATGGAGTCTCCACACCACATCACTCTCCCGTCCAGAAGGATCAGAGTATGAAGATACACTTTGAGTACTAAGGTAACAGCATCTCCAAGTTACACAAGGCTGTTCCCACTGTTTTTGGTTACAATGCTCACACTTCTCTTTTACGTCACTTGTAAGCATTTTTGAGAAGGAAAGCAATTTTGGTTTATTTGGTTTTACATCTCCCACAGTGGGATAAAGTAGCCGATCAATATTCAAAGTTAATTATCACTAACTATAAACTAAGTAGTATTAAACGTGTAAGGCAGTAATTTAAAGAGCTATATAAATGCCTTCACAAATGCAGTTATGCGCAGCATATGAACATCAAGAGGCAATGTTTTATTTTGCAAGAGAGCATTTAACCCTTTCACGTGCTAAGACTTTATACTCTTGCAAGCTGCGTGGCTATGACATTATTATGTAATTATGAAATAGGCACTCCACATGACAATTCTCTCTGATAATGCCTTGTCCATACTTAATAATATACTACACTGCTCATTTATTCTTTCAGAGGATATTTTTGTTTAAACACTGTTTACGATTGCACCCATAATATACATGAAACTTTGCAATATTCACAGACAATATAAAACAAGTATAAATCCAGACAAAGAATAGGTTATTGAAGTCTTATAGGTTTTAGAGTTGTATCAACATTTGGACTGTTTGGTTCCACATGTGAACACAAAGAATATGTTGCTTTGGTTTTGTTAGCTCACTTCCTGGTCTTCCATGCATCCAACTAGAACACAGTGGGTCCATATCCAGACTTAATTCATCGACGGCATGGTGGCACAGCGATGTAGAGTTGCTGCCTTACAGCGACAATGACCCGGGTTCAATCCTGACCATGGGTGCATTCTGCATGGAGTTTGTACATTCTCCCCGTGACCTGCATGGGTTTTCTCTGGGTGCTCCCATTTCCTCCCACACTCCAAAGACACACAGGTTTGTCGGCTAATTGGCTTGGCAAAATTGTAAATTGTCCCTAGTGTGCGTAGGGTAGTGTAAGTGTGCAGGGATCGCTGGTCGGCGCGGACTCGGTGGGCCGAAGGGCCTGTTTCCGTGCTGTATCTCTAAACTAAAACTATACTAAATCTCTCACAGAGGTCATTTAATCTATACGATTCTGACACCAAGTTCCTTTCAACCAAGTATCTCATGCTTCTGCAAAATTCCACCACAGTATCTACCACATGTTTATGTGAACTTGATTAACTGAGATGACTACAAACAAATACAAGCTTCAATGGTTCAATGGTTCTTTATTGTCATGTATGCATAGCACAGTGAAATTCTTTAGCACAAGCCACAAATGCACAGTCGCCATGTTTTTACGTCGACATTTACAACCTCTATCATAGTGCAATAAGTACTGACCACCACCTATCCAGGTGAGCCCAGGTGAGCCCAGGTAAGCCCAGGTGAGCCCAGGTAAGCCACAGGCTGCTGCAGGCCCGCGACCCAACATCTCATCTTTTGCTTGCTTTTGCTTGACCTGTATTCTTTCTGATTAGTGTAGCAGAGATGTTTTTAGTCCTACTGCTTCTTTTCAACTCCAGTAGCTGAATTTGGTTGAACAATGTTCATGCAAGTTCGCAATTTTTTCTTCAATGAGGGTTCTGCAGATGTGTACCCTGTACCCTGAATGGAGCTGCTTTGCATTTCAACAGGGAATGAGCCAAGCAACATTGAATATTCCTTTCTCCAACATGTTTCCTGAGAGTACCGTAATTATTCTGAAAGAACTTTTGCTGCTCCAAAGATAGACACAAAATGCTGCTGTAACATAGCCGACCCAAAATATCACCTATCCATTTTCTCCAGAGATGCTGCTGGCCCACTGAGTTACCCCAGCATTTTGTGTCTATCTTTGGTATAAACCAGCATTTGCAGTTCCTTTTTATTACACATTGCTGCTCCGTTTGAAGTCACATGCTAAGAAGTCATTTGGAACAATGTTGTTTCCTCTTGTTTGAAAATAGAGTGAAAACTTTAGACGATTGTCATATGAAAGCCATGACCTGCATATATATAAGCCTCAACTTATCTATTGTGCCTTTAGCAGAGGTACATGAATCCATGTCTTTCACTTAATTCCAGTCTGAGTGACTATTGATCAGTACCAGGAAATTGTTATTTGCTTCTGTTCTAAAGTCTACACGCACTTTCTTAAAAAGTTTGCTAAGCCATGAAACAGAAAGAAAAATGCTAGAAAAAGTTGACAGATCAAGCAGCTGAAAGAAAAACATTCAACGTTTCGGGCCTGCAGCCTTTCAGCTCATACGCGTTATCATCATGACGAAGGTGACTTTCACTTGGAGAATGTAGCGCGGCATTGTGGCGCAGCGGTTGAGGTACTGCTTTACAGCGCCAGAGACCCGAGTTCGATCTTGACTATGGGCACTGCCTGTATGGAGTTTGTATGTTCTCCCAGTGACCGTGTGGGTTTTCTCTGGGTGTTCCGGTTTCCTCCCACATTCTAAACGCATGTAGACTTGTAGCTCTATTGGCTTCTCTAAATTGTTCTGTGAACTGCGTAGGAGAGAGCTAGGGTACTGGCGATCATTGGTCGGCGTGGACTCAGTGGGCCGAAGGGCCTGTTACAACACAGTATTTCTGAATTAAACTAAACTAATTTTGTGAAGCTGTGCAAAACAGTCTATGTCTGCATAGCCTGCTGAAACTCTACCAAGCCCTGTGCACAGAACTAAAATGCCACAGGGCTGACAATGTCGTGGGAATCATCGCCAACTCGAATCAGTGCTTTTGGAAGGGATGGACATATTTTATTAAAAAGTAAGAATCATTTTAATTTACTCCATTTTCAGCTTCACAAAGGACTATTGTTGAACAATTTCAGTTTTCCCCTGATGCAGGAAAACCACTTGCATAGAGACTGCCTTATCATCAGGATTCTCAGTTGTTCATTACACCTACAAGATTACCACTACTGAAACATTTGCTCGCTGATTAATACTTGACTTTTTCTTTAATAGCCATTCATTTAGACTATCCATTATCCTCTGCAAATGGTTGTGCATTCCACCAATCAAAATGAGCCATTCTCGCCCCAGGCAGAAGCTAAATCACAGCCTAGCTGTGAGTGTTTTCAAAGGCTCGATTTCAACTCTGTTCCCCTATCAAGCAGTGTATTGAAAGGAAGCCATTGAGCTTACTAATGGTTATTTCATGTTTTAATGCATCTTCTCAGATTGCTGTGTTTCAACTGATCTATTTAGGGGTTGAAGGCAGACTTTCTGTATGTGAGGGACGATGCTGGTCAATTGAGGTCAATTCTCTATTTGAAATAAGAGCACCCCAGCATTTAATACGAAATATACTTAGCAGAATCCAAATATAATAGCATTTCTTATCAGCCACTGATTTGCAGTACACACTAAACGGTGGCACGGTGGCACAGCTGTAGAGTTGCTGCCTCACAAGGCCAGACACCCGGCTTCGAACCTGATTCCGGGTGCTTGTCGGTACGGAGTTTGTACGTTCTCCCCGTGACCTGCGTGGGTTTTCTCCGGGAGCTCCAGTTTCCACCCACACTCCAAAGACGTACAGATTTGTAGGTTAATTGGCTTGGTATAATTGTAAATTGTCCCTAGTGTGTGTAGGATAATGTTAGTGTGGGGGGATCACTGGTTGGCACAGAGTCAGTGGGCCGAAGGGCCTGTTTCCGCGCTGTATCTCTAAACTAAAACTAAACTAAACCAAAATGTATTGTTTGCACTTCATCCATCACTTAAGGTTAGTACACTGGTTATAAGAAACAGTGGCAGAGAGATATTGCACTGACAATCTACAGAGATGATAATCTGCTTGAAAACAACATTCACTTTCCCAGAAGATAGACACAAAGTGCTGGAGTAACTCAGCGGATTAGGCAGCATTTCTGGAAAGAAGGAATGAGTGATGTTTTTGGTCGAGACCGTTCTTCAGACTGAGAGTCAGGGGAGAGGCAAACTAGAGGTATGAAAAGTTTCAGAACAAATTAGGGCTGGCACCGAAAACCAATGAAAAGTGGAGCGCACAATGGTCCATTGTTTACTGTGGAGGAGGTGATAGCGAATGGATATAAACCGTGCAACAAGCAACTCTCAGTCTGAAGAAGGGTCTTGACCCGAAACGTCACATATTCCATTTTTTCCAGAAATAATGCCTGACCTGCTCAGTTACGCCAACATTTTGCGTCTATCTTTGGTATAAACCAGCACCTGCAATTTTACTTCGGAGTCACGTGAGTTGCGGGCAGCCAGCAGCGGCCAGCGGCATGTGAATCACCCATAATGGGAACAGCTGTGCCCGACTTCGGCCCCGCACCAGCCAAATCTACACCGCGGCCGGGCGGTAAGGCAATACAAAATTCTAATAGAGTCGTTGACTTGGATGAGTCCGACTTTGAGCAGCCGCGAGCGGCCAGCGACCGTGAACGCTGGAGCCGGATGGAGCGGCTTATGGAGCAAATGCTCCAACGTGACAGGCTCCGGGAGATGGAGTCTAGTCACTGTGGGAAATTTATTACACCCACAGCAGCACCTCTTGTAGGTCTGCACAGTGCATCTCCCTCGTCAGAGGGGAGTACTGGGGGTCAATTCTGGGCTGGCCCTGAAGAGGGGTTTGCAGAACAAACATCAAGTGTGCGAGGGGTGCAGGAAGACGAAAATCTACTGGACATGGTGTCCCAATTCATACAGCCAGACCAAACTGGCCGAAACCTGGAACCGAAACTAGCTGCCAGTATTGACTATATGTAATTTAAGCAGCTACAGGAACAGGCTGTAATGGACACCACGGCAAGACATTTGCCACCTGGGAACTGTACATCCCTGAATGTTCCTATTGTAAATAATTGCATATGGAAACACGTCGGAGCAGGAGTTAGAGGCATGGATGTCAAACTCCAAAAAGTACTGAAGCTCCTAACAACGGGAATAACAGCTTTCGCCCGCACAGTAGATGAAAAGGAGATGTCGCAGGATCAACAGGATGCACTGGCACTGCTCTGTAATACTCAATACGAAATAAACAGCATCAGGAAGAGTGCCATCCGACCTGCTTAAACCCGAAATTTGCAGGTCTGTGCACACCTGGAAATATAAAACCACCAATTTTACTATTTGGAGGTGACCTATCCAAACAAGTCAAAGAGCTCGATGAGGAGGCAAAAACCCTGGGGCTCATCAAAGCGGCATCATCAAAAACCTACTATGGTCATAAACAGCACCCTTATGCACCCACCAGTACAACAAGACAAACTGGTGAAAGCTCAAAGGCCAGGTACACCGCACATCGGTCTTTTTTAGGCCATGGCCTTCGTGGAAGATGCGCAAACCCCCAACGCCAACCCAACCACAAACCCAGACACCGGCGCCTCAACCTCCATGAAGGATTCACAAAAAGAAGTAAACCTGCCACTGGTAACCATGGAGGTAGGTGGGTCTGGTTCCTTACGAATTGCAGGGAGTATGGAGGTTGGTGGGAGATTACACTTCTTTCTGGATGCATGGAGTATGTTACCTACAGACACTTATATTTTAAGCAGTATCCAGGGATATACTATAGAATTTATACACAAACATAGCCCTCCAGTTCAGCATGTACCGAACCGAATGTTCGTACTTTCAGGTAAAGAAAAATCAGAAGCACATGCTGAACTGGAGCGGCTTTACGCAAAAGGGTAATTGAAAAAACCCAACACGAATCGCTGGAATTTGTGTCCAATATCTTTACCAAAAACAAAAAAGATGAGATTGTCGCATCATCATAGATTTGACAAATTTGAATATTTTTGTACAATATATTCATTTCAAAATGGAAACCTTTGTTACTGCTAACCAATTGATTTCCAAAGGTTACTTCATGGCTAGCATCGATTTAAAAGATGCTTACCATTCAGTGCCTATACGAGGTGACCACAGATGTTATTTAAAATTCAACTGGATGGGACAGCTCTGGCAGTACAGAGCACTACCAAATGGGCTAACATCAGCCCCAAGGCTGTTCACTAAAATTTTGAAACCAGCCCTAGCGTTTCTGCAGAAACAAAAACACATGGTGATGGCATAACTAGATGACATACTTATTGTGGGCAAAACTTGGCCAAAGAAACGTTAACAGCCACGAAACAATTCTTTGAAAAACTGGGGTTTATCATCCATCCAGTTAAATCTAAATTAAACCCTTCCACCACAATGGATTATTTGGGGTTCACCATTAATTCAGTTCACATGTCGGTGACTTTGCCTAAAGAAAAGGCTATAGCCTTAAAAGAGGCTTGCAATAACCTCATTGACATCAGTAAACCATCCATCAGATTGGTAGCAAGAATAATTGGCAAAATAGTGGCTGCCTTTCCAGCCACACAATTTGGACCTTTACATTATCAAAATTTACAGAGGGCAAAAATACGAGCACTCAAAGTTAATGCTGGTCATTTTGACAGACCAATGAAGCTACCAATCGAAGCCATAATGGAACTAAAATGGTGGAAAGATAACAGTCTGCATTGTTCCAATCCAATCGTTATCAGCAACCCTTCTATGGTACTACAAACTGATGCCAGTGCACTTGGTTGGGGTGCTACCAATTCCATCTCCAGCTGTGGAGGTAGATGGAATGCACAAGAGGCGTCATTGTTACAAACACTGGGCATAAACTACCTGGAAATGTTGGATGCATTCCATGGCCTAAAGTCATATTGTTCTGGGTTATATCACCAGCATGTTAGACTACAGATTGACAATACCACCGTGGTAGCATATATCAACCACATGGGTGGAAACAAATCGACATCATGTGACAATCTGGCCAACACAATTTGGCAATGGTGTATCCAGAAAAATATTTGGATATCAGCCACTTACCTACCAAGTAAACTAAATTCAGTGGCAGACACCAGGTCATGCAAATTTAATGAAAACACCGAATGGATGTTGGATAAAAAAGTATTTGCTGATATTACAGCATGGTATGGAACACCAGATATCGATCTATTCGCATCCAGGCTTAATCACCAGTTATCAAACTATGTTTCATGGGAACCAGACCCTGGGGCAGCGGCGACAGATGCATTTTCGCTGCATTGGGGGAAATTGTTTATTTATGCATTCCCTCCTTTCTGCCTCATCAGTCGGGTATTAAGGAAAATACAGCAAGACTCTGCGTCTGGTATTTTGGTAGTACCCGATTGGCCTACTCAACCATGGTTCCCTGTGATACTCAACATGGTATTAGAACCATGCATCACCATCTGTCACAGAAACAACATCACCTACAGATCAATGAACATCCTGTCTGTTCTGGAATTCCTGGCAGGCCTCCATTATGATGAGGGGCTCAGTTATAGTGCCATCAACTGCGCCAGAAGTGCCCTGTCAACATATCTATACCAAGGAACAGAGCGTCATTCTGTTGGGACTCACCCCCGGTAACAAAACTTATGAGGGGAATTTTTAATATCAATCCCCCAAGAACCAGGTACTCCCAAATATGGGATGTGAGTATTGTCCTGACTATGCTAAGGAATTGGTCTCCAGCAACAGCTCTGTCCCTACAAAGACTGACACTGAAAACAGTCATGCTGATGGCATAGGTCACAGCACAAAGGGTACAGTCATTACATAAATTAAGACTGGACAACATGACTTCTTCATCTGGGAATATAACGTGTCATATTTATGAATTAGTCAAGCAGAACAGACAGGGGTCAGCAGGCCTCAATATAGAATTTAGGGCTTACCCGACAGATGATCGTCTCTGTATAGTAAGACATTTACTGCTATATATGGAGAACACGAAAATCATCAGAGGCAAAGAGATGGCACTATTAATCAGCCACAAGCAACCTCACAAAAAAGTGATGGTCCAGACCATCTCAAGATGGCTGAAACAGGTTCTAATAAAGGCTGGGGTGGATACTAACATTTTCAAATCTCATTCCACCAGGGCTGCAGCTACATCGGCAGCTATGCAGTTGGATGTTCCGATGGACCAAATCCTCAAGACAGCAGGATAGTCAAGGGAGAAAACTTTCCAACTATTTTATCATAAACCAGTAATTAAACCTGGAACGTTTGCAGAAACAATTTTAAGTTCTGTAATATAATTTCACCCCATAAATAGGGGCTATAATTTGGTGTTAATAAATTTATCATGGATTTCAATGTCGTATTCATGTCTAAACATGTTAACACAATTCCTCCCATAGTCATTAAGGCAGATGTGATGCATGGACTCGTTTCCACGGCATGAAATCACAGAGCTTTGAAATCTTCACGTAGTCACTCACGTGACTCCGAAGTAAAATAGTAAGATTAAACGAGAACTTACCAGTTCGAAGTTTGATCATTATTTTATGAGGAGTACGTTGAGGGAATACGTGCCATCCGCTCCCACCCTTGATCATATACTCAACTGGTATCTTCTTTTCTAATCTTACTATGTTCAGTCATGACAGTTATCTGTGATTTCACACCGCTGCTTTGAAGAATGACACGCATGCGTCCTGGCGGGGTTCTTCACGTATTCCCTCAACGTACTCCTCATAAAATAATGATCAAACTTCGAACTGGTAAGTTCTCGTTTAATCTTACTATTCTTTCCTACACATTCACTTTTGCAGGTTATCCTGCCAGATTAGGCATATCTCCATTGACCTCATGCACTACCTGACCCTCTCACAGAAATGCAACAGCTCGCTGTTTGTAATGTCGACTTGATGAATGTTCGACTTTTACAACCAGACTGCCATAAACAGAATGAAAATGAGTATCATGACGTGAGATGCAACACGCATTAATATTTTACGTATGTGTGTTTTGTAAATTATAAAGGATTGGTCAGACCTCAGCCAAAGCTTTGAGTTCAATTTGGGACACTGTGATTCAGGGAGAATGCTACGGTTCTCCAGAAGATGCAAAGGGAATGTGCTCAAATGAACCCAGGTATGGACTTGACTTAGATGGAGAGGCTATTACTTGCGATGGACACAAAATGCTAGAGTAACTCAACGGCTCAGGCAGCAACTCTGGAGAAAAGGAATAAGTGATGTTTCGGGTCGAGACCCTTCTTCAGACTTCAGACATTTTGTGTCTATCTTCGGTGTAAACCAGCACCTGCAGTTCCTTCCTACACCTATTATCTCTGGCCTTTGTTCCAACCATTGGCCTATCAAAACCCTCCCTTTGCTGGTGTCCACCTTTTACCTGGCCACGCTTCTAAATTCCAAATCCAGTCCCTTTTGATTGATTTACATCTCATACACCAAACCAGCCGTGCCTGAAACCACGAATGAATCTATTCTGTGACAAATACATTCTTCCTTAGGTAAAGAATCCAACGCTTACAAAATACTTCAGATGCACTTTCACCAAGCCCCGATGCAGTCATAACCAAAAGGTTGAAATGTTTTTAACCTGAAATGTCAATTGATCCTCTTTTCATAGATGCTGCCTGATCTGCTGAATATTTCCAGCGTTTTCTGGTTTTGTTTCGGAATTTGTAAAAATATTACTTTACAATTATAATAAGACCTCCTGACTCCTGTAATGAACCTATGTCATACTAAAGGCTAACACACCATATGCCCATATTGCTGCATGTGAACACCCATCTGCAAGAACTTTGTCTAAGCATACTTAGGTCTGTCTAAACATCATCTGAACTTATTTTCTGAGTATTTATTAAATACTGAGTTCCGGGCACCAAGATGGATAACTTCATATTTTCCCACCATACATTCCATATACCATGTTCATATTAATCTTTATATCTCCCCTAACTTGCAATCCCATCTCGTTCAATATTGTCAATGAACACTGAAACATTAAAGTTTTGACCACATGGCTAAATTATTGATTCTACAAAGCATGTACATCACCATACGATTCAAGACTGGAGCGTGCTATAATCTAGGTGAGCACAGATTCAAAAATATGCAAGATGTTTGCCACGACCAAGGAAAGAAGCAGTTTGCCTGATTGATATCTGTCTATGACGCTAAGCGTCCACTCCATCCATTGTGCTGCACTGTGACCGAGTAAGCATCATCTACAAAATGAAGCGCAGCAACTCATCATCATTGTCTAAACCCCAAGCTCTTTCATGGATGGGACAGGTTTAGAGGGGAATGAGCCAAACGCAGGCAGGACTAGTGTAGATGGGGCATGTCGGTCGATGTGGGCAAGTTGGGCTGAAGGACCTGTTACAACGCTGTGTGAATCAATGACTCTGAAGGATGCAGCAACATGAGAATGTCTAAACCCAACCGTTCACTCCAAGACACACATGTTGCAGTTCATTCCTTGCCATTGGATCTAAATTAAGAAAATTGAGGATTATTGGAATATATATAGGGTAGATGCACATAGTCTTTTACCCAGAGTAGGGGAATCAAGAACCAGAGGAAAAGGCTTTAAGGTGAGAGAGGATAGTGGTGGCGCTACCAAGCAGCTACAGCTCGCCTGCAGTCCGTCTGTCTTTTCCTTTTTTTTGTTTTCTTTTGTCTTGTTAGATGTGTGTTTTAGTTTATTTTTAGTTGTGTATATGTGGGGTTGGGGGGAAACTTTAAAAAAAATCTCTTCCTTCAACGGGGATGCGACCTTTTCCTTGTCGTATCTCCGTCTCCGTCTGCGCTGAGGCCTAACAACGAGGAGCTGGCGGACTCTGGCTGGAATCAACCTTGGGGGCTCCAGTGGCGGAGCCCGTGGACTTACCATCATGGAGCTGGCTGAATTCGGAGGCTGTGGTGGCGCTGCGGCCGCGACACGACTTCGGAGCTTCGGGGGCTTCGGCCGCGGGCCCTGTGGATGGTAACATCGGGAGCTCGCAGGTCCCTGGTTGGTGACCAATTCTCGGGAGCTCCCGCAACAGCAGCTTCCTTTCGCTGGACTGGAGGGTAGCGGCTTCGTCCGCCCCGGGTCGTGTAGTTTGAATCGGCCCGTACACAGAGGTTGGAATCGGCCACGGGATTTACCATCACCCGGCAGGGGCTTCAACATGAAGAGCCTCGAATGCCTCAACACAGCGGGAGAACAAGCAAGGAAGAGATAAGACTTTATGCCTTCCATCACAATGAGGAGGTGCCTGGAGATTCACTATGATGGATGTTTGTGTTAAATCGTGTTCATTGTGTGTTTTGTTGCTTTTTTTCTGTTATGACTGCAAGGTACGCAATTTCGTTCAAACTATTGTTTGAATGAATATAAAGGAAATTCAATCAATTCAATTTAAATAGGAACCTGAGGGAGCAACATGTTCACACAGAGGGTGGTGGGTATATTGAATGTGCTAACAGAGGAGGTAGATGACGCAGGTATTATAACAACATTTAAAAGATATTTGGACAAGTACATGGTTAGGAAATATTTAGAGGGAGGTAGACCAGCATCTGCAGTTCTTTCCTACACAATATTTACAGGGATATGGGCCAAATGCACGTAGGTGGGACTAGTGTAGATGGGGCATCTTGGTCGGCATGGGCAAGTTGGGCCGAAGGGTCTGTTTCCATGCTGTATGACTCCTAGCTAACAGCATTGTGACAATACCTGCAACGCCAGAACTCCAACAGTTCAAGGTAGTGACTCGCCACCACCTATGAAGGAAACTCAGAGAAGCCAGCAATACCCACACAGTGAAAGAGGATAAAGTGGAATGGAATTGGTGTGAATAAAACAAAATTAAATTTAAATTAAAAATAAATATTTATAGTCCTGCCCTTCAAAGTAAACTATGACAGATGCATTTTTTGCATCCTTTAATAACAGCTTTGGAAGATGAAGAGATTTCTGAATCGTGTTTAAAGAGAGTCATAGAAGCTTGAATGTTCGACATGGCACAGAGATCCAATATATCAGTTCCTTGACACTGCTGCTTAAAGGCTAGCCTTAAGCATCTTCCTCCTGCTTAGAGCCTTTTATCCATTTCCTGAGCTCATTTATATAAGCTGTTTGAACAAGTTGAAACAAGAAACGGACAGAATGCATTCATCCACATCCCCTTTCACAAATGAAAAGACTCTCTGTCTGTGGGCCCTCATGCAATGGGCAGCATCACAAAAAGCATCCACAAGACTTTCTCTACCCTCATAAACTGGCTGGCTTTCACTACATAATTGGGGACCTGGAGACAAAAGTCCCTCTTTCTCTTGGCTGACCTCAACTCCAGTTGGAAAGCACTGAGACTTTCTCCAGGACCGCAGTCTAATCAGCCTTTGAAAGTCCACTTCCTTTATACAGCCTTCCCTAGGTTTTCAAATGAACAGTGAAATTAAAGGGAAGAGAAATCCAATTCACATTAAAATAAGCCTGATATGAATATGAGCTGTAACAATGCAACCAACATGCCATGGCAAGATTAGGGTATTAATGGAAATCTTTTCACCTACCCTTCCTTCAAGACTGCTCCTCATAGATCTTCACTCACTCTACCCAGCTGAGTGCTTAAAACTGGCAATCAAGCGAAAAGACACGCAGGCAGTAAAATATATGTAAACTTTTTTTTTTAAGGAATGCTTCCAAGTGGTCTGATTGCAATTGTAAGGTGTCATTTGTAGAAACATGAAACTGCAAGTGCTGGTTAATACACAAAAGGACACAAAGTGCTGGAGTAACTCAGCAGGGCAGGCAGCATCTCTGGAGAACATAGATAGGTGACGTTTGGTTCGTGTGAAGAAAGGTCCTGACCCGAGACATCGCCTATCCATAGTCCACAGATGCTGCCTGACCTGCTGAGTTACTCCAGCACTTTGAGTCCTTAGGTATCATTTGAGTGAACTAACGGTTACAAGTTATACAATAGACAATAGACAATCGACAATAGACAATAGGTGCAGGAATAGGCCTATCGGCCCTTCGAGCCAGCACCGCCATTCAATGTGATCATGGCTGATCATCCCCAATCAGTACCCCATTCCTGCCTTCTCCCCATATCCCCTCACTCCGCTATTTTTAGGAGCCCTATCTAGCTCCCTCTTGAAAGCATATACAATATAATCCCTTTGTGACTGACAATGCTCATTGCAAAGACTTTCTGTCCCGATTTCTTTTTCTTTTGTACTCAGTACCACATACTGTAATACTCAAAGTAGCATGGGTTAATATTTACTTTCCAGGACATTCACAAACAAAGAGCTCAAACGCTGGATCATAGAATTATAAACCATTCTCACAGCATCTTATTGCATCCCCAAATACACACAGTAACTCTTCACTGGGCATGTCCCAAAACCCTGCTATTTGCAACAAATGATGCAGCAAAGCAGCATAAAAATCCCCATTAACCCATTTGACCTGGTCTTGCCCTATCGCAGATATTCCCCATGTTCTATCCATCCCTCCTATCACCATTTCTGCAACTTAAAATAATCTTTCTCATTTCCCTTTCCAGTTCTGACAGAGGATCTCAAACCTGAGATTTTAACTCTTTCCTTTTCCTTTTCCACGGATGCTGCCTGATTTGTTGAGTGTTTGCTGACCTTTCTTCAGATGACCCGAATGTCACCTCTCCACGTTCTCCAGTGATGCAGTCTGATCTGGAGAAAATGAATAGGTGAGGTTTTGGGTCAAGACCCTTCTTCAGAAACGTCACCTATTCCTTTTCTCCAGAGATGCTGCCTGACCCGCTGAGTTACTCCGGCTTTTTATGTCTATCGTTGGTTTAAACCAGCATCTGCAATTCCTTCCTACACATGCTGTCTGATCTGCTGAGTTACTCGAGCACTTAGTATCCTTTTATGTATCAACCAGCAAATATTTTCTGTTTTCATTTCGTGAATTCTTCTTGCAAGCTTTCACTATTTATAATAAGATGAACAAACAATTACTTACCTATGAATTGGAATTCACCCCCTTTTTGGTGTGTGACACACAGGTGCTGCATGAAGTACGAGCTTCCATTCAGGTGATCTGCAAAAAAAAAAATCAGGAAGTTGGAGAACAACCCAGTTATTAAAGCATTGAAACCGCACCCAACCTCAAAGACACTCTCCAGGGCAGCCACATTGCAGCAGCATTAAATACTTCTATGGAAGAGAAGGAAACGGGTGGTGGATGGGAGAGGTGAGGAGGGAGGGTGATGGGGACACAGCAATCTGTTTGTTGGGACATCCAAATGCAATGGATTGGTCTAATCTACTCTGTACTGAGAGCAGCCCCTTGAAAAGTGAGTGTGGCTCTTTAGATTTCTCAGCTCCACATTGGATTGTCTTCCCTAGAAGACCAGAGGTTGAGGGCAGTCCTTACAGAAATATATAAAATTGTGAGTGGCATAAGCTCACTTCCACTTCATCCAACAAGGTGAAGCAAATTTAGTTTTTATAGGAGAAACAATTTCTGACTTTGTATCTTTTCACTGATTTCAGACAACTGTGCCAGAAAAGACTGCAGGGAATCCTCAACAGCCAACTCTGGACTTCCTGTTGGAGCTCATCATTGTTAACTCTACCTTAGTAACACTGCGTGTTGACAGTCTCAATCTTACTCACAGCTAATTTCCAGGCCATTGTTTTTATGTGGCACAAGGCCAAGAGGTTATATAGTCATAGTCACAGAGTAATACAGCTTGGATCAAGCCCTTCGGCCCAATTCATTCATGCCAACCAAGCTTTCAGAGTTAGTCACATTTTCCCAAGCCTGGTCCATATCTCCTTAAACCTTTCCTAGCCATATATTATCCCAGTATCTTTCAAATATCAAAATTGTATCTGCTCTATTACTTCATCTGGCAGCTCATTCCATATATGCACCAACTTCCCTTTTAAATCTTTCCTTTCTCATCTTAAACCTATGCCCTGTAGGTTTAGACTCCCTTACCCTGGAAAAGACGGTGAATATTCATATTCACCTAATCTATGTCCTTATTATCAGGCCACCCCTCAGGCTCCCACGGTATATATTCCAGGGGAAAAAGACCCAACTCATTTAGCCTCAGACCCAGTAACATCCTCAGAAATCGTCTTTGCACCCTTTCCGATTGAATGACATCCTTCCTATAGCAGGTTGATCAGAGTGTGCAGTATTCTAAATGTGACCTTACCAACATTTTGTACAGTGCTAACTCCTGTACTTGATACCCTGAACAATGAAGTCTAACGCACCAAATGCCTTCTTCACCACCCTGACTATCCATATTACCACTATCATAGAACTATTTACTTGCACCTCTAGCTGTATCTACTTTACAATACTCCCCAGTGCCCTACCATTTACTATGTAAGTTTTGCCGTGGTTGGTCTTACTGAAATGCAACCTCACGTTCATCTGAATTAATGTCCATCTGCCATTCCTCAGCCCATTGGCCTAGTTGATCAAGATCCCCTTGTAATCTTAAGATAACCTTATTCGCAATCCATTATACCAATGATTTTAGTGGCATCGACTAACTAAGTAACCATGTGCCCAACATTCACATCCAAATCATTAATATAAATATTGATCAACAGTGGATTAAGCACTGATCCTTGAGGCACGTCTGAACTTTTTCAATCAGCATCCTCTTTCTCCTTCCTTCAAACCAATTTTGTATCCAGTTGGCTAGCTCGCATTGGATGCCATGTGATCTAGTTTAGTTTAGATTAGTTTATTGTCACGTGTACCGAGGTACAGTGAAAAGCTTTCGTTGCATGCTAACCAGTCAGCGGAAAGACAATACATGATTACAATCGATCCATCCACAGTGCACAGATACTTGATGAAGGGAATTACGTGAATAACTTTTAGTGCAAGATAAACCCAGTAAAGTCCAATCAAAGATAGTTTGAGGGTCTCCAATGAGATAGAAAGTAGTTCAGGTCTGCTCTCTAGTTGTGGTAGGATGGTTCCCCTTGGCTTCAAGATGGTGCCCAACCCATGTGACTCTGTGTGTGTTAGTCACTGAAGTGGATCTGCAATCACCCATTATAATCGCTCCACTCTTTCAAATCTCTACTCCTTCAGCAACATTTCTTACTTTAACTATCTAACCCTCCAAAGCAGCCTACCATGCCATACCCTTTCAAAAGCTTAGCTTGAGTCTATGTCGACAATGTCTACCGACACTGCCCTCAACGATTTTCTTGGTCATTCAAAAACCTCAATTAAATTTGCAACTGGATGTCTGACCATGGACATGCCAGGCTTACGATGCCAGTCCAGCCAGTTAACAAATGTGATTATTCTTTTTATTCTAGCGATTTACCGAACTTGTAAATCCAGCTTCAAACACTTCATTGCACTCACTATTGTGTTGATTTTTTACAATAGGCTTTAACAAAGTATTTTGCGCCTATACCTATGCTATTCTCCCACTGGCCTATGAACACCACTCAGATTTTTTTTGCTTAGATGTGGTGGGGGGAGGAGGAGCAGTGAGCTGGAATGAGGGGGGGGGGGGATGTCAATTAGTTTACAGTTTTGTTTAATAGAACGATCATGAAAGATGGTTAGCTCCACCCAGAATGAAAGGAACAGGTTCAATCTAACTCAGTCTGCCTGTGTCACTGGAGTGTAACGGTTGTATAGTATTATTGAACATTACGGTGAGTTAGTTTCACAGCCGCATGTTGAATATGCTTCAGTCGCCATCATTTCTGACACTGTCACCAGAGGTAGTCAATATTGCATCTATCACATTAAGTAATGGCAAAGCAAAGAATGCGTTAGTATACAGCATGACCTTGAATCACTGCCTGCTCATGAGAACCAGTTCAGTACAGAAAGCTGTTTGGCAGGTCGAGATTGCACACAGCTATAAACTACTTTCTTTTAACATATTTCCGCCTCAAGTTTTTTTTGTTTTGAATTCTGCAGCGCTGTTTTTCCACTGATCTGTGTGTCAAAAATTTCCATAAATGTTACAGATTATAGCAAAAGAATATGAATGGGACTTTAAGTACAATCTTGGGAACCACATTCAAGGCACATGTTGCACATAAGAGTCGCTGTATAGCATTTCTAATGCCAGAGAGTGTTATGGTGAAGAGCATGAAGTATATCAGAGATTATGAGCAGTTGTGTTTGAGTTATATCTTAAAGCACAAGAGTGAAAGGTAAGCAGTACATTGCCACATTATTGTGAGGAACATGCATATATCAGAGAATTTTATGGTTGGGATGTGAGTTATATCAGGATTTATAGCTTTTTGTTTATAAAGTGTTCTTAGTCTATGGTATGCCAGCAAGACTAAATTTAACACACTTATCGACATTGCCTGTAAAAATGGTACTGCATCTCCGCCTCAAACTGGTGTAGTGTTTGAGCTTGTACATTCCCATAATGGCAGTAGGTAGGGATTTCCAGTAGCTTTACATAGGGATGTTATTTTTTGCGTTTCCGGCCTCTTTTACTTTAAGTGTCAATAAGAGATAGAAATTTATTACCTTTGCTTTTTTCGTTACTCATTACAAGCTATCTTTACAGGGAAACACATTCCTGTGTTGTGCCTACAACAGAAAATGAAATGAATGGTGAGCAAGTGGCATCTCAGGCACAAGTGGCAAGGTTGCATTAGAAAGAGGATGAAAGTTCAACTCTTTATTTTCACGTTGGGAGAGTTTTCACGTGTTGACGTTTCTGTACCTTTATCAATGATAGAGATTGCAGGAGAGGAGACCTTTGTTCATGTAGCAATGGTGAGCTGATGCATTGCATAGTGAAAGAAAGATATCCAGCATGTCTCCAATAAAGTGGTTAGAGCTTGAGTCTAGAAGCAGGGGCATTGACCAAAAAAGCTCCTCAGTTGGCATAGTGGCGCAGTGCCAGAGACCCAGGTTTGATCCCGACCATGGGTGCTGTCTGTATGGCATTTGTACGTTCACCCTGTGACCACGTGCGTTTCTTCCGGGTGCTCTGGTTTCCTCCCACACTCCAAAGATGTTTGTGGATTAATTGGCTTCTATAAATTGCAAATTGTCCCTACTGTGTAGGAAAGTGCCAGTGTATGGGTATTGCTAGTCAGCACGGACTCGGTGGGCTGAAGGGGGCCCATTTCCACACTGTATCTCCAAAGTCTAAATCAAAGTCTAAAGTCTAAAATCTAAAGTCCTCCCCAATGGTTTTGAACTTCTTAAATGCTGTTGCCGGCCATCCATAGTTATAAATGTCCCATCGCAGTGATGTTTGGTTTAGTTTAGTTTAGCGATGCAGTGCAGAAACAGGCCCTTCGGCCTACCGAGTCCGTGCCGACCAGCGATCCCCACACATTAACACTATCCTACACACACTAGGGTCAATTTACACATACACCAAGCCAATTAACCTACATACCTGTATGTATTTGGAGTGTGGGAAGAAACCGAAGATCTCAGAGGAAACCCACGCGGTCACGGGGAGAACAAACAAACTCCGTACAGACAGACTCGTAGTCGGGATCAAACCCGGGTCTCCGGCACTACAAGCGCTATAAGGCAACAACTTAACCGCTGTGCCACCGTGCCGCCGATGATATGAGCTTTCTGGATGATGCCTCAGATTTGAGGGATCAGATGGCAAGGCATGATTACAGAGTACCTGCTTTTATAAATGTGGTGTTAATATGGTTTATCCGGTTAATCCACTGGTGACCCCCTTGGATGTTACTAAACCTGGATTGGTTTCACTGGAATGTTGAGTTGAGGGGAAACTTGATGGAAGTATATAAAATTATGAGGCACAGTTGGTGCAGACAGTTTTTCCCAAGGTGGGATTTCCCAACACAAGAGGCATAGCTATAAGGTGAAAAGTGGAAAGCTTAACGGAGATGTGCGAGGAAAGTTGTTTTACATAGAGAGTAGTGGGGGCCTGGAATGCATTGCCAGAGGTGGTGGTGGAAATACATTAGTGGCATTTAAGAGGCTTTTAGATAGGCACTTGGAAGTGCAGGGAATAGAGGGATATGGATCATGTATAGGCAGCTGAGATCAGTTTAATTTGACCATGTTCTACACAAACATTGCAGGCCTAAGAGATTTTCCTGTGCAGTACTCCTCTATGTTCTATGCACTAATTATTGAGATGGATGGGAACTCAGGACTGGCAGTTCTATGGAATCTCAGGATACTGACGTTGAGCTATTGCCCTTTGGAATTAGCCTCTGCAAGGTGCTTCTACTGTCTATTGAGCTTGGGCGGTATCCAATTCCTGCTGTTTGTTGGCGAACTGAGCTTCATTAACAGCTGTAGCTGTAACAAAGCTGTCCATTCCAGACTAAATGGTGGAGGAAATGCTGCTAAAACAGTAACAGACACCACCTTGCTGAACTCTTGCAACAAGCCTTCAATAATCATGATCTTCTCCCTTGGGTGCAACCCACACTATTGAAGGATTTTCAATTTTCTTTAAGACCATTTCATTTCATTTTTGCTTGGGTTTCATATGCAGGGTGGGCAGCTAGTTCCATTCTACAATTCAGCTCTTGTGACTATGCCTGGAACCTGTAGCTGGGTAAGGGAAACACAATGACCTCCAGATGTTGTAAACTTGAGCAAAAACGCAAAGTGCTGGAGTAACTCAGTGGGTCAGGCAACATCTGTGGAGAGAATGAATAGTTGATGTTTCAAGATGGTAACCTTCTTTACACACTGTCCAAGTGTCGTTTAAATGCTGTTATAGTACCTGCCTCAACTGCCTCCTCTGGCAGCTCATTCCATATATCCATGAACTCTGAGTGAAAAAGGTGCCCCTCAGATGCTTAGTCAATCTTTCCCCTCTCACATTAAACCTACATCTTCTGGTTCTTGATTCCTCTATCCTGGGTAAAAGATTGTGCATTCACCCTACCTATTTCACTCCTGATTTTATACACCTCTATAAGATCACTCCTCAGCCTCAACCATCCAAGAAACAAAATCCTAGCCTGCCCAACCTTTCCTTACAGCTCAGCCCTTTGAGTCCTGGCAACATCCTTGTAAATCCTCTCTGCACTCTTTCCAGTTTAATGGCATCCCTCCTATAGCAGGGTGGCCATCCTTATTGTTCTACGTTCTATGGGAGATTAGCTTAAATTGGCATCATGTTCATAAGGTCATCAGGTCATAAGTGATAGGAGTAACATTGAGTGATTCGGCCCATAAGTCTACTCCGCCATTCAAACATGGATGATCTATCTCTCACTACTAACCCCATTATCCTGCTGATCATCGTAGGTATTGTGGGCTGAAGAGCCTGTTCCTCTGCTGTAATGTTCTATTTCTCAGTACTCCTCAATGCCACTGTTTCTGTGTGGAACTGCCTACCAAACCTGGTAAAACATGAACTTGTGGGATTAAAATTGGGCATAGACAATGGGTAAAACAAGGTTATACCAAAGTTGAAAATGAATATTGCAGCACAAAGGTGCCTATTCATGAGATGACTGCGGTGAGCATATCAAAGAATCCTGTAGCAACTTACTCTTGCATATGCCTGAGGCAACATTTATAAATTGAGCTTGAGGATTCTAAACCAATGTAAGACATTCTCCTAGAGAAAATTCAGCTAAAAAATATGTCTATCTTTGTGCCGGGAGCAAATTGTGGCATTATGGTCAATTTAACCCATATTACCACATTCACAGCCAAAGAAGCATTATGCTTGTAATTAATGAAGATAGACAAAAAAGTACTGGAGTAACTCAGCAGGTCAGGCAGCATCTCTGGAGAACAGGAATAGGTGACGTTTCAGGTCAGAACCCCTCTTCAAAAGGGTATGTAATTTATGTTTGTAATTTATACACATTCAGATCCCGTTACGATAACTACCATGGATATATATTATTTGATGGATATGGTACTGTGTTATATTCTACGAATGGATGCATCGATGGATATATTAGAGGACTGAATATTTACAGTTATCAGCCTGACCAGCAAATATCACTGAGGTGGTCATTTGTACTTTTTGAGAAGCTGCTTTAAAACTTGGTTTGTATGTGCATCATGTTATATTCTAACCCGTGCTACGCTGATGTGCAAACCCTATTCTGGAATTGTGTGTGATTGGCAAACAAAAGAATGGGCTGATGTCAGATCAAGGACACAGAAGATGCTACCCCAGCGGCAAAACAACAATTAATAGCTCTTTGATTAACTGAGAAACCACACAATGAAACAGCTTTGATTAACTGGCTGCATATTAACTTGATGTTCATTCAAAAGCCATTTAACGCATTGAAATGTCTATTAAATTGTGGTGAGCCAGAACAATGAATTTCATTGGCTGCAAATTAGTTTAGAGCTTGATTGTGTTCTTTTTTTTCTTCAATTTTCTCTTCTTCTTAATTCTCCTTAAACACCGGCTATTGCTTCCATTGAGAGCCAAAGCTCTCAGGAGCCAAATTCTGATAACCATTCAACATGTGAAATCCAAACAGTGTACGACAGTAGGCAATTTGCTCAAAGGGAGTATCAGAGCTAAGCTCGAGCCCACATTTGTCTGATATCTATGCAAACACAAGAAAAGTCTCACTCGGTGACTTTGTCATTAAAATATACGTCAAGCCAGTAGTCGTGCCCAGCTTTCTTACTTCTTTACAAAAAGATTCCTACGCATGACGGCATTACGGAGTTGCGTACAGCTTTATCTGGTGAGTGCTAAAGAAAGAGAAATGCTACAAATGAAGAGGGACAAGCAAAGATAGACACAGGGTGCTGGAGTAACTCAGCAGGTCAGGCAGCATCTCTGGAGATAAAGGGATGGCTGATGTTTCAGCTCGGGGCCCTTCTTCAGAATGAAGGTTGAAGCCTACCTTCAGTCTGAAAAAGGGTCCCGACCCGAAACGTTTTCTCCAGTGATGCTTCCTGATCCGCTGAGGTACTCCAACACCTTGTGTCTATCTTTGGCAGGAAGATTACAATACCTGTGAAGTTCTGGAGTGAATGAATTACAGTAGATCCTTTCTTGCCCCCTACGATCTTCGCTGGTTGTAGATACAAAAATAGCTGGATCTGGCTAGGTCAAATATCTAATGATTTTGTGACAAGGTTATGGGGTCAGTCAGCACCTGTGGTGAGAGAAACTGTTAACATTTCATGCCAATGGGCTTTCATCAGATTTCCAAACAGAGATCGTCGCACTTCTGGATATTAAAGGAATCAAGCGATATGGTGATAGAGCAGAAACATGTCGCTGAGATAGATTAGCCATGACTTCACTCAATTGTGTGTAACAAGCTCATCTCCTTCAGTTCCTATTTCTCAAGCCTAGGAGAAGATTTTTTTTGCCCCCCAAAATGGATGGTTGATGGAGGGTACAGACTCAGTGGGCCGAAGTGCTGATTTGACTATGACTCAAAGATAGGCACAAAATGCTGGAGTAACTCAGCAGGTCAAGTAGCATCTCTTGAGATAAAGCATAAGTGTTGATTTGGGTCTGGAAAAGACCAGGATAAATCAGGACCAGCAACAGAAGACCTCAGGCAGGGTTGTTCCCTGCTAGACCAATGTTGTCTGGGGAAGGTGTGATCTCAAGTGAGATACATTGTTGCAAACTGTGGAACTGGTCAAATGACCAGGGTGGAGGATGAGGGCAAAGGGGGAGGGGAGTGTAAGTAGAAGTTACTTAAATGTAAGCTACCCAAGCAAAATATCAGGTGCCGTTCCTCCAATTTGCGTGTGGAAGAAATTGCGTGTTGACTCTAGGCCACATATTGGAAGGCGCATGAGGGGAGATTGACGGATGTGGAACACGCTTGGCCTCCCTGAGCTCTGTCCGTTGGATCCTGGCAAGTCAGGTTTGAAGCAAAAACAAAGCTCTTATGTCTTGGGTCAGATCCACTGTCAGATCTTTATTTGGGGCTGAAGGGTTGGAGACAAAGTTCTCAAGAATTGGAAATGCTTCAATGCTGGGTTGAATGAGCAGTTGATACCTTCACCAGTGATGGTCCGATTGAGTAACAAAGAAGTTGTGGGTCTCAGCTTAGGTTCAATCCTGATCTCTGGCACTGTCTATGTGGCGTTTGCATGCTCTTCCTGTGACTGAGTGGGATTCCTCCGGATTCCTCCCACATCACAAAGACGTGTGGGTTGGTAGGTTCATTGGCCTCTGTAAATTTCCCCGAATGTGCTGGGATTAGATGCGAAAGTTGGATAACATAGAACTAGTGTGAATGAGTGATTGATGTTTGGCGCGGACTCGGTGGGCTAAAGGGCCTGTTTCCATGCTGAAGGCTAAACTAAATTATTCTGTATGAGTCAATGATCCATCCCAATTGATCTTTTTCATATAGTTTTCATATAACAGGCAAACAAGCAAATACTTACAATGTATGAATAAGATCAGGCTATTAAATGCCTGCCGTGTTCCCCTTGTCAGCTAGCGTGCAGGGATCCCGCATATTTCTATTGACTTAAGCACGGCTCTCAATGAACTGATCCATTTATCATTGCTGGTGTCATGTGGTGGCAGTAAAGGGAGTCAGAGGTGTGTAGACATGTGTTTCAACACACCAGGAGCTGTTCTAGCACACTTAGCTTCATCCCCAGGCAAGTAACACAAAGCATATGTGTGAATCTGTTCTGTGAACAACACCTCAATATTACCCTAAATTTAATGAGTATTTTATGTAGGTCCATGCACTTCATCTTTTTATTGTTCCCATGTGGAAGAGAAAAAATAAATTCAACTGATTATTTCTGCAATTTATTTCTGGCTTGTTCCTCCCCATACACCCCCCCCTCACAACTTGTCAATAAACATCTCAATCCCACCTCCATTTTTTTCTCACTTTCCTCTGCTCCTCCCAAAACCCTTGTTACCAAGAATATTATTAAGGGGACATAGTCCTCAGCTCAAGTAGACAATCTCCGCATCTTGAGACTCTGGCAGGTGAAGTGATTGATGGCAGGTTTAGAAAGACGGCTGCTTTCTCCCCCTGATGGCTTAATTACCTCTGATAGTGATTAATTAAGGAATGCATATCAAGAGAGACCCTGCCTTGCCTCAGAGTGCTATTTTGCAATAGTGACCAGACTTCATTCCATTGACTGTAAAGCACTTTGGGATTTGGGGAAACCATTGTGATGTCCGCTATTTAAACATAAGCTTTACTGGACTGTTAATTTTCTTGATTGGCAGAGGTGGGGGTTTATTTTTCAGAATTTAGGTGTGTAAAAATCAACACACTTCCTGCTCCTCCCTTGAAACTTCTAGCGAAAGCGCGGATACAAAGCGAGTTGAACATCTTGCGATTGATATCTGCATTTCCACAACTAACAGCCTGTTATTGCAACGTCAAGATTCAAACAAAATCTTATTGAAAACTTTTCAACATTCCAAAACGTTATTGCAAATCTTTAATTGTAATCAAAGTATTTCAAATTTCTTTCTGGCACAAAGTTTTTTTTTACCATAAATCTCCCACTATAATAACGTCAGCTTGCACAAATTTTTCATTGAAATAAATTTTGCAGTGACCTGTCCTTAAGAGATTCATTTCTGGTTAAAGAAAGTGAAAGTGAATAAAATTTGTAGCTCGGAAGGTAGGTCTCTCTGTTCCTTCAGCTTGGTTGTAATGGTTGCAGAGTATCATCATCATCGGCGGTCACTCGAAACGAGTATGACTGTCATGGAGGACGCCTGTGCGTGACTGTTTAACGTGGGGAGACTGGTGCACAGACAGCCACCACATGGTCCTTGACAGATCTGGGTCAGGATCCAGTGGCATGGAATCCAAGACGAGTATGGGGCAAGGCTCACTGTACCTTGTCCTGACTGATACTTAAATACCAAGAACAACATAGATTAAGTACAGGATCAAACTGGTTTGTTGCATAAGTCCGTCTATATTCAATTTTTATATATCACCCTTAAGGAAGGGTTGTAACAGCCATCTGACAAGAGTAAAAAATTATTCTATAACATTTAAATGAAACTAAATACAATTAAACCCCCCGATGGTCCAACCTTTTGATGGAGCAAGCAGCTGAAGTGCGCAATGAAGGACAATCTTATATTTGACTCTCTCTTGCATTTGTTAAATTAGTCACACAATGCAAAGTTCGTTATAGATTCTATCATTATCATTCCGTGAAAATCAATGGAGTGAAAATTGGGCAGCTTCTATAAAGGACAAGCAATCTGTTCCACCAAAACGTTGTACACTCTCACAATTGGTATTATTTTCAGTATTCTTGCTCTAATTGATGTAAGTTTGCAAGCAGAAAATTAGGATGAGATCTAGGTCGATATCAAGAAACAGTTGACAGAAGTGCATATATTTACCTAAAGAATAAGTCAGTGATGTGCTTAGTGATAACATCACCAGCAGTTACTTATCCATACTGTCAGCATCATTGCTTAACATTGCCGAACTCCATATCAGCCCAACATATCTACTTTTGAAACCTTTAACCCTATTTTGTCACCAGTTAAGATTTGCCAATTCCAACACTATTCTGATTACTCCCTTTTGAGGCCGTCCAAACTAACATGACATTCCTTTATCAACTCACCCTGATGTTTGCTGGCCTATGGTGGCTACCATTAAGTAACATGGTAACCAAAATTCCCAGCCCCATAGCAGAAGCATCCACGTCGCAGGGCTGGAAACTGTAAATATCCTGAGCTAATTCTGCTACCACCAATTCTGCTACCACCAGTGATGCCTCCTACTGATTGTCGCCGGAAGCTTGCGTCCTTTTCAAGACGGACGATGACAGCGATGTCAACATTTGAAACATGGAAGATGGACATGAAAGAAGAAGACCATAATTCCCATACTTTCTTTCAGATTTCTCTTTGACCTTCCCCTTCTTTGTAATCATCTCGAGACCCTTTCAGATATAAACACTCCTTAAGATATGGCCTTTTAGGAAGTGAATGCAAAAGTGTGATAACATAGAACTAGTGTGAACAAGCAATTGATGGTCAGTATGGATTCTGTGGGCCAGTGTTTCCATTCACTCTAAACTATCCCAACATTGGTATTAGTTTATTATTGTCATCTCTACCGAGATACAGTGAAAAGTTTTAGTTTGTGGGTGTTTAGTCAAATTAAATCATACTATAAAGGTTCAAAGGTTCAAAGGTTCTTTATTAGTTACATACACCAATCTGAGTACAATCAAGTTATACACAAGTATAATAGATGATGCAAATAGAAATATACCAGTGTACAGAATATGATTTTAAAGCATTTTACATAGACACATTGAAACATAGAAAATAGGTACAGGAATTGGCCATTCAGCCATTCGAGCCAGTACCGCCATTCAAAACGATCACGGCTGATCATCTAAAATCAGTACCCCGTTCCTGCTTTTTACCCGTATCCCTTGATTCATTTAACCCCAAGAGCTAAATCTAACTCTCTCTTGAAAACATCCAGTGTTGGCCTCCACTGCCTTCTGTGGCAGAGAATTCCACAGATTCACAACTCTCTTTCCTCATCTCAGTCCTAAACCCCTTATTCTTAAACTGTGACCCCCCCTGGTTCTGGACTCCCCCAAACAAATAATTGGTGAAGAAAATCACATATTTACCATATATTATTTACCTCAAACTCATTCTGGTAATAGTGAGGTTTCCATATTGTAGTTTAAGTTTAGTTTAGTTTAGTTTAGAGATACAGCGCAGAAACAGGCCCTTCAGCCCACTACGTCCACGCCTACCAGCGATTCCCGCACACAATAGGGACATTTTACAAATTTACCGAAGGCAATGAGAGGAAACCGGAGATCCCAGGTTGAACCCACGCAGGTCACAGGGAGAACGTATAAACTTCATACAGACAGTACCTATAGTCAGGATCGAACCCGGGCCTCTGGCGCAGTAAGGCAGCAACTCTACCGCAGCACTACCTTTCCGCCCTATGTGAATAACATACATTGATGTCATCATAAGTTGTTCAGTGATGAAATGAATTTTTTCCTGTGATAATTCATGGACATTTAGCAGAGGCTAGACTAGTTTATCAGCGCACAGTCACACGTTGAAGAACCATGACAAGAAAATAAATTTTGTTGTGGCTGTGATATGAGAAATTTCATGCACTGCAAGTAAGGCCTACAGATCAGTGTCATACAAGACAGATTGGCAGTTCCCTGAAGCTGCAGTTCATTCCGATCATTGTGCTGTTATGGTTGAGAGATTTGTTTGATTTTCCATCAGATGTGAAAAGAGCGATTCCTTAACAACTAAAAGACAACCAACTTAGTTGTTGGGAATGTGCTTTATGTTCTAGTGTTGAATGGTACAAGAGGAAAGAAGAGACTGGAGCTTGTTACCAATGCAGTGACTGCCTCTCTGGAGTGTTAATGCTTAATAATGTGCAGTGTCTAAACACCTTAGATGGTAACGTCAAACTCAGACAAACTGATATGAAACTATCTGAAGGTAAACAAAACAGCTGGAGAAACTCAGTGGGTGAGGCAGCATGTATGGAGTGAAGGAATAGGCGATGATTCGGGTCGAGACCCTTCTTCAGACTGATATACTATCTAAATGGTCTTTCTCTTTGACTTTCTCTTGAACTATAACATCACAAAGACCTCTAATGATAATTGTTCATTCTGAACCTGTACATTTAAAAGTCAGCATTGTTCACTTGTTAATAATTCACAAAAGGTACAAAGATGCAAGTCGCTCATGCTCTGGTAAAGTACACTGACATAGAAGAAGTCCATTCTCTTCCTTTACTGGGATCAATACTAATGCTCCTCCAAAGTGAACACAATACAAAGCTAGATAGACACAATATTCTGGAGTAACTCAGCGGGACAGGCAGCATCTCTGGAGAAAAGGAATAGGTGATGTTTCGGGTCAAGACCCTTCTTCAGACCAAGAGTCAGGGGAGAGGGAAACTAGAAGTATGGAAAGTCTTGACTCGAAACGTCACCTATTCCTTTTCTCCAGAGATGCTGCCTGACCCGCTGAGTTACTCGATACGATACGATACGATACGATACAATATGATAGAACTTTATTTATCCTAGGAGGGAAATTGATCTGCCAATAGTCATACAAACACAAAATACATGAAACATGAAATTAAGAGTGACGAGTGGAATGGATTGGGGGATGTGCGAAGATTGGGGAGGGGGGGAGGGGAGGGAGGAGGGAGGAGGCAGGAGGGAGGCATTTTTTGCTTATTTTCGGTGTAAACCAGCATCTGCAGTTTCTTCCTACACAAAATAAAAAAGCTATCCTGTCTAGAAGACCAATTCAGAATCACTGCACGGAAAAGCAACCAAAGGTACAGGAAAGGGTTCATCTGCCCTGCAGAATTACATAGTTGGCCCTCTAATTCCGATACATGTTACGAAACAGCCCAATGCCGGAGACTGCATTGACTCAATCTATCCTGTACCACAACGTGACCCGATGCTAGAAAGTCCATTTGATCCCAGCCAAGTGTGACCGCATCATTTGAGCGTACTTGGGTTTAGAACCAGCTGTAGCCTCTGGTGATTAATTCCTTCGTGCAGTGCTGCATGCTCTGTGCATCCCTACCTGACAGCAGAACAGGCAGGCAGTACACAAAAGAGGCAATTTCTAACAGCCTGAAGTGTTTTCTATGCAGGAAGCTATTTATGAAAAACCCTAAACCGTGTTTCGCAACTCCCACTGCTACACTTGAGAGCCATGTTCACAATATAGAATACAAAGCAATTTTAGGTAGGCTAAGGAAGAGCGTAATGCAGTTATCACTTCCCTGTGATTGAGTTACTCTCTCTTTAGGGAGAGAACATTTAGATGCTATCAAAGAAGAGTGAGCTGAAATTACATTCAACTTCAATTTATTTTTGTAATTCTGATGATTCTGTTAGACAAGAAGCAACTGCTCCAATTAATACCAGAGTGTGTTATATATCAAACATGTCAGCCTGAGTCAGGTGCAACATAAGTTCTATTCACTTGTCAAGGGTTGCTAATCCTCGGAGAAGGAGGGAGGCTATTGCTCATGAATACGTGGACTAAAGAGATAAAAAGGATGAACAAAAAGCATTTATCAGATTAGATCAGGCACCCCAGGCTGGGAAATCTGATCAATCCGTTCAACTCATTTTAGAATATGGTGTACGATGTATAATCAGACAATTGCTTGCTCTTTTAAACAGACAAACCTATTCACATAGCTGCTTCATACATTGAGCAAACATAAACTGAATTGAATTGGCAGCATGTTCTTACTCCTACATGCCATCAATAAGGATTGTTTAATCTGGGATATACCAATGCCAACACTTCTATTTTAAATTTGCACAACCACAATGAGCAATTCACTGGTCATACCTAATTTAATCGACTAATATCTAGAGATCTTAATTGATCTAGTTATGCATTCATGTATACCTGTTAAGAGACAAGAGAGTCAAGAGTGGTCGTAAGTTCATAGGTCATAGGAAAAGAATTAGGCCATTCGGCCCATAGAGTCCGCCATTCAATCATGTCTGATCTATCTTTCCC
Source organism: Malacoraja senta (assembly GCA_038087875.1). Taxonomy (NCBI): domain Eukaryota; kingdom Metazoa; phylum Chordata; class Chondrichthyes; order Rajiformes; family Rajidae; genus Malacoraja; species Malacoraja senta. The sequence continues at coordinate 43,982,873 of CM075982.1, read as the reverse complement.
TCTCAACCCCATTCCCCTGCCTTCTCCACATAAACCTTGACACCCGTACTAATCAAGAATCTGTCAAGCTCCGCTTTAAAAATACCCACAGACTTGGCCTCCACAGTGGTCTGTGGCAATGAATAAATAAATTCATCCTCATCGGCATTCTAAAGGTGCGTCTACTTGTCATATGTACCGGCAATGAAACAATGAAATTGTTACTTGCTGCAACTTAACAGGACCATTAATGCAGTAACACACAGACAAATATATCATAATCAGTTATACAATAAATTAATATTAATACAAGTTAACTATAATAGTACAATAACAAAGTCTGGATTGCAACCAAAGACACAGTCCATAGAAGATCATAAATGCTGAGGTAGTGGTTAGTGTTGTCCTGCGTTCAAGAGCCTGATGGTTGCTGGAAAAAAAGCTGTTCTTGAGCCTGAGAGTCACAGTTGTCAGGCCCATGTTTCTTCCTCCTGATGGTAGAAGTGAAATGAGAGCGTGGCCAAGGAGGTGTTGGTCTTTGATGACTTGGGCTACCTCTCAGAGGCAGTGCCTTCTATAGATCCCTTCGATGGTGAGGAGGTCAGTACCTGTGATGGACCTGGCAATGCCTGCCACACACCGTAGCCTCTTTCATTCTTTGAGTTGTTGAACCAGACCTTGATGCAACCAGTCAGTATGTTCTCTACAGTGCACCTGTAGAAGTTCATGTTCGTAAGGTATAGGAAAAGAATCAGGCCATTCGGCCCATCAAGGCTATACCATTCAACCATGTCTGATCTATCTTTCTCTCACAACCCCATTTTCCTGCCTTCTCCGTGTGACCTTTGACATCCTTACTAATCACGAACCTGTCAAGCTCTGCCTTAAAGATAACCAATGACTTGGCCTCTACAGCCGGCTGTGGTAAGGAATTCCACAGATTCAGGCAAGCTGGAGATGGCTATTGTCAGGTAGATGATAACCCTCTTGTATGTGAAGAATGTTACCAAGGATCAGTACGTGATGCGAGAACTAAGGATGGATGGACTTCAAAGGTAACCATTTTGAAGCAGGAAGGGAACATGTCATTGGAAATGTATTGGCTGCGATCAAATAAGTAGGAATAGAACCAATTCATGATAATGCCACTGTGCAACTAATGGAGGAAGAGCATGTGATAGAAGCATAGAACTGTTACAGTAAACATCTGGCCCATCATGTCTCCACTAGCTGGAGAAAACCTATGCAGTCATAGGGTGAATGTACGAACTCTGTGCAGACAGCACCCACAGTCAGGATCGAAACCACATCTCTGGCACTGTAAGGCAGCAACTCTACTGCTGAGCCTTTGTGCCACCTTTGGAACTCAATAGTTCTACCCCACAGTTCTTGCAACCTTTTCCTCAGCATATTTTTCTTCATGCCATTTGCAATGGAGACGAGGAAACACTTTTTCTCACAGAGAGTGGTGAGTCTGTGGAATTCTCTGCCTCGGCGGTGGAGGCAGGTTCTCTGGATGCTTTCAAGAGAGAGCTAGATAGGGCTCTTAAAAATAGCGGTTAAAAATAACCCATCGTTTAAACCTTCAACCATAGACAAATCATTTATACAATGGGAAAGAATGGGAATCAAAACGCTCGAAGATCTGTATGAATTGGGAAAATTACTATCATTTCAACAACTACAACTGAAATATAATTTGAAAAATAATCAATATTTTAAATATCTACAAATTCGTGATTACCTGAAAAAATACACAAAAGACTATCATAATATGCCTTCCGACTTACTAGATGAAGCAATGAAGACAAAGGCGGAATCAGCTAATCTAATATCGTACTTATATAATATCATTTTAAACATAGAAATACCCACAACAGATGGAATTAGAAGAGACTGGGAACAAGAATTAGCTATAAAAATTTCAAATTAGAGCTGGGATAACCATTTACTACAGGTGCATAAATGTTCGATCAACGTACGACATACGCTCATCCAATTCAAAACATTACATAGACTATATTATTCAAAAACTAAATTAAATAAAATCTTTCCTAATGTTTCACCAATCTGTGATAAATGTCTATGTCAAGAAGCTACCATAGCGCATTCTTTTGTTTTTTGTACAAAAATCCAAAAATTCTGGTATGAAATATTTGATATTTTCTCAAAATTAATTAAAATAAAACTGGTACCAAAACCAGAATGGATCATTTTTGGAATATCGGAAGGTATCCCTGAATTAAACGTGTATCTGAAGAACTTATTCAATTACGGGCTAATAATGGGAAAAAAGCTCATACTTAAATTCTGGAAAAATGCGCCCACACCAACAATAAAAATGTGGACATCAAATATGTTGGAAACATTACATCTGGAAGAGATGAGATTCCTCTTAGCAGGTAAAGCAGACCAATTCCAAAAGACGTGGTCTACATTTCTGGACCTATTACAAGCATGAGGTGCAATAGTAATTTAAAAAATAAATAAATAAAGAAATGGTATCAGGACCTGGTAATGGGAGGTAAAACAATAAAAACAGACTTGGTTGGTGGTTCCCTTTCTGCGATTGTTCCTACTTTCTTTTTCTTTCTTTTCTAGGATCTACTTTCTTACTTTACTTCCTTCTCTAACTTCTTTTCTAAGGGGCTTTCTTTTCACAACACTCTCTTGCACTTCACGACTCTTGCGCACTTTCTTTACTTTTCTTACTTCTATCTTTCTCTTAAAGCTCAAAAAAATGAAGCGGTATAAAAAATGTATTAAGATATAAGTGTTGTGTATTACTGTAATTTACCGTACTTCTAATAAAAATAATTTTTTCAATTTTTTTTTAAAAATAGCGGTCAGGGGATATGGGGAGAAGGCAGGAACGGGGTACTGATTGGGGATGATCAGCCATGATCACATTGAATGGCGGTGCTGGCTCGAAGGGCCGAATGGCCTACTCCTGTACCTATTGTCTATTGTCTATTGTCTATTGTCTATATACAGTTTTTATTTAGTTCCCTATTGAACCGTAAATTGCACTTAACAGCAGGAGTTATTCTCATAAATCTTTTTCTGTACCAATATTAATAGCTAAATTTTTCCAACAACGCCTACTCTAGCATGCCTACTCTGCCCCAGGCTCCACTTTCTTGTCGCCATACCTTTGAACTCCGCTATAGCCCAGCAATGCGCGTAAGTCAGGTTCATCTGTATTTAGGAACACAACCTTCACAGCTCTCTGTCACACCCCCCCCCCACCTCACCCGAACCCACCCCCCCCAACCTCACTCTAACCCCCCCCACCTCACCCCAACCCCCCCACCTCACCCCAACCAAAAGGGTAGGCATTCTGTTAGCTTAAGACTTTCTTTGAATACCTGAAACATTACTTTTGCTCTTGAAGAACATCCTTAGCCACTAAGCACAACATGGAAAGCCCTCAATGAGATTGGAGACAATTACTTCTGAGGTCCTGTAAATATTTCATTACAATTGGGAAAATCCAACAACATTTGTCTTGAACAAAGCCATTTTTCAATTCACCGTGTTGGAGTCTAAATAATTTATTTCTATTGTCAGAATCGTGAAGTTCATTGGAGGTTGTCTCTCCTTTAACGAATAACGTTGAAAACAGAATATAACTGGAAGATGGTCACTAATATAGGGTGCCAAGTTAGAAATGATTGAATATTTGCTTTGGGAAAATTTACATGCTGGGAAAGGTTACAAAGTTTAACAAACATGTCAGATATTCTGGCTGATGCCCATTGTTCTATTCTGAGATGAATAGGGTAGCAATTGAACATACTGTATATATTATAGCAAGTGATGAATCTCCCTGAGAATGACAGGAACAGGATGCAAAGGCTGTTGGGGCTTCCTGCAGCCGTTTCCTCTGCAGGAGATGTGACTCGCTCTGCTCTAGTTGTCTATGCTAAACGAGGACCGAGACACTTCCTATATCAGTGTTCTGTCAGTTGAATTATATACCATCATGCACTCTTCCCATCTTCCTTCCTCTTCAGTTTTATCAAAGCAACAGACTGGATTTTTTTTTTTCATTTACCTTTCATCGCACAGACTGGTCCCTTAGGGGTTTGCTTTCACCTTTGTTGATGGAAAACTTCATCCTGAAGCAGAAACTGATCTTGTCGGAGGCAATTTGCGGAGCTTAGTGGAAATGAACAAAGATTAAAGGTTCATGGATTTTTATCACAACTGTACCCTTCGGTATACCTTGGGTGTGTACTGCTTGCAGAAGTATAGTCCATTCAGAAAATAGCACGCCTGAACACATTTAAGAAATAGAAAGTCATTTCTACTGATCCCATTTAGTATGTTTTTGGCTGTAGTTATGTCATGGAATCCATCGGAAGCAGCTACAGATTAGAAAATAATTTTTAACAAGGTGCCAAGCAGATCGGTTGCTTGTGTCAAGAGTGCAGATATCACAGCCAAACCTATAAGACATTAAATATTTCCCATGTGGGATCAAATTTCGGCATGTGATATCCACTGTAATTATAGCTTTTGCCACTCTGTGTTATTTCAATTTCTCAATGCAACATCGTCCACTTAATTTGGCATTGAATACAGGAGTCAGAGCATTGAGTAGAAGTCAGAAAGTCACGTTGCAGCTCTGTAAGACTTTGATTAGGCCGCAGATAGACGCAAAAAGGTGGAGTAATTCGGCAGGTCAGATGGCATCCCTGGTGAAAAGGAATAGGTGACATTTCGGGTTGAGGCCCTTCAGCATTTGGAGTATTGTGTGCAATTCTAGTCACCCGATTACAGGAAGGCTTTGGAGAGGGTGGAGACGAGATTTAACAGAATACTGCCTGGATTAGGCGATATTAGCTCCAAGGAGAAGTTGGAGAAACTTGGATTGTTTTCGCTGGAATGCCAAATGTTGAGGGGAGACCTGGCAACGGTAGATAAAATTATGAGAGTACTTGACAGGGTAGAATGTCAGAACCTTTTTCGTAGGTGGAGAGTATGGTTTTAAGATAAGAGGGACAAAGTTTAAAGGAGAGGTGCAGGGCATTTTTTTTGCACCAAGGGTGATGGGATTTTTGGAATGCAATGCCGGGGGTGGTGGTGGAGGCAGATACGATAGAGGCATTTAAGAGGCTTAGGGTAGATGCATGGATATGCTGAGAATGGAGGGATATTGATCGTACACAGGCAGGTGTGATTAGATTATCTTGGCATCATGCTTAGCACAGACATTGTGGGCCAAAGAGCCTGTTCCTGTGCTGTACTTTTCTATGTTCTGTGGTCAATATTTCACCCGGAATGACTATGTTTTTGTATACATTGCAGTATTTATATTCCATACAAGCCTATATCCACCCCCCCCCCCCCTCCTTCTCAAATAATATCACCACTCTCCATGGTATTATGTTCCACATTCACAACAAAAGATTAGACTATTAACCAAGTGTATGTTTCTTTATGAAACTGAATTCATTTTAGTAGCTTGGTTGAATTTCACACAGCGAACCAAAGGATCCAAATTCAAGAAGAAACAAGGAACTGCAGGTGCTGGTTTACAAAAAAGACACAGAATGCTGGAGTAGCTCAGCGGGTCAGGCAACATCTCTGGAGAACATGGATAGGGAATATATCGAGTTGGCAAGTCTGGAGGCTGAAGAAGGATTCCAACCCAAAACGTCACCTATCCATAAACTCCTGAGATGCTGCCTGACCTGCTGAGTTACCCCAGCACTCTGTATCTTAGTAACGATTACATTATTTATTCAGTGCAGTATTCATTAAAATGAAGAAAATATTCAGGAAAAACATCAAATTATCAATCCACTTTCAAAATATATTACATTTGCTCATCTCTGCTCTCAAAGACAATATTTATTCGAATCTGTATTTATTTGAAGTAGTTGGCAACAAATATTTTCAATAGTCAATCCGAAACCGTATTTGCAATCCATACCTGAAACTGATATGATTCCTTCAACCAACTCAATTTTGACTTATCAGATTATCAGATATCAATTGTATCTGGTGAATTGCTGAGAGCACTGGTAAACTATGCCATAATAGGATATAGATAGTCCAAGTTTAAAAGACACTTGGACAGGTACATGGGTAGGAAAGATGTAGATGGATATGGGGCAAATATGTGCAAATTGTGAGAGGAGTAGATCAGGTAAATGCACAGAGTCTTTTGCCCAGAGTAGGGGAAAGGAGAACCATAGGTTTAAGATGAGCGGGGAATGATTTAATAGTAACCTGAGGGGCGTATGGAACGAGCTGCTTGAGGAAGTAGTTGAGCCAGGTACTATCGCAAAATTTAAGATTCATTTAGACAGGTACATGGAAAGACTAGGTTTAGAGGAATATGAACCAAACACAGGCAGGTGGGACGAGTGTAGATGCGGCATGCTGGTCGGCTTGGGCTATTTCGGCCAAAGGGCCTCTATCCATGCTGTATGACACGAAAACACAGTTGGATTTAAACTATTTATCATCACAAAATCTAGTGTCGTTTATAAGATCTAACCTTCTCACCACTAATTTAACAGTAGCTCTGATACTCAAGGGCCTGTCCCACTAACGAGACTTTTCAGCGACTGTCTTAGACCTTCAAGCTCGAGAGCACTTGCCTGAAAATCCTCGAGCTGGATCGACCACACACACACACACACACACATACACACACACACACACACACACACACACACACACACACACACACACACACACACACACACACACACACACACACACACACACACACACACACACACACACACACACACACACACACACACACACACACAAACAAACATACATATCGCAAAGGCGGGGGCCAGGGAAACCGGGGGAGCGTTGTTTGAAATTCACACCCGCGATGAACAGGAAAATAAGAGACGGATGACACAGTTATGGTAAGTCCTTTAGAGAGAGTGGAGAGGGGCGAGGGGGGGGAGAGAAGGGGAGAGAGGGGGAAAGAAGGGGAGATAAGGGGAGAGAAGGAAAGGGGAGAGAAGGGAAGAGAATGAGAGGGAGAAGGGGGGAGAAGGAGTGGAGACACTTTTAAGAAGCCAGACAACTTTTAATAAAGTTTAGCAGGCATTTAACATTACCGGCCGGTTTACTTACCTTTTTTTTCTCAACGAGCTTTACCTTTGACTGCCTTCGATTACCTTTGACTATCCTCGATTACCTACAATAGCATTACGACCTACTATGACCTACCTTGACTAAACCTACGAGTAAAAAAATATGGATTTTTCCATGGCGACCTTTTTTTACTCACGGGCATTTTTCAGCATGTTGAAAAATACGCCACGATCTGGCTGAGGCCTCGAGGACACGGGGACTACTCTTGAGCATGAAGGAGAGTTACAAAGGCCTCCTAGGACATCGTGTCGACCGTGCTGCGAGTATGAGTCGAGGGCAAACTCTTCTAAACTCGCCATTAGGTCGCCGCAGTAGAACAGGCCATTGAAACATCTTATTGTATAATCTAACCTAGGCAGTGAAGAAAGCTAATGGCATGTTTGCCTTCATAGCAAAAGGATTTGAGTATAGTGTGGTGCCACCCGATGGTTAGGCCACTTACTGGGTGAACCCTCGGCAGTCGGGGGCAGGGTCACCTGACTGGGTTTGGCGGGAAGGTGTCGTCATGGGTTTAGGGGTGTGCCCTGGTATATATCATGAACCCCGGGTTAACCTTCCCCCATTCGCGTGTGTGCTGATCTCTTTGCTGTGTTAATAAAGGTCTCTTTGTTTCACCATGGGTGGCTTGCTTATTCGCCCGCCATAATAGGATCAAGGAGGTCTTACTGCAGTTGTACAGGGCCCTGGTGAGACTGCATCTGGAGTATTGTGTGTAGTTTTGGTCTCCTAATTTGGGGAAAGACATTCTTGCTATTGAGGGAGTGCAGCATAGGTTCACCAGGTTAATTCCCGGGATGGCAGGACTGACATATGATGAAAGAATGGTTCGACTGGGCTTTTATTCACTGGAATTTAGAAGGAAGAGTGTGGATCTTTTAAAAACGTATAATATTCTTAAGGGATTGGACAGACTGGATGCAGGAAAAATGTTCCCCATGTTGGGGCTGTCCAGAACCAGGGGTCACAGTTTAAGAATAAGGGGTAGGCCATTTAGGGCTGAGATGAGGAAAAACATTTTCAGCCAGAGAGTTGTGAATCTGTGGAATTCTCTGGCACAGAAGGCAGTGGAGGCCAATTCACTGGATGAATTCAAGAGACAGTTAGAGCTCTTAGGGCTAACGGAATCAAGGGATAGGGGAGAAAGCAGGAATGGGGTACTGATTCTGGATGATCAGACATGATCATATTGAATGACGGTGAGGGCTCAAAGGGCTGAATGGCCTACTCCTGCACTTATTTTCTATGTTTCTATGCCTATGTTACTTTTTAGGCAAAGGAAACCTAACCAATGTTATGAGAATGGGGCACAAGACTAGAGACAGCATCATTCAGGAAGATGCAGGACCAGAGTAGATAGAAAACCAGGGAAGTGCCATCAGAGAAATCAGAAGTATCTTGGATTGTACATTAAATACTATGACTCATGGGCTGTAAACAAAGAACCATATTGTAATCAAGTACCAAGGACTAATTTTGGAAACCACCACTTACATCTTTATGCATACCTTGCAAATGAGATTTAATGTGCTTTGAAATGTTGAAGCAGGGGGGGAATTTGATACCGTGGAAAGGGTATTATGTCTGCTTTTGCCATCAATAACCTGATATGATGGATATCGGACAATATCTCTTAATCCAATGCAAAAGTTTGCAAACTCATTGTATTCTTTTAGCAACTAACTTTGTTCCACAGCCAAGCAGACGGCAAGGGTACACATAATCACAGAGAGTCCGTGTACAACTCTGGACCTCATTAGACATGTTAGGTTGAAGGTTGGATGAAGTATACAGTGTTTTAGTACATTCCAGAGGAGACATTCTGCAGTCTATGCACCCAACGGGATAATCAATGGAGTCTATAATTCCACATTTCTATGGCTAAAGGGGATACAGTAACTAAGCATCGCAACAGCATTGTCACATATTCATGTGCAACATGGCCTGGATGGATGTAATACTTGTTTTTAATTTACTGCAATCCCTACAGTAAGGCCACTGCTTATTGCCATCCCCCTAATATTTGGCTTTGCAGTCTCAGGTCCAATTTGAGTTCTCCAATAGGATTTCGAAATCAATTCCTGCCACCAGGTTAACACTTCAATCAGACACCTCCTCTCCAGGGAGAGAGATTTGAACAATCTAACGACTCAGGAGAAGAAGTCTCGTCTTTGACAAAGCACTCCCTAAAGAGCTTTCCCTTGGCAGAATCTACACTGAGACAAAACAAAGGCGACTGCTACATTGATGTCCGCGTTTCAACCCAGTTTACATAAAGCATTATCACGGCATCAGGGAATTATTCAAAATGCTTTGCAAAGTTCATGCACAAATCTCATTCCATTCTGCCCAACTCTGCACTTCCAACTGAGTTTTCAAAGAATAAATTCAACTATTGAGCCAATATCGCCAATGAAGATATATGGAGGCTGTTGAAATGTTGCAGACAGGGGAACTGTGATCAATTTGAAAGAAAATTCAGGTAACTAGACATATTGATACCAAAATTCTGGAACACAAGAATGACAGCTGGTTAACCCTTCGGTGTCATTAGCATGCCATGTATTAACTATAAAAAATAACGTGATTAAGCTGCGCACCATGGAATAGTATGATGCCTGTCCGGTTGGATTGTGTGCATAAGCATCTGCTAAATATAATATGGCCACATTTGGTATTGGTTTTGGTTTACTATTATCACGTGTACCAAGATAAAGTGAAAGGCGTTTGTTTGCATGCTATAAGATCATACTATACAGTACATGATTAAAATCAAGGCCTGTATAAATGCAACAGAATAAGAAAAAGAACAGTGTGCAGATTATGCATGTGTAGGAAAACACATGTGCTGGTTTACATCGAAGACAGACACAAAATGCTGGAGTAACTCAGCGGGTCTGGCAGCATCTCTGGAGAAAAGGAATAGGTGACGTTTCAGGTCGAGACTCTTCTTCAGACCCCACTGCAGATTATACAGTGGAATATAGATTTTGAAGAGTGAAATGATTGTATTGGATGATAGTAGAACCTTTCCTGGGACCAGCATGCAAAGAGTCACCACACTCTGGCCTTGTAATTTTGTATAGAATTAGATTCATAGAGTCATAGAATGAAACAGTGTGGAAACAGGCCCTTCAGCCCAACTTGCCCACACCAGCCAACATGTCCCAGCTACACTAGTCCCACCTGCCTGCATTTTGTCCATATTCCTCCAAACCTGTCCTATCCATGTACCTGTATAACTGTTTCTTAAACATTGGGATAGTCCCAGCCTCAACTACCTACTCTGGCAGCTTGTTCCATACACCCACCACCCTTGTTCCATACACCCACCACCCTCTTTCATAAAAAGAATTTGAAGGCAGAGTGAAAGTTAGTGGTGAAGTTAATAATGTCCATGAGTTTAGATTAGTTTAGTTTAGTTTAGAGATACAGCAGGGAAATAGGCCCTTCGGCCCACAGAGTCCGTGCTGACCAGCGATCACCCCGTACACTAGCACCATCCTATACACTAGGAACAATTTATAATTTTACCAAATCCAATTAACCTACAAATTTTACATCTTTGGAGTGTGGTAGAAAAGCGGAGCACCTGGAGAAAACCCACACAGTCACGGGGAGAATGTATAAACTCCGTATAGGCAGCACCCAAGGTCAGGATTAAACCGGGGCCTCTGGTGCTGTAAGGCAGCAACTCTACCACTGTGCCATCGCACGTGCAGGAATTAGCCCCGATGCAGCGGTCAATGTAGTGCCATGCATGATGCATAGAGCTTTGCAGAATAGGAGACTGCCAATTTTCACATTGTGCCTGCGCTGGCTCTTTGAAAGAGCTGTCCAATTAGTCTTGCTTTTTACAGCAATGCAACATCGCTTTCCAAGTATCTAACCAATTCCCCTATGAAAATTTATGTTCATTCAGTCTGCTTCCACCAGGCAGAGCTTTCCAGATCATAACATCATGCAGCCTGTACAGAATCCCCCTCATTTACCCTCTGGTGCTTTTGCCAATTACTGTAGCTTAAATCTGTCTCCTCTGTTTATTGGCCTTTCTGCCGAGACTTACATCAAAACATGCAATACCCATTATGAAACAGAAAAAGGGTAGCAATAAACAATGCTCAGATAATGCAGATATACAACCTGGCTCCGAACATATAATGCTGACATCACAAACAACTTGCTTGTACCGGACAAAGTTCAACGCTTAGAAGACATAAAAAATATTGTAGTTTGACTTCAGAAATTCCCATGTGCTTTTTGTTTAAATTGAGATTTGCGAGGTTACAGGGAGGAATTCAAAGTCAATTCTTTGTATATTCAAAATGCCAGAACCCATATGTTGTGGAGAACATGTTGGGACTGGATATTCAATTATATGCAAATGTAGGCCTGCGTATTTACATACGTGTTTACATGTAAACACACATTAATTTCCACACTTATGAAAATTAGGTAACAACCCTAATAATTAACATAATTTATTATCACATTAAGCATAATGCTATCACAAATACAAATAATAATTTATCACAATTATACCATTAGAAACCAGTAATGTGATTCAATTTTCACGTGCAAAAACGTACAGATTTAGACCATTATCATCTAATTACATATTCAGGTTAAACATTTTGATCATTTTTTAATTGACATTTTTGTGTTTAGTTGTGTCTGATTCAACACCCACACACGGGGGACAATGGCCCTCAGTCACATTTAATGTTAAATAAAAGTTTAAAGGCACTTCACAAATTGGCAAAGTTGTCAACTGGACACGAACAGAAGGTTTAGCAGAGGTGGGTGATTGGTTTGTGGTAAGTGCGGGCCTGAGGGACATTTTCCGAAGGAGAGCAAATTGCTGAGAGGTTTGGGGATTTTTTGGTAACATTACAAATATACATTTTGTATTTAATCCATGGAGGAACAGGAAGTTGGAGTAAGTCAGTGATGACAAAATATTGAGTGATGAAGACAGTGCTAGATAGGCACAAAATGCTGGAGTAACTCAGCGGACCAGGCACCATCTCTGGAGAGAAGGAATGGGTGATATTTTGGGTTGAGACCCTTCTGGGTCAGAAATTATGTAAATCTGTAATGTTACCACTGAGTTACTCCAGCATTTTGTGTCTAAACCAGCATCTTCAGTTCCTTCCTACACAGACAGTGTTAGATCGAATAGATAAGGCTGAACATTGGTCAAGAAAAATTGATATTAATACACGAACCAACATCTAATTTACAATGCTGAGCCAGGCCGGTCATATGTACAATTGTAAAAGTGCCTTAGTTTAGTTTTCTTTAGTTTAGAAATACAGTGTGGAATTTCTGTATTCCATATACAGGCTCTTTGGGTCCTTCATGTCCCAAAGGCCCTTCAGGTCTGCCCTGACCAATGATCACTAGTTCTATCCCACTGTCTAGGGACAACTTTCAGAAGCCAATCAACCTACAGCTTTGGAATGTGGGAAGAAATTGGAGCACCCGCAGAAAAGCCACGCGGGAGAACGTACAAACCCCATACAGACAGCACCCATAGTCAGGATCGAACCCGAGCTCCTGGTGCTGAGAGGCAGCAACTCTACCGTTGTGTCATTTAATGCTAGACTGGATAAATAAGGCAGAACTTTGATCAAGGATAATTGATGTGGATATACAGTATAAACCATCGTCTGATTCATAAGACCGAATTGGGCCAGTCACACATGGAGTATGTATAATTGCAAAAGTGTCACGGGCATTTATCGGATCATTTTATGTTAGGAGTTACATAATGGTAGAGAAGTCTTGTTGATAGATTGGATGTGGAACTTGAAAGTCACCTGCAATTCGGACAATGCAAGTGTGATTGGGTTGATTCAGTCAAGAGAGTCGAGTCAAGAGTGTTTAATTGCCATATATACTTACCAGCAACGGAACAATGAAAGTCTAACTTGCAAAGATAGACACAAAATGCTGGAGTAACTCAGCGGGACAGGCAGCATCTCTGGAGAGAAGGAATGGGTGACGTTTCGGGTCGAGACCCTTCTTCTTACTTGCTTCAGCTTAACAGGCTAATAGGGTGGGGCAGGGTGGGGGTGGGGGAAGTAATATCAGTGGCCATGAAGAACAGTGTATGGCAAAAGTTGAAGAAGGTAGTGCCAAGCTTCTCTATTTTTCTTTTAGCTGGAGGCAGTTACAATTCATCTAATCCAAACAGCAAAGGGTAATTTAGCTCAAAACTGCAAGTTCACAAGCTTTTGAGTCTGTGCTTGAATTCTTTCCTGCCTTCCATAATGTGAATCTGATGGGATAGCAAATTTCAACTTATTTTTTACAACTTTAAATCGTATTTAAAGATTTTTTAAGGGTATAGTTTTGCGATAAACCAAACCAATAGACGTGCTTCTTAATATCTACTCTCCTGTCATAAAAAACTTGAGGGAAAATATTAAATTTAATCACACGCAACACTGCTACACTGTACAAATTAGCTGCCATCTTTATTTATAGGTCTCTAAAAACTGCATTTGGGAAGCAAATTAAATTGTGTAAGATGCCGCTGAGTATTTTTGGAGCAGGCCATAGCATTTTAACATTGATTTCAGATTTTATTCTCATAAAATGAAGTCAGCTCTCTGTGTCCTTATTGGAGATATTCAAACTACACACAATAGTGTTTCTAAATTAACCGAACCATCCAACAACAGGGCAGTTCTCGAACATAAAAGGAAGCTTTGATCAATTCAGCAGTCAACAAACAAGAGGAGTATTGGCTACAAATGCTGGCACTTCACAAATAGAAGTTGCTGGCTGGGAAATGGTTCATTCCATGGAACATAAACTGGTTGGAACAGTTTCATTAAGCACCACTGCACAGCCAACATTCACACTTAACAGGTTGGACATCATCTCATCTCTTTGGAAATCTAGAATGACTCACACAGCAAAGGAAAAAAAACCTTTGGGAACATTGCCTTCTCTTGCTACTTGCTATTTTCCAAAGCTGCACCATTGATGGTCTTATTTCAGAGATCGAGACCCTAATGGGCCTGTCCCACTTAGGCGACTTTTTAGGCGACTGCAGGAGACTATGCGGTCGCCACATGTTCGCGGGTGGTTGCCGGGGAGTCGCCTTCGTGGTCGTGACGAGTTCCCGCATTCTGCGAACTGGTCGCGGCCTCATTATGGTCGCCGCGGAGTTTTCAACATGTAGAAAAATTAGCGGTGACCAGAATGAAGCCGCCATGGAGAGTAGCGAGAATTCTCGTGCCGTAGGTCGGTCACCAGGAGGTCCTAGTGGGTTGCCAGGAGGTCGAATGTTCTCATAGTTTGTAGCCGGTGCTGACCAATGAATTTCATTGGCTCATTGGGAAAAATAACATAAGCAGTAGTTTTCAGAACCAAGGATAACCGACCGATAATGTTAAATGTCCTCCGAGCTTCACAGCCGTGTATCTCTGGCTTCTTAAAAGTTGTCTCCACTCCTTCTCCCCCTTCTCCCCCCTTCTACCACCTTCTCCCCCTCTTCCCCCTCTTTTAATGGACTTAAGTGACCATTCCTGTATACTGTGCTTTCACCGTCTTAATTACAGCGCCAACCTTCCTGTTAATCGTGGTGTGTGTCTGTATAACATTGGCTTTGCACCATGTGAATTTCACTCAGACAGCACTCCCCCCACTTGCCCTGTCCTCCGCCTGCATAACGGGCTGGTGAAGGAAGCGATGTGTGTATGTGTGCGTGTGTTCCACTCTGACAGTCGCCGTTCCAGTCCTTGGATTTTCAGGCGACTGCCGGCGACTTCACAGTCGCCGGCAGGCGCCTGAAAAATCACCTGAGTGGGATAGGCCCATAAATCTCCACAATCTATATAACTAAAAGTCTCATCTTGACCACTTCCTGTCTGCGCTGTATATTGATTATAGAAAAAATGCTACCATATATCGCTATGATTTTTGGCCATATTACTCACAATCCTCCTCCGCTGAGGCAGCCCCGATGATCTTTCCGATCGATGAAAAATAAAAAAGTTATGAGTGTTTAAAAAATCTTGAGACCAGCTGATTGGTCCACTCGCCTGTCAATCACCACGATGAAGGTAACGACCCTTCCGGGGAGGGGCAGGACTATAAAACCCCAGATCCCTGCATGTGAGTCAGTCACTCTGGAAGATCGTGAGGGAGAGTACACAACTGTGATTCTAAGCTGTGAATCAACTGAACTGTGAGTCTGCAATGTACTTGCATTAAATGATTTGTTCGCCTTTAATGACAATGCAATGAGTTGTTTGGCAATTTGGTGGCCTGCACTCTGCTTGAAATGCTATGAAATTGAATTTGGTGGCCTGCACTCTGCTTGAAATGCTATGAAATTAAATTTGGTGGCCTGCACTCTGCTTGAAATGCTATGAAATTGAATTTGGTGGCCTGCACTCTGCTTGAAATGCTATAAAATTGACTTTGGTGGCCTGCACTCTGCTTGAAATAGAATTTCAAGGGTAGCCGTGAGTGAACTGCCTGCTCACCAGCCCTGAGTGACTGATCTGCCAGCCCACCAGCCCTGAGTAACCGAGTTGCCAGCCCACCAGCCCTGAGTGACTGAGCTGCCAGCCCACCAGCCCTGAGTGACTGAACTGCCAGCCCACCAGTTCTGAGTGACGGAGCTGCCAGCCCACCAGGCTGAGTGACTGAGCTGCCAGCCTACCAGGCCTCAGTGACTGAGCTGCTAGCCCACCAGGCCTGAGTGACTAAGCTGCCTGCCCAAGAATCCATTCGGCCCACAATGTCCATACTAGCCCTGGAAACCTGTCTCTTCAGCCCACAACACCAATACTAGCGCTCCAGTAAGCCCCCCCCCCCTCCCTGCACTGGCCACCAAAATTGGAATTGGTGGAGAGGTGGAATATTGCATTGGGGTCCAGCCCTCCCGTATGAACATGGGACCCAACGGGCCCCACTTAGTCTAGTTTTCTCTCTAAAGTCCACTCCCTCTGCCTTGTTTTGTTCCTTTAAGATGCTCTTTAAAAGTTCCTCCTTTAATTGGGTTTATGATCCACCACAGCATCTCCCAAAATAGCTCAAATCTGAGGAAGTCTGAAGAAGGGTCGTGACACAAAATGTCACCCATTCCTTCTATCCAGAGATGCTGCCTGACCCGTCGAGTTACTCCAGCGTTTTATGTCTATCTTCGGCTCAAATCTAAGTTTTGTTTCACAACGCTCATTTGAGATAGTTTTTCTAATAATATTAAATTGATATAAAAATGATGTCAAGAGGAACATTAAATGCAATAATGTGGGCTTGTCACAAACATTAGACAATATGAAATAGGGAGAGGCCAATTTGGCAGGTTTCCCCTCTTTCACATTTGCTTTGATGTACATTTTCACGGGCATCTCCTGTTGCAGTTTGATCAGCAATAGGCGGGAGTATTTTAAATTGATGTAGGTGAAGCAAGACAGATGTTGCAATTCAGACGATCCTGCCGTGCAGATGCTGCCTTCAAAGAGACCCGGGCACTAAAGATCAATCTCAGCAGATTGGAGGCTCTACAATCAGGTAACAATAAAATAAGATAGAAATAGCGACTTAAATTTATATACTCGAAACAAAGAACTTCAGATGCTGGTTATTACGCAAAAGGACACAAAGTGCTTGGGTAACTCAGCGGGTCAGGCAGCATCTCTGGAGAACATGGATAGGGGACGTTCCGGGTTGAGACCCTTCTTCGGACTAATTGTGGGGGGGGGGTAAAGAAAGCTTAAAAAGGGGAGAGGCAGGTAATAGCGTGGCTGGTAACTACTTGCCTACCTCTGGCCCCCCATCTATTTCTCACCCCCCCCCCCCCAACTCCTGCTACATTTCTCCCTCTGGCTTTACAATCAGCAACTCTTCAAACCTGTCTCATGCCTTTATTTCTTATTTCTGGTCTTTGGCCTTTGTTCCAACAATCTGCCTATGAAACTCTGCCTCCCCAATGTTAACCCATTGCCTGCCTCCACTTTTCCAGCTTTCTTCTTCCCCCCACCACAGTCAGCCTGAAGAAGGGTCCACCCGATACCTCACCTTTCCATGTTTTCCAAAGATGCAGCCTGACATGTTGAGTTACTCCAGCACTCTGTGACCTTCTCTACACTTATATAAGCCTTTCACACCTCAGTCAGCTTTGACTCACATAATATCTTCACAGCAACAGGTAAATAACCTCATGTCTCACGTTCCAATATTATCTCTCCAGCCCTGCGGATCACAGTCGATATGTATGCATCCAAAAACGTATTTAAAATTTGATATGTGTTCCAGACTCTCTAACGTTTGAGACCGTGTGTTCCAGATTTCTCTTGGCAAATAAAATCTCACCCCTCAGCCTTCCAGCAGTTAGTTTAAATCGATCCTTCTGATTTTTTTTTTACTATTCTGCTAATAGAAAAATGTTAGCACATAGAACGGTATAGCACAGGAACATGAAGTCTCAGTTGAACATGATGCCGAATTCAACTAATAATTTCTACCTGCACAAGATCCATATTCCTGCATTCCCTGCATATCCCTGTACCTATATAGAAGCCTCTTGGATGGCACTGTTGTTTCTGCTTCCAACATTACCCCTGGCAGTGCGTTCCAGGCACCCACCGACTCTCTGCGTGAATGAAAACTTGTCATTCACATCTCCTTTAAACTTAAAAGAACACAAGATGCTGGAGTAACTCAGCGGGTCTGGCAGCACCTCTGCAGAACATGGAAAAGAGACGTTTTGGGTTGAGACCATTCTTCAGACCGATACATTTGTCTGAAGAAGGGTCTGGACCTGAACTGTCACCTATTCCTTTTCTCCAGAGATGCTGCCTGACCCGCTGAATTACTCCAGTTTTTTGTGTCTATCTTCGGTGTAAACCAGCATCTGCAGTTCCTTCCTACACACAGATACATTTTATTGTTCTGTTTTCAGTACATATGACAATTAAACACAAATGACTCTTGATGGAAGGCTGCACCACTTGATTCCAAGTCACAGAATGCCCATGAAGCTGAGGTTACAAGCGAACAAAATCAAACTGATGGAACAACTCTATGGGTCAGGCAGCATCTGTGGATGGAAATGGATAGATGACATTTTCTGTCTACAGATACTTGCTGACCCATTGAGTTCCTCCAGCAGTTTGTGCTTTAGCTCATGATTCCAACATCTGCATTCGCTTGTGTCTCCATTCTACACAGGAGAGGGTCGTTCCAGTCAGAACATTCTCACATCATTTTCCGCACACATTTCGTATGTTTCAGGTCGGAACTCTTCTTCAGACTCCTTTAAACTTTCCCCTTCCGACCTCAATCCTATGTCTTCTAGTATTTGAAATGTCCACTCTGTTGAACTAGTTTGGAGATACAGTGTGAAAACAGGCCTTCGGTCCACCGAGTCCACGCCGACCAGCGATCGCCCCGTACACTAGCACTGTCATACACACTAGGGACAATTACAACAAATTTCACCTGCAAACCTGTCCATCTTTGGAGTGTGGGAGGAAACCGGAGCACCCGGAGAAAACCCACATGGTCACAAGGAGAACTTACAAAATCCATTCAGGCAGTACCTGTGGTCAGGATTGAACCTGGGTTTCTGGTGCTCTAAGGCTGCAACTCTACCGCTGCGCCACTGTGCCGCCCAATTGAAAGCATTGCCTAAGGTACAGAATAACTGCCCTCACTATCAATATCCAGACAGGATCCCGAGACCAACACGGCTTCATTCCTTTAAAATGATAATCAGTATGATGAAGGGAGAAAACTGTTCCTCCCTACACTCTGTAATAACTCTCAGTATGAGGTAGACTAGAAGAAGTGAGACTATGCATATGCTTATTGCCTGATGCTCATGAGCATGCCAAAGTTGGTTACACACTTAAGCAGCGAGGAGGATTCTGCAGTTAAATCAGCTGTACAGCATGTTTTATTATATGTTTCAATTTCATTTCATTACACAGCAGGAGATTTCAATGAAGCATTTAACCCGCTAAAAAGAATCTTGACACTGATTTAATAAAACACTAAAGAGATCTTCATATTTAAAACAATCACAGAGATAGATAATTATCAAGCATGAAGTGAAATTAGTGTATCAGCTTTGATTCATACAGAGACATCCATTGTGATCAATTGGAGATTAATCAGCAGGATAGACCCTTTTGAATGTACAGCTTAGACCTTGACATCAGTCCCGGACACAGTGGCTACACAGTTTAAGTGTAGTCCTCTACTCTGGCCACTCTAGCTGTTCATTCCCTCAACCTTGGGCACCTCATGCACAATGTGTTTCACAGTGGGCGGCACAGTGGCACAGTAATAGAGTTTCTGCCTATAGCGTCAGAGACCCAGGTTCAATCCTGACTACAGGTGCTGTCTGTGTGGAGTTTGTACATTCTCCTTGTGACTGCATAGGTTTTCTCCGAGCGCTCCAGCTTCATCCCACATTGCAAAGACTTGCAGGTCTGTAGGTTAATCAGCTTCTGTAAATTGTAAGATGTTTAGAGCTGAAATAAGGAGAAATTGCGTGAAATTGCTCACCACCTTGTAAGGTGGTGAGGGCATGGAATGACCCAATGAGTCACTGCTTGCATTCAAATCCAAGGTTGACCTGGGAATAGCACAGGACATGATGATGAGATAGAAGAACACAATGTCCTTGTTGAAGGTTGGAACAGGTATAAGGAGCGAAATGACCTACTCCTGCTCTGATTTCTTATGTTCTCATTTCTCATCTTATTCATTGTTGACCTCACCAGTGATGTCCATGTCTTATAATAGAATAACAGAAAATCTTTATCACTTTGTACTTGCACATCCAACTTTGCAGCATGTCTTTCTACTTCAATTGAATTGGGACACTAATTGACATCAGAGTACACTTATTCTAACTCCCACCACTCAGTCTTGCATAAATCCCATGCAAATTAACATTCATTGTTCAAATAAAAGGAAATTCTTAATGCTGGAAGAAGTTAAAAGGGTTCTTAGCATGACTAGAGTCAGTCTATGGTAATTTCATGGGGGGCAGTTACATCTTCACATCTTCCCAGTTACTGGTACCCCCACCTCAATAGCATGTTCAATCCTCCTAAAATCCCCCATTCGCTCAGGACCCAAATCCCATTTTACCAATTTTTTAATGGCATAGAGGCACAGCAGGTAGAACCGCTGTCTCAAAGCTACAGTGACCTGGGTTAGTTCCTGACCTCCACTGTCTGTGACCATGTGGGTTTCCTCCGGGTGCTCTAGATTCCTCCCATGTTCTAAAAATATGTTGACACAAGAAACTGCAGGATTCCTGAGCAAAACACAAATTGCTGGAGGAACTCAGCAGGTCAGGCAGCATCTGTGGAGGGAATGAACAGGCAACATTTCAGATCACGACTCCTCTTCAGACCTTTCTTTTTCGGCATTGTCTTTTGGCATTTCTGATGGCTTTGCAAAGATTGGAGCAAGCTTTCTTGTACCACTCAAGATTGGTTGACTTGCACGCAGCGGTCTTAAACTTCACCTGAGAATAGACCTCACGGTTTATCCACGGTTCCTAGTTTTGGAACACTCAGATTGTCTTAAGTGTTCAAAGCAGGAAGTAAGTTTTTTTAATTAAAAAAATAAAAAATTATATACAAAACACAAACCGTGCAAAAACATTATACATTCTTAGTGTTTATACATTCAATATTGCTGATGACATACACAGTAGTGTTAGGACTCATAATTACACAAAATACCTTTGCCACTCATGTGGCTCCCTGGAGTGATGTCTCTTCCTTTGTTTGAGGGATGTCCCCAATGATACTCAGTCCCCTAATGCCCAGCAGCGGAAGGACCCTAGACTGTGGTCTTCCCGCACAGAACCTTGCGGTTGGCTGCACCAAGCTCCATTGCATCTCTCAGCATGTACTCCTGCAGCCTGGACTGGGCCAGTTGACAACATCCACTTATGGACATCTCACTCTGCTGGGAGACCAACAAGTTTTGGGCAGATCAAAGAGCATCTGTCGCCGAATTGATGGTCTTCCAGCAGCACTTGATGTCCGTCCCCAAGTGTAGCAAGTATCACATTAAGTGCAATGAAGGTCTGGATCATGGACACAACCAACATGCAGAGAATTTGTGGAGCATGTAAAAAGAGCAAACATCTTATAGTGAGCGTGTAAATGGCTTGGAAATCTGAAGATAGAATTCTGCAGATGAATAAAATAATTCCTCAATAACCAGTTAAGAATCAATTGTAAATATTTGGTGATTAATTAATTAGCTAACTAGATGGACAAATGAAAAGAACAGCAAGGCATCACAGTCTTAATGTGACTAAAACCGCTCTGGGAATAAGAAAACTAGAGGCAGCATTCAACAATAGGAATATCTAATTCCATGATATTCAATATTGACACTTAGTTAAGGGATGATCCTTTCAAGAGAGTCAAGAGAAGAGTGTTTTATTGTCATATGTCCCAGATAGAACAATGAAATTCTTACTTCTATCTTTCAACAGGACTCTTACCCTAAATTGTAGAGACTCCCACCATCTGGGACTACGTAAACTTTAATAAAGCATCCTTAAAGCATCCGCTTAAGTCTTAGAATTATCATGCTGTTTTAAATCACATTTTGGATTCCCAGATGTGCCTTAGAGAATATCCCAGAGAGCAAGAGTGGCTAGAGAAGCTCTTTGAGTTTTAGCAATTACTTTTATCATATTCTCCTGGTACATTGACTCTCTAGATTGCTGATGTGCTGCTCAATGCTTTTTTTTCTCTGCGAGTTATAATTTACGTATGGGGCCCTGCAATAAAAAACGGATCAATAAAAAATAAAATGAGAATTCCATTGTCGGAGAAACAGAAAGAATTGCGAAATATTCAATGTCAGGTATGAACCAGCGGAATAAACCAGAACAAGGATTAGTGCACATAAAATACGCATCTGCATTCTCAAACATTGATTTAAACCGGAAAAAAATCCTGAGGAATACACCAATTTCAAAATGTCTTTAGGTTTGGTTTAGTGTAGAGATACACCATGGAAAACAGGCCCTTCATCACACTGGGTCCACACCCACCATCGATCACCCGTTCACACTAGTTCTATGTTATCCCACTTTCACATCAACTTCCTACACACAAGGGGCAATTTACAGAGGCCAATTAATGTACAAACCCACACGTCTTTGGGATATGGGAAGAAACCGGAGCACTCGGTGGAAACCCACACGGTCTCAGGGAGAACATGCAACCCCCACATGGACTGCACCCGAGGTCAGGAGCATACTCAGTTCTTTGATGCTGTGAGGCAGCAGCTCTACCAGCTCTACCTCTGTGCTACTTTTTGTTAACCTGTTTTTGTTTAATATTTATAAATTCAAAAAAATATGAGTGTTACTGGCAAGGCAGCATTTATTTCCCTGAACCACTGCAGTCCTTCCATCGAAGATGCTTCCATCTTTCTCTTGGGTGGTAAGTTCCAAGATTTAGATCCAGAGATGATGATAGACCTGGGCGGAAATCCCGAGGGGGGGACAGGGGGTGTGTCCCCTCCATGTTCTGAGAGTTGGGGGACAATCCCCCCCATGTTTTGTAATCCGGATTTAATTAGGTGGAAAAAAAATCGATTAAAAATCTCAGTTTTCCGCGTGACAGTGGTCGTGGGACTCATGATCGAGGGCGCCGATTGGACGAGAGTGGGGGGGAAACATGATGATTGGAGGGGGGAGGTGTCAGGATTGGAGTGGGGGAGGATTTCCGCCCCTGAATAGAACAGTGTCTATTTGCATGTCAGGGTGGCGTGGAAATCTGAGGGGAATCTGCTGGAGATGGTCCCCATGTTGATCTTACCTTCTTAGTAGTAGAGGTCATAGGTTTAGGAAGAGAAGCTGTAGACAAGGTGAGTAACTGCAGTGTATTTTATAGATGACACACACAGTGCCATGGTGTGCCAGTTGTGGGGGGAATCAATGTTTAGGGAGGTGGACCAGGAATGAATCAAATGATCTGCTTTGCCCTGGATGATGCTGACCAACTTGTCCTGGAGCAACCATATGGAACTTATAACCAAGAAAGTACATCATGCCTCTACTTCCCCAGAAGACTAAAAGTTGACATGTCTCTTATCAACTTCTACAGATGCACCATAGAAAGGGTGCTATCAGGATGTATCATAGCTTGGTTTGGCAAAAGCTCGGCCCAAGACTACAAGAAATTGCAGAGAGTAGTGGATGTAGCTTAGTCAAGAGTCAAGAGAGACAAGAGTGTTTTATTGTCATATGTCCCGAAACACAACAATGAAATCCTTAATTGCAGCAGCACAACAGATATTCTGTTGCTGCAATTAAGCTGTCATACCCATAACACACAAAAAAAGCTCATATATATATATATGAGGCCTGAGACAGGAAAGTCAGCATGCAAATGGGAATGGGAGTTAAAATGGTTAGCATCTGGGAAATCTAATAGTCCTCGGTGGAATGAGCACAGGTATTTGGCAAAAGCGGTTGCTGAGTCCACACTTGGTGTCGCCCATGTAAAGGCGGCCACATCAGGAACACAAACGCAGTAGATGAGGTTTGAGGAGGTGTATCTTGGTCATCTACGTTCATTTTCAACATTATTTAGTAGAGTTTGCATTTTCTGTCCGTAAACATTTCTTCCTGTTGTGATCAATAATGGGTCATGATTTCTGCCTCAGACTTTCCCTTTTCAAATCGCTTCATCAACATTTCCTATACAAATTTGCTTTGTCTACTGTCACAATGTAAGTGCACACTCTGCTCACTAAGTCATTTGGTCACCTCCTTGCACATTATATATCTATATTTATGAATTGCATAACGCCACCGCTAATTTTCGGACAGAGCCGAACATTTATATCAAGATCCAGTCCCAGCAATTAAAAATGGAAACATATCATAATCCACTGCTTCCTCTTCAAGGATACATGTCTTCACATATATCCTCAGGAACTGCCAGAGAACACACTATTTTATTGTACATGTGCAAAAACAATTTCTGCAGTTTTCAATTTTGAATTTTGGTTATGCCACAAAATTGTAGAAAGTATATAAATAGTAACTAGCAATTACTTTTTTGCTTCCCCATGTGCTCTTTTAGAGGAACATTATAATTATTTAACAAGAAATGATAATGGATATCCAACTCATCATCAACCATTCTGGTCGTCACGTTATACAATGATATTTGGCTAACCACTGCCAACAACAGTCCCAATTTACAACAGGCCCATGTTATGCTTACAATATGCCATAAACCATGCCTCAAATTACTCAAACTTCTGGTGGAATAAGCTATAGCAGTTGGACAAGTAACAGTAAGACAATATTGGCTCGTTCCTGGAAATGAATGAGCAAATTTGCTGCAAAGCTGAAGAGAGGTCCATTTGTATTGGCACTGGGAACTGACTAATTCTGTAGGAGGACTTGAGATGGGGAAGTGTAATTTGGAGCTTATATTTTAAAATAGGATATCAGGATAGGAACTTAAACAACAGCTACAATGTGGATCGATGGTTGTCAAAAAGCTACAAATAAGGAAAAGCTAAAAAGAACTTGTACTTCCAGGGTAGGCACAAAATGCTGGAGTAACTTCCAGGTACTTTTCTTATACATTGCAATACAATGTGGGTACAGTTTTTGTGTAGGAAGGAATTGCAGATGCTGGTTTAGGCCGAAGATAGACACAAAAATCTGGAGTAACTCAGCGGGACAGGCAGCAACTCTGGAGAGAAGGAATGGGTGACGTTTCGGGTCGAGACCCTTCATCAGACCGAAACTGAATGATGAGGGTACAGTTTTTTTGTTGTATTTAATCAAAAATGGAAAATGTTTTTTTTTAATCAATAAAACTTGGTAAAAACAATCAATCTCTGCTATGCAGAATTCACATTATCATTAATTCTGTGTTTGGGAAGCCATACATGGACAACTGACCATTCACATTTGATTATGGAATGCAGGATCAATGGGGAAAATGGAGAATGAAACTGTGGGTAGGAACAGGAGATTACATGAATGAAAATGAAGATTCTGTCAAACAAATAAATTGAAGGACAAAAGCACTGCAGTAACTCAACAGGCCAGGCAACATCTCTGGAAAACATAGATAGGTGACGTTTTGGGTCAAGAGCCTTCTTCATATTTCATTCCGAAGAAGGGCCTAGATCAGAAACATCACCTATCCATGTTCTCCAGTGATGCTGCCCGACCCGTTGAGTTACTCCAGCACTTCGTGCCCCTTTGTGTATTAAGCAACATCTGCTGTTCTATGTTTCTACAAAGCAATAAATTAATTCAAAATCGATGGATATATATTTAAGGCAGAGATAAATAGATTCTTGATTGGTATGGGGTACGGGTGTCAGGAATTATGGGGAGAAGGCAGGAGAATGGGGTTAGGGGGGCGAGATACCTAGATCAGCCATGATTGAATGATGGCGTAGATTGATGGGCCGAATGGCCTAATTCTGCTCCTATCATTGATGACCTTATGATTCAGCCTGTAGGTATTAGTACCAATTTCAGTTTTGGGCACTAAAAATGGAATCACGTTTTATATTTGATACATCAAATCTAACCAACTCCCAGACCTTTCCTATCAGTCCCATTCCCCTACTTACTGCTCTATAATTTGCAAGGAATTGCAGAGAATTGTGGACACAAAAAGCTAGAGTAACTCAGCAGGTCAGACATTATCTCTGGAGAAAAGGAATAGGTGACGTTTCGGATCAAGACCCTTCTTCATCCATTCCAGATTTTAAATGGAACATGGTCTGGTCCTTTGTTAAATAAATGGCTATTTTTGCTGAGCTGCAATAGAATGCAATTTTAAAATGATTACAATATGGGCCACTAGGGGCACTGCACTGAAGGCAGCCTCTGCCTACAGTCTGTTTGTTTTTCTATCTTTTTAAAAAAAAATTTAGTTAGTTTAAAAAGTATGTTTCTTTAGTTTCTTTAACTTTTCTATGTGGGGGAGGGGGGCAGGGTAAGGGGTAAACCATTTCCCAGTCACTTCCTGGCGAGGACGCGACTATTCTCCGAGTTGCGTCCTCGCCCCCCTCCTCGCGGCCTACCACCTGGCTTGGAGCGGCCTTTCCTGCCGGGGACCCGGACCAGAGCACCAGCAGCGGCGGCGCAGCGCTGGATACATCCCGGAGCGGGCGATGCCTTACCTGGGATCGCCATGGAAACTCAGGAGTGTTGGGCCTGCTGCATCTACATCGGAGCTGTGATTTGTAGAGCTCCCAACGTGGGCGGTGCTGACTTCAACATCGCAGAGACCTGGGACCCTTTGCCGAGGGCCGCCAGCGTTGAATCTCCGTCCGGCGCAGCCTGTTGACTTCGGGAGCCGCGGACACTGGTAGGAGGTGGCCGTTTCGGATGTCCAAGCCGCAGAGGATGTCCTCCATTCCCGACGTCTGACTTCCATCACCCCGGCGAGCGGGCCTGAACATCAGGCCGCCCGTAGTGGCGACAGCGGGGGTTCGGGCGCCCCTCGACCACCGAAGGACAACGGAGGAGGATGACTGAATTTTGGAGCCTTCCCTCACAGTGGGAAACTTTGATCCCGCTGTGTGGGGATGTCTGTGTTAAAAACTATCGTGTTCTGTGCTCTTTATTATGTGTATGGCTGTATGGCGACCACACATTTCACTGCACCAATTGGTACATGTGACAAATAAATGTATCTTGTATCTTGTATCTTGTATCTTGTACCTTGTAATATCAAATGACTCCTCATGTAAAGACTGTTCTGTTCCTATTTGCTGGTCCCTCACCAGGGCAAACCAAGAACACTGATTGGAAAGACACCCCAAGCTGCTTTCCTGTGGCTCCCATCTTAGGTGTAAGGATTCCCACTCTTGTTCTCATTATGCAACGGTTCCAAAGGCAACATCTCCCCAACAAAATTAATAACACAAAGTGTCGCGCAGGCAAATAACTGCTTCAATTTGTGTATTTTGCTTTTACTTGATAATATTGGCGCAACATTACACTTATGTTTAACATAGTAGTATTTTCATTCCTCCTAATATGCCTTCTTTATTACATGGTATGGGTCTCTCCGCTCACATGTATATTTACAGCACATTACAATAAACTATATCCCACTGATATCAACGTATCAGTGAATCTGTTTAATACTGCTAAAGTACAACCTTCAAAATCAAAATATTTAAGTTATGCTACACTGTAATCTCCATACATATCTCCAAAATTATTTTACACCCTATCTGGCAGTGCAGTTATTGTACGGCAGTATCTGTGCAAGCAAATTAATTTTGGATGATTAATAGAATTTGTAATCATCTCTATCTTTGCATTTTGTTCCATTCTAAATATGTTCCGTTTAAAGAAAAAAAAAGTCTCTTCAATTTTATTTAATGGAACATGTGTATTTGAATTGGGATGTTTGTACAGTAAATACCTGAGGGCTAATTAATGCATTTCTTCCCCCAAAGATCTTAATGCATAATGATCACTTATCCATAGAATACCATCATTGTTACAAGGTCAGCGTAATTTCAGTCATAACACATTTTCAGAAGCGTCTCAATAACTGACACCTCACGTATCATTTGCTGAATCCTCTTGCTCCAAACCGGCAGAAACGCAGGTTCCACCACACTTCACACTGTTTGTTCCCTTTTCTCTTCTCTTCCTTCTTCACTTTAGATGAGTGAATCAGAGCCATCTGTTGAGATGTCACAGAAACGCCACTTAATTTGTCGCATGGTTAAAGACTTGTTTTCACCTTGCAAATATAAGAAGGTTAATGCTCGCGGTGATTTTCTATGAAAAGAAAATTGTTCATTTTGCTGAATAATTTGACACAAATGCGGGAGAAACTTAACAGAGTCACAGGGATTTCTAAAGTGACTTTTTTTAATGCAATGTGCGATAAGTCACAGGACAATTCTGACATGACTGACAGGTGGTGATTTTTATACATTTTCTCAGGTTTAATTAATGAAAGAAAGCATACTTTCCTCAGAAGACTTCACACCGTCATTACTGTAACATCCTCCAGTGTGCTGTTCACTACAAGAGATGATTCCTTATCTTCTCTTGACTTCATGCTGCTCACATAGGAGAGATTGTCTATACTCTCGCAAATGCAACTGTTTTCTTTTTCACTTCTTCCCACCAGCTAGTAGTCCTCAGCCACCCAGTTACTCCAGCATTTTGTGACTATCTTCGGTGTAAACCAGCATCTGCAGTTCCTTCCAGCACGCTATTCATTGTTCTGTAGAAGTGGTCACAGAATTAAAGGAGACACAAGGAACAGCAGGTGCTGGTTTATGAAAAAGAAAAACACAAAGTGCTGGAGTACTCAGCAGGTCAGACAGTATCACTGGAGGACATGGATAAGTGAGGTTTCGGTTCAGAACCCTTCTTCCGACTTCTCCTTTCTTAATGCAATTTATGGACATGCACGTGCACATTTTGAGGGAAAACATAACTTCAAATCTTTTACATTGCCGTGCATTTATTTCTGTTCCACAGCTTGAAGGTTCTGCTTTGAGGGGAACAGTTTCTTTGAACATTTGGGTGTGATGGCAATGCCAGTGAAAATTTCAATGGACGTTTGTAACTTTGTCGGCACCAGAGACGTGGCGGCACATGTGTACCGCTTAATTCTGTTACAGGTACACCATCGATTTTCCGGCACCCTTGGTTCCAGAGCCTTGTTGGATTATCCATTTTGCCAGACCGACAAGAGGTCACATAATAATAATTCAACAGTATACCTCTGACCCACAAATTATAACTCTCCCGTGTCTCCAAAGCACCATGGACAGCTAGAAACTTAAATAAAGAATTAACAATTAACAAAGAAGTAACCAAATAACTCTCTTGGAGGCACATGTCCAGAAAGAGTGTGCGCCACACGCAATGCTCTCGTAATTTTGTCTGGATTACAGGAGGTGCCGAACCTTCAGTATGATATTTTACCAGTGGGACAGGCAGCATCTCTGGAGAGAAGAAATGGGTGACGTTACAAGTCGACCCGAAACGTCACCCATTCCTTCTCTCCAGAGATGCTGCCTGCCCCGCTGAGTTACTCCAGCACTTTGTGTCAATCTTCAGTGCAAACCAGCATCTGCAGTCCCTTCCTACACATGATATTTTACCAAGTTGTGTGGAAAGCAAAGCATTTCATGGTATCATTGAATCACTGTATCATTGAATCAAACTGATCAGTGATGTGGGAGATATAATCAACATAGAGATTATGTCAACGGACTGTTAATTTAGGCACATTAATTAGTAATCCAGAAGATATGAGCTGAAATCCTCCTGGAGAGCTGGATAATTTGAATTAAGAAAAATCTGGAAATAAAGATTTGATGTCAGGGAAGTTTGATTAGTTCATTAGTTTATCCCAGTCCATTTTTGGATTCCTCCCATCTTTATCTAATGTAGCACACAGGTAACTCGATGCCATGTAGGTAACTCCATCATCACAATAACTTGGTAGACTCTGATTCGGCCCCAAAAGTGATCCAGCAATCCATTAATTTGCATCAAACTATTTCCAAAGCAAAAAGAGAAGGGCAATAAATGCTAGCCTTACCAGAAAATCCAGAAAATATCTTCTAAAAAAATCTGAAGACAGCAGGACATTGACTCAACCCCACCACCTTACATCCAAAGAAAAGCATATCTGATATAAAATGGAAATTTATGACATTTCACCAATAAACTAGATAACAATAATAGATGGTGTTACTCTTTAGAATGATGTTGTTTGCATAATTTTTTCATTTGATTTTTGTTCATTTGCAAATGAGTATTCTGAAACATTTTAGATATTTTGCTATTTCCTTTAGGTTTAAGTTTAATATTGTCCAGAGGTACAGTGGACAGTTTAGTTCCGTTCTGTTACGTTCAGTTCAGTTCAGTTCAGTTCAGTTCAGTTCAGTCCTGGTAGACCCGTTGTCTCTGCCTGTTCGTGCCCTACCGAACTTATTTCCACATACCTTGACTCCATCCTATCTCCCCTGGTTAAATCCCTCCCTACCTATGTTCAAGACACCTCAGACACTCTCCGTCGTCTCCGTGCATTCCATTCTCGAGGCCCCCATCCCCTCATCTTCACCATGGATGTCCAGTCACTCTACACCTCCATCCCCCACCAGGAGGGTCTCAAAGCCCTCCGGTTCTTCATCGACCGGAGAACCAACCAATCCCCGTCTACAGATACTCTCCTCCGCCTAGCGGAGCTGGTCCTTACCCTTAATAACTTCTCGTTTGACTCCTCCCATTTCCTCCAAACACAAGGTGTAGCTATGGGCACGCGCATGGGCCCCAGCTATGCCTGCCTCCTTGTTCGAGACGTACCAGGGCCCCATCCCCGACCTCTACCTCCGCTACATCGACGATTGCTTTGGTGCTACCTCCTACACCCACACACAACTGACTGACTTCATCCGCTTCACCACTAACATCCATCCAGCACTCAAATATGCCTGGACCATTTCTGACACTTCACTACCATTTCTTGACCTCACTATCTCCATCGCAGATGATAGACTTCTGACCGACATCCACTATAAACCCACTGACTCCCATGGCTATCTAGACTACACTTCTTCCCACCCTGCTTCCTGTAGATGATAGACTTCTGACCGACATCCACTATAAACCCACTGATTCCCATGGCTATCTAGACTACACTTCTTCCCACCCTGCTTCCCACCCTGCTTCCGTCTATGCCACATCTGCTCCCAGGATGAGGTGTTCCACACCAGGGCATCGGAAATGTCCTCATTCTTCAGGGAACGGGGGTTTCCCTCCCCTACTATAGATGAGGCTCTCACCAGGGTCTCTTCACTACCCCACAACACTGCTCTCACTCCCCATCCCCCACTCAGAACAAGGGCAGAGTTCCCCTAGTCCTCACCTTTCACCCCACTAGCCATCACATTCAACAAATTGTCCTCCGTCATTTTCGCCACCTCCAACGTGACTCCACCACTCACCTTCCCATCTCCCCCCCTGTCTGCTTTCCGCAAAGAACGCTCCCTCCGTAACTCCCTGGTCAATTCTTCCCTTCCCTCCCGCATCACCCCCTCTCCGGGCACTTTCCCTTGCAACCGCAAGAGATGCTACACTTGTCACTTCACCTCCCCCCTCGACTCCATTCAAGGACCCAAGCAGTCGTTCCAGGTGCGACAGAGGTTCACCTGCATCTCCTCCAACCTCATCTATTGCATCCGCTGCTCTAAATGTCAGCTGATCTACATCGGTGAGACCAAACGTAGGCTTGGCGATCGTTTCGCCGAACACCTCCGCTCGGTCCGCATTAACCAACCTGATCTCCCGGTGGCTCAGCACTTCAACTCCCCCTCCCATTCCGAATCCAAACTTTCTATCCTGGGCCTCCTCCATGGCCAGAGTGAGCACCACCGGAAATTGGAGGAGCAGCACCTCATATTCCGCTTGGGCAGTCTGCACCCTAGCGGCATAAACATTGACTTCTCCAATTTCCGGTAGCCCTTGCTGAATCCTCCCCTTCTCAGCTCTCCCTCAGCCCTCGGTCTCCTCCTTTTCCTTTCTCCTATCTTCTCCCCCACCCCCCCCCCCCCACACCCCCCGACCCTATATCAGTCTGAAGAAGGGTTTCGGCCCGAAACGTTGCCTATTTCCTTCGCTCCATAGATGCTGCTGCACCCGCTGAGTTTCTCCAGCACTTTTGTCTATCTTCAGTTCAGTTCAGTTCAGTTCAGTTCAGTTTAGTTTAGTTTAGTTTAGTTTAATTTAGTTTAGTTATTGTCAACAAAAAGCTTTTGTTGTGTGCTAACCAGTCAACGGAAATACAATACATGATAAAGGGAATAACGTGAATAACATTTAGTGCAAAATAAAGTCCAGTAAAGTCTGATCAAGGGTCCTCAATCAGGTAGATAGTAGCTGAGGTCTGCTCTCTAGTTGTTGGTAGGATGGCTCAGTTGCTTTTGTTTGCATGCTATCCAATCCAATCAGATAATACTGTGCATGAATATAATCAAACCAAACACAAGTACAAAATAAAACAGTGAAGAGAAAGACACAAGAGTGCAGAGAATTGTATGACAGATTTGCAAGTGGAAAAGAGATTTAAAAGAGTGGGACGATTGTATCGGATGATAGGAATCCTCCTCTGGGACTAACACGCAGAGTCGCCATGCTCCAGTGCTATCTTGGAGGTCAGTCTTGAAGATTTTTCCATACTGCAGTGGGATAATATAAAGGTACATTAACTGCTATAACAAATCAGCCTACAGATTTCAGGTTTAAAATTAAAAGTCATTTAAAGCCGATAGAGTTGTACATCTTAGTTTAAGCAAACAGAATTTCATGTTAGAACTTTTCAACAGCCTACCACCCTCAACAATTCACTGACCTTTCTTTTGTGGACAAGCTACTGGATGCAATCATTTAAAAAAGCTACAATTCTCTGTGGATATTAGTGTTTATAGGACACTTGCGTATCAGCTACCCGTTGTATGCTCTTCCTGTTGAAACAAGGAACTGCAGATGCTGGTTTGCACTAAAGGACACAAAGTGCTGGAGTAACTCAATAGGTCAGGCAGCATCTCTGGAGTACATGGATAGTCAACCTTTTGGGCCAGGACCCTTCTTCAGTCTGTAGAAGGGTCCCGACCTGAAACATCGCCCATTCATGTTCTTCAGGGATACTGCCTGATCTGTAGGAAGGGAACTGCAGATGCTGGTTTAAACCGAAGATAGGCACAAAATGCTGGAGCAACTCAGGCAGCATCTTTGGATAGAAGGAATGGGTGACGTTTCAGGTCATGAACCGAACCTAAAGAAGGGCCTCGACCCGAAACGTCACTGTCTGATCTGCTGAGTTACTCGAGTATTTTGTGCCTTTCCATGGTAAACCAGAATCTGCAATTCTTTGTTTCTATCAAATACAAAGCTATCCTGTCAAGAAGACAAATTCAGAATCAGTGTGCTGAAAAGCAACCACATGTACAGGAAGGTTCTTTTGTATGTCCTACAGAATGATACAGTTGGCCCTCTCATTCTGATCTCTCTCTTCCTAATGTCCCCTTCTATTTTGTTCACCGAAAACAGGCACAAATGCAATAGCAACTTATGCTTTACCTCCATTCAAGCACCAGCAACCAACCATGAATTTTTACCTGTTTTGTGTTTATATTTCCAAAAGCATTTCAAAGTTTACCAGCACTCGTACAATCTTATAACGGCAGGGTGTTTAGGAAGTTGATTATTCCTATTGGTTTAAGATGTACATCTTAATATTATGAAGAGAATAATATCATGAATAGAAATCCCTGATGTTATATTTTATTCCAAAGAGCTTATTCTATCACAAATCCATTTACAATTTAACACTAAAACTAATTCTCAGGTTTTGCCTTGAGCAAATCTATTTCTCTACCGACACGAACCCTTCAGTCTGTAGAACTTACTTTTATGGCATCTTTCCCACATAAAAGAGCATTTCATAGAACTTTTACACTGGGGAGAATTGGATACCAAGTATAATAGGTTTGGTAGAGAGATCAAAAGAAGAGTAAAAAAAAGAACCTTTTTAAAAGAAAAAGGGTTTTTCTAAGGCAGCAGGTACTGATGTAAGACAAGGTGTGCTTTGACAACATTTCCTGACCTCAAAATTGGATATTGCTGAATGGAGGGGTTTGCAGAGACAGAGAAACAATATATACGGAAGACCATTCAGGAGTTTATAATGAGGATGAGAATTGCATTTTAAAGGAACTTCACAATGACAGGAGCAATGATTGTGCAGGGCCTGGTGAAATAGTGCAAATAGTGCAAATGTTTCAAATCGTCAAAGGCCTGGATAGAGTGGATGTGAAGAGGATGTTTACACTAGTGGGAGAGTCTTGGACCAGGGGGCATAGACTTAGAAAAAAAGGATGTACCTTTAGAAAGGAGATGAGGAGGAATTTCTTTAGTCAGAGGGTAGTGAATCTGTGGAATTCATTGCCACGGACAACTGTGGAAGCCATCCCCATGGAATTTTTAAGATGAAGATTGATAGATTCTTGATTAATATGGGTGACTGGGGGGAAGGCAGGAGAATGGCGTTGGGAGGGAAAGATAAATCAGCCATGATTGAATGGCACAGTAGACTTGATAGACCGAATTACCTCATTCTGCTCCTATCACCTATGAATTTATGAACTTATGTTTAGAGGGAATCGTGGCAGAGAGCAGAGATTTGGTAAGATCAGGCTTAATGGTGTCAAAGGCAAGGATAAGGGTTTAGAGAAATACTTATTTGCACCTTTATCACCTAGATAGTTACATGGAACCATAAACAGGCATTGCTGCAGAGCTCGAACACAGAGTGCTGGGGTAACAGCATCTCTGGAGGAAATGGATGGGCAACATTTCAGGTGTGGATCCTTCTTCACACTGAAGACAGGTTTTGTTGAAACATTGCATATCCATGTCCTGCAGAGATGCTGCATGACCTGCTGAGTCACTCCAGCACTTTGTCTTCTCCGTAAGATTCCAGCATCTGCAGTTCCTTGTGTCTTGATTGTTTCAGAGTAGCTAATGCCAATACAGTCACAGATACATAAATTCATACAGCACAGAAACAGGCTCACCACATCCATTCCAACTGCTGTATGTAACTTTACTAAATCACATTTGTCCACATTAGGTCCATAGCCATCTACAGTACACGTTGGCTTTTCAAGATTTTATCTAGACGTCTCTTCAATGTTGTCATAGTGTCTGCCTCCACCACCTCCTCTGGCAGCCAATGCTGGCACCAAATTGGAAGAGAACTGAACGTTCATTTTAGCATCTAACTGAATACCTGGATCATGTTCTAATTGCATATGACTTGAGCAAGCAAGTCAAAAAGATATGGAGTTGACAATAGGAAAGCAGATGGAAATAAACTTTTGTCTTTCAAGCATTTCCATTAAAAACTAAGGATCTTGTCTCAATCTATAATAGGAGCTATGTCATCAACCATAAATCACAATGAATGGCGGTGCAGGCTCGAAGGGCCAAATGGCCTCCTCCTGCACCTATTTTCTATGTTTCTATGTTTCTATGAGCTCTGCAATCACTAACAAAGGACAATCATATGAATCCTTTTGTACAATTAGCTCCAAGTTTCTGATGGACCACATAGCTGGAAGTAAAATAAAAGAACATAAATTGTTTTTGCAGACAATTCTGTACATTGTAAAGAAGCCATTTGAAATGTTCTTCCAAACTAAGATGTAAAGTAGGTGTAAATGTTAGACACTTCTAACAGTGCTCTTGTTATTAGAAATCACACGCACCCTTTCCTGTGGATACCATGGTAAGGTCATTGAGTTTCTTTCATGAGTGGAGGTACCATTAAGATCACTACATTTCACCAACCCGCATTTCATTGGGGCAGTACAGTGGTAGAGTTGTTGCCTTACAGACCAAGAGTCCCGGGTTCAATCCTGATTACGGGTGATGTCAGTACAGAGTTTGTACATTCTCCCTGTGACCACGTGGGTTTGCTTCTATTTCGTCCCACACTCCAAAGACATACAGATTGTAGGTTATTTGGGTTTGGTTAAAATTAATGTCAATTGTTCCTAGTATGTAGGAGAGTACTAATGTATGGAGTGATCACTGATCAGCGTGGACTCATTGGGCTGAACGGCTGTATCTCTAAAGTGTAAAGTAAAAGTAAAATCTAAAGTCTAAGTCATTCACGATCAAATATCTGCTCACTTATGTACCCTATCTGAGCCGAAACTTAAGTTAAGTTAAGAATCTGAAGGAATATTGGCAATGGTGCTTGCACGTAATATACAGCAATGGAGAAATCCTGAAGGAAAACATTAACCCCTATCACTCCAGCTTTCACTGGTCTTTCAAGACAGGACAAACTGAGAATTCCTGTCCTTCATCTCACCCACCAACTAAACACATGCTACTAATCTCGCTCCAGCAACCCATGTTCCTTCTTAATCTTCCATCAGTCTGAAGGAGGGTCCTGACCCGAAACATCACCTTTCATGCGCTACAGAGTTGCTGCCTAACCCGTTAAGCTACTCCAGCACTTTGTGTCTTTTTTTGGAGAGCAGCATCCGTAGTTCCTTATATCCTACTGTCTTTCTTCTTTCGGCTATTTAAATATAATCAATTATACAACATATTATCTGAGAGTAACACTAATAACTACAAGTAGTCTCAGAGAGCACGATCGACTGGGTTCCCGGCAGTAATCTCAGTTCAGGCAGAGACAAAATTATATTTCACACAATCGTTACCTATTTCCTTCGCTCCATAGATGCTGCTGCACCCGCTGAGTTTCTCCAGCATTTTTGTGTACCTTATATTTCACACAGTTCTTTTTAATATGGAAATGTCTTGACAATAATCAAACCACTTATTAATAAGTCTCTGCAGCTGAAATCAGTAGGAAGAAAAGGATGCTCTTTTTCTAACTGTCAACTCTTCTAAAACTGGCCACAGAAAGAATCGCATGTATCATTTCCAAGTCCTTTCTTCTCCTAGATGAGAGGGACAATAATGTTATGAATGTTGACAGTTTGGGCGTTAAGTGGTAGCCTTGATGCTGTCCTGCTTTTGTTAATACAGATTGCAGGCACAATACATGATGGACAAGCTTCTTACATTTTACAAGGACCAAGAGAGCTTAAAGCAACATGTCAATGATTCAGTGTGAAGGAGGGAACCTACTGCAGCATTTTGTGTCTATGTCAATGATACTGCTGCATGAAAGCTGCATATGAGTTAAATGATTTTGTTTTGTAGTATTAGGGAGAGGAATCCCAAACCTAAAAAGAATAAAAGATAGATTAGGTTCAGTGGGGGAAATCGGGGATAAGATGACAGGGATACAAAGTAATGGAACATATTCTTGTGTCTGAAGAAGGGTCTCGACCCCAAACATCGCCTCTCCATGTTCTCCAGAGATACTGCCTGACCTGCGGAGTTACTCCAGCCTTTGGTGTCCTAATGAGTTTTTACCTCTGTGAAAGCAGTAAATAACTGAAACTCCGTTGTATTCAACAAATCAGCAGTTTGGCAGAAACTGTTTTCTTGGGAACATATGCCTGAGCTCGTACTTTGGTGGGATACTTTAAACAGCTGCAGTTTATACACAAATTGTACATATGCCCTTCACATGCTGAATGATTATTGGGTAGGGAGGTGGAGAGATGGACTGTAAAATCAATCACACCCATCTACAGCAGTCTGTTCACCAAGGTTGATTGAGGGAGGAATTATCCTCTAGTTTGCTGGGCTAAATTCTTGCCACTTTTAGGCCCCATATCTGAGGAAGAATGTGCTGGTGCTGGAGAGGGTCCAGAGGAGGTTTATGAGAATGATAGCAGGAATGATTGAGTTAACATACGATGAGCGTTTAACGGCACGGGGTCTGTTCTCATTGGAGTTTAGAAGGGTGAGATGGAACCTCATTGAAACTTACTGAAATGTGCAAGGCCTGGATTGAGGAAATGTGGAGAGGATGTTTCCACTGGTGGGAGAGTCTAGGAATAGAACTGGTGGGAGAGTCTAGGAATAGACTTCAGAATAAAAAGATGTATTTTGGAAAGGAGTCAGAGGGTGGTGAATCTGTGGAATTCATTGCCACAGAAGACTGTAAAAGCCAACTCAATGGATATTTTTAAGGCGGAGATTGATAGATTGATTGATCAGCATGGGTGTCGGGGGTTATGGGGAGGTGGCAGGACAAAGGGGTTGAGAGGGAAAGATAGATCAGCCATGATTGAATGGACCAGTACACTTGAAGGGCTGAATGGTCTAATTCTGCTCCTATAACTTAAGAACTTGTGAACTTATATGCATCATGTTTGAAAACATTATTTAATTACTACAATATGATTTCTGTGGTTTTGATGGAGCAGGTTGTGAGGTGTTAGGTCTCCCCATTTGATTCAATTTCTCCTCCGATCAACATATTCAGGAATTGTGGGGTGAAAGAAGCAATGAAAGTGGATTACAAAAGGGAGACCTACAGCTCGCATTGAGGGGATTCTGTCAGGTCTCTCCACAAATCACCCCTACATTTTCCACGGCTTCAGCAAGGTGTGATACACACAATCATGCTTCTTTCTGGGTTCATAAATAACATACCCATTTTAAAATGCCCAGACTAAAGAAACTCCCCTTGTACGGTTCTGCCCGTTTGCTCCCTTTGTTAGTGTGCTTAGGTTGCTAGCTCAATACAAAATTGAAGATGGCAAGGGCTTCTTTACCTTGTTAAATAGAAGCAGCAGGGACCGTGGCAAGCCGAACGTCCCGCTGAACGAGACACATCAGGTCTCATTTACTTGCCTCAATATTTTATGAATAAGAAGGAAAGATTGAGGAGGAAACGGGCAATCTATACAACTTGTACTTTTAATAGTGCGATGTTATATTTTTCTGACATTATTAATCAATAATTCAGCCGTGCACTGATTGTTCTCACTTCAGTCTTCCATATTATATTAATTTCATACAAACTGCACTAACTAGATGTGGTTGAAGATGAACCCTAGCACTCAATCAATATCGTCATGCAGATAGCAGCTGTCATTTGCTAAACAAAATGGATGGATCTGAGACCCATAACTATGATAAATTCACTCACCATTCCACTGACTAATGTATTCACTAAAATACTCCATGAATATCCCGCTTTGAAACGTGTCATATTTTTGAGCCTCTGATCAATCACCAGCTGCTGTGAAGCACATTAAAATAAATTTGTCACTGTAGTTTATGAAATATTGATGACTGAAGAGAGATGGATTCGAGCTACCTGCCATCTTAATGAATTATCTGCAGGGGAAGGCAAAAAGATCAAGAGCCTTGTTTACATCGGGAACAACAAGGAACAGATCACATTTAGTTATAATGAGATCGGGAAAAATAAAGGGAAAGAATAGATTGAAGCAGCATCCGTCCAAAATCCTCGAGGTATAAACAATAAACTGTCTGAACCCACAATAGCCCTTATAAAATAAGGAGGCAAATCTATCCTTTTGCTGACATTTCTTCTTTTCTGCAACTTGACTTTTTCTATTGAATAGAGAGACAATAAAAGGAAAGCACACCGTTAGTGTTAGGGAATGCCTAACCTTGCTCCAGGCAAATGTGTGACTGAGAATTAGCTTAAGCCTTGAATTTTAAATGGGGTCATTTTGCAAAGATTTATTTGGGACCAAGCTGTGAAATTCAGTTAAACAGCTGAATCGCTCATTTTATTTTCAAATTGTTTGGTGTTTTTGCCCCATACGGCCCTCTTTTATTTGACGTAATGAAACTGAAACATCAATACCGCTTCTCTCCCCACAGAAGCTGTTTGGTCTGCTGAGTGTTTACAGCATTTTCTGGTCTTTTTTTCAAGATAATTCATTGATTTATTTGATTCCCAGGCCAAATAATGGCATGTTCCATTCAGGATGAAGCCAGTGGTCTCCATCTTAAATGTTTTGTCTAGTTTCGAGATACAGAGCAGAAACAGGCCCTTCGACCCACCGAGTCCACACCGACCAGCGATCCCCGCACATTACTACTACCCTACACATACGACGGACAATTTTTGTTTGCATTTATGCCAAGCCAATTAACCTACAAACCTGTACGTCTTTAGAGTGTGGGAGGAAACCGAAGATCTCAGAGAAAACTCACGCAGGTCACAGGGAGAACATACAGATGCCGTACAGACAAACATCCGTAGTCAGGATCGAACCCGGGTCTCTGGCGCTGTAAGGCTGTAGCTCTACCACTGCGCCACCAAGCCGCCTTAAAGGGGAGACAGGGTTAAAGGGGAGAATTCAAAAGAACAGCAAAGTTAAAACTTTAGGAAGGAAGGTTTTTTAATGAGGAATGTTTAGTTTAGTTTAATTTAAAGATACAGCGTGGAAACAGACCCTTCGGCCCACCGGGTCAGCGCCGACCAGCGATCCCCGCACATTAACACTATCCTACACCCGCTAGGGACAATTTTTACATTTACCAAGCCAATTAACCTACATACCTGTACATCTTTGGGGTGTTGGAGGAATCCGAAGAACTCGGAGAAAACCCACGCAGGTCACAGGGAGAACATACAAACTCCGTACAGACAGCACCCGTAGTCAGGATCGAACCCGGGTCTCTGGCGCTGCATTCGCTGTAAGGCAGCAACTCTACTGCTACACCACCATGACTGATGAATGTCTTTAGTCAGAGGGTGGCGAATCTGTGGAATTCATTGCTGCAGAAGGCTGTAGAGGCCAAGTCAGTGGATATTTTTAAGGCAAAGATAGATAGATTCTTGATTAGTACAGGTGTCAGAGGTTATGTGGAGAAGGCAAGAGAATGGGGTTAGGAGGGAGAGATGGATCAGCCATGATTGAATGGTGGAGTAGACTTGATGGGCCGAATGTCCTAATTCTACTCCTATCACTTATGACATGACTTATGACCTTATAAGTTATGAACTTATTGGCAACGGCTAAAGCTACATTACAGGTGACAAAGAGTGCACTTTACATATTTTTCAATGTGAGATTTCCATTATTTAATATATCATGTTGTCGACTCGGTCATAGCAATGGATTCATTCATGAAAAAAATTATTAAATTGATCTTCACACTTGGAGTGTGAAACACTGGGATGAAGATTTGTCCTTGACTCTATGTTCAGTGCTTGCAATATAACAGTGTACATGAGTTGATCTCTGTATCTGAAATTAAGTCCCATTGAAATGGATATAACTGCATTTCAGAGCAAACCACTTACTTATGTTTAAAGCATGATCCGATAGATGAATTCCTATCAAAATGTGTTTTACGACCAATGCTTGTGTCGATCTCTAAATGCACAAGGGTGCTGCTAAAGAGTGAATAGCTTGTGC
Organism: Malacoraja senta; assembly: GCA_038087875.1. NCBI lineage: Eukaryota > Metazoa > Chordata > Chondrichthyes > Rajiformes > Rajidae > Malacoraja > Malacoraja senta. The sequence goes on along the minus strand of CM075982.1, from coordinate 43,941,866 downwards.
CAAACTATCAAACCAAGCAAATGGAAATGTGAGACACTTATGGTAAACATCCTGAAACACCACCTTCTATCAAAACTATATATTGGATTCAATGTAACATCCATTACTTGGTCAACAACATACAAGTTAATCAGAACATATACAGTAAGCAGCATCAATACACCATAGTCTATCTTGACCAGAACTTGCATTCCTTCCATATTTCCAAAGATTTTCTCTTTCTCTTTATGATGATCCCAGCTTTCAGAGCTGCAATAAATATCAATATTTAAAAATAACCAAAAATTGCATCACATTCTTTGAAAGATTGATGAGGACTTTTAATAGATGCTCCATAGCCATAGAATCCTCTCCTTTAACACTGAAATATCTCACTATGTTATTGACAAAGTCCAGCACAGAAAATGTGATGTCTGTCCGCATAATATAGTGACCTCAGGAAATTTAGATTTACTGAATTAAAACAAGGAGAAAAAACTGTTCTACTGAAATGTCATTATTAATTTTCTCTCTGAGATTATTTGCCAAGAAATCCATACCAGGTAGGTGCAATAAATATGCTGTGTGTACAGGTCATTGTGTTTGACTCTGCCTCAGAAATTCATTCCATTGACTCCAATGAACTACATGGAATAATATTGATTGCCAAGAATCTACAACACGGAACCAGGGCATTTGGTCTCTCGGATGGGTTCATCAATGTCCTAAATCAATGAACCCCCATCTGCATTTCTCTCTAACCTTACTTTCTCTCTTCTGTTCATCGTATCTGCTCCAATGATTGCAAATTTTGCACTTTCACAAGTCTATCAAATATTTTCTCCATAATTCTTTGTTAAATTATTGTTAAATCATCAGTGACTCTAGCATTCATGGACTCTACTTTTGACTTCCCATGAATGAAATCATCACAATATATAGAAACAAAGAAATACAGATGCTGGTTTATACCAATGATAGACACAAAGTGCTGGAGTAACACAATGGGTCAGGCAGCATTTCTGGAGAAAAAGGATGAGTGACATTTCAGGTTGGGACCTTTCTTCAGATTTCTAAAGAGGGATCCCGACCCGAAATGTCACCCATCCTTTTTCTTCAGAGATGCTGCCTGACCATCTGAGTTACTCCAGCAATTTGTGTCTATCATTACAATATATGTTTGATTTCAGTCACGCAGCAGTTAGTGCTGCTCTCCCAAAGCCCCAGATAATCAGCTTCAATCCTGACTTCCAGTGTTGTTTGTGGGGAGTTCAGACATTCTCCCTATGACCACACAAGTTTCCCCCAGCTTCTAGTTTCCTCCATGTGCATCTCAATGTCCTCGATGTGTACAGGACTGATCGCATTTTCAGAATAATTCAGTTCTAATGGTCCTGTCCCACTTCGCCGACATTTTAGGCGACTGCAGGAGACTATGCATTCGCCACTGGTCGCGGCCTCATTATGGTCGCCGCGAATTTTTCAACATGTTGAAAAACTAGCGGCAACTAGAATGAAGCTGCCATGGAGAGTAGTGGGAATTCTCGTGCCGTAGGTGGGTTGCCAGGAGGTCAAAGGTTCTCGGAGGTTCTCGTAGGTTGTAGCCGGTGCTGCCCGTTGAATTTCATTGGCTCATTGGGGAAAAGAAGGTAAGCAGTAGTTTTCAGAACCAAGGATAACCGACCGGTAATGTTAAATGTCCGCCGAACTTCACAGTCGTGTATCTCTGGCTTCTTAAAAGTTGTCTCCACCTACTTCCCCCCATCTCCCTCCTCCCCCCCCCCCTTTTATTAAAGGACTTACCGTACACTGTGCTTTAGCCGTCTTTTTGCAGCGCCAACCTTCCTGTTCATAGCGGTGTGTGTCTGTTTTACCTTGGCTTTGCACCGTGTGAATTTTTTAGACAGTGCTCCCCCTGCTTGCCCTGTCCCCCGCCTGCATAACGGGCTGGTGAAGGAAGCGATGTGTTTGTGTGTTCCACTCTGTCAGTCGCCTTTCCAGATGCCGGTTTTTCAGGCGACTGCCGGCAACTTGACAGTCGCCGGCAGTCACCTGAAAAATCACCTAAGTGGGACAGGCCCATAAGAGTGTTCCAAGAACAGTCCAGCCTGAATGAGTGAAACAGCCTGAGAAGAGTATTTAAATGTTGTGGGATCAGGAGATACACATTCAGCCCCTACAAAACTAAATAGGGTCGAATAGTAGGAATCATAGGAGCAGCAAGAAAGGGTTCACAAAACTCCCATTGAGAGAGAGAGAGAGACAGAGCTTCTTCAAAGCAATCATGTAGCTCCAGTTTCTTCCCTCATTCCAAAGACATGTTGGTTGATGGCTTAATTTGACTATTTAAATTTTTCCCTAGTGTAGGTTTAGAATTGGTGGGAGTGAGCGGGTTAATCGAGATACTGCACATATGGTAACTCAAATTTCACTGTACCTTAAGTGACAATAAACGCAAACTTGAACTTGAACTTGAAGGTAGGATTAGCGTAGATGGTTGCTTGATGGCTGGAACATATGCAATACGCTCAAATGTCTCTGTGCAGTGTGACTCAATAATGTGTAGCATTATAATATCTTTATTATTGCTCGTGGATCTTCTAAAACATTATTCAATGTTAGTTAAAGGACATGATTCTTACACAAAATGGATACTTTACCACAAATAACACAGTGTGTTATTCTGCCAATGAAATAGAACAGTATTTATTTAAAGCTGTGAGATTTAATTCTATTAGAGTTCACACTAAGTGAGAGGCTCTTCTCCATAGTTTATAGAGTGGCACAGTGGTGCAGCGGTAGAGTTGCTGCCTTACAGTGCTGGAGACCTGGGTTCGATGGGATAGTATTTTAAAATATTGGATATTACTCATTTTTCTGGGGACTTTCTGTCTTTTGTGACCATGCCAGGGAATGTTCAACATTGTCACTATGAATATTGTCACATTGATGTTTGCTCCAAGCCAACATATCCTGCCAACCCAAGTAGAACTGTCTAAGCTTTGGAAAGCTATGGTAATTTGCCAAGTGAGCATAGCTTTTATTTTGTTCACGACTTCCACATATATAAGAATCAGGAAGTCATGTTGCAGCCTTGTAGAACTTAGGTTAGACCGCTATACCTCCTCCCTCGACTCTGTCAGGGACCCCGACAGTCCTTTCAGGTTAGGCAAAGGTTCGCTTGCACTTTCTCCAACCTCATCTACTGTATCCGTTGTTCAAGATGTGGACTCTTATACATCGGCGAGACCAAACGCAGACTGGGCGATCGTCTCACGAAACACCTTCGCTCAGCCCGCGTGAACCAACCTGATCTCCTGGTTACTGGACACTTTAATTCTCCTGTTTAAGAAGGAACTGCAGATGCTGGAAAATCGAAGGTAGACAAAAGTGCTGGAGAAACTCAGCGGGTGCAGCAGCATCTATGGAGCGAAGGAAATAGGCAACGTATCGGGCCGAAACCTTCTTCAGACAAGAAGGGTTTCGGCCCGAAACGTTGCTTATTTCCTTCACTCCATAGATGCTGCTGCACCCGCTGAGTTTCTCCAGCACTTTTGTCTAACTTTAATTCTCCTTCCCATTTCTACACAGACCTTTCTGCCCTCAGTTTCCTCCGTTGTCAGAGTGAGGCTAAATGCAAATTTTCACTTGGGCAGCTTACGGCCCTGTTGTATGAATATTGATTTCTCTCACTTCTGGTAGCCCTGGCATTCCCTCTCTTTCTATCCCTCCTCCACCCAAGTCGCACTAGCTTCTCATTTTCACCCAACAAACAGCTTACAATGGCCTGTTTCCTTTATCATCATTACTTTTTTTGCATATCTTTCATTCATTGTTCTTTATCTCTCCACATCACCGTCTATATCTCTCGTTTCCCTTATCCCTAACCAGTCTGAAGAAGGGTCTCGACCTGAAACATCACACATTCCTTCTCTCCAGAGATGCTGCCTATCCCGCTGAGTTACTCCAGTTTTTTGTGTCTATCTTTGGTTAGACCGCATTTGGATCATTGTGTGCAGTTCTGGTCACTCCATTCCAGGAAAGATGTTAGAGGCTTTGGAGAGGGTGCTGCAGAAGTTGACCAGAATGCTGAAGATGGACACAAAATGCTGGAGTAACTTAGCGGTTCAGGCAGCATCTTTGGAGAAAAAGGATAGGTGATGTTTCGGGTCAGAACCCTCCATCAGACTGGAAGTTGAGGGGGTGGAATTGGACGTAGGAAAATACGTGAACAAATCAGGGCTGGCATTAGAAGACCAAGAAAAGGTGGAGACATTATGGCCCATTGTTTGCTGGCGAAGTGAATTACCAGAATGCTGCCTGGATTAGAGTATATTAACCATAAGGGGAGAGGTTGTTTTCCCTGATTTTTCGGAAGCTGAGGAGAGTCCTGTTAAAAATACATAAAATGATGAGAGGTGTAGACAGGATGGAGAGTCAGAACCTTTTGCCCATTTCAGGTTGTCAGAAACTAAATGGCAAAATCTTTGATGAGAAGGCAAATTTTAAAGCATATGTGCCGAGCAACTTTTTAACATAAAGATTGGTGAGTGACTGGAATGTGCTGCCAGGGTGCTGATGGAGGCAGATACAATAGTGGGGTTTAAGCGGATTTTTAAACAGGCGCTTGGATATGCGGAGAATGGCGGCACAATGGCGCAGCGGTAGAGTTGCTGCCTTACAGCGCCGGGTTCGATCCTGACTATGGATGCTGTCTGTGTGGTTTGTACGTTCTCCTTGTGACCTGCGTGAGTTTTCTTCGGGTTCTCCAGTTTCCTCCCACACTCCAAAGACGTACAGGTTTGTAGGCTAATTGGCTTGGTAAAATTGTAAATTGGCCCTAGTGTGTATAGGATAGCGTTAGTGCACGGGGTGATCGTTGATCGGCGCAGTGTCGGTGGGCCGAAGGGCCTGATTCCACGCTGTATCTCTAAACCAAACTAAACTAAGAATGAAGGGATATGGAACACATGCAGGCGAAGATTAGTTTAACCTGACATTATGTTCGGCACCAACATCATGAGCTGAAGGTCCTGTTCGTGTGCTGCAAGTTTCTATGTTCTATAACACAGTTAACATTGGTGGTTAGCAAGCATCATACCAAGAAACATTTTGCTCATTGCCTTTTTACACTTGGAGATAAACACGCGTCTATCAGCTGCATTCAAAAAAGCTCTTTGAAATCCAAAAATCAGACTCTGCCAGTAAATGTTTTAAAAAGGACCAGAAATTATTAAGTAGCAACTGACATGTCTAATGAATTGCAGCTCATTTCCCGCCACAAGACACATTATGCATTTGAAAGTGAGATGGAGTGGCCAGTGATGTTGTGGGAAACTATTCCTGTGGCTGTCCTTGATCTTTTGCTTCCATCACAGCAGCTGCTGATTCTAATTGAGCCCAGTGCAGAAGAAATGGAATTGAGAGACTGTGTATTGACTTCAACTCTGCAACTTTCCCAAAAAAGGGTTAATCACCAGACATGCCACCTACGTTATAAGCTCTGCCCAGTCCATGTAACTCCAACTCATAAACATCAGATTTTACAACCCGTTTATTTTCTTGGGCTGTTCCCTGGGTTGCAAAAAGACAAGGGACAGTGTCTGCTCTCACTATATTCCCTCTGGTCCTCCATTCTGCTTTCGTGTGAACCTTACCACCACCGTTCACTGCTAAATCTCTTGTTTGTTCGTCTGATCAATTCTTCATCAAACTTTAAAACGGGCTTTGGGTCATCTGTGGCAGTTTAATTAGGGCCGTGACTGGATGGTGTTAAGTGCTCAGTATAAATGAGTGGATCAGCACTGCCCGGAAACAGCAACCCGCCAATTAGTCGTCCTTTAGATGAAGTGTGCTCTCTGGTGGACACAGAGCAAAAGCAGCTGTTTCTTTGGATATCAGGCTGAATTAATTATGGCACTTGGCTCGAGGACTGATAGGGATTTTCATTTTAAAATTAGGTACCCTTGCTGTTGCTGAATCATCACATTTCACTCATGTTCATTACTGATTTCTTTATGGCTGTATTTATAACTTTTCTCCTGAAAGAAAGTTACTAGCGTTCACTCCAATTTAGTTTAGTTTAGCTTATTGTCACGTGTACCGAGGTACAGTGAAAAGCTTTTGTTGCCTGCTAACCAGTCAGCAGAAAGGCAATACATGATTACAATCGAGCCGTCCACAATGTACAGATACATGATAAAAGGAAATAACATGAATAACGTTTAGTATAGGATGTTTAGTCCAATCAAAGATATTCTGAGGGTCTCCGATGAAGTAGATAGTAACTCAGGACTGCTCACTAGCCATTGGTAGGATGGCTCAGTTGCCTGATAACAGCTGGTTTCTGCCTTATATTTAAGTACCACATTATTTTGAAATCTAAACTGAAGGTGAAGTATGTCTTATTTGATTAATAAATAGTGTCTTCAACAATAGTGCACATGTTTTTACCCTGTGTGATGTGTTTGAAGCAGATATTAGTTTCTTATATCTTATGTAGGGGTTCTGGTTCCCTTTACTCAACTTCGGGCCCAACTGCCTGAAAAAGGGGTTCCCCTAGGTTCTAGACCTCGGAATTATGGTGGGATATGATAAAAGGTTGACCTGACCAGAGCGTGCTGATGAGAGAAAACAGAAACCAAGACGGACTCAAAGCAAGTCTAAAATTTACAGGCTTTATTAAACAAATGAGAGATCGAATCTCACCAACACTACATAATACGTGACTAAACTTATGCTTTAAACTAAGACTATGGGAGAAAATTATCGGGCACGTCGTAAAACTTATTTTACACAATTTTACTTGCAAGTACAGTACACCCCCTTTCCCCTTCTTCTCTCAACCTTTATCCTATTTCCGGGAACTTCACCAGGTCGTCTGGGGTACTTACAGCTAGGTTGATGCAGGCTCACGAGCCACCCAGCAGAGCAGAAAGAGAGCGAGTTCTGGCTTGACTCCTGCTTTTTATACCTGAGTTGCTCCCTTGAAACCCCCCCCCCCCCAGGTGGTCCTCTGGACAAAAGGGTCTTTTGATGATTCCCAGTTTCGATCGGGTAAGAGCAATAGGCTTCCGATGATAAGGGGTTTGCTGATGTCATGATCCCTCAGCCTGATCGTTATCCCATCGTCTGGATGGGCTCCTATGGTCCTGATGGATGAGCCATTCACGATGGTGATAGAGGTTGCTGGGCTGTTTACCCCCGTCTGCTGGGCTCTTTTCCTTCCTTTGTGTATTCCAAGATAATGTCATTATCTCCGTCTCAGCCTTTCCTGCTCACACCATTAGCATAGTGGTGTAATGCCCAGGCCCACAGACAGGTTCGAAACTGGTTCTTGCTTTGTGGATTGGGTTTTTTTCCGTTGCAGTCAGCATGTCTGTTTTAAAAATGTCCATGGTCCTCATCCCCGAGTTCTTCCATAATCTGAGGATTTGCCACAATAACTTACATGCCCCTACGATACGTCCAGGCTTGCACGGACCGTATCGATTGACAGAGTTAGTGGGCAATCCTCCAGCCTCAAGAGCTGTAAACACTCCTGGCGAGATGGTGAAATTATGTACCCCGAAAGACCCCTTAATTGCTAAACTAGGCCCTCGAAGCACATTAACTTACACTATACCTCATTTTCTTTAAATCAATCCTACAAACCATACAGTACCATCATGACCATTCCCTGAAAATGCAGGGATCACAACATATATACGAAACTATTGCAATGGAGGACAGACATTTTACAATGACGAGGTGTCGTTACAGCGACGTCGGGCGGCTCGATTTACCAGCTGTTGTAATTTGGCCATCCTCCTCCGCCTTTTAAATTTACAATTAATGCATAGCAAATACACCACAATTATCATCTGGCAGATGATCAGAACATGGGACACAATGCGGACCCATGCTGGAACTGTGATCCAGGACTCCAGGTCCCACCAAATTGGAGACTTGATCTCTTCGATCTCCCTGGCGATACCAGTGTCTTTTGTTCCAGGGAGAAGAAGTGTTTGTGCGACAACTCGACCGCCACCAGCAACTCTTTTAATTTTTCATTCACTGGGGGAATATCATACCCAAAATGGGCCACATAGTTAAATAAGTCAGTTACCTTTTCTCGTACCGAGAGGTGAACCGAAGAAGGTTCCGGGATGGGTAATATTCGCTGCTGTGCCACATGGACTTCTGCCCTGGGTTTAAAACAGAAGCTGCTATTTCTGTGCGGTATCGGGCACCACAGCTGTGATCCGTGCTGATACCGCTGGGCACTTGTGGTGACACAGTACTTCCCACTGCCTATATACGCCACCTGTGGAGGGACATGGTCTGCCGCCATCGCCTCCATGGTACAGTTTATAGGCTGTGCCCCAACAGTCCTGAACCCACACTGAGGCCTAGCCTCTGCGCCCATGTGCTCCCCGGCTCCGACAACCCAAAAGGTCAATGCCTGTCACAGCTTGCTCCCCCACTATGACATAAGGCGGGACCTTCGCGTAGCGAATATGCACCCCCCCACCCCACGAACAACTCCCACGCTCTCCACTCGGTACAGAGGAGCTGGTCGTGCCGAGGTTCCCATCACCGGGATTCTTACGACCACTCCCATTATGGCGTGATTGGACTTTCCACAATCCACCAGTACCGGGTAGGCCTCGGAGGCCACACGAAGCTGACAAGGACTCAAAGTGCTGTTATAAGGGTGTAGCGCTGCTAGGTGCTGGTTGCTTATCCAGGAGGGGACCCGACCTTGCCTCAGGTCTTCCAGATTGCTCCACCCCTCCCCCAACAACCACGCACCATACAGCCCACACACCTCATTCTGTGCAGCCTGATCGGATGCATTCCGGACCTCTTTAATCAAAGCGTTTAGCGTTTTTGCATGTGTCTCCAATTGTGCTATGATTTCTTTTAGATGTAGAGTCATTGCCACCTCTTCATGCAGTCCCGATCCTACCACCGCATTTTCCTCCCCCAGAACCTTTCGTAACTGGCCCTTTAACTGATTGATCTGCAGGGCCAGTTCTACGTTGTCCATGCTATTAATAATGGACGTCCCTGTGTTAAATGCTGTAAACCCGTCATTAACCACCCCTCGTCTTTGCCTACCGGACCTCATAGTGAAATCCCCTCCCCCGCGGTACATCTCTTCTATGTCTATGTCCCCGAAATCCAGCTTGTGGAATTTCTGGAACATGTCTTTTAACAGGGCCTGATATAATAATTCCGTCTCGCGGGGGCACCATGCAGGTAACCGCACTTCAGTCAAATTTAATACTACTGAGGCCACAGCGTAATGCGCTCCCTGGTACAGCACCTTCTTGGTTGGGACAAGCGCTAACCCATTCTCCGGCCCTTTGGTGGTGGTTGGACAGTTGTGAGGGTCGATCGGTTGGGCTGTGGGTAGGGGCTTCTTCACCTGAACCAGCAGTTCGGTGGCTTTTACCGTCATCCCAGTCCTGGGGGCCACACATGCCTGCCCACTGCGGTCCCAATCTATCCCGTTCCCAGGGTCCTGCCATGGTCGCCATTGTGTAGGGGTTCTGGTTCCCTTTACTCAACTTAGGGCCCAACTGTCTGAAAAAGGGGTTCCCTAGGTTCTAGACCTCGGAATTATGGTGGGATATGATAAAAGGTTGACTTGACCAGAGCGTGCTGATGAGAGAAAACAGAAACCAAGACGGACTCAAAGCAAGTCTAAAATTTACAGGCTTTATTAAACAAATGAGAGATCGAATCTCACCAACACTACATAATACGTGACTAAACTTATGCTTTAAACTAAGACTATGGGAGAAAATTATCAGGCACGTCGTAAAACTTATTTTACACAATTTTACTTGCAAGTACAGTACACCCCCTTTCCCCTTCTTCTCTCAACCTTTATCCTATTTCCGGGAACTTCACCAGGTCGTCTGGGGTACTTACAGCTAGGTTGATGCAGGCTCACGAGCCGTCCAGCCGAGCAGAAAGAGAGCAAGTTCTGGCTTGACTCCTGCTTTTTATACCTGAGTTTCTCCCTTGAAACCCCCCCCCCTCCCCCCAGGTGGTCCTCTGGACAAAAGGGTCTTTTGATGATTCCCAGTTTCGATCTGGTAAGAGCAATAGGCTTCCGATGATAAGGGGTTTTCTTAACAACTTAAATCTCTCTATCATGCTAACTATGGAGGTAACATTCAATCTAAACTACCCATTCATTCAGCCACAGTCCTTTGTTTTCAGTTGGTCTTAAAAGGTAAACCAAACTTATGAAAAGCATGGCAAGTGACTACAGTTTAAATTTGATTTGATTTGATTTAATTTATTGTCATTGTCTTCAATTAAGAGACAATGAAATTCTTTTTCCCTTAGTCATACAAATAATAAAAAAAGACACAAAAACTCAGAACACAGTAGTCCACAACACAAACATCCCCACAGCGGCACCAAAGTTCCCCACTGTGAGGGAAGGAACCAAAGTCCAGTCAACCTCCTCACCGATGTTCACCCGAAATCTCATGCCTGTGTAATATGTATGCTACCTTACAGCACCAGAGACCCAGGTTCGATCCTGACTACAATGCTGACTGTATGGAGTTTGCCCATTCTCCCTGTGACCGTGTGGGTTTTCTCCGGGTGCTCCGGTTTCCTCCCACACTCCAAAGACATGCAGGTTTGTAGGTTAATTGGCTTCATGTAAAAATAATTGTCCTTAGTGTGTAGGATAGAACTAGCGTACAGGTTGGTGTGGACTCAGTGAGCCGACTGAGTCCACGCCAACGAAGTCCACGCCAATGAAAATCCCTATCAGTCCTCGAGCCGACTCAGTATTTCCACAATGTATCTCTAAACATAACTAAACCAATCTCAATGTGGAAAAAGCACACAATATTTTAACACCCACAGCAAATTCAGTAATGTTTTGGTTCCAAGAGATGTGGAGCAATCGCATAATATACTATTGATATAAATACTCAGTTACAGGCAAAAATCTTGATATACACTGAAGCCTTCTAGATATTTTCAGTCACTGTTTAGTTTAGTTTAGTTTAGTTTAGAGATGCAGCATAGAAACAGGCCCTTCAGCCCATCGAATAAATGCCGACCATCCCCCGTTCACACTAGTTCAATGTTATCCCTCTTTTGCATCCACTCCCTACACACTAGGGGCAATTTACTGAGGCCAATTAAACTACAAACACAAACGTCTTTGGAATGTTGAAAGAAACAGGAGCACCCGGAGGAAATCTACACTATCATAGGGAGAACGTACAAACTCCACACGGACAGTTCCCGTGGTCTGGATCATACCCAGGTCTCTGCTGCAGTGAGGCAGCAGCTCTACCGGCTGCACCACTTCTGCAGTATATATAACTCAGAGACTATGATGTATGTCGATATTCATGAGAAATTGCAATAGTTTGTAACAATGTAGAGCCCTGATAAATATTACATTCATAGCCACTTCCTTATTACTTATGGAAACAGATCATTTGTTTTTCTTTATCACTTTTTTTTATTAGCTGTCAGTTTGTAAAAAAGTGACTACAGCAGCATGTATGTTAATGCCCTGGGAGTTTGGTCTCCTCTGAACGATAATGTCTTCTGAACAATACAACAATTTCTGATCGTAAAAGAAGGTCTGTGCTTTCCTACCTAGGTTACCTAGGCAAATATAGTTTAAAGAGACACATCCTAGAAAGTCACATAGCACCTTTTTTACGTGCTAATGACGTACTTTCTTTAGATTTTAGACTTTAGAGATACAGCGCGGTAACAAGCCCTTCTGCCCACTGAGTCCATGCCGACCAGCGATCACCCCATACACTAGCACCATCCTACAAACACTAAAAATTTACAATTTTACCGAAGCCATTTAACCTACATCTTTGGAACGTGGATGAAGCCGGAGTACACGGACAAAAAAACAAACGGGATCACAGGGAGAAGGTACAAACTCGGTACAGACAGCACCCATAGTCAGGATCGAACCAGGTTCTCAGTTAATTGACCTGAAATATGACCTCTACAGCTGCTGCCTGGTTTGCTATGTACTGTATCTGCAGCCATTTGATTTAAGATTTCCAGCATCTTTAGTTAATTTGCTTTTCAATCAATCATGGGTTAATCATGTAATCATACAGCATGGAAACAGGCCTTTCAGTCCAACTCATCTATGCTAGTTTCATTTGCCCGCATTTGGCCCATATCCCTCCAAATGTTTCCTGTTCAAGTGTATTTTAAATGCTGTTATAGTACCTGCCTCAACTACCTCCTCTGGCATTTCGTTCCATTTACGTACTACCCTCCGAGTGAAAAAGTTGCCCTTCAGGTTCCTATTAAATCGTGCCAATCTCACCTTAACCCCATGTCCTTTGGTTCTTGATTCCTCTAGCCGAGGTAAAAAACATTGCATTCACTCTTTCTATTCTGCTCACAAACAAAGATATAACAATTATTGGGACTATTGCCACCATTGAATCCAAGACCTCACTAGATGTTGAATGCGTGCAAATGTTTTAGATTTTTGTTTCCCTGGATAAGTAGGTCTTACTGTAGTATCGTCATTAATCAAACTGCATACAGTCATGTTGTTTAAAATCTGAAACGGTCTTGAAAACAAATCAGATTTTTTTGTAGCACCAACATTTTAGTTACAATTTAGTTGGATTTGTACATGTCTTAATTCTCAAAATGAGGCCAAAATAGAATGTCCTTCAGCAATATGGATTCCTATCAATAATAAGATGTTAATCTATTCATTTCCTAACACAAAAGGAATGGTAGGGCCTCAGGGGAATGTTATAGAGCTGAGGGGTCTGGGAGTGCAGGTACATAGTTCCTTGAAAGTGGCATTACATGTAGATAGGGTGGTCTAAAAGGTTTTTGGCACATTGGCTTTCATTAGATTGAGTATAGAAATTGGGACGTCTCAGTTATATAAGACATTGGTGAGGCTACATTTAGAGTATTGTGTTCAGTTCTGGGTGCCATGTTATAGGAAAGACGTTGTCAAGCTGGAAAAGGAGCAGAGATTTATAAGGATGTTGCTAGGACTCCAGGCCCTGAGCTATAGGGAGAGACTAGGACTCTATTCCTTGGAGAGCAGAAGGATGAGGGGTGATCTTATAGAGGTGTACAAAATCATGAGAGGAATAGATCAGATAAACACACAGAGTCTCTGGCCCAGAGTAGGGGAATCGAGAACCAGAGAACATAGGTTTAAGGTGAGGGAGGGAAGATTTAATAGGAACTGAGGGGTAACTTTTTTACATATAGGGTGATGGGTGTATGGAACGAGCTGCTGGAGGAGGTAGTTGAGGCAGGTACTATTGCAACGTTTAAAAAAACATTTAGGCAGATACATGGATAGGACAGGTTTAGAGCGATTTGGGCCAAACCCAGGCAGGTGGGACTAGTGTAGATGAGACATGTTGGTCGGTGTGGGCAAGTTGGGCCAAATGGCCTGTTTCCACACTGTATGACTCTGACAATAACTCACCAAAGGTAATCTTGGTAGCTGCCAGACACTGTGATAATTGATCCAACCTTAACAACCTTAACAAATCTGCCAGGGGAACTCAACGGGTCGAGCAGCATCTGTGGTGAAAGCGGGCTGGGGCCCTTCATCTGTACCCAGATGCTGCTTGCCCTACTAAGTTTCTCCAGCTGGTTGTACGTTGCTCTAGATTCCAGCTTCTTGTGTCTGCTAACAAATTTGCACTGTACCGAAACATAGCTTCTTTTTTGTTGCTTGCAAGCATTCCTCTATATTGACCTGACCGAGAGCAATTTAACCAGACTCTTGTTTCACTTGATTCTTGTGGGAATGTCTGTGCATAGATATTCAACTGTCTTTACCAACATAGCAACAGTGATTGCACAGCAGAAGTAAATCATAAGAGAGGGAAGCATTTCAGGACTTACTAAGGATGTGATTTGGCTCCAGAAGAATTAAATCGCTTTCTTCCTTTTAACCAACAGTCTGTACGGAGTTTGTACGCTCTTCCCGTGACCAGGGTTTTCTCCGGGTGCTCCGGTTCCCTCCCACATTCCAAGACGTACAGGTTTGTAGGTTAATTGGCTTCGGTAAAAAAAATTGTAAATTGTCCCTCGTGTGTAGGATGGTATTAGTGTACGGGGATCGCTGGTCGGCACGGATTCTGTGGGCCAAGGGGCCTGATTCCGCGCTGTATGTCTAAACTAATACAACTAAACAATGCCAATTAAGAAGCATCACTAATCACGTTCCCAGAAAATTCTAACAGTGAGTGAACAGACAGGACTGTTGAGAAGAATGCGGTTTTGCTTAAGGCAAAGGGAAGCAAAAAGTATAGACCTTACTAGAGTTCACCTTCGCTATGACTCGAAACAGAGGTCTTCATGCTGTGGGCATAATTAATGGACGTTATTAATGCTTGGCATGATCCTACCAACAGTGCATTGATGTTTATTGAGACGATTGAATTAAACAGCTCATCTCTCACTGTTTCTGTGAAAGAGTAGATAGATAGATAGATAGATAGATAGATAGATAGATAGATAGATAGATAGATAGATAGATAGATAGATAGATAGATAGATAGATAGATAGATAGATAGATAGATAGATAGATAGATAGATAGATAGATAGATAGATAGATAGATAGATAGATAGATAGATAGATAGATAGATAGATAGATAGATAGATAGATAGATAGATAGATAGATAGATAGATAGATAGATAGATAGATAGATAGATAGATAGATAGATAGATGTATAGATGTTGTTCTCTGGGGCTCTGATTCCAGTGGCCTCATTCCTGAAGGTATTAGAAAAAGCCACTTGCTTGAGGGCAGCACATTGTCATCACAGTCAGCACTGAAGCGATTGAAGGGAATTTTGATTATTGAATTATTTGCACTGTCAAGACCAGGAAAGCATGACAGATTAGAGTTCAGTTCTAAGGAGTCTAGCGCAGGGCAGTTAATCAATATGTGGCTGCCAATAACACCGGCCATAATATTGATATTGCTTCCAACATGAATACACAATTAACAGTTTAAAATCTTTAATACAACCTCATTGAAACTCATTGAAACTCATTTGCATAGACTAATATTCTCAAAAACATTATTAATGCAGTGACCTTACCAAGACACTGAAAACTGATATAGTCTAAGAACTTGCACTAACATGACTGTATAAATCTAGTTACAGATCACTTTGTTTTTGCTTTCATTAACTATAAATTTCAAAATGTAAACCCTACCCATGCTGGCATTTGCGATAACCGGTTTGAAACCTAATAGTTCCTCGTTCCCTTTGGAAGGAAACTTTCACAATTATGACCTTTTAAAATCCTTTGACAGATATATGGATAGGAAGGGTTTGGAGGGTTAAGGGCCAAATACAGCCAAATGGGACTAACCCCATGTGCCAACTTGGTCGGCGGGCCATAGGTACGGCTCGATGACTCTAAACTATAAACTGAACAAGAGATATGTATCTAAGGGATCTAAACTACCTTTGCACATTTATAGATATTTTCTCATTTATGTAGATTTTCTCATTCTTGTTCATGATTTTTTTTAAGTGCAGAAGTACTTTGGGATACTTTCTACCTTTGGGTCGTTTCACAAGGTAAGGGGTAGCTGAAGTCAAATGAACAGGCTTCTCTCTCTTTCTGCCAATACAACATGCCTTAGCTACTATGACAGGGGAGCACCCCCTACTGCACCAGTGTGGTATTTTCCATTTAACAAGCACAAGCATTCCCAACCATCATTATCTTTCCGATTGCTATTTCACCTGATCAGTTGTGCACAGTCGTAGGCAGTTCTCACTGCACAACTGATCACACTGAAAATCATTCTGCCAGTAAACTGAAAGAGAAGACTTTCATCCAAAAACACGCGGTCAAATTTCAAACCAGATACCTGGATGGAAAAAAAATACGCAAAGTGCCTGAGTAACTCTGCGGGTCAGGCACCATCTCAGGAGAACATGAATAGGTGACACTTCCGGATCGGGAACCTTCTTCAGACTCAATTAGGGAACTGTTGCGAAAGGAGGTGAATTGAGTGTAGGTACCTGAAATTCGAGATGGAATAACACTGAATCAGCTGGTCTTTAGTTTACAGATGATTTCAATTAAAAATGACACCTCATTTTAGTGACAAGGTGGTATGGTTATTAAACAGTTCTAATTGCTCTTGTAAATATCAAGTACTCTCATGCCATCTACAACGTGGGCCAAACGAACTGGAGCCTCTCTCTGTCGGAACAACCTAGTTGAACAAATCAGTAATTTGTGAATTCAAATTTGGAAGAAGCATGCTGGAAACCATTCATAGAGAGATTTTGTAATCATCTTGAACAATCTAATCCAAGACCTTGGATTAGTTTGTTACTGTCCTAGCCAGCAACTGAGGTAACCTGTTACTGGCCCTGATCTGTCCTGGCCTTTTCTCGCTACCTGCTCCCCCCCTACAATCAGTCTGAAGCAGGGTCCCGACCCGAAATGTCTCCTATCCATTTTCTCCAGAGCTGCTGCCTGATCCACTGAGTTATCCCAGCACTGTGTGTCTATTTTTAGTATAAACCAGATCTGCTGCTTAATTTTATTACATTTAATCCAAGACCTCAGATCACTAGTACAGGCCTTACCCACATTATTCTTTACCGCACGCTGAAAGTAATTTGAATCATTGAAACTTGTGTCTGTACAGGAAATGCGTGTGAGTAACCAAGGAAGTTCAGGTTATTTGAGTACTAAACCTAAAAAGGGGACACCAAGGGAAGATTGAAAACAGGACCAAAACTATTGCTGAAATTCAGATCTGTGTAGATCAACAGAGATTGCCATCTATTCATTTATTGATTCACAGGACAATGATGAATAAGCTGGGTCAATATTTATTGTCCTTCCAAGCTTCTCCTGCACTGGCTGCCTTTAGACGTTAGTCTTTAGACTTTAGAGATACAGTGCGGAAAACAGGCCCTTCGGCCCACCGAGCCTACGCTGACTCCATACACTAGCACTATCCTAAACATTGGGGACAATTTCCTATTTTGCTGAAGCCACTTAACCTACAGCCCTGCACGTCTTTGGAGTGTTGGGGGAAACCGGAGCACCTGGAGAAAATCAATGTGGTCACAGGGAGAATGTACAAACTACGTATAGACAGCACCCGTAGTCAGGATCGAACCTGGGTCTCTGGCGCTGTAAGGCAGCAACTCTACCGCTGCACCACTGTGCCTTGTTGTGCTATTTCAGAGGGCAGTTAGCAGTTATCCATATTGCTAATAGCCCTGTCCCATGGTACGAGTTCATTCCAAGAGCTCTCCCGAGTTTTAAAAAAATCAAACTCGTGGTAAGCACGGAGAATGAACGTAGCAGGTACGTCGGAGCTCGGGACGTCTCTTAGCGCTAACGGCAGTTACTCGGGAAGACTCGCTAACGGCAGCTAAGCACGGGAAGACTCGTGAAGATTTTTCAACATGTTGAAAAATGTCCACGAGAGCCCCGAGTACCAATGAGTGGCCATTACCGTAAATCTCCGAGTTCGAATCAGGGCAAACTCGGGAGAGCTCTTGGAATTAACTCGTACCATGGGACAGGGCTTTAAGAGTCTGTAGTTCTCTGCCTCAGAGGGTGGTGGAGGCCGGTTCTCTGGATACTTTCAAGAGAGAGCAGGATAGGGCTCTTAAAGATAGCGGAGTCAAGGGATATGGGGAGAAGGCAGGAACGGGGTACTGATTAGGGATGATCAGCCATAATCACATTGAATGGCGGTGCTGGCTCGAAGGGCCAAATGGCCTACTCCTGTACCTATTGTCTTTTGTCTATTGTCTATTGTAGTTAGATATTGGCTAGATTGTTTAAGGATGGCAAATTTCTATCCCTGGATTACATTAGTGAATAAGATGGGTTTTTACGACAATCTGTCAGCTTCACGGTCACACGTACTGATGCTAACATTTTTTAATGCTAAATTAATTTAAATTGTTGAATTTGATTTCCCAAGTTGCCCTGGTAGAATGCAAGATCATGCAGTTAATCCAGCTTAACCTCTGTGTTACTATACTTTGCATCAAAATGAGGTGCTTATATCATTATTGTTAATTCCATGTTACAAGATCTTGAGTTTGGTTTATTTTGTTTTCACATTAAGATTAGCCTGGATTGAATTTAAAAGTATGGCATAAATCACATGTTCTTATATAGTCAGTTATATTATTTTAACAAGAAAAATGATCTCAAATTAGACTGTATTCTGACAACTGCACACAAATTTATTGCACAGTTAAGGCCCTGTCCCATGGGCAGGCGGTTACAGGCGGTAAGCGCAGCGTAGCAGGAAGTGGGGACCGCGCGGCTGCCGCGTGGGTGCCACCGTACGGCCTGTCCCACGAGCATGCAAATGCATGCGGCGAGCGCGGCGTCCAGGCGGTGCTCGCGGCGTCCAGGCGGTGCTCACGGCGAAGAGGCGGCAGCGGGGCGACAGGCCGTTGCCGCACAAGATTTTTGGACAGTGTCAGTTTTTCTGAGCACCGCGCGGTGTCGGGACCAACTACATACGGTTCCGGCGATCTGCGTGGGACCGACCCCGCGGGCCCCGAGCGGTCCCCTATCGGTCCACGCGCGGTCCCCACTTCCTGCTACGCCGCGCTTCACCGCCTGCCCGTGGGACAGGGCCATTACCTGAATCACCATCTTAATCATGTTTATTTGCTACATATATGAAACACAAGAGATTGTCCGAGAGTCTTACCAACGTCTGCAGATGCACAGTAGAAAGCATCCTATCAGGATGCACCACAGCTTGATCTGGTAACTGTTCTGCCCAAAACCACAGGATATTGTTGAGAGTTGTGGATGTGGCCCAGTCCATCACACAAACCAGCTTCCCCATCATTGACTCCATCTACACTTCACACTGCCTTAGGAAAGCAGCCAACGTAATCTAGGACCATTTTCACCCTGGTCATTCCCTCTTCTCCCTTAACCCTTCGGGCAGCAGGTATAAAAGCTTGATAGCACGTATCACCAGATTCAGGAGCAGCTTCTTCCCCGTAGTTATCTGACTACTGAACGGTCTAATTATAAGCTAGAATGTGGTCCTGATCTTCCTACCCTAACTTATAGCGGACCTTAGACTTTTTCTCTTCTACTGTAACGTTATAATGCTGTAACACACTCCTCTGTACTTTTCTGTTGTTGCATTGCCTATTGTGCACATGTATGATTTGATGGTACTCACGTCTGGTAAGATTTGACTGGATAACACAATAACAAAGCTTTCCAATGAATCTTGGTACAAGTAACAATAATAGACTAACAACATATAAGTACATATGAATACCAGTGGTTGAGATTCTAGATGAAATAATTAAATTCCTGAAATCATACTTATTTATTTACTGGAAATAAAAGTAACATGATACTAATCTTACAGGATATATTTCTATCCTACAATTCCCGTTCTCCACATTTTATACTGAAATGTCTGAACCATTTGTACATCCTTACAGAAAATGAAACTTCTTTGCCAAATCTGCAAACTAAGCAGAAGATTTATGGACTGTGAGACAAGTTAAGGAGATAGCAAAGCTAATATGCAGAGAGTGAAAAATGTTTATTCAAACCGAGAAGTTAAACTTTCAAAAGGTGGATTTTAGCTCGACTATGTTCAAGCCTTTTGCAACAATACACATCACTTAAGGGTTCAAATATTCAGTAAATACCATTAATGCTACTTTACAAAATTATACTAAAAAATACTTTGAAGTTTGCCAATGAAAATCCTAGTTGTATTGCTAATTATAATCCTGTTAGATAGTAAAGGCATAGAGACATAGAGTCATAGTCATACAGTATGGAAACAGGCGCTTCAGCCAAATTTACCATGGCGACCACAATGTCCC
>CM075982.1:43894581-43917081 GCA_038087875.1 Malacoraja senta | reverse complement strand
TCATGATTGCTGCCTATTTATAATGGAAGCATTTGAAAGAAGGATTGACACAGAGAAAAGTGTTTCTCGATCCCCATTAATGTTATCCTGTCTTGTATGCAGGAAATATGTGGACAGGTGTAAATAGAAAGCATTAAAGATTTATCAGAGCATCTGCTGATGATATTATCAAGTTGTTTATTATTACAATAGGTAATGCTTAAGCGAACCTGTTATCACCCATAAAACTCCATCAAGCTGCGCTGGTCCCCGTACGTGTACATCTGGTGTTTTTCAGATGTCTTCATTTATAAACTATCCATCATACCAGTGGCAGCGGCCACAAAACAGCCGCTCCGGCACTTTTCAGATTGCTCAGCTGTGGAGCTCAGCTCTCTCTCCTGCGAGAGCACAAAAGTGCTGGGAGCGTAGCTACACCAACAGCGTTACTTCCCGAGAGGAATCCCAGACTCCGACCTTCTTCAGCTGGGGTGTGACTGACCGCTTCTCTCTAGACATGGCTCCCAACTAACAGGGGGCCCGGGGTCGCTCTTAACCCTCAACAGTGGCAGTTGCTGAAGTCAAAAGAGGCTTTCAGTATCAACGTCACTAGGTTTGTGTTTGTTGAGGGTGTGAAAGGCAACGGGACAAACCTGAAAGAGCATCAATACTTATTTATGTTCCTATTCTAAGTATAAAGTTTCAGTACGTCAAATTACAATATAAATGCAAGCTTTTGCTTGTATACGTTAACATCCAATCACCTCCATATTTTTAATACCATTAATATTGCCAAGTCCCAGCATCAGCAATATCAACAGAGGTGAGAAGTGGAAAATTGTGTTGCAGTTTCTAGATGGAGATCTCAACTCTGCAAATGGCTGGCATGGACAGAGTGGGCCGAAAGGCCTGTCTCCGTTCTGTATCTTTCAATGATTCCATGACTAAGTGATTTTCCCTAGACTCCTCAAAAATTCCCCCACTCTGCTTTAATGGGGGAATCACAGCAATGCTTATGAATTTCAACATCATCCTGGCCAGAGATATTGCTTGATTGATTTAAGCACAATGAGACCTCTATTCATTGCCCACTATCCATTACTGATGTGCTGAGAAGGGCATTTTAGTTTTAGAGATACAGTGTGGAAATTGGGCCTTAGGCCCACTGAGTCTGCTCCAACCATTGATTATCCTTACACTAGTTCTATCCTAAACACTAGGGACTATTTACCAAACCCAATTACCTCACCAATCTGCACATCTTTGGAATGTGGGGAGAAAATCCGGGACATCCAGAGAAAACCCGCATGGTCACAGGGAGAATGTACATACTCCACACAGATAACACCTGTAGTCAGGATCGAACCCAGGTCTCTGGCACTGTGAGGCAACAACTCTACCCCTGCGCCACCCTTACATAAACAATGCCTCTCTCCCTAGCACCTTCGACCACTCAGAAAGACAATAGCAGCAATGTTGTGTAAACATCGTCATGATTGGCATGTTTAGTTTAACTTAGAGATACAGTGGCCCACCAAGTCTGCGGCGACCAGCGATCCCCGTACACTAGTACTATCCTATACACTAGGGACAATTAACAATTTACTGAAGCCAATTAACCAACCAAAACCGCAAGTCTTTGGATTGTAGAGGAAACTGGAGCACTGGGAGAAAATCCACACAGTCACAATTTGGGTCAGGACTCTTCTTAAGACTATAGTGTAGTCTAAAGAAGTGTCCCGACCCAAAACGTCACCTATCCATGTCTCCACAATTGCTGCCTGACCTGTTGAGTTACACCAGCACTTTGTGTTTTACTCAAGATCCCAGCACCTGCAGTTCCCTTTGTCCCCTCCACCAACGTATCCATATATTAGAAGAGCTGGCAATCATCAAATTGCACTTTGTGGGATCCTGCTAAGTAAAAATTCCCTTCAAAATATTGTTGGCAATATTTCAATGTAATTAATTGCCAGTGAAGTTATGCAAAAAATTAAGAAATGTGATCAAATGCTACATAAATTCAGTTATTTTAGTTCAAGGGGCAAGTAACCTTTCTTTAGACTTTAGACTTTAGAGATACAGCACGGATATAGCATGGGCCTTTCGGCTCACTGAGTCCGCGCCGACAAGCGATCACCCCATATACCAGAATTATCCTACAAACTTGGGGCAAGTTACAATTTTACCAAAGCCAATTAACCTACAAACGTGCATATGTATGGAGTGTGGGAGGAAACCGGAGCACCCAGAGAAAACCAACCTGGTCACAGGGAGAACGTACAAACTCCATACAGACAGCACCCATAGTCAGGATCGAACCCAGGTCTCTGGCACTGTATGGCAGCCGTTCTACTACTGTGGCACTATGCCGCTATCTCTAGGCATCCAACACTGCATTTCAAAATATTTCCAAGGACGCAGCCTATTGGAATTACTGCCGTCTTTCATTCCCTTTTTCACTCCTTAGAATTAATTAAACCTCACATTGGTTAACTCTGATGGTTTGCATGTGGGAAATTAATTCTTAGCTCTTCAACTTAGCTCTTGGTCACCACAGTGGCGCAGCAGTAGAGCTACTGCCTCACAGTGCCAGAGGCCCGATTATGGATGCTGTTTGTACAGAGTTTGCACGCTCTCCCTGTGACCACGTGGGTGCTCCAGTTTCTTCTCACAACCCAAAGTGGAGAAGGTATGTAGATTCATTTGCTACAGTAAAATTGAATAAATTGTCTCTAGCGTGTAGGATAATGCTAGTGTACGGGGTGATCGCTGGTCGGCACGGATTCAGTGGGCCGAAAGGCCTGTTTTCACTAAACTATGTCTAAACATATACCTATAAAGTAAGAAAGGAGAATTTTTAACCCTTTAGCCAGGAACACAGATACAATTTTGAATCAAGCAGCGCTGAAAGTGACAAACGTAAAAATATTTAATGAGATTAACATCTCATCAGTTCATAAGTTATAGGGTCAGAATTAGGCCATTAGGCTCATGAAGTCTACTCCACCATTCAATCATGGCTGATCTATCTTTCCCTCCCAACCCCATTCTCCCCATAACCCCGAACAACTTTACTAATCAAGAATCTGTCAATCCCCACCTTAAAAATATCCATTGACGGCCTCCACAGCCGTCCGTGGCAATGAATTCCACAGGTTCACAATCCTCTCACATTGTTGCAGCTGGTTGGGATCAGATGAGAATTTAAAACTAACACCAGTACAAAGTGAATGGGTTATTTCAACTCTGCAGAACTGCATCACAGCACACAGAATCCTCGAGGGCGGAAAACAACTTCTCACCAACCTCAGATACCAAGCAGTGCAAAGCAGAACAAGGGATGAGCGGTTCAAATGAGGCTCAGATTGACATGATTTAGCACCATCCAATCTTTCATCTTTTCACCCCAGTAATGAGCAATGCTGTGTCTCATTGCTGTGGCCTTCTTCTATTAAATCAAGAAGAGGAGTAATGTCAGAATCTTCTTTGAATGCAATCCAAGAGGACCTGTAGCCATTATCAGAGGCATGATTATTGATTTGATACAAGGAACTGCAGATGCTGGTTTGCAAAAAAAAAGACACAATGTGCTGGAGTAATTCAGTCTGAAGAAGGGTCCCAACCCAAAACGTGTTGGGTCGAAGCTGACTGACTCATTGAGTTACTCCAGCACTATGTAATTATTGACTGATTCATTCATTCATTCATTGAAAGATAGAACAAGAAAACAGGCCCTTCGGCCCACTGCGTCCATGCCGACCACTGATCACCTGTTCAGAATAGTTCAATGTTATCCCACTTTTCATTCACTTTGCAGAGGCCAATTAATCTACAAACCCACACCTCTGTGATGTGGGAGGAAACCAGAGCATGCGGAGGAATCCCACGTCATCACAGGGAGAACTTGCAAACTCCACAACGACAACATCCGAGGTTAGGATCAAATTTGAGTCACAGGTGCTATGAGGCAATGGCTCAACCAGCAATTAACCCCTTGATTCGGAATGCTGAGGATCTGATTTGTAAAATTCATCCTTACACGGTTCATTGTTTCAATTGTTGTGATTTTTTTTCACGAGTTATTGTTCGCTTAGGTTAGATGTTTAAGAAGGAACTGCAGATGCTGGAAAATCGAAGGTAGACAAAAATACTGGAGAAACTTCGCTTAGGTTAGGTTCGTTTTGATTCCTGTATTGGTCTGAATTTAACTATACGATATATGTGTTGTATCATTTGAAGCTTAAAGTTGTCTCTATTCTGCTAATTCCAAAGTAAAGGTACATGTTCCATGTATTTTATCTTAGGGAGAGCAACAGTGAAAGTCTCCAAGGATGATGGAAGTGTCAGTCAGGGAATTGGATAAGATTTGAGGGAAAATAGTACACTACAGGTGCAGGTTAGTTACAGTAGGCATCATGTTCAGTATGGACACTGTGGGCCAAAAAGCCTGTGCCTGATCTGTACTGTCCTATGAGGAAGGAGCAGAGGAATGCTGCAGAATGGGTTGCTCTTCAGGGATCAGCGAAGACATCATGTGACGAACAGCCTCCTGGGCATGAGCACCTCTATAAATATAACTCCACAACTAGAGGTAAATGTGCAAGACCTGAACCTCAGTCACTCAGTGCTTGCATTACATGATAGAACATGAGAGTTGCTGGGACAGCCTGTTGGTGCTTATAGGAGGTCTATAATCTAAGGTTCATTGTTGCAAGTAATATAGCAACTTGCCTCACAAACTGCAATCATTGTTTGTTCTGACCCAAGACAACAACTGTATAACTGTAGGGCTGGGTAGCTAAGAGTAAAGTTCCTTGTTTCTCCACTCTGTTTAATTCTTCGACCATAGTTGGGCCTGTATACAGATTCCTCTGTCCTTGCTCCCCGCCCCATCAACAGGCACACGCTCACTATCAGCCAAGACAGGGTGGCACAGTGGCAAAGCTGGTAGAGTCACTGCCTCACAACGCCAGAGACCCAGGTTCGATCCTGACCTTGGGTGCTGCCTGGGTGGAGTTTGCAGATACCCGCTGTGACCGCATGGGTTTCCTCCAGGCACTCCAGTTTCCTCCCATGTCCCAAAGTCGTGTGAGTTTGTTTGTTTATTTATTGGCCTCTGTAAATTGCTCCTAGTGTGTAGGGAGTGGATGAGAAAGTGGGATAACACAAAACTAGCACGAACAAACGATCAATGGCCATCGTGGACTCAATGGGCTGAAGGGCCTATTTCCATGCTGTATCTCTGAACTAATCTAAGACCTAGTCACAGTGCTCCAGAGTAATGTATGAAATACCCATGTGAGAGATTATGCAGTTGCCAAGCCTTTGCAGTTGCCACAGGCAATATCTGTATTTCTGATTTACATCAAATAATTAACAGGACCCGTTCAAGAGCAGCAGTGGTGTGTAGGAGGCTTGGCAGATAAGCCCAGCAATATGGCCAGTATACAGTGAGCAACTCTCTGTGCAGCTTCCCAATTCTGAGTGTTGTCAAGGGGATTACGTTGCTTTGCAGTCTGTAGCGGGTGACTCAAAGTCAGCGCATAAAACACAGTATCCCCCCCAAAAAATACAGTGACATAATGGTAGAGTTGCTGCCTAATACAGCGCCAGAGATCCAGGTTCGATCCTGACCACAGGTACTCTCCGTATGGAGTTTTTACGTTCTCCCCGTGACCTGCGTTGGTTTTCTTTGTGTGCTCCGGTTTCCTCCCACACTCCAAAGGCATACAGATTTGTGGGCTAATTAGCTTGGCATAATTGTAAATTGTCCCCTGTGTGTGTAGGATAGTGTTGATGTATGGGGATCGCTGGTCGGTGCGGATTCAGTGGGCTGAAAGGCCTGTTTCCACACTGTATCTCCAAACTAAACGGAACTAAAAACATTTATTTAATTTTATGGTACTTACCTCTTTCATTAGATATCAGTAAGAGACGTCACATCATATGATTCGCACTACATTGTAGCTCCTTCAATGGAATTTGTAATTAAATCTTTGCTTTGTTTTGCATTGATTCATTCCAGAATAGAGAACTCTGTCATCTGTCACATGTGGTGTGACACTCTGCTGGCCCACTCACCATTCACACTTGCACTCAGTATTTCACACTCACACTTTACATTACCAGAATTCACACAGTCACTATGCGGTAGTCTGACACTCATGATGTACTTTTAATAGAGTGGTGCAACACTGACCACATCCTCAATTACACATCGAAAGTTCATAAGTTCATAAGACAGAGGACCAGAATTAGGCCATTGGGCCCATCAACTCTACACTGCCTTGGCTGAGCTATCTTTGCCTCTCAACTCCATTCTTCTGTCTTCCCCCCATAAACTTTGACACCCTTATTAATCAAGAATCTCTGCTTTTAAAAATGCCCAGTGACTTGGCCTCCACAGCTATTAAGTGGCAATGAATTCCAGAGATTCACCACCATCTGGCTGAAGAAATTCCACCTCATCTCCATTCTAAGTCCTTTTATTCTGAAGCTGTGCCCTCAGGTCCTAGACTCTCCCACTAGTGGAAACATCCTCTCCGCATACAGATTTCTTCCCGGTGATATCCTTGTCAATCACCCAGCAGTCACAAAGTATCTGGTGAACTTTGCTACATTGAGAATTAAACAATGCAGAGAAAACATGAGTAAAAAGCATTGGATCAACTCATCAGGTTGGGGTGGATCTCAGGAGAACATGGATAGGTGACAGTTCGGGTCCGGACCTTTCTTCAGACTGATTGTAATAGGAGAAAGATGAAAGAGAAATGAGGGTGGGTCAAAGCCAGGCAAGTAATAGGTGCAGATAGACACAAAATGCTGGAGTCAATCAGCAGGACCGGCAGCATCTCCGAAGAGAAGGAATGGGTGACGTTTTAAGTTGAGAACCTTTCCTCAGACCCGTTTACTCCAACACTTTGTGTTTTTTGCTCAGGATTCGGACATCTGCAGTTCCTTGTGTCTACCAGAGAAGACATGACTTGCTTTGATATAGCACCTTCCATAACCCCAGAATGTGCATCCAAGTGCAGTCACTGTCATAATCTGAGGAATGCATTGAATGCCTATTTGCATGCAGTGGGATCTCATAAGTAGCAATAAGATTATTGTTGGCAATGTGCTTTGGCTAAACAAGTCCTGGAGTAGCTCAGCGGGTCAGGCAGCATCCCTGGGGAAAGTGGATAGGTGACGTTTTGGGTTGGGGCCTTTCTTCAGTCTAAGGGTCCTGACCTGATACATAACCCAACCTTGTTCTCCAGCGATGTTGCCTGACCCCCTGAGTTACTCGAGTACTTTGTGCCTTTTCATTGTAAACCAGTTTCTTCTATATATTCAGCTTTTATATGTATTATAAACTGTAATTTCAAGAAAGGCAATCTCACATGACTGATCAGAGGCAATTTTAGAATATAAGACCATATGGTCAATATTATATCTTTATCTTATTAATACTCCATGGTATATGATTCTTTCTCTATATTTCAAAATGATATGCATTGAAATGCAAGATTAATCACTCATTCATTACAATACAAATGTGTTTAAATGATCACATGTAAACACACACACAAAGTAAAGATAATCACTGGGAGTTCCCTGAGATCCTTCAGGGAAGATATTCTGTCATACTTACCCAGTATGTGTCATGAATGAATCCAGGCCCATCACAGCACAGTGGACGGCACAGTGGCACAGCAGTAGAGTTGCTGCCTTACAGCATCAGAGACCCGGGTTCAATCCTGATTACTGGTGCTGTCCGTGTGGAGTTAGTACGTTCTTCCTGTGACCACGTGGTTATTCTGCGAGTGCTCCGGTTTCCTCCCGCACTCCAAAGACGTCCAGGTTTGTAGGTTAATTGGCTTCGGTAAAATTGTTAATTGGCTCTAGTGTGTAGGATAGTGCTAGTGTACGGGGTGATTGTATTGCTGATCGATGTGGACCAGGTGAGCCAAAGGGCCTGTTTCCACACTATCTCTAAAGACTAAAGTCAATGAACTTGATTCAACTGCCTCCTTAG
Organism: Malacoraja senta; assembly: GCA_038087875.1. Classification (NCBI taxonomy): domain Eukaryota; kingdom Metazoa; phylum Chordata; class Chondrichthyes; order Rajiformes; family Rajidae; genus Malacoraja; species Malacoraja senta. The sequence continues at coordinate 43,909,079 of CM075982.1, read as the reverse complement.
TTCATCGGGATTAGGAATAAATGCTGGATTTTGGCAATGACATAGCATTCCATAAATGAATATATCTGAAAAAAATCCTTAACGTAGATCAAAATAATAATCACAGAATTAACATTTTCAGTTGATGGCAAAAGGATATTGACCCAAAATGTCAACTCTATTCCTTCCCCTTTTGATGCTGCCTGACCTGCTCAGTAACTCCAGCATTTTCGGAATTTAATTTCCTCATTGTGAATTTACCTGAAGCTTTAAGGCAAGCATGAGACGTTTGAATATAGACAAAGGGTGGAACTGTCACCAATTCACACCCAGGACAGGTTATCGATAGTTATTCTTCAGAGACCAGGTTATCTACAAATCCCATTGAATAACATTGACATAAGGTCTTGACCTACTGATGAGCAATGACGAGCTTGTTCTGGCACTTTTTGGATATTTTCCACATTTACCGTGAATGAATAATAAATAGAAACCAAGTTTACATTGAAGGAATTTATAAATTGGTTTGCAGATTCGCCTTAAGTACAATCACTGCTGTGTATTCAAAGGGATTAAGCATTCAAGTTTAGGATAAGAGTCAAAGACATGATTGAAACGCATGGCATAAGGGCAGCACCGTGGCACAGCGGTAGAGTTGCTGTCTTACAGCGCCAGGGACCCGGGTTCGATTCTGACTACGGATGCATCTGTATGGAGTGTGCGCATTATCGCTGCGCCGCGTGGATTTCCTCCGGATTATACGGTTTCCTCCCACATTCCAAAGACGTGCAGGTTTGTAGGTTATTTGGACTGTAAATTGTCATTAGTAAAGTGCCTAGGATAGAACTAGTGTACGGGTGATTGTTGGTCGGCAAGGATTCGGTGGACTGCAGGGCCTGTTTCCACACTGCATCTCTAAAACTACAACTCTAAAACTAAATGAAATTGCAATGCCATATCCAAATGCAATAAACACTGTTGCCAATCAATTAATAATTGATTGCAAATGCGTTCATCATTGCATGCAAACTTCAGCCTAGAAATTCTAGTTACAAGGATCTGCATGGGTTGGTTTACGAAAATAGACACAAAGTGCTGGAGTAACATAGCAGGTCCAGTGGCACCTCTGGAGAATATTGATAGGTGGCATTTTGGGTTGGGACCCCTCTTTAGAATAGATATTCTTCAGTGTGTAAAAATGCACTTTGAGGCACCAGAACAGGTTTGATTTAGTTCCAGAGAGCAGTCCAATAGAATAGAATGCTATTTATTGTCATTCAAACCTAGGCTTGAACGAAATATCATTACTACAGTTTTTTACATTACAAAAAAACCCAAGACCCACACTTAACACAGTTTACATAAACATCCATCACAGTGAGTCTCCAACATCTCCTCACTGTGATGGAAGGCAAAGTCTTATCTCTTCCCTTTATTCTTCACCCGCGGTCCAGCAGTCCAACTGCAGCGTCTAGGCGAACTGGGGCTCCGGTGTTAAAGCCCCCGGCGGACGATGGTAAGTCCTGTGGCCGTTTAGCCACGCCGGGCGATGCCAGGCCCCGGCTCCGTGTCCTTCAACCCCCGCGGTTCAAGCAGTCCAACCCGCAGTCCAACTGCAGCGTCTAGGCGAACTGGGGCTCCGATGTTAGAGCCCCCGGCAGACGATGGTAAGTCCCGTGGCCGCCAACCCGCGCCTTGCTCCGTGTCCTCCAAACCTCGCGATTCCAGCGGGAGAAGTTGCCGTTGCGGGAGCTCCGAAAAGCCGTCTCCCACCAGTGACCTGAAGCTCCCGATGTTCCTGTCCACCGGGCCCGCAGCCGGAGCTTCCGAAACTCCAAAGTCGGGTCGCAGCCGAGCGCCACCACAGCTCTCCCCGCTCCAAATCCGGCCAGCTCCGCAATATCAGGTCCCAGGCTCCGCGACTGGAGCCCTCAGGTTGGTCCCGGCCGGAGGCCGCCGCCGGCTCCACAATGTTAGGCCCAACGACATCGGAGATCCAACAGGGAAAAAGTCGGGTCTCCGTACAGGGAAGAGATTAACGGTTTCCCCAACATCCCCCCCTCCACCCCCCACATATACACAGCTAAAAAATAATAAAAACTAAGCTCAGGACATACATTTAACAAGACAAAAATTTAAAAAAAGATGAACGACTGTAGTTGAGCCGCTGCCGTTGGGCGCCGCCACTCCCACACGCCGCCACTCCCACACGCCGCCACTCCAATATGTAGTATATAAACATAGAAACATAGAAAAATAGGTGCAGGAGTAGGCCATTCGGCCCTTCGAGCCAGCACCGGCACCGCGGTCTCGATGCCTCCCAGATCGCCGCGGAGAAGCCCGGGTCGGGGCCCGGCCGGGGCCTCGCGGGTCGGAGTCCGGGTCGGGCGAAGCGGCTGACGGAGCCCACGGCTGGGTCCCGGGTCGGCACTACGGTGGCGAGAACTGGGGCGTCGATAGCGTGAGGCCTCGGCAGCGGTGAGGCCTCAGCGGTGGCGGTGAAGCCTCGCGACATTGGGACCTCGGCAGCGGTGAAGCCTTGCAGTGGCAGTGATCCCACGTGGGTCAACCCACGGTCGATGATCGATGGGAACGTGGAGGACCGCTGTGAGGGGGGAGGGGAAGAACAATGGAGGACTCGGTGTGGGGGGGCCACCGTGAGGGAGGTGGGGGGAGGACAATGGGAGGGGAGACAAAGGGGGATCCGGCGTGGGGGATCTGTTTGGGGGGGACAAAAGAGGGAGCCGGCGTGCTTTGTAACTTTGTCAACACTGTAGGTGGCTGCTATTTGTATACATTGTGTATGCAAGCAAAGAATGTCACTGTGCCTAGTCACATGTGACAATAAAGTATTCCTATTCCTATTCCAATATGATCATGGCTGATCATCTAAACTTAGTACCCCGTTCCTGCTTTTTCCCCATATTCCTTGATTCCTTTAGCCCTAAGAGCTAAATGTAACTCTCTCTTGAAAACATCGTTAATTGGCCTCCACTGCCTTCTGTGGCAGAGATTTCCACAGATTCACAACTCTCTGGGTGAAGAAGTTTTTCCTCATCTCAGTCCTAAATGGCCGACCCCTTATTCTTAAACTGTGACCCCCGGTTCTGGACTCCCCCAACATTGGGAACATTTTTCCTGCATCTAGCCTGTCCAATCGTTTACGAATTTTATATGTTTCTATAAGAATCCCTCTCATCCTTCTAAATTCCAGTGAATACAAGCCCAGTCGACCCATTCTTTCATCATATGTCAGTCCCACCATCCCGGGAATTCACCTGGTGAACCTACGATGTACTCCCTCAATAGCAATAATGTCCTTCCTCAAATTATGAGACCAAATTGCACACAATACTCCAGGTGCGGTCTCATTAGGGCCTTGTACAACTGCAGTAGGAGCTCCTTGCTCCGAAATTCAAATCCTCTCGCAATGAAGGGCAACATGCCATTAACTTTCTTCACTGCCTGTTGTACCTGCATGCTTACTTTCAGTGACTGATGTACAAGCATGCCCAGGTCTTGTTGCATCTTCCCTTTTCCTAATCTGACACCATTCAGATAATAATCTGCTTCCTGTTCTTGCCACCAAAGTGGATAACCTCACATTTATTCACATTATACTGCATCTGCCATGCATCTAGCCACTCACCCATGCATCTATCCACGTCACCCTGGAGCCCCATAGCATGTTCATCGCAGCTCACACTGCCACTTAACTTTGTGTCATCTGCAAACTTGTGATGTCACATTTAATTCCCTCGTCTAAATCGTTAATATATATTGTATATATAAAGACCTGTTCTAGCTAACAAAGCCTGCTCTATGCACCAACTATAGACACAAAATACTGGAGTAACAGTGGGACAGGCAGCATCTCTGGATAGGAGGAATGGGTGACGTTTTGGGTCAAGAACTCAGCGGGACAGGCAGCCTCTCTGGATAGAAGAAACGGGTGACGTTTCGGGTCGAGACCCTTCTGCTCGACCCAAAACTTCACTCATTCCTTCTATCCGGAGATGCTGTCTGTCTCGCATTTTGTGTCTATCTTCGGTGTATAAAGGCATCTGCAGTTCCTTCCTACACATTTTGTATGCAGCAACTATGTATTTGCATTTTAAAAAAGGAGAGTTTCACCATTCGTGCCCGATAACAACAGTCGACTTAAACTGAGATGTCAAAGACCTGTTTGAATGAAATTAAATATCTGTTGTACTTTTAAAAGAAAGTTAGTTTTCCCTTTTGAATATCTCTCCCACAATCAAAATAGGATTAAGTGAATCTTCTGTCTAAGAAGGGTCTCGACCCAAAACGTCACCCATTCCTTCTCTCCAGAGATGCTGCCTGTCACGCTGAGTTATTCCAACATTTTGTGTCTTAACATTTTAAATGAATATTCGTCTCAGACCAGATGCCAGACCAGACTCGAGGTCAAAACTCAAAACGCAACAATCCTTTTGCCTCCACAAATGCTGCTTGACTTGCTGAGTTCCTCCAGTAAAAAGACACAAAGTACTGGAGTAACTCAGAGGGTCAGGTAGCATCTCTGGAGAAAATGGGTAAGTACAGCATACAGCAAAGCATACCACTCAGGACCTTTAACTAGTTCCACTCTCTCATTAAACTATAGTTTAGTGCCTCTAGCCTCGACTTTTAGACTTTTATATCCTTGGAACAAAACTGACCATCCACCTTATGCTTTTATAAATCCCTATAAGGTCACCTCTCAACCTTCCCTCCTGGGAAAACAGTCCCAGACTATCCACTCTCTCCCCATGCCTCATGTCGGTTAGATCCAGCTAACATCCATGTGAATCCTTTCTGCGCTTCCTTTGGCCTAACCACATCCTTCCTATTGTATGGTGACCAGAACTGCGCACAATATTCTAGATGCGGTCTGACCAACATCCTATATAGCTGTAACATAAATTCTGGTAATCAGTGCCTCATCTGATGAAGGCTAGCCATATACTTACTTTCACCATTTTGTCTACCTGTGTCACCACTTTAAGGGAACTATGTACTTACACACCTTGGTCTCCCTGTTCTGCAACACTACCAAGGATCCTGTCATTTACTATATAAGTCCTGTCCTGGCTTATCTTCCCAAAATGTGTCAGTTTATATTCTCTGAGTTAAATTCCATCTGCCATTCCTTTGCCCATCTTTTCAGATGATCTTGATCCTGTTTAACCTCAGACAATCTTTGTAGCATTCAACGGAACATTCATGATATCCCAAGCATCTGCAATACATACGATCCATAAAATGCATTGTAGTTATGTACCAAGTTTACTCTGACATCACAACTCAAACCCTGAACTCTTTCTTTAGGAATGAAAAGGGCAGAAGGTGCATGGAATCACCACCCCTTACAGGTTCCCTCCCAAGTCACATATCACCTAAACTTGGAGATATACCACTGTTCTCCTACATTATCACCAGATCTAATTCCTAGATCTCTCTCCCAAAAGGCATTATTGTTTAGCTTAGAGAAACAGCGTAGAAACAGGTCCTTCGTCCCACCGAGTTCATGCTGACCAATGATCCCCCATTACGCTAGTTCTATCCTACACATGAGGGACAATTTACAGAGCCCAATTAAACCACAAACCTGCATGTCTTTGGAGCATGGGAGGAACCTGGAGCACTCAAAAAAAAAACACGGATCACAGGGAGAACGTACAAACTCCATACAGACAGCACCCATAGTCAGGATCGAACCTGGGCCTCTGGCGCTGTAAGGCAGCATCTCTGCCGCTGCTCCACTGTGCTGCCCCTAAGCATTGTAGGAGCAGCCTTATTGAGAAGGACTTCAGTTATTCAAGGAGACTGTCACGTTCTCAAGGGCCTTGCCAGCAATGCCTGGATCCTAAATATCGAATAAGAAAAGCATCCTATGTCGTCCAAGCCGCAAGTAATGTTTAATGCATCCTATTGTCCCAGAATAAAGCAATTTTTCTCCTAAATGTGAATCTGATGTGAGTTACTTAACTATAGGGCCTCATTATCCTTCAGTGTGATGCATTTTAATTACTTTGAGCAATGGATGATGTTTGAAATTTGATTGCAGCATATGACATGCATGACTTAAAGGGACATGGATGATATTAACATAATGTCATTTCTCACACACTGCCACATTTTGCAACAAATTAATTGGTATCAGGCAAGCTGCCTTCTCCGTGCATACATTATGGAAATGAGGACCCAGAGGGTAGAAGAGCAAAAAATATGGCAAAACCCTCCAGGAATTGGACTTGGAATGAGGGGTTTGTCTTTGTGGGACATTTAACCCTAAATCTCCTTCACAGGCAATGAATCTGTCTGTACAAATTACTCACCCACTCATCCATCTGTTTCAATGAATACAGTCCTCTCTAACCCCACTTTTTCCCATCAGCATTGAAATGTCGATTATAGGAGTGTGCAATAGATATTTCTTCCATTTTTATCATGCTATGTTCATGGGGCGGCAAGGTGGCACAGCGGTAGAGTTGCTGCCTTACAGCGCCAGAGACCCGGGTTCCATCCTGACTACCATGTACGTTCTCTCCTTGACCTGCGTGGGTTTTCTCCGGGTTCTCCGGTTTCCTCCCGCACTCCAAAGTCGTAGGCTAATTGTAGGCTAATTGTCTTAGTAAAGTGATAAATTGTCCCTAATGTGTGTGGGATAGTGATAACATAAGGGGATCGCTGGTCGGCACGAAGGGCCTGTTTTTGTGCTGCATCTCTAAACTAAACTAAAAAAAAATCAATTGATAGATATATCAATATAAATGGAAATATTGCCCAATAAAATAATAGAACGATTACCATCAATAAAAAGAGAAATTCTTCAGGTTATAAGTAATAGATTTGAAGAATAATTTGGCTTCTTAACACTATTCGCAACTCAGAAATGCATTACATAAATATAACTCATTTGTTTTTTTACAGGGTTCTCACTTTCTACTCTCTAACACCTTACCTTTACAATAACTTGAATTAACATTTCATGTCTTGATGAAAGGTCATTAACTTTAAACATTTACCCTCCTTCCACAAATATTCCTGGCACATTGTGTAATACCAGCAATTTTGTTTTTTTTATTTCATTCTTCCAGCAGTATTTTGCACTTGCTTCTTACAACACATAAGAAATAATAGCTGATATTCAGAAACCAAGGGAAAATAAACCCCAGAACTACTCTTTTGTTCCACTCCAATGCATTGGACCCGCTTTTAACTCGAGATAGCAGACAGATCTATGGCGGAGCTAGCTTGAATTTTATCTACAGCTGTAGAAGTGAAGATGAAGCCCAGGATAATATTAACTCCCAGGCCTCACTTAAATCCCGATTTCCCTCCTGTTATGGGCTGGAAGCTGTTTGAAAAAAAAAATATGGCCTAAAGGCACTAGCCAGCATATGATCAACTTCTGGTTCCAACCCATGGAGAACTGGAGTTCAATCTAACAAAAAAGTACTGACATTAATACTGTTCATGACTTCAGGATATCCCAAAAGCACTTTATAGGCTATAAAGTACTTTTGAAGCACTCCAGAGGAACAGCAAGTCATCCTTTGACTGAGCATATTACAGCTTTCCAGACTCACAATGGAATTCAACAATTCCAGATAATGATCATACTATTTCCCTTTTTATCTCCTGTGGACCCTTCCCGTGTGTCTTGCATTGAGTTCTATCATCTCTCATCATTTAATTTTTGCTTCACACCATCCTATCATAGGCCTTCACTTTTATTCTTTCCTTCCCCTGTTACTTTCTCTGCATCTTACATCGTGCCTTAACATTTCAACAACTCTGATAAAGGGTCGTCCATTTTCTCTCCCCCCATATGCCTCCTCACCCGTTGAGTGTTTCCAGCATTTTTATTTTGTTTTGAAAATAGCATATTTTCTAATCTTGATCTCTAATGCACACTTCGTTTTTAAAATATAGGACGTCTTGTAGTGTTCATTCAGACCAACTTCAGTTATAGCCATCCTCTTTCATTAAATTTCCAATTAATAATGAAGCATATATTTAGTCAAAGACGGAAGGAACTGCAGATGCTGGAATCTTGTGTAGAACACAAAGTGCTGGAGTAACTCAGCAGGTCAGGCAGCATCTCTGGAGGACATGGATAGGCAGGTTTATGGTCGGGACCTGTCTTCGAACCGAGCTCTTTCTTATAGATAGGAATCTAGGACACAGATAGATTACCCAAAATATCTTCTATCTATGTTCTCCAGAGATGCTGCCTGACCCACTGAGTTATTCCAGCCATTGTGTTCTACATAAATGAAGTCACTAGGCTTGTATCCTGTGGTATACATCAAGAAAAGACAGGGAGTAATTACGATAGTTTGTTCACGCTAGGGTTTCAAAAGCTATCTATTGTTAGAGCAGGAAAACCTGAAAGAAAAACATACCAGAAGTGAGTGAAATAACTTCAGCATCTCACTGTGGCTGGCTTTATTAACTTGATACAGTTACATGGGTACAAGTTCCATTTCCTGAAGTAGGGTAGCGTAGCGGTAGAGCCAGAGACCTAAGGTTTGATCCTGACTACAGGTGCTGTCTGTGTGGAGTTTGTACGTTCTCCCCGTGACCTGCGTGGGTTTTCTCCAAGATCTTCAGTTTCCTCCCACACTCCAAAGACGTACAGGTTTGTAGGTTAATTGGCTTGGTATAATGTAAAATTGTCCCCAGTGTGTGTAGACTAGTGTTAGTGTGTGGTGATCGCTGCTCGGTGCGGACCCGATGGGCTGAAGGGTCTGTCTCCATGCTATAGCTCTCAACTAAACTAAACCAGGAAGAAGCCAAACCATTTTCATACTTCTGAATACAAAGAAATTAAGTTGACCATCTGAGGAAAATTAAAAAGTGTTAAATCTTTCAATGCAATGGATGGACACAGTTCTTATATCCTCATATAAGCACAAGGAGCTAATCATATAATTATGGAGCTAATCTTCTCATTGTAATAAAGTTACAAGGAGTTAATCTTTATCTTTTATGACATATAATAATCCTCTAATCCCAGCATAAAGGGAAATTAATTCTCTGATCCAAGAGTAATAATGATGGTTAATACCCCAATCCCAGTATAACAGTGAGGTGTTTATCCTTCAATATCAGTCTAATAACAAGAGGTTAATGCTCTCATCTCAGTGTAACAAAGAGAGGTCAATCCCCTCACCCCAGCACAATAACATAGAGTTTGTCCTTCAATATCACCATAATAACGAGAGGTTAATCCTTTCATCTAGGTATAATAATGAGGTGTATCTATGTGTCCCAGAACAATAACGGGGGTTAATCCTCTCGCCCCCGTGTAATAACCAGAGGTGGATCTACACATCCCAGTGCAATATTGAGGGGCTAATCCTTTCAAGCCACCTGTGTCATGATAAGTCAACTCCTATTCAATGGTCATTTTTTATTCCCTATATTCTGTACAAGGAAAGACAGATTTAGATTAAAGTTGGCGCAAAATATTCGCCCAGGAAAATGAGCTGGGTAATCAGGATTTTACCTTCTAGAGCTTTGGTTAAAATCTTTGATTCATTTTATGTGTTGTTGAGAATGAGTCAGATGGTGACTTTAACTCATGGCCGTTGCAGAAGGTGCCGAATTTGCTTAGGGAATGACTAATTCATTCCGATAACTCCAGGTAGGCAACACTCTCTCAAGAGTAGTGCCCCTGGACTGACCAGGGAGACCTATCCTAACAGATGGAAAAGTCCCATGGTTTTGTTCAGGAGTCCCCATTTGTAAAGGCTGGGATCAATGTTGCGGGGTGAGAACTCTTCGCTGGGCTCTGTGTTAGCTGCAGTTTGTTATTCTACCAGCTTAGATAAAATAGGTACTGTAAATCTTAACATTTATCTATTTTATGCCAGGATCACTTTTTATATGCTGATAAAGTGCGGGCGGAACGGTGGCACAACGGTAGAGTTGCCGCCTTACAGCGCCAGAGACCTGGGTTCGATCCTGATTATGGGCGATGTCTGTACAATGTTTTCACCTTCTCCCCGTGACCTTGTGTGTTTTCCCCGGCTGCTCCGGTTCCCTCCCACACTCCAAAGACGTACAGGTTTGTAGGTTAAGTTGGTTTTGGTAAACATTGCAAACTGTCCCTGGTGTATAGGATAGTGCTAGTGCACGGAGATCGCTGGTCAGAACGGACTCGGTGGGCCGATGGGCCTGTTTCTGAGTTGTATCTCTAAACTAAACTAAACTAAACAGAACACCTGAAATTTTATTCGGAAATTGATCAGCCCACTGGTTGTTCATAAACGGCATCCTATCTGACAAGCAAGATCTTTGACTGGTGCCGATATTTGGTTGAAGAAAATCTCCCTGGGAATACAGTAGCTATTTGTTTTGCTCTCACTATTGACCTCCAAATTAATTGAAACCGACCTTGTAATGTTCTACCAGCAAGGGGGGCTGTCAGAGTCTTGCAAAGCAAGCCCATCAAGTCCCACCACTCCACAACAAGCACCAGCCTCAAGACCGGCCCAATACTTTTAGAGTGCGATGCTGACAGCCCCTCTCCCCCAAAATACCCCTATCCTTATCTCCCCATGAACCATCTCTCACCCAGAAAGGTGAATTTATTCAGATTCAGGGCAGCACGGTGGGGCAGCGGTAGAGTTGCTGCCTTAGAGCGCCAGAGACCCGTGTTCAAATTTAATATGAGTTTGTCTGTATGGACTTTATACGTTCTCCCAGTGACACCGTGGATTTTCTCCAGGTGCTCCAGTGTCCACTCACACACCAAAGATTTACAGGTTTATAGGTTAATTGGCTTTGGTAAGCTGTAAAATTATCCCTAGTATGTGTAGGTTACTGCACAGGGTGAACGCTGGTCGGCATGGACATGGTTGGCCAAGGGGCCTGTTTCCTGCTGTATTTCTAAAGTGTAAAGTCTAAAGGTTGGACAGGTAATCTGTCACAAGAGTTGTAAACATAAAATATGCCTCTGGTGGAAGATGTTATAAAAATGATAATTGTATCCAAAACTTCAGATGGAGGTGGAGTAATTTTCCAAATAGATTACATGGCCTCCAAAATGTTGCGACATCCTGACTTATGGACACTCGTACATCCAAACAAGCTTCCATAAATATTTTAAATTCAAATGAGAATTAGTCATGAACGAATCTTACATGTAACCTCTCGATAACAATCAGACACAATTTTCTCGTTAGAACACAGGCTGCCAGTTTCACAGTGGGAGGCCACATACCTCCTGATTCAGGGACTGTTTCTTCCCAGCTGTTATCAGGCAACTGAACTATTATATCAACAATTAGAAAACAGTCCTGAGCTAATATCCACCACATTGGAGAACCACTGAAATCTTTAATCAGACTTTACTAGATTGTATCTTGCACTAAACATTATTCCCTTTATCATGTGTCTGTACACTGTGGATGGCTCAATTGTAATCATGTATTGTCTTTCCACTGACTGGTTAGCTCGCAACAAGAGCTTTTCACTGTACCTTGGCGCATGTGAAACTGAACTAAACTAAACTGAATTAAAGCTAAGCTAAACTAAACTAGTGAGACAGTTACTTTGGAAATGGTCAAGCAATTGTTTCCATTGATATTTGTGCAATACTCTATTAAATGATGTATCAGAAACTAATATTCAAGCCCATGAAAACCAGTCATCGAACATGGGACATCCTGATTCTATATCAGTAGCCTGCTCGGGATTGGAAAATGGAAGTGGACTTAGAAAAAAAGCTTGTGTTTCCCCCAGACATTGTGACTAAAACACTCCGGCCAGACATGGTCCTGTGGTCCACAACAACCAGGTTGGCATACGTTGTGGAATTGACAGTTCCATGGGAAGATGGTGTTCAAGAAGCTTATGAGAGGAAAAAGACCAAGTACTCTGAACTGGCAACTGAAGCTGCCCAGAATGGCTGGAAGACCAAGATTTTCCCTGTCGAAGTGGGATGCAGGGGATTTGTTGCTACATCTATGACCAGGCTATTAAAGAAAATGGGGGTGAGGGGTCGCTCCCTCCAACAAGCAATCGTCATTATCAAATTCTGCAGAAAAAAGCAGCAATTGGATTTGGATCGAAAGGAGAGATAACAATTGGGCTGCAAGATGAAGACAAAGGGTATGGAATTGAGGGGAGTGTAACTGGGACGCCAGGATCACCGTTGAGCCCTCTGGAAATGTTGTGGGCTTATCAATGAAACGTCAAAGAAGGAGGGTGCCCACCTGATGACCCCATTGACCTTTCACCACTCCAATCCCACTGCAAATAGCAAGAGTGCCGACTTACTACAGGGATTGAAATATCAAGTCCTATTAGCTCTACTACAGTAACTAGGCAGGGGAAGACAATAAATAAATGTTAAATGGTACTCGTCAACACTATCAACCACCCCACCATATTAGTGAGGTATGTTAAGTGATTCTGTGTGTTTCCCAACATGGGCAGCACAGTTCCACTGCAGTAAAGTTGCTGCCTTCCAGCGCCAGAGACTACGGGTGCTGTCTGTACGGAGTCTGTACGTTCTCCCCGTGACCTGCGTGGGTTTTCCCTGAGAGCTTTGTCTTCCTCCCACACTCCAAATACATACAGGTTTGTCGGTTAATAGGCTTGGTAAAATTGTCAATTGTCCCTAATGTGTGTAGATAGTGTTAATGTGTGTAAATGGGGATCGCTGGTCGGCATGGATTCGGTGGGCCGAAGGGCCTGTTTTCGCACTGTATCTCTAAACTAAACTAAATTAAGCCAAAGTTCATCTATAAAAGTGGAACCTTTGTAACCCGGGGATAGCCTGCATTTTAGTCTGGTCCCAACCAAAAATGACACCTATCCATTTTCTCCTGAGATACTGCCTGACTCACTGGGTTACTCCAGTGCAATGTGTCTATCTGTGGTATAAACCTGCATCTACAGTTCCTTCTTATTACTGTATTTATCTTCACCAGGCTTAATTCTGGAAATATTGTGAAGCTACACGTAACAAGAAGATCCCCACACTTCATCACCACCCTGTCTGGGTAGCATCTAAGCTTGTCCCTTCCGTACGACTTTGAGTCCTGAAAAGCGCTATATAAATAAAATCTATTATTATTATTATTATTATTATTATCCCATCCCCAGGAAAGATAACAATCTAGATTGGTAGGAATGTGGAGAACAGGAGGAGAGATCAGATTTGGCTCGGATACTCCTGCGATTGAATTGCCCAAGCAGCTGAACAGTTGAACTAAATGGCAAAGATGATATACGTGAAGAAGAGGATTTTGGACTGGGTAGAGGAGTGCTGCCAACACCTATAGAACATAGAATATGGAACAGTACAGCACAGGAACAGGCCCTTCAGCCCACAATGTCTGTGTCGAACATGAACTAGTCTCATCTGCCTGAATGTGACCCATATACCTCCAGCCCTGCATATTCATGTGCCTATCTAAAAGTATTTTAAACACTGCTGTCATCCCTGCCACCACCACCACCCCTGGCAATGCATTCAGACACTTATGGAGCCATACAATACATAGCTACAAGAATTAAGTAAATAAGATCAATTCACTGCTATTGATCTCATCCCACTCTTAACAAATGCAAAGTTTGGCCTCAGGACCATAAACCCCCTGAGATGTGATGGAAGAACACTGATTAATTAGATTACCAAACATATCTCCTCCAACCTTAGCGCTTCATGGACCATTGACCCCACAGATGTGTCCCAGGCTATTATCTCTCAAACTATCACCGATTTTATCACTTCCAGCTCATTGCCCTTCACACCTCTTATCTTAACCTTCCAAGTCTGAAGAAGGGTTCTGACCCGAAACATCACCTATTCCTTTTCTTCAGAGATGCTGCCTGATCCGCTGAGTTACTAATCCCTCTTCCCTCTTCTCACTCTGTGCGTATTCATTTCTCCCACTATCCAGCCCCGGCCACCCCTCCTTCACACTCAAGTCCCATTCCTGGTCCTTCATTTTTCTTTATCCCCCATCTTTCCCCTTCAGATTGTCCCATCCACCCCTGTCCTTCCGTTTGTCTTCACATTTAACTCCTCTTTACTCCATACCTGACACCCTTTTGTCTTCTTTTCAAGCCTTTGTCACCTTGTTTTTGAGTATGTGTGTATGTATATATACATATATATGTATATATATATATTATATATATATATATATATATATATATATATGTATATATATGTGTGTGTATGAATGTGCGTGTGTGTGTATGTGTGTACTTGTGAGTTTGTGCATATGTACACACTGAACTTTTTTCTCTCTCTCTCTTTTATCATATTGTTTACAGTGTACTATGTTTACATATTCTGTTGTGCTGCAGCATGTAAGAATGTCGTTGTTCTATCTGGGACATATGACAATAAAACACTCTCTTGACTGTTCGACTGTAAATCATACGTCCCTCTACTGTATCCACCTATCACTCGCCTGACTTTGTCATGCCCCCACCTCTATTCCAACTCTCCCTCTCCCCTACTGCAATCAGTCTGAAGAAGGGTC
>CM075982.1:43792346-43894381 GCA_038087875.1 Malacoraja senta | reverse complement strand
CATCATTCAGCTTGTCCACACAGCCTGAATCGGACAATGCTCAACACACCATCGTAATTCTGCTTCCAACAGTCACGTCCTTCTTCTACACTCATATACCATCTAATAACAAATGCTTTGGGATAGAAATTCCCGTGCACAATGCAACCGATGGCATGGTGGCGCAGCGGTAGAGTTGATGCCTTACAGTGCCAGATACCCGGGTTTGATACTGACTATGGGTGCTATCTGTGCGTAGTTTGTACATTCTCCCCGTGACCTGCGAGGGTTGTCTCCAGGAGCTCCGGTTTCCTCCCACACCCCACAGACGTACAGATGTGTAGGTTAATTGTATTATTGTAAATCAGTATAATTGTAAATTGTCCTTAGTGTGTGTAGGATAGTGTGTTAGTGTGCGGGGATCGCTGGTTGGCACGGACTCGGTGGGCTAAACTAAACTAAACTAGGAGATTTTAACTAAGGGAATTGGTGACTCTTTGCAGGCACAGCATGCTGTGGCAAATTGTATCTCATTCCTCCTGGACTGTACCTCGGTCAGCTGTGATGGAATCTCCACTCTAATATATTAATGTAATTACACCCTTAGGAAATGTAGTGAGTTTTGAATGTAGGATCAGGCCTTAACTTCAACACTCTGCATTTTTAATTCTAATTTACACAAAGAATTATATGCTGTACACACTGAAAAATCACTTCTCCGAGACCTCACACGAAACCAGCTCAACCTCTCATGGTCGCTTATTCTAACATGCAGACCTTTTAAACGAAGAAATCCACAGGTATCAGAAATTAATCATATACAGTAAGTGCTTAAAATTCAGCCCCAAAGTACAGCAGTGAATTTACCATTTAAGTGGTGCATGACTATAATAAGGTAATCTTAAAATAAAATATAACGTAAAATCTTTCTCCATACACATGTCATGGCTTAGTTAAGCTTTTTGTTTAATATAGCATGGAAATAGGCCCTTCGGCCCACTGAGTCCAAGCTGTTCACACTAGTTCTACGTTATCCCACTTTCTCATCCACTCCTTCCACACTCAGGGCAATTTACAGAGGCCAATTAACCTACAAGTGCCCACGTTTTTGGAACGTGGGAGGAACCCGGAGCACCCAGAAGAAAGCCATGTGATCACAGGGAGAACGTGCAAACTCCACACAGGCAGCACCCAAGATCAAGAATTGAACTCAGGTCTCTGGTGCTGTGAGGCAGCTGCCCTAAGCTGCAATTCACAGACAGCACCCGAGGTCAGGATTGAACCCAAGTCTCTGGCGTTATAAGGCATCAACTCTACCGACTGTGCCACCATGTCGCCATGTTATAGTGATTTGTAATTACTTGAGGAAAATAATAGACGTGCATCAAAGAGATAAGTGTCCTGGACTGTGCACAATTAACATATCAATGCACTACTTGTTAAATTATGAGAAACACAGCGGGTCAGGCAGCATCTGTGGTGGGGGAATGGATAGAATGTCCATTTTCTCCACAGATTTCTTTGTTTTTTGCTCAGGTTTCCAAATCTGAATCTCTGTGTCTATTTTTTAAATGGAACTGACTACCACAATCTTAGTTTTTTAGTTTTTAGTCTTTAGCGATACAGCGTGGAAACAGGTGCTTCGATCCAACAAGTCCACGCCGACCAGCAATTATCCAATCACTAATTCTATCCAACACACTAGAAGCAATTTACAAAATCAATTAACCTACAGACTTTGGAGTGTGGGAGGAAACCAGAGCATCCGAGCACAGGGTGAATGTACAAAATCCTTAAAAGGCCTGTCCCACTGCGGCGACCTAATTTGCGAGTTTAGAAGAGTTTGCTCTCGACTCAAACTCGCAGCATGGTCGACACGTGGTCCTAGGAGGTCTCTGGAACTCTCCTTCATGCTCGAGGAACGTTCCCGCTTTACCCGTGGCCTCAGTTTTCAGCATATTGAAAAAATGTCCGCGAGTAAAAATTGGTTGGCATGGTTCTTTTGAACTCGTAGTGCAGTGGAGTGTGGTCACTAGGCAGTCGAGGCAGCCGTAGGCAATCTCCTTTGCTGACCGGGCATTTTAATTGCCTCATTGGAGTTTTCAGAACCAAGGAAAACCGACCTGATTTTTGTTTTGTTTGTGTGTGTGTGTGTGTGTGTGTGTGTGTGTGTGTGTGTGTGTGTGTGTGTGTGTGTGTGTGTGTGTGTGTGTGTGTGTGTGTGTGTGTGAGTGTGTGTGTGTGTGTGTGTGTGTGTGTGTGTGTGTGTGTGTGTGCGTGCGTGCGTGCGTGCGTGCGTGTGTGTGTGTGTTCAATCCGGCTCGCCGTTTCATCGCTGATGGTCGATACAGCTCGAGGAAGTTCAGGCGAGTGCCCTCGAGCTTGAAGGTCTAAGACAGTCGCTGAAAAGTCGTGTTAGTGGGGCAGGCCTTTAAGCAGCACACTGCACGCTCTCACTGGACTGGCTGTGATTACGCCCTATCTATTTTTACAGTGTTTTTGAAAGATAAGTGTGAGCTTGCACACGGGTTAACTTTTCATCTCCTCTCTGAAATTTCAATTTTGTTTCACAACTGCTGCCTGACCTGCTGAGTGTTTCCAGCATTTTCTGTTTTATTTTGTTTATGTAGCATCTGCAGTTCATTTGCTGATTTTCACAAGGATTAACTTGCCTGTTCTCCTCAGAAAAGTGGTGTTGCATCTTTTGTGTCCATTTGAGAAGCTTGAACTTCATAATCGGGGAGGAATTTCTTTAGACAGAGGTTGGTGAATCAGTGGAATTCATTGCCACAGACAAAAGTGGAGGCCAAGTCATTGGGTATTTTTAAAACGGAGATTGAGAGGTTCTTGATTAGCAAGTGTGTCAAAGATTAAGGAGGGAAGGCAGGAGAATGGGGTTCGGAGAGAAAAATTGATCAGCAATGATCGAATGGCAGAACAGACTTGATGGGCTGAATGGCCTAATGCTGATCCTATGACTTATAGGCTTATGGTCTAACCCAGCATTTCTCAACCGTTTTACCCTTGCGGAACCCTTGAAATGATTTTCATGTCTCAGGGAACCGCTACATAAAAATTATTAAATATTTTTATTAATCTAAAAAAAATAAACATACACATACTTAAATTTTTTAAATTCATATAATATCCCTAAATGTTGGGTAAAAATTACTAAATAACGTGGGTGAATCAGGGACTGTACCTGCACGCCAGGAAGCACAGACTGATGGAGACCGTGCATGCGTCTGTACTCGAGTGAGTCACTGGATGATACACAAATCCGTCACGTGCAGCTCCTGTCCACTGACCACTACAGGCCGTGTCACACTGACGCTGTATAGACATCGCTAAATATATTCTCTATGATTATTATACTTTTAAACGATATAACAGGTTGAAGACTTTATTATAATACCCAAGAATTTTCCAAGAATATGCCTTACGTGTATAATAAAATTACAAATACAAAATTAAACACAAAAATGACATAAACGCATTTACATATGATTAGCCTATTTATAACTATTTCTCTCGGGACCCCTGGTGACCTCTGGCGGAACCCTAGCGTTCCAGGGAACCCCGGTTGAGAAACACTGGTCTAACCAAAAGGCAGAATCTATGCTCTTCTACATCAGTTTTGCTTGATGATATCTACGGCATGGAGATGCAACAAACCATTATTTGATTCAGATGTAAGCAGGTTAAGCACTGCGGCCACAAGCTGATTGAAAAATAAATGACAATGTTCACTAAAATGCCTGAGAGATTTGAATTATGTTTTTCAATCAGCGTAGATCGAAATCTTATATAACAACATGCCTTTTGTTCAAACCCAAGAAGGCAAGAACTTCCTCAGACATTCAAACACACTAATCATTTGGTCAATAAGTGCAGTGAAAAAAGCAGATAATTGAGTGTGCATTGAGAGATGATGTTTACAATAAAGCTGTGAAGTACAGGTATAAAAGGATGAAGAAGCAGAGTGGGAATAGGAAATTAGAGAAGGAGGGAGTGATCATGGCCTGTTGTGTGTTTTAATTTAACATTTTGCTTGTGTCATTAAATCATAGATTGGAACAAAAGGAAATAGATACGATGAGAGATGGAGACCGAGAAGAACACCTGATTGTGGCGTATTAAAAGCAATCACATTGTATTGAATTTTGAGACGATATTACTATTCTGATCGAGAGTTTAGAAGAATGCGAGCGGACTTGGGATTGAGAGGTCTGGACAGTGTGCATGGTGTGAGAATATTTCTGAGAGTGCCTAGAACTAGAGGCCACTGTTTAAAGGTCATCCATTTTCTCACTGTTTGAAGCTTCCTTCCACCAAGGGTGGAGCAAGCATGGTTTTTGAATATTTTTAAGGCAGAGGTAGATGAATTCTTGAAAAGCATCGGACTGCCGGTGGACAGGAAGTCAGAGTTGATGTTAATATCAGATTAACTATGATCTCTTTATAAAGATCTATGACCTTTATCGTGTATCTGGGCGGCACGGTAGTGCAGCGGAAGTTGTTGCCTTACAGCACCAGAGACTCCGGTTCGATTCCGACTAGGGGTGCTGTCTTTATGGAGTTTGTACATTCTCTCAGTGACCACGTTGGTTTTCTCCGAGATGTTCGGTTTCCTCCCACACTCCAAAGAAGTACAGGTTTGTAGGTTAATTGACTTGGTATAAATGTAAAATAGTTCCTAGTGTGTAGGATAGTGTTAATGTGCAAGGATCGCTGGTCGGTGCGGACGCAGTGGACTGAAGGGCCTGCATCCACCCTGTATCTCTAAGCTAAACTAAACTAAATCTGTACACTGTGGGTGGCTCAATTGTAATCATGCATTGTCTTTCCGCTGACTCGTTAGCATGTAATAAAAGCTTTTCACTGTACCTCGATACACATGACAATAAAGTATACTCAAACTCATTAAACGGTGGAGCAGATTCAAGGGGTCAAGCAGTCTCCTCCTGCTCCTTCTACGCCAATGCATATTTCTTGTATGTTGGTCTGTTCCAAACAGAATACTTTAATACATTCCTGATGACAAGATCATGACTCTAAGGCACACTAGCACTATTTTTTTTTTTTTTTAAAGCCCACATGTGTAGGTGTTAAATTTGTAATATTTATCTTTTATTATTATAAAATGCTTTAAAGATGTGTACTGACTTTCAAAAACTGTCTGTGTGCATCAAATTCCTTTTATGTAACATTGTAAGAACTGCTTTTTTCATATAACATATTTGAGAATATGAAATACTCTGGGGAAAGTCTGAAACTTGCTTGACGTGTTGACTCCCTGCCCAATAACTGGTGTTCTCTCTAGCTGTGGTAATATTTATCAGTTTGTCTGAGCACATTTCCCAAAATGGGCAAAGGGCCTGTTAAATTGGTCGCAAAGGAAACACAGCGTAACTATACATTTTTGATTGCCTCAGATCATGAGACCATTGGGTATTTGATGTTGGCACAAAATAAGAGGCAGATCATTTAAAACTGAGATGCATAGAAATGTCTTCTCTCTGAGGGTAGTGAATCCCTGGGATTTTCTGACACAGCCAATAGTTAAAAAAATATATACTGTGAAGTTCTAGGAACTGATTGTACTTTCAGAGTGTGTGAAGGACTGTTGGAGGCTCAAACATCTACTGCCATAGTATACACAATCTCATTATATTCAATTTTGTGAAGGCTTTACCATGTTAAACACATTCTCTTTTCCACCACTAGAGTTTAGAAGAGTGAGAGGTGACTTGATGAAATACATAGGGGTCGTGAATACAATATTGTCATAACTGTGCTACCTATTCCAGCCCAAAGTGGGGTGACCCATCACAATGTCAGGTTGTCACTGCTGCTTCATAGTTCCTGGGACCAGGATTTCATTCTGACCTCAGGTACTATCTGTGTGGAGTTTGCATTCACATGGGTCTCTACTGATGCTCTGGTTTCCTCCAACATCCCAAAGACATGTTTTTAGGTAAAGGCCAGCTGCATTTTACCCCTTCAAGTAGGTCAGGGGCAAGTGAGGTGGCAGCAGCCTGGTTCGCCGCTGTAAAATATAGGACTGTTCGATTAACTTTTTGCACCTTTGTCAGCACCAGTAATGTGGCGACTCTTGTATACTGCCTAGGTGAGTTCTGCTGTTTGATTTTACTGGGTCGTATGGAAAAGATAGAATTTCACTGTACCTAAGTACAAAGTACAAAGTATCAATTAATCTTTGAATTGAATTGAAAATAATCTCAGGGAAGTTGATGGACAATTCAAGGGAACAGGTTGAAGGGGAATGGGATTGTTCTCCATGGAACCAGCCAGCATGGACCAGATGGGCTGAACAACCTCCCTCTGTGCAGTTATGAGGAAATAAATGTAAATTTAGTACTATATTACAGAGTATTCACCTTCACTGTGGATCGGAGCTCAAAAAAACAAAAACTTGCATTTTTCCTTTCACTGCATCAGGGAATCCTAAAATGCTTATCAGCCAATAATAGAAATGTCGGAAATGCAACACCATTTTCTTGCAGTATACTCCCACAAACTACAATGTGATAATGGCCAGATGATCTGTTTGGAGGTGTTAATTATGAAATAAATATTGGGCAGAATATTTAGGATAACTCCCTCAATAATCTTCAGAATTACAAAATAACAACCTGAGAGACACATGGTATCAGTTCTACATGTTGTGTGAAAGGTAAAAGCTTTAAAGCCGCTGCCTGCCACCAGAACTAAAGTGAAGCAATAGCCTAGTCCCTGGAGTGGGACTTGAACCTACACTTACTGATTCAGAGGCATAAGGTATTCAATTTATGAGAGACATTAATAAGGTAGGTGGTAAGAAATGTTTCCCTTTTGCAAGATGGAATGGTAAGATTTTACTCCCCATCCAGACCAGAGGCCATAGGCTTAAGGTGAGAAATCAGAGGCGTAGAGGGGATCCAAAGAATGTTTCAGTGGTTAAAGTCTGAGACACAAAGTCTGAGAAGGTGGTGAAGGCAAAAGACTCTCATGACATTTAAAAAGCATCTGAATAAGTACTTAAATCGCCACGGTGTAGTATGCTATAGACCGTGCTGGTAAAGGTGATTAGTGTAGATAGGTACTTGATGATTGCCAAAGACATTAGACCATAGCCATTAGACTATAGACATTAGACTATAGGCACAGAGAGTCCTGTTTCTATGCTGCACGACATGACTCTAAAGGGCCTGTCCCATTTGGGCGTCATTTGCCCGTCATTTACGCGACATAATTTACGCATTGTGACGCATTATGTGCGCATGGCATGCATTACGCGCGCATGGTGCGTGGTGACGTAGGCATTGACGCGCGCGGCGCCCCAGGATTTTGGGATTCACAAAATCTTCGTGCGCCACCTGCGTGATGCGCAAATGACGCCCAAGTGGGACAGGCCCTTTAGATTATGTTATCTTTCAGTCAATCATTCTCGATACCTCGGTGCCTCTGGATTGTTGCCCTTGTACTGTGGCTCGCTAAGCCATTTCAAATAATAATCCAGAGTTGTTGAATTATGTGGATAGGAGGTATTAATGCAAAGGAAAAACAATCTTCTAAAGTCATAACCTGTTCTAATTGCAAGCGGCAATCAGTTTAAACTCAGTATTGTACGTAAACAATGCTGTCTGCAGATCATATGCTCCTGACCCACATCAGAAGGCTGGCTGATCAAGAGATATGGTTTGTAAGCTGATATAACTGTGGGACACTCTCGTACTCATCAGCCAAATGTCAGGCAATGAGGTTATGTTAATTGACCTACATCAAACCAGGCATCAGACATTTTCAGATGTTATTTTATATTATTGTGATAAGATTGAAGGAAGCTTCTAAATGAGACTTACTTTTCCATTTAGCATATCAAACACAATCATAGGCATCGTTGCATTCTCTTTCAATATTTGGGATATTTTTGTATCCAGAGAGTCAGATTCACAATACTAATTTTAGGTAAAGAGCGACACAAAAAGCTGGAGTAACTCAGCACGTCATGCAGCATCTCTGGAAAATAATTGTGTGATGTTTCGGGTCAGGACCCTTCTTCAGACTGAAGAAGACAAAGTCCAAAGAAGGGACCATACCAGAAACGTCACCTATCTGTTTTCTGCAGAGATGCTGACTGACCCATTGAGTTACTCCAGTACTCTGTGTCTTTTTTTGTAAACCAGCATCTGCAGTTCCTTGTTTCAACATCTTGGTGAATCTGTTTTGCACCTTCTCAGTTGCTACCACATCCTTCCTGTCGTATGGCGACCAGGGCTGTAAATAATACTTCAAATCTTTGGTGTAAACCAGCATCTGCAGTTTCTTTTTATCACTAATTTTGGGTACCTGGACTTTCAATCCTCAGAAGGTTTTAGACCATCATGTGAATTCTTTTGGCCCAGCAAAGATGTTTGAACATTCTGAAGTGGGTTGTCAGTTATTATGTACGCCCAGTGTAAATAGATAATTCAATGGAAGAATTTGACAGACTCAAAGTATTGAAGTAGGCGATGTCATTGCAGCGATTGAAATTATATTGAATCACCTGCTGTTATCTTTGTTCTTGAGAGTATAAAAACGTGATGTACTTTGAGTTCAGAGGGATTCTACTGAGAGTGTCTCCACGAGATTGTCTGCTTGTCATGTTGAATAAAGATCTTCCACATCTACCAGTTTATCCAGTTCCTCAGTGACTCAGTCACAGTCATAACATAAGACTAGTTATTTATTTCCCTTTTTAAATTCAGGATTATTAACTGATTTTAAGTTGCACAAGCTGCCACAGTGGAATTTTAACTCAGTTTATTATCAAGGCCAGAGGGGGACATGAAGAGGGGTCCCGAACTGAAACGTCACCTCTCCATGTTCGCCAGAGATGCTGCCTGACCCGCTGAGTTACTCCAGCTTTTTGTGTTCTTTTGTTTATCATCGCCTCTGATTTGCGGAGGAAGATTGCAACCTTCACGTGGTCCGCCCAGTTTCGACGAATGCAATCAACCCAGCATGCACACAATCAAATATGATCAAATAGAACAAGTTGTCCTACAACTTTAGGCTTTGCACTCCATACGCAAGAAGAAGAAGAAGAAGAAGAAGGCCTCTGGTTTACTAATCTAGCAGATTTATCTCAAATCAACAAGCACATTTCTTCTTATTTTACCCTTTTGAGATTAACAATTGATAAGTGTAAAACAATAAATTGTTTAGTTAAGAATTTTCATTATTTAATCTAAATAAATATCATAATTATCCAGAGAAAGTATTTTGCATGACATCTTCAACTCACCCTCCCATACCCACACTGACCTTTCTGTCCTGGGCCTCCTCCACTGTCAGAGTGAGACCCAGCGCAAATTGGAGGAGCAGCACCTAATATTTCACCAGGGTAACTTACACCCCAGCGGTAAGCTACCCAACTTCTCTAACTTTGACTTCTCTAAAATTAACTTCTCTAACTTCAAGCAGCCCTTGCTTTCCCTCTCTCTCCATCCCCTCCCCCTTCCCAGTTCTCCGACCAGTCTTCCTGCCTCCGACTACGTTTTATCTCTGTATCGCCCACTCCCCTGACATCAGTGAAGAAGGGTCTCGACCTGAAATGTCACCCATTCCTTCTCTCCAGAGATGCTGCCTGTCCTGCTGAGTTACTCCAGCGTTTTGTGTCTATCTTCGATTTAAACCAGCACCTGCAGTTCTTTCCTACGCAAATTATTTTACACAACATCTTCAGGTAGGAACTGAGAGAGGTCATTAAGCCACCATAACCTACTTCATCATTCATTTACATCATGGATAATCTGTATCCCAGATGATGCAACTATAACACACTCTTTTGTTTCCTGTATAAAACTTCATAGATTTTGGAGTGATATTTTTGAAATATTCACAAAATTATTTAAGATAAAAATGGAACCTAATAATGAATTGATTATATTTGGGGTAATGGAAGATGGGAATAAACTGAATCCATCTCAAAAAATATTTTTTAATTATGGTTTAATAATAGCTAAAAAATTAATATTTAAATTTTGGAAAAATACACCAATACCAACACTTAAAATGTGGATTGCAAGTATGTTGGACACCGCACATCTTGAGGAAATGTGATTCCGCCTAATAGATAAATTTGACCAATTCACAACGAGTTGGTCTCCATTTGTCGTCTTTTTGGAATCATGTGGTGCAACACAATTGTAAAAGTTAACTCATGACTGGGCGAGGGATGGTCAAGATTATAAATAAGATCTCCTTACTTCTTTTTTTCTTTCTCTTTCTTTTTTCTTCTTTTATTTTCTTTTTTCTATTTTCTATTTCTTAACTTTCTTCTTTCACTCTCTATTTTCCTTTTTCACACACTATATATTTCACATTTTTCTATTTTTCATTATCTAACTTCTTTTTCTTTTTCTCCTTTATTATAAAAATAAGAAGCTGTACATAATTTGCATTATGAAAATATGATTGTATACAATTGTACTTACTTCTAATAAAAAAAATAAAAAAAAAATAATAAAGAAAATAAAAAATAAAATAAAATAAATAAAAAAGAATTTTCATTATTTAATCTAAATAAATATCATAATTATCCAGAGAAAGTATTTTGCATGACATCTTCAACTCACCCTCCCATACCCACACTGATCTTTCTGTCCTGGGCCTCCTCCACTGTCAGAGTGAGACCCAGCGCAAATTGGAGGAGCAGCACCTAATATTTCACCAGGGTAACTTACACCCCAGCGATAAGCTACCCAACTTCTCTAACTTTGACTTCTCTAAAATTAACTTCTCTAACTTCAAGCAGCCCTTGCTTTCCCTCTCTCTCCATCCCCTCCCCTTCCCAGTTCTCCGACCAGTCTTCCTGCCTCCGACTACGTTTTATCTCTGTATCGCCCACTCCCCTGACATCAGTGAAGAAGGGTCTCGACCTGAAATGTCACCCATTCCTTCTCTCCAGAGATGCTGCCTGTCCTGCTGAGTTACTCCAGCGTTTTGTGTCTATCTTCGATTTAAACCAGCATCTGCAGTTCTTTCCTACACAAATTATTTTACACGACATCTTCAGGTAGGAACTGAGAGAGGTCATTAAGCCACCATAACCTACTTCATCATTCATTTACATCATGGATAATCTGTATCCCAGTTCCATTTGATCTTCATCTCTTAATACCCTAACCCAATCTGAAGGAAGGATCCAAACCAAAAATATCAACTGTCCATTTCCCACCAGAGATGCTGCCTGACCCGTTGAGTTTCCACCAGCAGTTTGTTTCTTGCTCCAGATTCCAACATCTGCAATCCTTCATGGCACCTAAAAGATATCTTCCTGCCTCAGTTCTGAATGTACCTTTATATTTCATGGTGAAGGAATGTTTTGAATACCGAATATTTAAGATGCAGAGGCTAAATAATGATTTAATTCCACATCTCAAAATATTTCTCCAATCATCAGGTTTTTGTTTTGAGGGATTATGTCAGCCACTTAGTGCAGCTGTTAATGAACATTTGCGAGTGCTGCAAGACAGACACTGTTTCCTTAATTATTTTTAACATGTGTAGAGAGAGGCACAGCGTGGATAATATTATGTTCTATTATTGTAGCAGTGGGCTTCACGATGACATGTTAGATTACCGTTGCAGAGTCCGCTACCATTAACATGTATCGTACTGCCGTGCATGGCATCCCAACTCTTATATTCGATGCCTCAGCCTCTGAAGGCAAGCTTACTATTGTTATATTCCGGACCTCTGAATGAATAACAACTTACATGCTGGTTGCCTGGATCACGAGAGAGAGATTTATTACCCAGCATTCCCTGCTTATATTGAACACCAACTCATTAACATATACATGAATATGTATGAATACATTACACTGCTCTCCTTTTTTTAAAGTATTAAATCTAAGTACTCAGTTACAATTTTGTTGTTGTGATACATGATTTAAACCAGTACTTATGAAATCTTAAATGATAAACATAAAATATTTATTTTACATATCTATTTTACATATTTACATTTTTGTTTCACTTGTGCAGTGAGTTATTTAACTAACCTGACTACTGGTTTACAGATCCTGCCTGACCATCTAACAGTAACAGGTGTAACAGGTTTAGGTGTTGACTCAACTGTAGGCTTGTTTGGCTCTGTCCTGACTTTGACCAGAGGAATCTGTTTCTTTGTTTGTACTAACTGAACTATGTGTTTCAATCACAGTGGTCTCTTCCAACTCACTTTCAGATTAAAAAACTCAGGGATTAGGACTTCATGCTCAGTTTTTGGTTCATCTTTGGCTGGAATCATTTGATCAACATGAACACTTTTGATCCTATCTCCAACTTCAACTAAGTATCTTTTCATTCCATACACTTCCACTATTTTCCCAACATCCCATTTGTTTCGACTGGACTTGTTAAAAGAACTGAGAACAAGAACCTGCTCATCTGGCTTGAAGTACCTCTCCTTTTTGTGGGAGTCAAAATGGTGTTTTTGACTTAACTGTTTTTGCTCAACTCTCAAGGCCAAATTGGGTTGAACTAGACTTAGGAGTATTCTTAGCCTTCTCTTCATCAACAGTTCTGCAGGTGAGTAACCTGTTGTTGTGTGGTTCTGTACTTCAGCAAGAAACTAGCCAAACGATGTTTCATGCTGAGCTTTGAACTACCGTGCAAAACCTGTTTCTTGAGAGCCTTTGACAACTCTAACAGACCTATCCGCTGCCCCGTTGGAGGCTGGATGGTATGGGGGAACTAGTGTGTGTTTTACACCATTCCGCTGCATGAACTCTTTGAACCGTTCTGAACGGAACTGAGGCCCGTTATCAGAAACAAGTTCTTCCGGTAAACCATGGCATGCAAAAATGGATCTCAACTCATCTATGGTACGCTCAGTAGTAGTGCTTGACCCCATATGCTTAACCTCAATCCATTTGGAATGACTATCTACTAGTACCAGAAAGTGATCATTACCTTTTCACTAAAATCTACATGAACTCCCTGAAAAGGTCTACTTGGCCATGACCAGAGTTGCAGTGGTGTTTTTGGTGGTTTACTCCGGCAATTTTGGCAGACGCTACATTTGCTCACAAGTGACTCAATGTCACTGTCAATACCAGGCTAATACACAAAACTTCTGCCAATTGACTTCATGCTTACTATGCTAGGATGTTTGCCATGAAGTTAATTCATAATTTAGTTTCTCAAAGACTCTGGTACAACCACGCTGTAACCCCACGTAATGCATCCCTGCTAACTTGGTAATTCATGGCGTCGATTATGGAAAGGCTTCAGCTCTGAGTTCAGAACTGAGTTCAATCCACTATCGATTTCAGTCCAACCGTTCAATGTCTGTTCATAGACCCACTTCAGTGTCTTTCTTTGTTTTTGCTGCAATTTCTGTTGCAGTTCACTGGAAAATCTTCATTTACAACTTGCAGTGTGCAGATTGAGTTTTCACTTCCCACGTCAGAGTTCTCATGGGGCAACCGGGACAACACATCTACAACTGCGTTGCACTTGGAGCTTCTGTACTCTACGTTGTAGTCAAACTGGGACAGCAAAATTGCCCAGGGCTGCATCCTTGATGCCGCCATGGAAGGTATAGCTGACTTGGGACCAAGTATCACTAGTAGTGGTTTGTGATCAGTCACCAGGGTGAATGGTCTGCCAAGAAGAAACTGATGGAATTTCTTGATTCCAAACACGATTCTGAGTGCTTCCTTTTCTATCTGCGCATAGTTGCGTTCACTCGATGATAGGGTGCGGGATGCATAAGCAATAGGCTTTTCCTGTCCATCATTCATTACGTGGGAGATCACTGCACCTACACCATAACTTGAAGCATCACAAGCAAGTTTCATCTCGCGTGTCGTATCATAGTGAATAAGCAGTTTGTCACTTGTCAAGTTTTCCTTGCAGATGTCATATGCACGTTGCTGTTCCTTTCCCCACGACCATTTCACATATTTTTGTAGCAGATGATGTAGTGGCTAAATCTAGAAGGAATCGTGCATAGAACTGCACCATCCCAAGGAATGATCGTAGCTCTGACACATTGTTGGGTTTTGGAGCATTCACTATTGCTTCAACTTTTGCCTTCACAGGGCGAAGTCCGTTGGCGTCTACTTTGACCACCTCTGACTGCGCAATTGCACATTTACTTTGTCGCAGTTTGGCATTGTGGCAGTTCAGTCATGTGAGAACTTGCTCGAGGATTTCCAGATGTTCTACCATGCCCTCTGTGAACATCAGTAGGTCATCCTGGTTGCACACATAGTGCGGAATGCCTTGTAAAATGTTGTCCATGACAGACTGAAAAATTTTCGGGGAGGATTTCACACCATCGGGCAGCTTTGTATATGAATACAAGCCCTTATGTGTGTTGATGGTCAAGTACTGCTGACTTTCCTTATCGACATGGAGTTGGGCGTAAGCGTGAGACAAATCCAGTTTACAGATCTTGCGAGGTTGGTAACGGATATTGTTCATCATCAACGGCTTGGTTGATTGTGACTTTGTAGTCACCACATAGTCGAACAGTTTTGTCGGCCTTGGATACAGCCACAATTGGCGTTGCCCAGTTACTCTGGTCTGTCTTCACGAGTACTCCATTCCGCTCTAACCTGTCAAGTTCTTCCTCCACTTGTTGCTTTAGTGCAAATGGTACAGGTCTTGGTCGACAATACACAGGTCTCACATCTTGCTTAAGTCGACTGTGTGCAGAATACTCTGTTATTTCCGTGTAACTGTCAGCAAAAATGTTTGCTTATGACGTTTTCAAGATGTGATTTGGACAAATCGACGCTGAAAATGTTCTTCCAGTCTAACTCTATTCTACTCAGCCAATCCTTTCCAAGGAGGGTTGGTTTATTTCTGTAGCTGGCTACTATGATGGGCAGTGTTACTGACTGACCATTATGCTGAACCTTACAGTTCATTTGTCCACATGTCTCCAAAACTTCGCCCGAGTAGGTTCTCAGCTTGACCTTACTCTCAAACAATGGTATCTGTGGGAACTTTGTTTCGTACAGGTCTTTGCTCATGACCGAACAATCTGCTGCCGTGTCAATACACA
Organism: Malacoraja senta; assembly: GCA_038087875.1. NCBI lineage: Eukaryota > Metazoa > Chordata > Chondrichthyes > Rajiformes > Rajidae > Malacoraja > Malacoraja senta. Next base: position 43,879,330 of record CM075982.1, on the reverse strand, counting down.
TACAACTGTTCATTAATCAATAGTTTAGTTCAAAAGTCCTTGCCTTGGCTGGTTGTAGGCTTATCGATGTTGGTTGCATAAATGGTGTACAACCCAAGTCATTTCCATCTGGGTTCATCTCCAAGTTATGAATTCCTCTCTGGTGTTGTCGCTTGATTCCCGCAGATTGTTGGTTTCCTGTTTTAAACCTGGCCTTTCTTCTGGCAGTTATAGCACGGCCATTTTGAACTGACAAAATTGGGATGAGTGATTACCATTGCAATGATAACAACTGGCTGAACTCAGCTCCCCGCCATACTTTAGTTTTGGTTTAGCGCCTCTTGGTGTGGCCATAGGCACTGCCTTGTGACTGTAAATGGCCACTGCATTCCGTGGTGGACGAAACTCACGAGCATTCTTTGATACCATCTCAATTGTGGTAGCAATCTTGCATGCTTTCTCGAATGTAAGATCTGGAGTGTTCATGAGTTTGGACTGAATTTGTTCATCCACTAGACCACAAACAAAACTGTCGCGTAGTGCGCGTCCGAGAAAGGTTCCAAAGTTACAGTGCAAAGTTACGTTTTTCAAGGCAACAATGTACTCATTGATTGTCTCATTCTGCTTCTGGTTTCTTGTGCCAAATTTATAGTTTTCTGCAATTTCCAGAGGCTTTGGGTTGAAATGCTCCTCCAACTTCCTCACAATCTCATTGAATGGCACGTCTTTTGCCTTTATGGGCGCAAGGAGATTCACGAGTGTGCCGTACACTTCAGGACTGATGTCCATGAGCAGAATCGCTTCAATGCGTTCGCAAACGGCCTTATTTGTTTCAGTCACTATCTCTCCTTCACCACTAATCTCAATTATATATTTGTTGCCATGAAAAACATGTTTGCTCTCTCCATATGGCTCTCTGAATGGCTCTCTACTCTTATCAAAAGTGCCAAGGTTTCTGATGTAGCCCGTGGACGCTTCCATCGTGTCGTTCTCTTTTTTTTTAAGTCCGTTCAAAAACCACAATTTCCTGTCTGTTCTGGTGTAACAATTCACCTAAAACTTAGCTGTACAAAGGCTATTCAGCTTGAGGAACTCGACAAAAAAAAAATCTTACACAATCCCAAGGACGGCATCTTGCCACGTAGACACAACATAGAGATAGCCTGACAAACTCTCGACGATTTGTCCAGCTGCTGTTTTAAACTACAGTCCCCTGCATAGAAGGATCTGCGGCCTATCGTGTCCAGCTCGCAAACAACTGCGACACAACTCTGTATTTACTGTTTAAAATGTTCAACAATACTGCATGTTGCAAAACAGTCCTGCACGGTATTTAAAGGATGAGGTCACAAATTCTATCCCATCCTCCTCGCCAATTTTGTTATATTCCGTACGGCAGAATGAATAACAACTTACACGCAGGTTGCCTGGATCACGAGAGAGATATTTATTACCCAGCATTCCCTGCTTATATTGAACACCAACTCATTAACATATAGAAACATAGAAACATAGAAAATAGGTGCAGGAGTAGGCCATTCGGCCCTTCGAGCCTGCACCGCCATTCAATATGATCATGGCTGATCATCCAACTCACTATCCTGTACCTGCTTTCTCTCCATACCCCCTGATCCCTTTAGCCACAAGGGCCACATCTAACTCCCTCTTAAATATAGCCAATGAACTGGCCTCAACTACATTCTGTAGCAGAGGATTCCAGAGATTCACCACTCTCTGTGTAAAAAATGTTTTTCTCATCTCAGTCCTAAAAGATTTCCCCTTTATCCTTAAACTGTGACCCCTTGTTCTGGACTTCAACAACATCAGGAACAATCTTCCTGCATCTAGCCTGTCTAACCCCTTAAGAATTTTGTAAGTTTCTATAAGATCCCCCCTCAATCATCTAAATTCTAGCGAGTACAAGCCAAGTCTATCCAGTCTTTCTTCATATGAAAGTCCTGACATCCCAGGAATCAGTCTGGTGAACCTTCTCTGTACTCCCTCTATGGCAAGAATGTCCTTCCTCAGATTAGGAGACCAAAACTGTATGCAATACTCCAGGTGTGGTCTCACCAAGACCCTGTACAACTGCAGTAGAACCTCCCTGCTCCTATACTCAAATCCTTTTGCTATGAATGCTAACATACCATTGGCTTTCTTCACTGCCTGCTGCACCTGCATGCCTACTTTCAACTTTCAACATTCACATTTTGCGACATAGGTTCACCTGCATCTCCTCCAACCTCATCTATTGCATTCGCTGCTCTAGATGCCAGCTGATCTACATCGGTGAGACCAAGCGGAGGCTTGGCGATCGTTTCGCCGAACACCTCCGGTCGGTCCGCAATAACCAACTTGAACTCCCGGTGGCTCAGCACTTCAACTCCCCCTCCCATTCCGTATCTGACCTCTCTGTCCTGGGTCTCCTCCATGGCCACAGCGAGCAACACCGTAAATTGGAGGAAATGCACCTCATATTCCGCTTGGGCAGTCTACATCCTGGTGGCCTGAACATTGAATTCTCCCAATTCTGCTAGCCCTTGCTGTCCCCTCCCCTTCATCAGCCATCTGGCTGTCTCCTCCCCTCCCCCAGCCCTCGGGCTCCTCCTCCGCCTTTTTCCTTTTTTCCTTTCTTCCCTATCAGTCTGAAGAAGGGTTTCGGCCCGAAACATTACCTATTTCCTTCACTCCATAGATGCTGCTGCACCCGCTGAGTTTCTCCAGCATTTTTGTGTACCTGCCTACTTTCAATGACTGGTGTACCATGACACCCAGGTCTCGTTGCATCTCCCCTTTTCCTAATCGGCCACCATTCAGGTAATAGTCTACTTTCCTGTTTTTGCCACCAAAGTGGAGAACCTCACATTTATTCACATTATACTGCATCTGCCATGCATTTGCCCAGTCACCCAGCCTATCCAAGTCATCTTGCAGCCTCCTAGCACCCTCCTCACAGCTAACACTGCCCCCCAGCTTTGTGTCATCCGCAAACTTGGAGATGTTTCATTCAATTCCCTCGTCCAAATCATTAATATATGTTGTAAATAGCTGGGGTCCCAGCACTGAGCCTTGCGGTACCCCACTACTCACTGCCTGCCATTCTGAAAAGGACCCGTTAACTCCTACTATTTGCTTCCTGTCTGCCAGCCAGTTCTCTATCCACATCAATACTGAACCCCCAATACCATGTGCTTTAAGTTTGTATACTAATCTCTTATGTGGGACCTTGTCGAAAGCCTTCTGAAAGTCCAGATATAACACATCCACTGGTTCTCCCTTATCCACTCTACTAGTTACATCCTCGAAAAATTCTATAAGATTCGTCAGACATGATTTACCTATCTTAATCCATGCTGACTTTGTCCAATGATTTCACCATTTTCCAAATGTGCTGCAATCCCATCTTTAATAACGGACTCTAGCAGTTTCCCCACTACCGATGTTAGACTAACTGGTCTGTAATTCCCCGTTTTCTCTCTCCCTCCCTTTTTAAAAAGTGGGGTTACATTAGCTACCCTCCAATCCTCAGGAACTACTCCAGAATCTAAAGAGTTTTGAAAAATTATCACTAATGCATCCACTATTTCTGGGGCTACTTCCTTAAGTACTCTGGGATGCAGCCTATCTGGCCCTGGGGATTTATCGGCCTTTAATCCATTCAATTTACCTAACACCACTTCCCGGCTAACCTGGATTTCACTCAGTTCCTCCATCTCATTTGACCCCCGGTCCCCTGCTATTTCCAGCAGATTAATTAAGTCTTCCTTGGTGAAGACAGAACCAAAGTAGTTATTCAATTGGTCTGCCATGTCCTTGTTCCCCATGATCAATTCACCTGTTTCTGACTGCAAGGGACTTACATTTGTTTTAACTAATCTTTTTCTCTTCACATATCTATAAAAACTTTTGCAGTCAGTTTTTATGTTCCCTGACAGTTTTCTTTCATAATCTATTATTCCTTTCCTAATTAAGCCCTTTGTCCTCCTCTGCTGAATTTCTCCCAGTCCTCTGGTAGGCTGCTTTTTCTGGCTAATTTGTATGCTTCATCTTTTGTTTTGATACTATCCCTGATTTCCCTTGTTATCCACGGATGCACTACCTTCCCTGATTTATTCTTTTGCCAAACTGGGATGAACAATTGTTGTAGTTCATCCATGCAGCCTTTAAATGCCTTCCATTGCATATCCACCGTCAACCCTTTAAGAATCATTTGCCAGTCTATCTTGGCCAATTCACGTCTCATACCCTCAAAGTTACCTTTCTTTAAGTTCAGAACCCTTGTTTCTGAATTAATTATGTCACTCTCCATCCTAATGAAGAACTCAACCATATTATGGTCACTCTTGCCCAAGGGGCCACGCACAACAAGACTGCTAACTAACCCTTCCTCGTTACTGAATACCCAGTCTAGAATAGCCTGCTCTCTCGTTGGTTCCTCTACATGTTGGTTTAGAAAACTATCCCGCATACATTCCAAGAAATCCTCTTCCTCAGCACCCCTGCCAATTGGATTCACCCAATCTATATGTAGATTGAAGTCACCCATTATAACTGTTTTACCTTTGTTGCACGCATTTCTAATTTCCTGTTTGATGCCATCCCCAACTCCACTACTACTGTTAGGTGGCCTGTACACAAATCCCACTAGCGTTTTCTGCCCCTTAGTGTTTCGCAGCTCTACCCATATTAATTCCACATCCTCCAAGCTAATGTCCTTCCTTTCTATTGCGTTAATCTCCTCTCTAACCAGCAACGCTACCCCACCTCCTTTTCCTTTCTGTCTATCCCTCCTGAATATTGAATATCCCTGGATGTTCAGCTCCCAGCCTTGGTCACCCTGGAGCCATGTCTCCGTGATCCCAACTATATCATAGTCATTAATAGCTATCTGCACATTCAACTCATCCACCTTATTATGAATGCTCCTTGCATTGAGACACAACGCCTTCAGGCTTGTTTTTACAACACTCTTACCCCTTCTACAATTATGTTGAAAATTATGTTGAAAAATGGCCCTACAACTATGTAGCTTCCTCTCGTTTTAGCCACTTGTATCGCCACTTTCAGCAAGCTGTGCACTTGCATCCCATGCCCGTCTGAATATCGTCCAAGTCAAAAGCAGCTTAAAACTGAAAGTAAAGTGTGCAGAGAAGATTTACGAAGATGGGACTAGTGTAGCTGGGACATGTTGGCCAGTGTGGGCAAGTTGGGCCGAAGGGCCTGTATCACTCTATGACTCTGACTCTATATTGCCAGGACTTGAGGGCCTGAGCCATAGGGAGTTTGGGCAGGCTAGGACTGCATTCCTTGGAGCGTAGGAAGATGAGGGGTGATCTTATCGATGTGTATAAAATCATGAGGGGAATCGATAAGGTAGATGCACAGAGACGTTTACCCAGAATACGGGAATCAAGAACCAGGGGACATACTGGAGGCTTAAGATGAAAGGGGAACGATTTAATGGGAAACTAAGGGGTAACATTTTCACACAGAGGGTGGTGGGTGTATGAAATGTGCTGCCAGAGGAGGCCGTTGAAGCAGTAACTATAAGAACATTTAAAAGACATTTGGACAGGTACACAAATAGGAAATGTTTAGAGGGATATGGGGCAAACATAGGCAACTGGGACTAGTATGGATGGAGCACTTTGGTCAGCATGGGCAAGCTGGGCCGAAGGGCCTGTTTCCGTGCTGTGCTCCATTCCACTCACTCAGAAATAGCTGCCATCGAAGGCCATTTGCTGGAAGATGTTCCAAAACTCTGTTCCTCTTTGCATGAGGAAATATTTCCCAATGAAGACCTGCCACTAATTGATAGGCAATGCTTGCTTGTCCTAGAATCCCTGACCTGTGAAAATAGTGTATCTCCATCCACACTATCAATTCCATTTTGACATCTGAATTTCCCAGCATCCACTGTGCACGAGTATGAAAATATATTATCCGTCCATTTATTTTCTAGAATTATCGATAGCACATAAATTAAAAAAGACAAAATTCATCAATAATATTTTACAGTGCAGTGATTAGTTTGAAGTATTCGTCGATGAATTCCTAAAATTATATCATTAATAAACCTGCCTCTCCGGTTAAGTCAACTATTTTTAAACATTAAAAAATTCAACAAGTTGTCTTCAAATCAGTCACTGTGTAACAATACTGACTAAAGGGCCTAACTGCCCAACCTGGGTAGGAAAGAACTGCAGATGCTGGTTTAAATCGAAGATAGACACAAAATGCTGGAGTAACTCAGTGGGACAGGCAGCATCTCTGGAGAGTAGGAATGGGTGACGTTTCGGGTTGAGACCCTTCTTCAGACTGAAGGTCTGAAAGTCCGAAGAAGGGTCTCGACCCGAAACATCACCCATTCCTTCTCTCCAGAGATGCTGCCTGTCTCCAGTTGAGTTACTCCAGCATTTTGTGTCTAACTGGCTATTCAGCAATCAATAGAGAAATACAGACTGATGATGTTCATAGTTCTTGAAAAGTTTAAAGATATTTCCAGTTTTTATTTTTTTCATAGAGCCATAGAGTCAGACAGTGTGGAAACAGGTCCTTCAGCCCAACTTGCCCATGCCAACCAACATATCACATCTACACTAGTCCCAGTTGCCTGCGCCTGGCCCATATCTCTCCAAACCTGTCCGATCCATGTACCTTCTTCTTCTTCTTCTTCTTCTTGCGAATGGCGTGCACAGCCTAAAGTTGCAGGACAACTTGTTCTATTTGATCATATTTGATTGTACACGCGGGGTTGATTGCATTCGTCGAACCACGTGAAGGTTGCAATCTTCCACCCCACCATGTACCTGACTAAATGTTTCTTAAAGATTGCAATAATACCTGCCTTAACTACCTCCTTCAGCGGCTCATTCCATATACCCAACACCCTTTATGTTTTCCTTACATTTACTAATGGGGGATTTTAAGAATATCATCTCAGTTTTTACAAACATTGCTATCTTTGCATATTATTTGCAATGCAGTACTAATGTTTGATTTATGTTATTATTACAAGACCTTTGGCTCAACTTGTGTAAGCTATGGAAAATGACGAACACTGGTTCACCACGCTCTTCTTTATCTGTCAAATTTCCTTTATCCCGCATCTGGACATGTCTTAACTAGGCAGCTCCATCTGGCATCACATCTCACATTTTAAACACGCTCTGGCTAACAATTCCTTTGGAATTCCTTGGTGTTCATATTTGGGACTGCCTCATATCCCTGCACCTTCATTGTGAATTCCCATATCAATTTATAAGTCGTAGGAACAAAAGTAGGCCATTCAGCCCATCGAGTCTACTCCGCCTATATAACTGGGTACACCAACTCTAACCGACCTTGTCAAAGCTCGAGACATTAGTTGGGTCATGGTTTCAGATTTCTTTATTCACAGAAGGAGGCCGGAAGATACTTTTGCTCCTTGAATCTATTCCATCACCAAGAGCCATCTCATTCTTCTGCACTAATTTACCCTGTAACATTTTCCCATCCATTCCCAACCCCACTCACTCACACAGACTAGAAGCATTTAACTGTGGTCAAATAACCCACTAACCTCAAGTCGTCAAGTCACATTTATTTATATAGCACATTTAAAAAACAACTCTCGTTGGCCAAAGTGCTTTACATTTGTTATAAGAATAGTATAAACAAACAAACTACATACATATATACATATAGCCCTCGCTCAGAGGACGTCAAGAAAGGCTTGGGAGTATAGATAAGTTTTTAGTCTTGACTTAAAGGAGTCGATGGAGGGGGCAGTTCTGATGGGAAGGGGGATGCTGTTCCACAGTCTAGGAGCTGCAACCGCAAAGGCGCGGTCACCCCTGTGCTTGTGCCTAGACCGCGGGATATTCAGCAACCCCAAGTCGGACGATCTGAGGGACCTGGAGGTGGTGGTGGGTAAGAAGACCTTTGATGTAGGTGGGGGCAAGCCCATTGAGAGCTTTGTAGACCTACATGTCTTTAGGATGTGGGGAGAAACTGGGGTACCCAGTGAAATTGCATGCAGTCATAGGGGAAACATGCAAACCCCAAACTGCCCGTGAGGCAGCAGCTCTACTAGCTGTTCCACTTTATCAAGTCACATTGTCAACTTTGGCTTTCCCATAGAAAAGAGCCCCAGACTATTCAGTCTGAGATACACACAAAATGCTGGAGTAATTCAGCAGGACAGGCAGCATCCCTGGATAGAAGGAAGGGTAACGTTTTGGGTCGAGACCCTTCTTCAGAACCCGAGACGTCACCCATTCCTTCTATCCAGTGATGCTGCCTGGCCCGTTGAGTTACTCCAGCATTTTGTGTCTATCTTTGAAGTAAACCAGCATCCGCAGTTCCTTCCTACACATATTCAGTCTGAGAGATGCACATTTTAAATCTTCATTCATTGTATGCTATGTATTTTGCACCTTCCCCTGTACCCTGTTGACAATATGATGGCCAGAATTGGTTTTAAGTCAGCAGTTTCAGCATAAATGACTTACGCTTCAGTGAGACCATTTCCAAGTGCACTTGTGCCTGGGTACTTCTGCTCGAAGGGTTGAATTGCACGTGAAATGGTGTCATAGACCAATTAATGTACGGCCACTTCTATTCTGTATCTTTGTCAAATAAAATTGTCTCAAAACTAAAAACACAACAGATTGCCAACTAACCTGGCCTTGAATTTAAATCCTTTCTGCATGTGGAGATCATTCTTATTAACGCAGATAAGTGAGTGTGTCGATGCATATGATTCTGTGAGGCCAAGACAATTTAATGAAGAAAACTTCAAAAGTTAACAGTACAATCAATTAGCTATGAGCAATATTGTAAAAACAATAATAACATTTACAAAGCAAATTAAAAGGTAAACTTTCTGCAGGATAAAATGGTTGGCCCAGTAAAAATGCAAACTATTTTCCCTCAGTCACATAAATGATAAAGTCTTGGTTCTAATACAGTTCTTTGGAATCTGCAAATACATTTATTCATGTAGGTATCCACCTTTATGTGAATTTATCATTAAAAAAGTACATGCCATTAGTTTAGTTTAGTGATACAACATGGAAACAGGTACTTCTGCCCACTGAGTCCATGTCAACCATTGTTCACCCTCCATTAAGTTCCATGTTATCCCATTTAGACATCCACTCCCTATACACTAGGGCCAATTTACAGAGGCTGATTAATCTTACAAACCCACACGTCTTTGGGATAGTATTTCGGTTTTGATTTGGTCTTGATTTCGGCCCACTGAGTCTGCGCCAACCAGCGATCACCCATACACCTTGTGATGTCTTCTGTAAGACCGTTGTGACTAGCACAATGAATACACGTCCGACATCTTGTAAGAAGGATTTAATCTGCACAACCCGGAAACTTCTAGAAAGTCACCTGACCTCAGTCACGAGGCACAGGCACATTTGCCAGCTTCAGCTTTTGGCCTCAAGGGGCACTGGCATTTATATTACATATACATCACACACTTGTTCTATCCTACGTACAGGGGACAATTTACAGAAGCCAATTACCCTACAACCTGCACGTCTTTGGAATGTGGGAGGAAATCGGAACAACCGTCGGTAACCCACATGGTCGCAGGAAGAATATGCAAACTCCACACAGACAGCACCCGAGGTCAGGATCAAACCCGGGTGTCAGGCATTGTGAGTCAGCAGCTCTACAATTGCACCACTGTGCCACCACTTAACAGTAATAGTTGAAATAAAAGATTCAAGGGTATAAATATATATTTTTAATACTCTCTAGAAATGATTCATCAAGCTATAAGAAAATAATTATTCTAACTTCGATGGCAGCACTCTTCTGGGTAATACTGCCTGCTCTCTGAGCAGCTTTAGTAACAAATGTGTTAATTCCTTCAAATGAAATCCCTCCGTCGACAGTTTTAACAAATACATTAAAAAAAAACAGATTGCCACAGAAAAACGATCCATGTAAATGTTGCAGCATGTTACTAAGACTGTACAGCACAGTTTCACTCCTAATAAAATTATATCTGAAATGTCAGGCAATAGCTGTCGGTTTTCTTTGCCAAGATTAATTCATAATAAAATGAGATGTTTCAAAATGAAATGTACTTGCAAAGTGGCCAGCTGCAGATATACACATGTAACACGAGAATACTTTGGCAGTCGCTGTTTCGGGATTGTTCTTCCGATTACTGTTCTCAAATTACAACAATGAATTCATCTCTTGTACATCCTGGGTTAGCCAAATATTCAATCCCTTTAATTTCAGAAGTGTAGGATGATATATGCCAGACACTAACACTCAATGAAATGTCTATACCATAACATCGACCACACTCTGAAAGTACTTCCATGGATTTCTTCTCAGCTGCGTTCTTTGGCATCTGGACTGGGTAAGCAGCCATTATTTTTAGAGACCTGCTAAATAGCTAGGTATCCAGTCTTCAATCAGTCATAAGTTCATGTTCATAAGTTATAGGATCAGAATTAGGCCATTCGGCACATCAAGTCTGCTCCGCCATTGAATCATGGCTGATCTATCTTTCCCTCTCAACCCCATTCTCCTGCGTTCTCCCCATAACCCCTGACACCTTTACTGATCAAGACTCTGTCAATCTCCGCCTTAAAAATATCCATTGACTTGGCCTCCACAGCCTTCTGTGGCAATGAATTACGCACCCTCTGACTAAAAATATTCCTCCTCATCTTTCTAAAGTTACATCCTTTTACTCTAAGGCTATGGCCTCTGGTCTTAGACTCTCCCACAAGTGGAAACATCCTCTCGACATCCACTCTATCCACGCCTTTCACTATTCGGTAAGTTTTAATGAGGTCTCCCCTCATCCTTTTAAACTCCAGCGGGTACAGGCCCAACGCCATCAAACTCTCATCATATGTTAACCCAATCATTCCTGGGATCATTCTCATAGTCCACAGTGAATGGGTACAATGACGAAGAAGAAAGGCCTTCATAATATTCATAACTCATGGCCAAGTTGCAATGCCAGATCTCAGATTAAAATCAACAACACAAAATGGACATGCATTAGAACATAGAACCGTACAGCTCTGGAACAGACCCTTCGACCCACAATGTCTGTGCTGAACATGATGCCAAGAACAACTTTTACTGGCCTGCACAGTAAATCCGTATTCGTCCGTTTCCTGCATATCCAAATGTCTATCCAAAACTCTCTTAAATGCCACCGTCAAATCTGCCTCCACCACCTCCCCCTCTCAAATTCCCTTCAAATCTCTTACCCTTTAAACTCAATTTATATCCTTTAGTTTTATCCATCTCTGATAAGGGAAATGTTTTCCTGCAGTCTATCCTATTTACAACATAATTTTATATACCTCACTCATGTATCCTCAACCTTCTCTGTTCCAGAGAATCCAGACCTGGCCTCTCCATTCTCTCCTCATAAATGTTCCATCCCATGCAACATCTGGTGAATCTCCTCTGCATCCTCTCCGGTGTTCAGGTTAGTATATAGTTTATTACAGATGCAGCTTGGAAACAGGCCCATCAGCACACTGAGTCCATGCCAACCACCAAGCACCCATTCACACTAGTTCTATCCCACTTTCTCATATACCCCCTACACATTAGGGGCAAACTTACAGAGGCCAATTAATCTGCACACCTGCACATCTTTGGGATGTGGGAAGAAACCAGAGCAAGGAGAGGAAACCCATATAAGGCCACAGGTAAAATGTGCAAACTCCACAGAGACAGTACTCAAGGTCAGGATCGAACATGATCTCTGTCACTGTGAGGCAGCAGACCTACCAGCTGTGCCACTCTGCCAACCTATCACCAAGCTATCGCTTGTTTTTGGCTATGGAACCACGAGTGATGAGATTTCAGGGTGATCAGATTTTCAAGAATCAAGAATCAAGTTTCCTTTATTGTCATTCAGACCTTTCGGTCTGAACGAAATTGTGATGCCTGCAGTCATACACAGAACCAATAATAACAAAACATACAATAAACACAAATAAAACATCCACCACAGTGAGTTCACCAAGCACACCCTCACTGTGATGGAGGCAAAGTCTTAGTCTCCGTCTCTTCCCTCCTTGTTCTCCCTCTGTGCTGAGGCGATCGATCCAGGCCGAAGATGCCGCCCTCCAGTCCAGCGGACCTCCGTGGTGATGTCGCCGCCGCCAAAAGCAGGAACGCCGTCTCCGCTCCGAGACGGCCCGCCACAGCATCAGCCCCGGGTCCCGTAGTCTCCGCTCCGGGCCACCGCCCCAGCTCCAGGCCCCGCAGTCTCCGCTCCGGACCCCGCTGCATCAGCTCCAGGTACCGATGTCTCCGCTCCGGACCCCGCCGCACCAGCTCCAGGTCCTGCAGTCTCCGCTCCGGACCCCGCTGTATCAGCTCCAGGTCCCGCAGTCTCCGCTCCGGACCCCGCTGTATCAGCTCCAGGTCCCGCAGTCTCTGCTCCGGACCCCGCTGCATCAGCTCCAGGCCGCCGCCGAAAGCCAGACCGCCGCACCAGCAAGTCGGGCCACCGCTGCCTCAGCCCCGAAGATGGCCAGCATCTCGTTGGTAAGTCCTGGCTGGCTCTGCCTCCGTAGCCTCGGGGTCGGTCACAGGATGGAGGCGGCCAGCTCCGCCATTAGGCCTCACCGCAGACGGAGGCAGGGAAGGGGGATACGACACGAAAAAGTCGCATTCCCCCGAAGGAGGAGACAGAGGACATGTTTCTCCCCCCCTAACACAACCCAACAAACTAAAACTTAACAAAACAGGACAAAAAAAACCAACAGAAAAAGTAAAAACAGACGGACTGCAGGCGAGCCGCAGCCGATTAACAGCGCCGCCACTTCCGGATGGCGCTGTTAATCGGCTGTTAAAGAATGGAAGTTGGCAGATGTGGCGGACAAGACATCCAGCATCTGCCAGCATCTGATATCAGTGTCAATTCCCTTTAACTGACATCTCGTTGTGAAACCTCAGCTTGATGCTCGATCACCCTACGAGGGTTTAACAAAACTTGCAGGTTGCACCCGTGATGTTAGGAAGACAACAGACACATTATTGCAATTGCCCAGGTCAGTGCACACACAAATGGGCACGTGGTTCTAATTTCCAGACTCCCACTAACAGGAACAAATCTTGCATGTGTTTTGTTGCGAGTGGAATGGATGTGGATCATTTCTCTTGAGATGAGCAGAGGCTCTTTGCCATTAAGGAGACAATTGATCTCAGTGCCTTGATAAGAGTCTTGCTGCTGTTTCTCTAACAATGGTTTGCGAGGTAAAATTGCCACACAAACAGGCTGTTCTTCCAACGGATGTAATTTCATGGTTTTCCGTGCGTGATTGACATTCCAGCTTCGCAATACCTCCGTGTAAACATTCAGTCCTTAAACGGTTCCAATTTTCCGCCATTCAATAACTAATAAGACAATATGTTTTGATGTTAAGTAACTGTCATTAGCTCCACTTAGTGGACTTGGTGTTCCCAGAGCAAACATGCTTGAAAACTCCAAGTGCTTCCACTATGGGTTCCATGCATCACCTGCTCACCTCTTCTGCACGTACGATGAAATCAGATTGTTACCCAATCACTTGGCATCTGTCAGAATGATTTCTTGAGATTAATAGCAAAATAGAAATGGTACATTTACCATAGAGCTGTTCTCTGTTAAGAAAGCATATGCTCCCAGATGTGCCCAAGATACAGTATTTACTTATTAATTCTACAGTAGTCTACCGGGGCGGCACAGTGGTGCTGCGGTAGAGTTGCTGGCTTACAGAGCCAGAGACCTGGGTTCGATCCTGACCGGGTGCTGTCTGTACGGAGGTTGTACTGTACGTTCTACCTGTGACCACGTGGGTTTTCCCCGGATGTTCTGGTTTCCGCCCACACTCCAAAGACATGCAGGTTTGTAGTTTAATTGGCTTCAGTAAAATTGTAAATTTTGTGTAGAATAGTGCTGGTGCAAGGGGTGATCGCTGGTTGCCGAGGACTCAGTAGGCCAAAGAGTTTGTTTCTGTGTTGCATTTCTAAACTACACAGAACTAAACTATCTTTACCCCAAACCTCCACTGTCTCAGTATACCAGACATGACATTAACAAAAGAAAGGCACAAAATGCTGGAGTAACTCAGCGGGTCAGGCAGCATCTCTAGAGAACATGGATAGGTGACATTTTGGGTTAGGATCATTCTTTAGATACCAACAAACCTTATCATTTCCAAAAGTACACCATTTTATAATAGTCCCAAATGCATATTTTTACATGTTATATGATATAATTTTATCAATAACCTGATCACTCATGCAATCAGGGCCTTGTGTATTGGTGGCATATTTTTGTAATTAGTTGACCACTATCTATTTGGCTGCATATACACAGAGGCCACTGAACCGTCAAGCAGGATTAAATGATGAGGAAACCCGGTTTTGTCCCCACTTGTGCAGATTGTACAACATATTTGGAATCTGCAGGATGCACAGACCTCACACAATAAGCAGACCTTTAACCTGAAGTTTTAAAACCATTTCAGATGTTTGATAAAGAGCCCCTGACTTTACATGACGTACTCTGAGTATTTGAAGGAAGTGAACTCCTCCAAGAAGATATTTTTTTAAGTGTCTTATTAATAATCACTCTACCATTTCAATTGCTGCCTGTTCTCAGGACCCAGTCCAATGCTCTCTTTGAACCCCTCACCTTTTCATCTTTTCAAACAATCCCACAGTTATCTCTTCCTCAGTCATCTCTCCCCACTCTAATCACTCCTGGTGATTCTTTACCTCTTTCCCCACAATTCTCCACCCTGATCCTCACTGCAATCCTATCCAAAACTGCTTTGCTCAATCAATTTCTATTGCAATCTCCAGTCTCCTCAATGGTGGGAATCACAGATGCAAGACATTTGAGTGAGATTTTCAGTGTAAAACTTTGGTCCAAATCCACTGTAGATGTTGCTCTCTGAAGCCCTTGCACAAACCCAACGATCCAGTCTGTTTCATCCTTACACTGACAGAAGGAAGGGAGAACAATCTGTGCTATTCTGAACCTCGGAACAAACAATGGATCACTGTTGCAATGTAGCAAAAATCCATCACAAAAGACAATTGAATAAATAAGCAAGTAATATGTTTCTCCAGTGCAGAACAATACATGTGGCTGACAATCTACCCTTTATCTACTGCTTTGAACAATGGAGCATAGAGCACGCTGCAACGAGACTGTATAACATTAACACAAGAGCTAATATTAAGTTATATTTGTCGCTTATCAACATTCAATCATCCAACATGTATATAAGTAGTTAGCTTTCAGAATATATATATTTCCAAGCTTCATAACCGTGGATTAGAGTTTGTGGGAATCTGGAGGAACCAAATGGTGATCCAGCAGAACGGAGACCTATATAGATTGTAGACAGCAAAACACAAGTTTATGTAAGAAGATGAATCGTTTTCAACCCCTGTTGGCTCACCTTTTCAAATGAGCACCATGTCACCTTCATTTGAACATCATATGAATTCTTAAATGAGCATTGAGCTAACAATACATGCCTGAAAAGTGCTACACCTAAAACATGCTGAACCCAGCATGATAGCTTCAGTATACAGTCCAGAATCATGTTTATGCATAGTCACAGGTCCCCCTGGACTTCCTGCTCAAAATACAATGAAATAAGATTAATATACAGCCTATTCCACCACTCACATGCATGTCTCTTCTCAGCTTTCTACGTTAAGTGCCTGAGTGTTAAAAATTTTCACTGCTACCAATCTAATGGCATTAGTCCCACTGTCAGTTTGTGAAGATTGATGTATAATATAGACCAGAGGTTAAAGTGTAAATATAAATCATAAAGAGAACCACTAAGTGACACATGGAGTGATGGAAGGGGAGTCCCACCTGAAAAGTCATCCCACCACAAGTTCCGCAAGGCTATTTGTTCCTTCCCCACCCTTCTAACAATTGTCCCATATAATAAACAGGATGTGGTCCCCCATCCATTGCTCCCCAATGTCATGCACCCCCACCCCTGCCAATACTCATACCTGGGCTAGATACCGAGGGCCAAACAAGGTTACTCTCCCCTCAAAGCCACAACAATGAGCCAGAGTCAGGTACTGCCCTTGGAACGCTTGAGAGCCTTTCACAGGATGCAAGGTCACAGGCTGATTATCAAAGACATTTAAAAATTTGCTTTAAATAACACAATCAAATATTTAACAAATAATTATTATTAAATGCATCAATCCCTTTGGAATATTTAGAAACATAAGACAAAATAAGTTTAAAAAATAACTCACTTTTTAGGGGCGGCACAGTAGCGCAGCGGTAGGTTTGCTGCCTTACAGAGCCAGAGACCCAGGTTCGATCCTGACTATGGGTGCTGTCTGCATGGGGTTTGTATTGTTCCTTGTGACCGTCTGGGCTTTTTCCGGGTGCTCCGGTTTCCTCCCATATTCCAAAGATGTGCAGATTTGCGGGTTAATCAGTTTCTGTAAATTGTCCCTCGTGTGTCGGACAGAACTAGTATATGGGTGATCATTGGTCAGTGTGGACTTGGTGGGCCAAAGGGCCTATTTCCACATTGTATCTAAACAAACCTTTACCTACATTTTCCTCATCGCCAGGCTGATAATGTCTATTCAAGTGAATGAGGATTCCTAGGTTGGTTTTGGCTGGTCTTGGATCTAAGACGATTCCCAGCTGAGTTTCTGGATGTTAGCCATACCAACATTTAGCGTGACTATGTCCCTCCCTGTGGCCACTCACTCAGGGCCAGGAAGGCACTGCAAAACAGAGATAGCATCTAACTGTGTTATTAAAAAAGAACATGGTGGAAATATTCAGCAGATCAGGCAGCCTTTAAAAAAAACCAATATCAATATTCTGCTGAGACTACTGCTTCAATTTCAAAAGCACAGCAAACTCAATTTCTTAATTTAGAATTTCCCTACTGGTTACCTTGCACCAAACAATATATGGAAACAGAAGCAGAACATTCAGTCTTCAGACTTTAGACATTACTTAAATAAAAATCATATGGAGAAGCACTAAGTGACACATGGAGTGGTGTATTTGTGAGACACGGTGAGGAAACAGGCCCTTCGGCCCACCGAATCCGTGCTGACCAGCAATCACCCAGCACATTAGCACCATCATCCACACCAGGGACAATTTCACAATTTTTACTGAAGCCAATTAATCTACAAACCTGTACATCTTTGGAGTGTGGGAGGAAACCGGAGGACCCGGAGAAAACCCATGCGGTCACAGTGAGAATGTACAGACTCCATACAGACAGCACCCGTAGTCATGATCAAAACCCGATCTCAGATGCTGTAAGAGAGTAACTCTACCACTGCCCACTGTGCTGCCCCATCATCTATTTGGTCTAGGCTGGCTCCCAGGGAAGCAATCCCATCAGTCCCATTATTTCCCTTGTTTCCCTTTGCTTATTCTCTCTCATACGTGCCCATCAATTCCACTTCAATTCTTTGTGCCATTAACCTGCAGTAGAGTCTGATTTGCAGCAACCAACATACCAGTGGTTAAGAGGTCCTGGGAGTGTTGTTGTGTATGCACATGATCTCTGCACACTGTGGTGATGTAGAATTCACTTCCCAATGGATATGACAGAAATTACTGTGGACTCATTGCATTTCTATATGCCTCACAATGTACATCATGACCTCCAATAACATGGCTCCCCTTTAACATTTAAGGGACTCGTCATTTGCTCAATTCTAATTAACGGCAAATGTCGTCAGGGTGAATTTGGTCATGGGGCCTCAGGATGTTTTGTTTGCAGCATATGAATGGCACACACATACAATGCAGCCTGCTAACCTTGCCATCTCTATCTCCATTGATGCCTGAACAGTCAAGCACTTCCATTACCTCCTTTTTTTCCCTTCTAAATTCCAGCCTTTGCTGCATCTTACATTTAGATTTAATGGATTCATAAATCTGTCTGTGTGGAGCTTCTAAGTTCTCCCTGCGACCAGGTGGGTTTTCTCTGTCAGCTCCAGTTTCCTCCCAATTCCAAAACATGCAGATTCATAGGTTAATTGCCTTCTGTAAATTATCCCTCGTGCGAAACTGGGACAACATGGAACTTGCGTGCGGGCGATTGTTGGTCATCGCAGACCTGGTGAGCCGAAGGGCCTGTTTCTACGCTGGGTCTCTAAACTAAGCTAAACTAAACAGGTCATTTTTATTTTAAATTACCCCTAAAAAAATAAATTATTCAACGACACAACTTATGAGATGGTTGACAAATTTCTATTACAATTTGGAGGAGGTCTCTGGAGTTCTTTTAGTCTTCAAAATAAGATCACTCACAACGAGTGGAATGTTGATACAGTTGTTTCATAAAATAGCTCTGAAGTTTTATTTAATCGCAGTTGAACTATTTGATCGCATTTAAACAACACTGGCTCAAGCAGCAAACGGAAGTTGGTCACTGAGAAATATGTGACAGATTTATGAAGCTTGAATATTTGTATCAAGCAGAGGAATCTATGTGAGGGAACAGAGGAACAGGAGGAGGCCGTTCAAATCTATTCTGGCTGTCATTTATAGCAAGGTTCCTTTTATTCCTCTTGACACTATAATCCTTCATACTCTTTGCTAACAAACTTCTATCCATTTCAGTTTTTAAATTTTCAATTGGCCCCCAACCTCAACAGTTTTTTTGCGAGGACGAAAAGTCCCAGGTATCCTCTACATTTCATTTGATGAGTTGTTTCTTGGCCTTACTCCAATTCTAAATGACAGCTTTATGTTTTGGAACACCCCTCCCCCCACACACTAGGTAATATCCCTTGCTCACCTATCTCCCCTCAATTCTTCGAATCATTTTGTATAGGTAGATATAAATGCTACTATAGAAAATAAATTGAAAGTCAATCAATGTCTAAAGGAGAAAGGAAGGTTGACATTTTGGGGAGGGTTCCCTTACTTTTGACTTTAGATATACAGCATAGAAACAGGCCCTTCGGCCCACTGAGTCTGTGCTGACCAGCGATCACCACATGCACTAACATCGTCCTCCATCTAGGGACAATTTACAGAAGCCAATTACCCTACAAACCTATACGTCTTTGGAGTGTGGGAGGAAACTGGAGTACCTGGGAAAACCCATGTGGCCACAGGGAGAACGTACAAACTCCATACAGACAGCATGTGTAGTCAGGATCGAACCCGGGTCTCTGGCATTGTAAGGCAGCAAGTCTACCGCTGCTCCACAGTCCCACCCTCTTCAGAATTTGTGTGTTTTGGTTAGACATAATCACCAAGGTTGAGAGGAACAAGGCAAAATACTAATGAGCCGACAAAGAAGGGAAAGGAAAACATAAGGTGAGGCTCTTAAATGTTAAGAGGGAGCCATATTACTAGGGAGGATAGATATTGCAAGGCACCAAAAATGCAATCTACCCATATCAGTTTATGCCGCATCCATAGGAAAGTGAATGCCAGTGTGTAGGGAGTCACGTACATTTACAATGACACTTCCTGGTCTTCTGTATTCTTTCCCATCCTCTTGGGTGAAGGTAACTGCTCAGAGTTTTAAGACGTCAAAAACACCACAGAAAATGTATGGATGGCAAAATCAGGCAGCAACGTGGGAACGATGGATACTCATTTTGCTCATTAAAGAATTCGTATTGGTCTAGAGTTCAAATTTGACACTGTGGTTTACGTACACTATGGAAGAATCTTATTCTAGCCGTTATTAGAATGGGATGTTCAACGATTCAATTCAATTATTCAATTCAATGATTCGATGATACGTTACTGTCACATGTACCTAGGTACAGTGTTTTGCTTTGTTTTGCGTACAACCCGGTAAAATCATACAGCAGACCTCACCCAAGCAGTGCACAAGAGTCGCCACATTTCTGGCGCCAACAAAGTTACAAAAAATCACGGATCAGTCCTACCTTCCGCCTGCCGCTGCACGTGGCCGCAAGCACCCCCACGACGCGTCCCACCTTCATTCTCGGCGGTGAAAGTTGGGAAATATGGAGCATAGAATAATGCAACACAAGAACAGGCTCTCCAGCCCACAATGTCTGTGCCACACATGATGCCAAGTTAAACTGATCTCATCTACCTGCACATGTTCTGTATGCCTCTATTCCCTGCACTTCCATGTACCCATCAGAAAGCCTTCTAAACACCACTGTCATATCTTCCCCCAGCACCACCCCTGGCAATGTGTTTCATGCCCCCACAACGCTCTGTGTAAAGAACCTTCCTCACGCATCTCCATTCAACTTTCTCCCTCACACCTTGTAGCTATGCCCTCTGGTGTTGGACCTTTCCTCCCTGGGAAAAAGTTCTGACAGAACAATTATGCCTCTCATAATTTTTTATACTTCTATATTCAACCTCTGACATTCCTGAGACAACAATCCAAGTCTATCCAACCTCACAATGTAGCTGACACTCTCCAATGCAGGCAGCAATCTGGTATATCCTCTTTTATTTGGAGAGTTATTTGTCAGACAAAGGTAAATGCAAAAAATATGATATACATAGTTGGCATACAGAAGTACTATTGTGGAGGAAGGAACTGCAGATGCTGGTTTACACCGAAGGCAGACACAAAATGCTGGAGTAACTCAGCGGGACTGGCAGCATCTCCGGAGAGAAGGAATGGGTGACGTTTCAGGTTGAGACCCTTTTCAAATTGTACTATTGTGCTATTGTGATGATTTAAACAGCTAGTCGGAAATTGGAACAGTGGGGAATGAACAGTATTACTCCAGTGAATAGTTTATGACGTTGCATTTCATATAACACCAAAAAAAGCCTTTTATATGTTAAAGTAGATCTATCTTTACATTAATTACTATAGTGTTAGCAAAACTCATTACCTTCATAAGAACTTATAAGATTTCGGAGCAAAGTTAGGGCATGCAGTCCATCATACTTGCTCTAACATTCAACAAGATCATGACTGATCATCTACCTCAATATCAGTTTGTTAGACTATCCACATAGCCCAGGATTTATTTGTTGTGCAAAATCCATTGATCTCAGTTTTAAATGTAATGATTGATTGAGTGGCCATGCCCCTCTTGAATAAGTAATTCCATAGATTCAAGATCTTCTAAATGTAGCAGGTCCTCTTTGTTGCAGTCCTCAATGGCCACAGACCACACAGATTGGAACTGTCGTCCCCCATTTTTGGCTACCTTGCCAGGGAAAGCATCCTTCCTGCATCTACTCTTTTCAATTCCCCTCGGTATTTTATACTTTGTATTTTTATAAACTCCAGGTTCTGCGGACCTGGCCTATTCAATCGTACTGCGTACCTGCCACCTTAAGATTCAGTCCATTGAAACTTTCCTGCATTCCCTCTTGAGAGAGTACACCCGAAGAGAGAGAAAAGCATACAGCACACTCCAGACATAACTCCACTGTATATAATGGTAGTATGATAGCCTGACCATTGTACTCACATCCTCTTGCAAAACAGACAAAAATAGCAGTTACTTTCCAAATTGCCTTCTGTGTTGGCACCTTAGCCGTCTCTAACCTGTGAATAAGGACTCCTAAATTCTACTGAACATTCACATTTCCCATCTCCCTTTATTAAAACATATTCATTATTGCTAAGGGACAATATTCCTAAGTGCATAACCATATGTTTTGCTGAATTGTACTCCATCAACCATGTTGCCACCCATTCATTTAGCTGACCTATATCCCCGTGAGACTCTGAACCTTCTGAACCTTCTGAATTTTGTAGTCGGCGGGGCAGTACTCTGCATATCGCCAACTTGGACAATTTAACATTTTTATCAAGCCAATTAACCTACAAACCTGTAAGTCTTTGGAGTGTGGGAGGAAACCGAAGATCTCGGAGAAAACCCACGCAGATCACGGGGAGAACGTACAAACTCCATACAGACAGCCCCCGTGGTCGGGATCGAACCCGGGTCTCTGGCACTGCATTTTGCTGTAAGGCAGCAACTCTATCGCTGTGCCACCGTGAGTGCCTCTTTACATCCTTACTGCTAGCCACATTCACACTTGGTCTCACGTGATCTACAGATTTGGAATTGTTACATTTAGTTTAGTTTAGTTTAGTTTAGTTTGGTTTAGAGATACAGCACGGAAGCAGGTCCTTCAGCCCACAGAGTCCGCGCCGACCAGCGAGCCCCATACACTAGCATTATCCTACACACTAGGGACAATTTACAATTCTTACCAAAGCCAATTAACCTATAAACCTGTATGTCTTTGGTGTGGGAGGAAACCGGAGCACCCACAGAAAACCCACGTGGTCACGGTGAGAACGTACAAACTCCATACAGACAGGACCCATAGTCAGGATCGAACCCGTGTCTCTGACATTGTAAAGCAGCAACTCTACCGCTGCGCTACTGTGCTGCCCAGGTAACCTCAATCCAAGGATTTTAAGGTTTGCAAAGAATTGGCATCCAAGCACAAATCCCTGCACCCCCCCTATCCACAGCTTACCAATCTCTTGGCTCTCTGAAGCATTTACCAATCCAAAAATTGGAGAATAACAATGAACTAAAGAGATTACAAAAAATGGTGGATATTTTTCATGGGTACTGACCTCCCCACCAGCGAAGAGATCTATAATGTTTTATTATTAATGTTTAATGTTTTATGTGTCATTCCTAACTGTCACTGCATGTCGTTGTCACTTGTGGGCGGAGCACCAAGGCAAATGGTGAATACTGGGCCAATAAACGTATTCATTCATTCATAAGAAGCTCGGCCTTGAAAAGCAGTCAGCATCATCAAAGCCCCACACCATTCTGACCATGCTCTTATTTCACTCCGACCATTGGGAAAGTACAGGGGCCTGAAAACCGTGACTAGTAGGTTCAACTGTAGCGTCTTCCCAACAACCATCTGGCTATTGAACACTACACAACACTAACCTCATCTATAAACTATGGCCTGTCTTAGATTGCACTAAGGACTTCCTAGATTTTATTTGCAGTAGTATTGAGGTTATTGATTGATTACATTTTTGTTCATTATGCACTATCTATGTCTATTGTATTTACAGGTCATTATGCTGCAACATAACCGTTCCATTGTTGGTATATATGACAATTGCACTTCAGTCTGAAGAAGGCTTCTGACCCAAAACGTCACCTATCCATGATGACGTCACCTATCCATCCAGAGATGCTGCCTGATCTGTTGAGATACCCCATCACTTTGTGCTTTTCTTTTGTAAAACAGTGTCTGCAGCTCCATATTTTTAATTTAACCATTCTCAACTCTTGACTTGTTCATGGGTGGACTTCTTCTTTGCAGTTTCAAAGTAGTCCATTGAAAGGTCCTGGCCCGAAACGTCACCTATCCATGTCCTCCAGTGATGCTGCCTGATCTGCTGAGTTCATATGTTTATAACACATAGGAATCGAATTAGGCCATTCGGCCCATCGAGTCTACTCCACCATTCAATCATGGCTGATGGCTAATTTTAGTCATACAGTGATAAGACAGGAACGTTAAACTTTTGAATCATTAAGGTGTAAATTAGCAGGGGTGGTTTAGGGGTGTAATATGTCAGAAACATTGGACTTGAAGATAAGTGTTGGTGTTCAATTTAGCATGATTAATGTTCCATCACTCGCAATGCATAATGTTTGCTGAATTGTTTATATATGACTTTCTAATCAGATAGAATGCAAAAAAGGCAAAGACACAAAAGACAGAGGAGTGATGTTTCCTCTTTCTGGAGTATCCAGAACTAGGGCGGAACAGTTGGGCTGTGGTAGAGTTGTTGCCTTACAGCACCAGCTACCCTGACTGCATGGATTTTGTACGTTCTCCCTGTGACTGTGTGGGTTTTCTCCAGGTGCTCTAGTTTCCTCCCACATTCAAAAGATGTGCATGTTTGTAGCTTCTGCAAATTGCCCCTAGTGTATACGATGCAAAACTGGAATAACATAAAACTAGTGTATGGGTGATCGTTGGTCGGCGTGGACTATGTAGGCCGTAAGAGCTGTTTCCATGCTGTATCTCTAAACTCTGAACTGGGGTTGAGTATCAGGATGAGGTCCCAGCTATTTAGGAATGAGAAATTGAGACATTTTGCACACAAAAGAACAATGGATGCCTCGTCACTTAGCATATTCAAGGCTGAAACCAACCGATTTTTAGACAGAGAAAAGTGCTGGAGAAACTCAGCGGGTGCAGCAGCATCTATGGAGCGAAGGAAATAGGCAATGTTTCGGGCCGAAACCCTTCTTCAGGCTGATGTAGGGTGGGGGGGGGGGGGGTGCGGGGAGAAGAAAGGAGAAAGGAAGAGGAGGAGCCCGAGGGCTGAGGGAGAGCTGAGAAGGGGAGGAGACAGCAAGGCCTATCGGAAATTGGAGGTCAATTTTATGCAGCTAGGGTGCAAACTGCCCAAGCGGAATATGAGGTGCTGCTCCTCCAATTTCCAGTGGTGCTCACTCTGGCCATGGAGGAGGCCCAGGACAGAAAGGTCAGATTCAGAATGGGAGAGGGAGTTGAAGTGCTGAGCCACAGGGAGATCAGGTGGTTAATGCGGACCGAACGGAGGTGTTCGGCGAAACGATCGCCAAGCCTACGCTTCGTCTCACCGATGTAGATCAGCTGACATCTAGAGCAGCGGATGCAATAGATGAGGTTGGAGGAGATGCAGGTGAACCTCTGTCACACCTGGAACGACTGCTTGGGTCCTTGAATGGAGTCGAGGGGGGAGGTAAAGCGACAAGGGTAGCATCTCTTGCGGTTGCAAGGGAAAGTGCCCGGGGAGGGGGTGGTGCGGGAGGGAAAGGAAGAATTGACCAGGGAGTTGCGGAGGGAGCGGTCTTTGCGGATAGCAGACAGGGGGGAAGATGGGAAGATGTGGCGAGTGGTGGGGTCACGTTGGAGGTGGCGAAAATGACGGAGGACTATTTGTTGTATGTGACGGCTAGATGGGTGAAAGGTGAGGACTAGGGGGACTCTGCCCTTGTTATGAGTGGGGGGATGGGGAGAGAGAGCAGTGTTACGGCGTATTGAAGAGACCCTGGTGAGAGCCTCATCTATAGTAGGGGAGGGGAACCCCCGTTCCCTGAAGAATGAGGACATTTCCGATGCCCTGGTGTGGAACACCTCATCCTGGGAGCAGATGTGGCATAGACGGAGGAATTGGGAGTAGGGGATGGAGTCCTTACAGGAAGCAGTGTGGGAAGAAGTGTAGTCTAGATAGCCATGGGAGTCAGTGGGTTTATAGTGGATGTCGGTCAGAAGTCTATCTCCTGCGATGGAGATAGTGAGGTCAAGAAATGGTAGGGAAGTGTCAGAAATGGTCCAGGTGTATTTGAGTGCCGGATGGAAGTTGGTGGTGAAGTGGATGAAGTCAGTCAGTTGTGTGTGGGTGCAGGAGGTAGTCCGCTCCCTCCACAACTCCCTGGTCAATTCTTCCCTTCCCTCCCGCACCACCCCCTCCCCGGGCACTTTCCCTTACAACATGCGGTGCTACACTTGTCGCTTTACCTCCCCCCTCGACTCCATTCAAGGACCCAAGCATTCATTCCAGGTGCGACAGAGGTTCACCTGCAACTCCTCTAACCTCATCTATTGCATCCGCTGCTCTAGATGTCAGCTGATCTACATCGGTGAGACGAAGCGTAGGCTTGGCGATCGTTTCGCCGAACACCTCCGCTCAGTCTGCATTAACCAACCTGATCTCCCTGTGGCTCAGCACTTCAACTCCCCCTCCCATTCTGAATCCGACCTTTCTGTCCTGGGCCTCCTCCATGGCCAGAGTGAGCACCACCAGAAATTGGAGGAGCAGCTTCTCATATTCCGCTTGGGCAGTTTGCACCCTAGCAGCATAAACATTGACTTCTCCAATTTCCGGTAGCCCTTGCTGTCTCCTCCCCTTCTCAGCTCTCCCTCAGCCTCAGCCCTCGGGCTCTTCTTCTTCCTTTCTCCTTTATTCTCCCCCCCCCCCCACCCCACCCACCCTACATCAGTCTGAAGAAGGGTTTCAGCCCGAAACGTTGCCTATTTCGTTCGCTCCATAGATGCTGCTGCACCGGCTGAGTTTCTCCAGCACTTTTGTCTACCTTCGATGTTCCAGCATCTGCAGTTCCTTCTTAAACAAATGATTTTTAGACAGTATGAGAATGATTGAATTTGGGATCAGGTGGGAAAGTGTTTCTGCAGCCAGTGATGAGTCATCATCTTGGTGTCATGAACATTAAACTTAACAGATCGATGTACCTGTAAATCCATTGAAAACTAAGGGGTTGGCATCTAACAACAAATCATATTCACATTAATTCCGCCAAGTTGTACATAAGTCTGGCGATCCATTGTATTTGCCATTAACAGCTAAATAAATTAATATCTATGAAATCTATGCAGCTACTGCCAAAGTTCAAATTAACTCTAAAACCCCTATTCCCAAAGGCCAGGTTTTGGAGTGAATTATGCAGCTCAAGCATGAAGTCATTCACAAATCACACAATTTAGTACTGTACCAGTATTATTTTATTTTAGTTATTTGTTCAACGCATGTCAGTGTCAGCAATTATTGCCGATCCTTTACTGCAGTCTTATGTCATTGGCTTGATTGTTCTCGAGAGCAATTCAAATTCAATAACATTGGTGGGTCACACCCAACAAGACTGTGTAAAGTTGACAGATTTTCTTCCCTGAAGGACATTAGTGAACAGATTATTTTTTTTATGACAGACTGTAAGTTTCATGCTCACCACGAAGTGAAAATGATTTATTCCAGATTTGTTTCATCCCTGGAGTTCATAACAATGCCTCCGGATCAACAGTTTAGGTCTCAGGATGACAATTCCATAAATTTACCATCACGAGAGAGTGCCGTGGTTATCAAGTATTAGTCTGATTTTAGGAAATATGACAAGACTGGCTTCCATCAATGATAAAATGTTCTAAGCATGATATTTATCACATTAGGAATGTCATGAATTTAGTAAAGGTCTGTTTTTTCTCTTTCTCAAACAAAGGTGAAAGCTTTAAGGTGAAAGGGGCGAAATTTAAAGGAGAGGACAGGGCAAATCCTTTCCTTGAAGGTGACGTCACAGGTAGATTCCTTGAGGGTGGCATCACAGGTAGATAGGGAGGTCAAAAGGGCCTTTGGCACATTGGCCTTTATCAATCAGAGTATAGAAGTCGGAAGGGCATGTTGCGGTTATATAAGACGTTGGTGAGGCTGCATTTAGGATATTGTGTTCAGTTCAGGTGTATGGAACGAGTTGAGAGAAGATGTAGTTGAGTCGGAGACTATTGCAATGCTTAAGAAACAATTAGTCAGGTACATCCATAGGGCATGTTTGGGATATGGGCCAAATGCAGGCAGGTGGGTCTAGTGTAGTGGGACATGTTGGTCGGTGTGGGCAAGTTGGGACGAAGGGTCTGTTTCCATGACTGTATGACTCTATGATTTTATGACTGTCTTTTGTTTTACACAGAAAGTGGTGGGTGCCTGGAAGGTGATGCTGGAGGTGGTGCTGGAGGCAGATACAATAGTGGCATTTAAAGGGCAAATTGATATGCAGAGAATGGAGGGATATGGATCATGTGCAGGCAGAGGAGATTAGTTTCATCTGTCAAGATATTCAGCACAGAGGGCTGAAGGGCCTGTTTCTGTGCTATATTGTTCTATTCTTTGTGTAAATTTGTGTGGCTTACAAAGTTCCGTATCATGGACACAACCTGAGTAAGTGAATGAATTTCCAATGACCTATTCCTTATCACACTAGTCTTTGGTCCTGAGAACATATTAGTCCTAATTTTGAGTTAGGTTTTATTAAGTAATTTTAGGATATTATATAAATTTTAATTCAATTGATATTTATCAAACATTTTGCCAATATGGTTTTCATTTCCAGTCTGCGGACCTTTTCTTATGCTTGAAGGTTGATAAAAATGCTGGAAAAAACTCAGCGGGTGAGGCAACATCTATGGAGTGAAGGAATAGGTGACGTTTCGGGTCGAGACCATTCTTCAGACTGAATTGGGGGTGGTGGGGGCAGGAAGAAGAAAGGAAGAGGCGGAGACAGTGGGCTGTAGGAGAGCTGGGAATGGGAGGGTAAAGAGGGAGAAAACAAGGACTACCTGAAATTGGAGAAGTCAATGTTCATACCGCTGGGGTGTAAAGTACCCAAGCGAAATATGAGGTGCTGCTCCTCCAATTTACGGTGGGACTCACTCTGGCCATGGAGGAGGCCCAGGACAGAATGGTCGGATTTGGAATGGGAGGGGGAGTTGCAGTGCTGAGCCACCGGGAGATCAGGTTGGTTATTGCGAACTGAGCGAAGGTGTTGGGCGAAGCGATCGCCAAGCCTGCGCTTGGTCTCACCGATGTAGAGCAGCTGACACCTAGAGCAGCGGATGCAATAGATGAGGTTGGAGGAGGTGCATGTGAACCTCTGCCGCACCTGGAAAGACTGCTTAGCTCCTCCCCCCTTGGATGGAGTCAAGGGGGGAGGAGCTAAGGTCAGTGGGGGCGCTGCAAGCCGGCGCCCTGTCAGCAGCGTGTTAGTTTTTTCAATTTTTTTTTTTTTTTAGTATGTTTCAAAGTATGTTTTTAATGTTTCTTTGTGTGTCTTGTGTAGGGGGTGGTGTGGGGGGTTGAGGGGGAAACCGTTTCGGTCGCCTCCTCCACGGAGAGGCAAAGTTTTCCAGGTCGCCTCCCCCGTGGCCTAACAGCAAGGATCGGGCGGCCTTTCCCGGAGACGCGCCTGGGGCTTCAGCGGCGGGCGCAGAGCGGACTCTCGGCGTGGAGCAGGCGAGCCCTCGCTGGGGCTCGCCGGAGGGGAGCGCTCCGTTTCACTAGCCCGCGGCATTCGGCAGCCTGAAGCCGCTGTCTGCAGAGCTCCAGCTGGCACGGCGTCCGCAGCCCGGGATCCCTCGTGGGGGACCCGGGAGAAGAAGAAGCCACCACTGCCGGCCCGCGGCCTACTTCTACCGGCGTGGACTTACCATCACCCCTGGAGGGGAGCTTCGACCGCCGGCCCTGCAGTCTGTGGTGCTTCTGGCTGCGGCGCGGCGTGGATATATAATCTTCGACCGCCGGCCTGCAGCCTACACCATCTTGAAGCAGCGGTATCCGGTGGGGAGGCACCCATTCAGGACTTATCTGGACTTACCTTGTCTAAACATCTGGACGCCCGCAGCGACGGCTGCGGAGGGTTGAGGTCCTGACCACGGGGGAAAATGGAGGAGGACTGGCCAAATTATGTGCCTTCCACCACAGTGATGAATGCTGTGGTGGATGTTTGTGTTAAATTTTTATTGTGTATTGTGTGTTCTTTAGCATTGTACCGCTGCTGGCAAATTCATTTCACTTGCACTTTATGTGCAATGTGACCAATAAAACCGTATTGTATTGTATTGTAAAGCATTTCCTGCGGTTGCAAGGGAAAGTGCCGTTAGAGGGGGTGGTTTGGGTGGGAAGTGACAAATGACCAGGGAGTTACGGAGGGAGCGGTCTCTGCGGAAAGCCAAAAGGGGAGGAGATGGGAAGATGTGGCCAGTGGTGGGATCCCGTTAGAGGTGGCGAAAATGTCAGAGGATTATCTGTTGTATGCGCTGAATATACTTGTGCGCTTTATGCTTCCCTACAAATGTTTTGAGTGTGTTTGTAAGTGCTTCAGCTCTGTATGTTTGTATGAATGAGTGCAGGAATATCCATGTTAGTATCTGGCTATGGGAGTATGTGTAAAATCATGTAGTTTGCAGTTGTGATTGTCAACAACCATTTGAATTTGCCTGCCACTCAATAAGATGAATGGTACTTTAATGGACCTGTCATTTGGCATGTTGGCTAGGAGGTCAGGCTTAAGGTTACAGTCAATGCACTTCCAACGACCTGTTCTTTATCACACTATAATCTCAGGTCCACAGAAATCATCAATCTTTATTTCAATTTAGATGACTTGTTGATTAAGTATATTATATAAATATTAATTCCATGGATATTTATTAAATTTCTATTATCTCACTTTTTTTTATCATTATGTAATGTGTCTGTAACTGTAAAATATTGCCACAGTTCATCTTGTGCAACACAACTTCAAGAGGAAATCAATTCATTCAGTTGCAGGCGACTGCTCTCTGCTGCTGCACAAATGACAGCCGCCACTGGGAAAGAAATTATTGAAAACAATTAAATGGTTCTACTCAAACATTGACAAACACATATATTCATGTGCAGGCACATACCAGACACGCACGCCAGGTTGATTGCATTCATCGAAACAGGGTGGACCACGTGAAGGTTGCAATCTCCCACCCTACATACCAGACAGATAAATGCACAGACACACACACACACACATACACCATTCACACACACACACGCATACACACAAACACACACAGACACACACACACGCACTATTCACACACACAGACGCACACACAAACAGGCACACATACAGACACACACACGCACCATTCACACACACACACGCATACACACAGACACACACACAGACACACAAGTGACATTCACACACACACACACACGCATACACACACACACATACATTGACACACACACGTGCCATTCACACACGTGCATTCACACAGACACCATTCACACACATACATGCGCATATACACAGACACATCACACACAAACAGACGAGCACACACACACACACACCATTCTTTCACATACACACACAGACACATCACACACACACCGACACCATTTTTTCACACACACAGACACCATACACACACAGGCACACACATAGACACACACACAGACAGACACCATTTGCACGCACACACACACACACACACACACACACACACAGATATACTCTCACAATTACCGCTGCCAAATGCAAACGATAACACAGTCACAATTAATTACACAGGATAATATGATTATCATTGTCTATTCACAGGATAACTATCACTCAAAACAGTCACCTCTATTGCCTATTTTATAGTATAATACAAATCACCATCTCTAGCCTTTACAGAGAATAACACTGTCTCTGTCAGTACATGTTGAATAGGATAATATAATCTATTACATAGCATAATACAATTGCCTCTGCTAATGGTCAACATGAAGCATAGCACAACCTCCAGCGGCAGTAACTGTGATGAAGGATAACACAAGTATCAGCAGTAACTATTATAATGTTTAACACAATTTCCAGGAGCACCTGTTATAAAGATAACAACTTCCAGCAGTACATGTTATAAGGATAACACAATCTTCAGTGTGTTAAAAGAGCTTCCAGTAGTACTTACAGTATTTAAAGATAACATAACTTCCAGCAGTACCTATTATAAGGATAAAACAATCTCCAACTGCCTCTATTAAGCATAAGTGATCGAAGCAGAAGCATGCCATTGAGCCCATCGAGCTTATTCCGCCATTCAACGGGATCATGACTGAACATCCAGCGTCAGTACTGTGCCCCAGTTTACTCTCAAAGTCCCTTGATCCCTTAAGCCCAAGAACAACATCAAATTCCTTCTCGAATATATTTATTGATTAGACTTTAACTGCTTTCTGTGTTAGAGAGTAGATCATTTCACCACTATCACCAAATACTCTTTCGAGCTTCCATAAGTGTATGGTGGGGAATATACTGATTGCTTGCATCGCGGCTAGGTTTGCTCATTTCAACACTCAAGAATGAAGGAGGCTGCAGAAAGTGAATGGCGTCACTCAGTCTGACACAGGTATTGACCACTCCACCATGCGAAGGGATCTACAGGAAACACTGCCTCTAGAAAGTAGCTATTATTACCAAAGACCCACACCACCCTGGCCACACTCTCATCGAGCTGCTAGTATCAGGGAGAAGGTACAGGGGCCTAAGAAATGTTACCTCCAGATTCAAGGACTGCATATTTTAATCAAACATAGGTTCTTCAACCACTGCATAATCCTAACCACTATCCAACCTCAGCTTTGCATTACTAAAGTTGCACTACATACTTTGATATACACTATTGTGTTAAGAATTTCATTTTTCTGGTTCCAGGCATATGACAATTAAATATTCATGAAGTCATCGAGTCAAAGAGTGATACAGCATGGAAACAGGTCCATTGGCCCAAATTGCCAATGCCAACCAAAATGCCCCATCTATACTAATCCCACTTGCCTGCGTTTGGCCCATATTCCTCTAAACCTTTCCTGTCCATGTACCTGCCTTTAAATGTTGTGAGAGCAACTGCTTCAACTACCTCTTCTGGCAGCTCATTCCACATACCAACCACCCTCTGTGTGAACCCATTCTTGACTCTTTAAACTGCACGCAGTACTCAAGGTGCATTCTCTACATTGCTCTGTACCAAAGTAGCAAGAGGCCATTATACCATACTGTACAAGATAAAAGCAGGATATATTGTCATGGATTACACAAATTATTGTCATGGATTACACAAATGCCACCATTGCTCAACATTCAGAATAATAACGCAGCATAGCGACCATTGGATTTCCTACATAATCGATCATTTCTTTAGTTTAGTTTAGTTTAGTTTAGAGATACAGTGTGGAAACAGGCTCTTCGGCCCAACAAGTCCATGCCGACCATCGATCATCCGTACACTAGTTCTATGTTATCCCACTTATGCATTCTATACACGAGGGACAATTTACAGAAGCCAACTCACATACAAATCTTTGGAATGTGGAAGGAAACCAGAGCATCTGGAGAAAACCCACACAGTTACTGGCAGAACGTCCGAATTCCACGCAGGCAGCACCCACAGTCAGGATCAAACCCAGGCTCTACTATGTGCCACCTTGCCACCCCATTTCTTTTTTGCGGCTGCTTTTTTTAAAAATACAATGCCTTGTGCATCATCTCCCACAAAAAAATCACTAAATAAATATACTCTGAAAAGACATTTGTATAATAGGACAGGATTAGAAGGATATGGCCCAAATACTGGCAGGTGGAATTAGTGTCGATGGGGCATATAGGTCGGCGTGGGCAAGTTGGGTCAAAGGGCCTCTTTCCACGCTGTGTGACTCTAGGACTCTAAAAGGGTTAAACTTTATAAATTGTATAACTTTTTGCCTCCTCAATAACTTTGGTGTCAAATGAAGATGGTAAGGTGAGAAAAAGCACAGTTTGCGTGCATGTTTTCTTGCGAGCTTCATTCCTTGATTTCATCCCTCCCATCAAGGGACAAGTCTCAGGAGCGACTGGGAACTCTTCCAAATAGCAAAAGCAATATCAGGAGGAGCACTGTGGTCTAATTACGCTGTAGTCTTGGTGGAAACTTGGAAGCGTATTGGAAGTCCATTTATTACTCATCACAATTTTATGTAGCAACCCATAAATTCCAGTACTTACCAGTGTCCAATATAAAATGCCAGTGAAAAAGGTTGGTTCCAAATAATAAATCATTTAGCCTTACTTGGCAATGTTGCAGGGAGATTTGAGAAGCCAGAAGAAAGAAGAAAGAGAAAATAACTTATATGCTCAATGCTATTAATTATTCTTCTGGCAAAATGTCCATAGACAAGTTGTAAGCTTATGCCAGAGGACAGATTATCCAAAGGTATTTTTCTTTCAATTATTTGTACTATTGAAAGCATCAGTTTGATAGATGCTTGGTTTATTGGTGAAACAAGTCCTGTCAGCCTCAGGTTATTTTGCAGTGAATTTTATCTATACTCTGTTGGGATCAATAAGGCCAGAGCAAATAGTTGGGAATAAGGGAAGGCCAAGACTCACAGGAGTTTATATTGGTGATTCAGTGGTGTAGCAGCTTCAGCACCTAGCAACATATACAATGCATGCATGCCAGGAACTTACAACTGCACAAGTCGTTACTTTTTTTCTTGATTAGAATATTAAAAGATCATGGGAAAGTGCATGAAATTTCCTGAATTATGCTGCCTGCAAATGATAACCGCGTGTGTGATATAAACATACCCACACACAGACATCAGATGACAGGAAGGATCTGAT
The DNA here is from genome assembly GCA_038087875.1 of Malacoraja senta. Taxonomy (NCBI): domain Eukaryota; kingdom Metazoa; phylum Chordata; class Chondrichthyes; order Rajiformes; family Rajidae; genus Malacoraja; species Malacoraja senta. The sequence continues at coordinate 43,845,412 of CM075982.1, read as the reverse complement.
TCACTATCAATAGTTAGTGGGCACTCACAGTCTATATTTTACTTGAAGAATGGTGATAGATAAAGTTCACTTCTGCTATTGTTCCTCCACCACTTATTGCCAGCATGGACAGGCAGGAACTCAGCCACCTTTGTCTGATCTTTGTCAGTTTCTTTTTGTTTCTGATATTTAGTTTCATCTTTAAGGCAGCATTTTGCCTTATATGGACCCTTACCAGGCCAGCAAGCTTGGAACTTATCACCATTAGCATTAGTCTAAATTCAGGAACAGTTGTCATCAGGCAACTGAACGGTCCTCTCATCAGCTCGAGTGCAGTCCTGACCTCCCATCTACCTCATTAGAGACCTTTGAACTTTCTTTAATTGGATTTCAATGTTTTAACTTTGCACTAAATGTTGTAACCTTTATCCTTTATCCTTGCACTGTGGACAGCTTGATTGTATTCATATATAGTCTTTTTTTTACTGGATAGCACGCAAACTAAAGATTTTCACTGTATCTCAGTACATGTGACAATAATAATAAATTGAACTGAACTAAACTAAACTAAATTAAATTAGTTGATCAACATGCAAAAGCAACAGAATAAGATACTAATTCAGACATTCGGATACATGGAACTAAAGCACATTTTAACCACAAACTGCTTCTCAGATACAGTAGCTGAAGAATTAAAGATTGTTAGGAATTTCCACTCTGCCTAATCAATAGTATTGAGAGCTGTTTCTGGCACAGATGGAAATACACTTCTCTTTTCAACACTGTCAAACTCTCTAAGCACCTAAACAAACTCCTCTTGTTTGTGGAAACATATAAATGGAGAGTTTTCACACGTCCGGACCTGAGAAAACAATCCTTGTCACAATTTCTAAGTGTTACTGAAGCAACCGAATTGGGTAATGGATTGGAAAAAGGTCTCTCAAATATTTGCAAATGTCCAAGTTCGCAGTTGACAATATGGCAGATGAATTAACAAAGCAAAGTGTCCATCCTGTGAGGCGATGGTCAGGCAGTAAACGGAAGGTGATGCCACTTAATCTGTACCTCAACCTGTTCCCAGTCTGTTGTTTTCAACAAGTACTATTACCAAATCTCAGCTGGAAAATGAAGCGCATGTTCTAACACTTTGCTTTAATCCGCTTAATGTTTCCCTTAACAAAACTCCAGCTGTGTTAAGTGCCAGCTCCTGCTGCCTCAATCACCATTTGCAACCAATGCATTGACTGGATTTATATAGTTACACATGCTTCCTAAATAAACACATTGTAAAGGTTCTCACTGTCCTCTTCCTAATGGCTCCTCTGAGAAATTATGCTAATACCACGATTTTAATTTCATGAAGGAAACATAACACCTATCTGGTTAGTTCAGGAATTCTTTTGTATGATCACTGTACAAAATATTCTGAGTAATGAAAATAAAAAAGAACCACTTTGTTTCACAACATTCAAGCAATAATTTCATACGTGGGTACATTTCCAGATTAATTTTAAAAGAAAATCATTTTTAAAAATGGGAACAGGACAAGGCCATTTGGCCCATCAAGCCTGTTCTGCCATTAAATCAGATATGGGCTGATCTTGGCTTCTATTCCACTTTCCTGCCTGTTTCCTATAACCTTTGATTTCTGTATTGTCCAGAAATCTGAACATAAGGAAAATCAATTTGGCACAGTTGATTTGTCAATGCTTTATTTCGCTTTAATACCTGGGTTCCATCGAGACTAGAAACATGGTCTTTCTCTACCAATAAATACTGTAAGATCTAATGAATCTGCATCGTCAGTAAGATGAATTCTTGACACGTTAAAGAAAGAAGCTGTGTAAATTAACCATGTATATAACTTGTGAGATCTTTGAGCAACATTACAATGCAGAAACAGCATTCCCACTCAATCAATCTATCTGCATCTTTCCACTGCATCACTGCACGAACAGTCAAGGCAGCAGATAAGGAGATCATGGACATTTAACATATCTAGTCACGCTTTGGAGACCAACAGGGATGACTTCCTTGTTCCCCTCTGTATAATACTGTGGGACCTTTAAAAGCTTCAGTTCAACATCTCACCAAAGGACGCCTCCAGCATTGGACCAAAGCATCAACTGGCTTTTCAGTGATTAATTCTCAGGACTGGGAATCCACATCTGATGCAAATGTTGCTGTAAATGTTTACGTTTATGAAAGGTAGAAAATTGCTGAGTAAGCAATTGGATGGAGATAACACAGTGCATTGCATCTCCACCCTGAACCTATGCTTGTTCTATCTGACTTAGAATGGTCAACAATGACAGAGACCTTAGTAAAACTGATTGCAGTCTCGAGCATTGTGGCTTTCTCCATGTTGATGACCAATACCCAAAAAATATTTTATTTGGCTGAATAAATAAAACTTCTAATGTATTAAACCTCAACCTGGCTTTAAGTTGCCAAGACTGCATGTAAGAGTGAGTGAATGGAGATGGGGTGGGTGGGGTCAAACCCATTGCAATCAGGAGTGTATCTACCTTTAAATCCTTTCAAGGAGGCTCCGTGCCTCCATTTTACATACATAGATACATAGACAATAGGTGCAGGAGTAGGCCATTCGACCTTTCGAGCCAGCACTGCCATTCAATGTGATCATGGCTGATCATCCCCAATCAGTAACCCGTTCCTACCTTCTCCCCATACCCATTGATTCCGCTAGTCCTAAAAGCTCTATCTAACTCTCTTTTGAATGCATCCAGTGAATCGGCCTCCACTGCCTTCTGAGGCAGAGAATTCCACAAATTCACAACTCTTTGGGTGAAAATGTTTTTCCTCATCTCAGCTCTAAATGGCCTACCCTTTATTCTTAAACTGTGGCCCCTTGTTCTGGACTCCCCAACATCAGGAACATGTTTCCTGCATCTAGTGTGTACAATTCCTTAATAATTTTATATGTTTCTATAAGATTCCCTCTCATCCTTTTAAATTCCAGTGGAAACAAGCCCAGTCGCTCCATTCTTTCATCATATGACAGTCCCATCCCGGGAATTAACCTCGTGAACCTTTAACAGTTATTTTTAAACAGATATTAGTCTGAAAAAGGGTCCCAACCCCAAACTTTGTCTGCCCATGTCCTCTAGAGTTGTTGCCTGACCCGCTGATTTACTACAATGCTTTGTTTATCTATGCAAGAATTTAGCATCTGCAATTCGTCTGTGTCGACATTATATTTTCCAAACATTGGCAAACTGGGCAGTGTTTCGTTTAGTTTAGTTTAGAGATACAGCACAGAAACAGGCCCTTCGGCTGACTGAGTCCACGCCGATCAGCCATCCCTATACACTAGAACTATCCTACACACTAGGGGCAATTTACAATTTTTTTTAACCAAAGCCAATTAACCTACAAACTTGTACGTCTTTGTAGTGCGAGAGGAAACAAGAGCACCGTGGGGAAACACACGCGGTCACAGGGAGAATGTACAAGCTCCGTACAGACGGCACTCGAAGTCAGGATCGAACATGGGTCTTCAGCGCTGCAAGGGAACAATTCTACCGCTGCACCATCATGCCGCTGTGATCCAACAGCGAATCCAGGAGCCTTTTAATAGTCCAGGTAAGTAATAGGCCTGATAATTAACCTCAAAGTAAAGAATTTCGAAGAGCAGAAAAGACTTTTTGCTGTAGTGTGTGATTTCACATAATTAATTTAGCAATTAAGTGCTATGGACTGTGGCACAATTTAATACCTTGCTGTGTTGACAATAGTGTCCCCATACAGTTGTAAAAATGGCTTTAATGGAATGACAGTTTCAAGTGAAGACGGGCTTTAAATGAGCATGGCAGAATATGCCACTTACCATTCATTTTCTAAAACATCAGCGATTAAAACTATTATGGCCTTTGTCTTTAAATGTCTACATTCTATTTATTAAACCCCTTCAGACTGATTGCAACCAATTTGTATAATTTTTAAAGAGGAAACCAGTTGAGAACATATTTTTATTTGATGCAATGTACCAAGAATAATATTTGGACAGTAACATATTTCCAGCTTGGAGCAGTGCAGGAGTCCTTATGGCATGGTCTTTTAAGGGCTGAATTGACTCGGAAAAGTCTCTGCCAAGACGAGAACCCTTTAAATAAATGATCTAAAACATAGCTCTGGTCCCTATACAAATTAAATAAATGATCTAAAGCACAACACTAGGTCTCACTGTATCAAAACAGTTGTATCATTAATTTCTTATTTGACACAGTGAAAATTCTTGCCGCAGAAGGTGCAGATCAAGGTTTTTCTAAAACCTCAGTGCAAAACAGGATGAACATCGACATCTCCTCTCAAACTTTTCTTCCTCCTTTAAAAGCTAAGAGCAAAATAATGTTAATATTTTATGGAATGGTTAAAACTGGTGCAACACAATTAAACTGCATTCTCATGGAGAAATTTATCAGATCTTAACTGGATCAAAGATTAGCTACAGAGCTGCTGCTTGGGCCCATTGTTCGAGACCAACTTTGATGTTGCACGATTAATACAAAATTGAATCAAAGCCTTTCTGCCTTCGTTCCCCATTCAGCCTTTCTTTCAGAGCCATGAAGGGGCGTTGAGATAGTTTCAGTGACAGCACCTCGCTTCCTAATGAGACAGGAACCAACTGTGTTAAAGAGGCTGTTATTATCATGAGACAGCAGGGGTGCAGTGGCAGCATGGCGATAGCATTAGTACCATCATCAACAGCACTGTAAGTCTGTGCGTCTGAACAGAAGGCACAAAACTCACAGCTCAATTGACTTCATCCATCACTGAAAATAGACTAAAGCTTGAGCGATGTTTGCCACAACTATGCTGAAACAAGCCTTTACTTTACTTTGAGATACAGCATGGACACAGGCCCTTCGATCCACTGAGTCCATGCCGAACAGCGATCACCCCGTACACTAGCTCCATCCTACTCACTAGGGACAATTAATAATTTTTTCTGAAGCCAATTAACCTACAAACCTGTATGTCTTTGGAGTGAGGAAGAAAACCGGAGCTCCTGGAGAAAACCCACGTGAGCACAGGGAGAAAGTACAAACTCCACACAGACAGCACCCGTAGTCATACCTAGGTCTCTGGCCCCATAAGGCAGCAACTCTATTCTAACTCTGTGTTAGCTTGGAAGATACCGGCTCATCCATAAATTGTGGAGAAGGCTTGAGATCTCTATCCAGTGATACAGTCGCTTAGGGTCGACACCCCAAGGAGCTTTTCCAATTGTCAGTGCCAGCAGAAGGAGTAAAGGATAATGTCCCATGTATTTGAGAATAGATACTGTAGGTGTTGGGAGACGATGTTGCAGTTATATAAGGCATTGGTGAGGCCACATTTAGAGTATTGTGTTTGGTTTTGGACACCTTTTATATAGGAAAAATGTTGTCAAGGTGGAAAATGTGCGGAGATGATTTACGAGGATGTTGCCCGGACTTGAGGGCCTGAGCTGTAGGAAGAGGTTGAGCAGGCTAGGACTCTATTCCATTTAGCGCAGGAGGATGAGTGGTGATCTTATAAAGGTGTACAAAATTATGAGAGGAATAGATCGGGAAAAGGCACAGTCTCCTGCCCAGAGTAGAGGAATCGTGAACCAGAGGACATAGGTTTAAGGTGAGGGGGAAAGATATTAATAGGAACCTGAGGGGTAATTTTTTTACACAAAGCGGGTGGGTGTATGGACTGAGCTGTCAGAGGAGGTAGAAGAGGAAACTATCACAACGGTTAAGAAACATTTAGACAGGTAAGTGGATAGAATAGGTTTAGAGGGATATGGACTAAACACAAGCTAGTGTTGCTGGGACATGCTGGTCATTGTGGGCAAGTTGGGCTGAAGGGCCTGTTTCCACACTGTATAACTCTATGACTCTATAGAAGCCACATTGTAGTGTCTGGAGTTTGGTTTGGCAACATTTGCACTATTTCAGATCCTTCCTAAAAATGATCAAACTGGGAAGAAGGTTCCTAAAACGACCATATTTCCTATCATGAAAAGGAGCACTGCCATTAACTACACATTTTTGCAACGGCGGCTGTACGAGAAAATACTATATTCTACCTGCACTGGTCGCGGCGAATGCCATCAGACTTTAGCGGGCTCATTGCCTATGAGAGCCATGGACAAGCTGCATAAAAAGTGGGCATGGTGGGGAAGGAAAATATAAGGGAGGGGAGACACAAAATGCTGGAGTAACAAAGTGGATCAGGCAGCATCCCTGAAGAACATAATCTGATCTAAGAATGTACAGGCCAAGTCAATAGATATTTTTAAGGCGGAAATTGATAGATTCTTCATTAGTACTTGCGTCAGAGGTTATGGGGAGAAGGCAGGAGAATGGGGTTGAGAGGGAAAGATAAATCAGCCATGATTGAATGACTCAGTAGACTTGATGAGCCAAATGGCCTAATTCTGCTCCTATAACTAATGAACTTATGAACATGGATAGGTGACGTTTTGGATCAGGACCCTTCTTCAAATTGATTGCAGGGGTGGCGAGATGGAAAACTAGAAGAGTGGAAGGAGCAGGACAGGGCATGGCAGGTCATAGGTGAACCCACAGGCAAGGTGTGACACAAAGGGATGAGAGAGTTGAGAATTGTGAAACCAGAGGACTGTTTAGTAATGGAGGTGGAGGGGGAGGGATGAAAGATGAGCAAGGGCAGCCAGGGCTCATGGTAAAGGGTGGTAAAAAATGGGAGGAGAGGATATATGGTGGATATGCAGAGCTTTTCAATTTAGTGACTGTTCCTGCATCATGTACCCAAATGGCTCCCTGCATCACAAGTCTATCTGTGCCACTTTGACATGTGGGATGAACAGTGAGGCAAAATTGAAACTTAAATTAAAAAGGCGGTATACATTATGAATCAAATAAAAATTACTTCCAAATATTCTGGGCATTGCAATATGAGGCTATCTGATGCCATAATCCAAATAATAAGGTCCAATCCCGGAAAGTCACATCGTTTAGTTTATTGTCAGAGGTACAGTGAAAAGCTTTTGTTGCGTGCTATCCAGTCAGCAGAAAGACAATACATGAGTCTTTTACGCTGTACAGATACATGATAAAGGAATAATGTTTAGTACAAGATAAAGCCAGCAAAGTCCGATCAAAGATCATCAAAGAGGTAGATAATAGTTCTGCACTGCTCTCTGGCTGTGGTTGGGTCATTCAGTTGCCTGATAACAGCTGGAAAGAAACTGTCCCCGAATTTGGTGGTGTGTGTTTTCACACATATATACCTGTTGCCTGATGGAAGAGGGGAGAATAGGCAGTGACCAGGGTGTGACTCGTCCTTGATTATGCTGCTGGCCTTGCGTGAGGTATAAATGGAGTCATTAGACGGGAGGTTGGTTTGTGTGATGGTCTGGGCTGTGTCCACGATTCGCTGCAATTTCCTGCAGTCTTGGATGGAGCTTTTCCCAAACCAAGCCGTGATGTATCCGGATAAAATGCTTTCTATGGTGCATCTGTAGGTTGGTGAGAGATGTAGGGGACGTGTCAAACTTCCCAAGGCTTCTAAGGAAGTAGAGGCGTTGGTGTGCTTTCATGGTCGTTGCTTCAATATGGATGGTCCAGGAAATGTTGTTGGTGATATTGACTCTTAAGAATTTGAAGTTTTAAACCATCTCTACTTCAGCGCCGTCATTGCAAACTGGGGTATGTGTACCACTTCACTTCCTGAAGTTGATCGCTATCTCCTTTGTCTTGCAATATCTGGTTGGGACCCTTCACTTTCCCTCTCACTGGCCATCTCAGTGGTTTTGCAACTTGATTTTTGGCGCTACCTCGTGACCGTTATTCAAGAGAAAGAGGTAACATTTCAATCGGTAAGCTCAAAGGTGCAATTATTTAGAGATACAGCATGAAATCACGGCCTTTGGCCCACGAGTCCATTCCGACGAGTGATCACTCCCGTACACTACCACTATACTACACGCTGGGGTCAACTTACAATTTTATCTAAGCCAATTAAACTACAAACTTGTACGACTTTGGTGTGTGGGAGAAAAACGGAGCGCCTGGAGAAAACCCACGCGGTCACAGGGAGAACGTACCAACTCTGTACAGACAGCACACATAGTGAGAATTGAACTCAGGTGCTGTAAGGCAGCAACTCGACCATTTTGACATGATGTAGGGTCATACAGGTTGGTCTGGAAATAAACATTACCGTTACATTGCCCACTCCGACTCGTACACATAATAAAGCAGAATTTGTGATCAACCTGCTCCAGAACCGATCAAAAGAAACATGTTTATTCTATGAGAAAGAACGCGACTGGTATGACTGTCAAGGAAAGGCATGGCAACCTGAAGAAAATACATTTGATTTAATTCCTTTTACACCCTCATTAGCTGAAATATCCAACGGTAAGTGCCCAGTTATTTGAAGTTGTAGCTGAAATGGGCATTGGTTCGAGACAGTAATGAGCTCAGGCAGCCAGCCGTGCACTTTGATCGACGAATGGTTTGTTTCCGAAGCAGCAGGATGTGGGTGCAGGTTCGCAAGTTCACCTTTCAAGAGGGTCGCTGGGGACATTATGCAATAGTCGGCGTGTGAATCAAACTTCTCCACCACAACCATCATCCCACAACTCTCACACACAGACGTTCTGATCAACACAGCGCCTTGATGGTCTGCACTATCATTGAGCCGTGTAGAAATCCACACACGGTGTGTATCGCACGGTGGCAAATGTTGCAAGGCCCCATAGCTATGTAGACTACACTTCTTCCCACCCTTCTTCTTGTAAAGACTCTATCCACTACTCCCAATTCCTCCGTCTACGCCACATCTGTGCCCAGGACGAGGTTTTTCATACCAGGGCATTGGAGATGTCCTCATCTTTAGGGAATGGGGGTTCCCCTCTTCCATTATAGATGAAGCTCTCACTAGGATCTCCTCGATATCCCACAGCTCCGCTCTCACTCCGCCTTCCCCCACTCGTAACAAGGACAGAGTCCCCCTTGTCCTCACCTTCCACCCCATCAGCCGTTGTATACAACATATAATCTTCCAACATCTTCGCCACCTCCAAAGGGATCCCACTACTGACCATATCTTCCCATCTCCACCCCTTTCTGCTTTCCGCATGGACCGTTCCCTCCGTAACTCCCTGGTCAACTCGTCCCTTCCCACCCAAACCACCCCTTCCCCAGGTACTTTCCCCTGCAACTGCAGGAGAAGCAACAGCTGTCCCTTTACCTCCCCTCTCGACTCCATCCAAGGACCTAACAGTCTTTCCAGGTGAGGCAGTGGTTCATGAGGCACATCCTCCAACCTCATCTACTGCATCCGCTGCTCCAGGTGTCAACTTCTCTACAACGGCGAGACCAAGCGCAGGCTCGGCGATCGTTTCGCTGAACACCTCCGCTCAGTCCGTCTTAACCAAGCTGATCTCCCGGTCGCCCAACACTTCAACTCCCCCTCCCCCTCCCATTCCCAATCTGACCTTTCTGTCCTGGGCCTCCTCCATTGTCAGAGTGAGGCCCAGTGCAATTTTGAGGAACAGCACCTCATATTTGGCTTGGGTAATTTACACCCCAGCAGTATGAACATTGACTTCTCTAACTTCAGGTAGCCCTTGCTCTCTCTCTGCATTCCCCCCCCCCCCTTCCCAGTTCTCCCACTAGTCCCACTGTCTATGCCTACATTCTTTCTTTGTCCAACCCCCTCCCAAGACATCAGTTTGAAAAATGTCTCGATTCGAAATGTTGCCAATTCCTCCTCTCCATAGATGCTGCCTCACCCGCTGAGTTTCTCCAGCATTTTGTGTCTACCAACAGGTTCAAGGATCTGACTGATAGAAGTGAAAAAGGCTGGCCTGTTGGTTTAGTTACAAATAGAATTTATTGGCAAGAGAGAGAACAAAAACTATACTTGTCTCGGTATACGCGGGGGCCGTCTACAGCGGCACACCTCCCTCTCTCTGCCTTAGTGCGCGGCGTTGATCGTGACCCAGCGTGTCGGTGAACCCCTCTCATCAGTACTACCCCGTGGTTTACAGGCGCTGCCTTTATACCGGCAGAAATCAGCCGTGAATAAACCACCGCTACGTCCTGGCCAATAGCGCCGTCTCCAAAATCAAATTGCAACCAATGGCAGGGGCCCGCGTCCGAGCGTGGCCGCTCCCCTTTTTTGGAAACAAAGCGCTGTTGGCCGCAGACTGTTTGCACGTAAAGCTCTTGCTACATCACAGCAGTAAAGTTGCTGCCTTACAGCGCCAAAGGCCCGGGTCCGATCCTGACTACGGGTGCTGTCTGTACGGAGTTTGTATATACTCCCCGTGACCTATGTGGGTTTCTCCAGGTGCTCCGTTCTCCTCCGACACTAGGTCTCTGGCGCTGTCAGGCAGCAACTCTACAGTTGCACCACCATGCCGCCCCAATTAGTGAAAACCTTTTCGTTGGGAATCACTGGATATATATTGAACTCGAGGCAAGAGATTCTCAGCAGAATGGATGACTGCACGGATGAGCTATTAGACACAGAAAAGCCACTTTAAAACAAGGCATCTTCTTGTAAACTGATTGAAAGGTACAGCATGGAAACAGGCTCATCGGCGTAACAAGTCCAAGCTGACCATTGATCACCAGTTCACACCCGACCCATGTTATCTTACTTTTGCTTCTACTCTAAAAACACAATTAACCTACAAACCCATGTGTATTCGGGATGTGAGAGGAAACCTGAGCACCCAAAGAAAACCCACATGGTCACAGAGAGAATATGCAGATACCATACTGACAGCACTTGAGGTCAGGATCAAACCTAGGTCTTTGGTACGGTGAGGCAGCAGCTCTACTACCTGTGCCACTCTGGAATAAAATGCTGCAATATTCCTTTCTTTCCAATGTTACATATCCTTTCTCAATAGTGAATCCTGAGTCAATCCCATGAATTTGTCCATTTGGAATCTAAAATAAATTACTCCAAATAAGAAAAAGAGCACCATTCTGTTTATACATGTTATACTATTCGACTTGTGTGGATTTATATTCTCTTCGGATAGTTCAACATTCAGTTTAGTTGTTGCTCAGTCAACGGATATTGTGGGCACTACCTGTTTCAGGAGAGAGTTTGGGAGAATAGGTGCAAATGAGTTACAATATTTTAAAATTACAGCCACTCCCCAAATTACAAGAAGGTTACGTTCTGTGACCCCTGATGTAAGTCAGATGTTACGTGAGTCAGAATCACCATCGCCATTCTTGCCCAAAGTAACTCATTAATGGAATCCAGGGATATGGGGAGAAAGCAGGAATGGGGTACTGATTTAGGATGATCAGCCATGATCATATTGAATGGCGGTGCAGGCTCGAAGAGCCGAATGGCCTACTCCTGCACCTATTTTCTATGTTTCTAATGAGAGTATTAACTATCTCGGAGGCGTCTGGCTGCATCCAGGGCACTTTCTGCAGTGCACAGCCTTCTGGGTAAGCACTACCACCATTGCAGGCTTGAGTTTCATCTCGCTATTGAGACTCTTTCTGCGGTGCCAGGCCCCCTGGGTAAGCACCGCCATCTTTGCCGGCTTGTTTCTGATGTAAACTTGAGCGGTTGTAGTTGTGGAAATTACAAACTGCCTTGATTACACTATGGACCACATACAGACTTGTTTACATAAGTGCGAGTTTACCTAAGTCGCCTATTGCGTAAGTCCGGGAGTGCCTGTACCTTGCACCAAAGTCAGTATGAGTTCTGGACAATGACTTTTGTGGGTAGTCACTCAATCTTAGCAGCTAAGTTATGGGCCTGTCCCACTTAGGCGATTTTTCAGGCGACTGCCGCTGACTGTCAAGTTCCCGGTAGTCGCCTGAAAAACTGGCAACTGGAACAGCGACTGTCAGAGTGGAACACACACACACACACACACACACACAAACACATCGCTTCCTTCACCAGCCCATTATGCAGGCGGGGGACAGGGCAAGCAGGGGGAGCGCTGTCTGAGTGAAATTCACACGGTGTAGAGGGGGGAGAAGGAGTGGAAACAACTTTTAAGAAGCCAGAAATACAAGACTGTGAAGCTCGGCGGACATTAACATTACCGGTCGGTTATCCTTGGTTCTGAAAACCCTGCTTACGTTTTTTTTCCACAATGAGCCAATAAAATTCACCGGTCAGCACCTACGAGAACCTAAGAGAACCTTCGACCTCCTGGCAACCCACTAGGACCTCCTGGTGACCCACCGATGGCACGAGAATTCTTGCTAATCTCCATGGCGGCTTATTTCTAGTCGCTGCTAATTTTTCAACATGTTGAAAAATTTGTGCCAACCATAATGAGGCCGCGAACAGTTCCCAGAATGCGGGAACTCCTCACGACCATGAAGGCGACTCCCCGGCAACCACCTGCAAACATGTGGCGATCATGTAGCGACTGCATAGTCTCCTGCAGTCGCCTAAAACGTCGCCTAAATATACAGAAAAGACAAGCTTCAGGTATACAGCACTGATGTAACAGTTAATCTGTTACCAGACCACTAGCCTAGACAAACAATTCAGACAGAGACCCGAGTTCACAACCTCCTTAGATTAGGTATCGAATATAAAAGCAGTTTGAAACTAGCAGTAAAAAGTTAGTCAAGATGAGCAGAAGGCTATCTTAATGTCATAAAACCCTAAGTGAATCACACAGAAGGGAGCGGATGTGAGTAGATGGTCTAAAGATAGACACAGCGGGACAGGCAACATCTCTGGAGAGAAGGAATGGGTGATGTTTTGGGTTGGGACCCTTCTTCAGACGTAGATTGTCTAGACGCACACTGGCAGATGATTGGAACCACCTCACGTCTTTGGAACCCTCAATGTCACCAAAGCCCAGGACTGGAGCAACAAGTTGGATCTCTCCATCTAATTTTCTGTTGGTAAAACTCTCATCCTTTAACCCTGGCCGTCAACCCTAACTGGTTCACTTCTATCCTTCAGGGATGCAATCTGCCCTCTTCACTGCGCCTGCCTGAGGCAATGACACCAGGCCCACATTGGTTTTATTGTCCACATGAAGACACAAAATACTGGAGTTACTCAGTAGGTCAGGCAGCATCACTGGAAAACAAGGATAGGTGACGTTTCAGGTCAAAACCCTTCCTGACCCGAAATCAGTCTAAGTGAAGGTCACGGCCCGAATTGTCAACTATCCATGTTCTCCAGGGATGCTGCCTGAGCAGCTGAGTTTAATTTGGTTTAGTTTAGTTCCGTTTAGTTAAGCTTAACTTAGTTTAGTTTAGTTTACTGTCACGTGTACTTCTCGCTACAGCGAGAAGCTTTTGTAGCGTTCTACAAAATCAGCGGAAAGACTATAAATGATTACTATCAAGCCGTCCACAGTGTTCATATACATGATAAAGGGAGTAACTTTTAGGGCAAGATAAAGTCCAGTAAAGTCTGATTAAAGATAGTCAGAGGGTCTCCAATGAGGTAGCTCAGGACCGCTCTCTAGTTGTTGATAGAATGTTTCAGTTGCCTGATAACAGCTGGGCAGTTCATCCAGCACTTTGTGTACTTTTATTGACCCTCAATGCATATCTTTGTTTCCATGTTTTTATTGTCGTCGAAAGATCGCCCAGAGTGTGTTTGGGGTTGATGCAAAAATGGGATCATGTAGAACTAGTGTGAATGAATGGTCGATGGTTGACGTGAACTCCGCGCGTGGGCCAAAGGACTTGTTTCCATGCTGCATCTCTAAACTAAACTAAAATAAATGGCCGAGCAGGCTATTCAGTTCACGGACAACTAGGGATGTTGAACAAATGCCTGTCTTGGCTGTGGCACCCAGATTCTGAAAAGTGAATAAATAATAAAGACAAGATTTCAAGCAACCTGGTCCAACAGATGAAGGAAAGATACAACGCTAGGATAAAGGAGACATGAGGAATTTGATAAAGCTCACAAATTGTACCTGCTCAAATTCCTCTTGTGAAGCGGTGTTTCTGACTGTAAAACTTTGGCTTTAAGACTCCCAGTGGCAAAAACAGACTTTCCTCCAGTCATCCCAGGTCATTACTGATCCCTACAGAGCAGCCATCTGACATAACATTTCATCCATTTCCTGTTGTTGTCGGCCAGAACCATTTTGTTAATGATTTACCATTCACTGTGCAAATGATGAGACAGATTGGGAATCTTTTTTTTTTAAATACTCCAGGATGTCATCGGACGATATTAACGTTTACATAAATCAACCAAAATTACATTTGAGGTGACATTTGGCAGCCACGTTTCCTGATGTTAGGTTCTGAGCAAGGCTCAGGTGTTATTGCTAAGTGGCATAGCCGATGCAGAGACCCAAGCCTCTTCTGCTTGACCAGTCAAGGTTTATCACTCAATAACTAATACTCCATCACAACTATCCATCTTTAACACACACATGAATTGCACAAAGTGCAGTCTCAAAGAATAAACCAGCACCTAAAAGCATTGACATTAGATCATAAATTATAGGAGCAGAATTAGGCCATTCAGCCCATCAAGTCTACTCTGCCATTCAATCGTGGCTGATCTATTATTTCCTCTCAACCCCATTCTCCAGCCATCTCTCCATAACCCCTGACACCCATACTAATCAAGAATCATCAATCTGCCTTAAGAATATCCATTGGCCTCCACAGCCTGTGGCAATGAATTCAACAGATTCACGACCCTTTGACTAAATGTTTAAGAAAGAACTGCAGATGCTGGAAAAATCGAAGGTAGACAAAAATGCTGGAGAAACTCAGCGGGTGAGGCAGCATCTATGGAGCGAAAGAATAGGTGACGTTTCGGGTCAAGACGCTTTTTCCAACCTTTGACTAAATAAATTTCTCCTCTAAAATGCTTCCATTTTAGTTCAGTTTAATTTAGATACAGCATAGAAACAGGCCCTTCGGCCAACCAAGTTCACACCGACCATTGATCGTCCATACTTATCCTACACACTCGGGACAATTTACAGAAACCAATTAACCTACAAACCTGCACGTCTTTGGAGTGTGGGAGGAAACCGGAGCACCTGGAGAAAACCCACGCGGTCACAGGGTGAAAGTACAAACTCCATACAGACAGCATCCAAAGTTAGGATTGAACTTGGCCCCTGGCGCTGCAAAGCACCAAATCTACCGCTACAACACTGTGCCTGCCCTCCTTCCCTCCTTCCAATCCAAGGGCATCCTCCTGGCTACTGCTGTTTATCCCACATCCCAAAGACATGTGGGTTGGTAGGTTAATTGACCACTGTAAATTGCCTCTAGTGCAGTAGCTAAGAGGCAAAATCTGAGATGTGGTAGGTTAAAATAGAAATGTGGGAATAATAGGTGATTGGGAAAATTAGTGGGAAAATGAGAATGCTCAATGAACCAGATTGGATTTGATGGGCTGGAATAGCCTCCACCATGTAGAAATATAGTGGAACACCTCCAGTCAGTCCATAAGCATGATTCCCAGCTATCAATTGCCCATCCCCTTCAGTCATATTTTTTCCTAACTTTCCCAATTTTGATGAAAAGCTGTCAACCTGAAAAAAATACAAACTGCTTGATGGACTCAGCGGGTCAGGCAATAGCTTTAGTTTTAGTTTCAGTCTTAGAATACAGCATGGAAACAGCCCTTCTGCCCACTGAGTCCATGCTGACCATCGATCACCCATTCAAACTAATTCCCACTTTTGCATATACTAGGGGTAATTTACAGAGGCCACTTAACCTGCAAACCCACACGTCTTTTAGATGTGGAGGAAACCAGAGCATCTGGTGGAGACCCACACGGTCACAGGGAGAATGTCTAAACTCCATATGGACAGCACCTGAGGTCAGGATCGAACCCAGGTCTCCGGCACTGTGAGGCGCTACCAGCTGCGCCACTGTGCCACAGCAGAGGAAATAGACAGGCGACGTTTCAGGTCAGGACCCTTCTTCATTCTGATAGTATTGGGGAAGGGGAAGCTGGAAATGAGATGTGGGGTGGGACAAAGCCTGGTAAATGATAGATGGAGTAGGGTGGTGTGGGAGGAGATTTGATTGACAGAAGGGTGGCGCAAGTGACAATCCTAGAGGTGAAAAGAAGACAAAGGGTTGATTGGTTGATTGATTGATTGATTGATTTAATTGATACAGCGTGGAAATAGACCCTTCGGCCCACCGTCCACACCAACCATCGATCACCCATTCACACGAGTTGTATGTTATCCCACTTTCTATCCACTCCCTACACTAGGGGCAATTTACAGAGGCCAATTAACGTATAAACCCACATGTATTTGGGATGTGGATGGGAACTGGAGCACCCAGAGTAAACCCAGGCAGTCAGAGAGAACACGGAAGCTTCACACAGACAGCACCCAAGATCAGGATCAAATCTAGGTCTCTGGCACTGTGATGCAGCAGCTTGACTAGCTTTGCCTCAAGGCCGCCTTCTAAAGAGAGAAGAGGAATGAAATGTAAAGGCAGGGGGAAGGATACATGTGGAAGGGGATGGGGGGGGGGGGTAAGAGGTGGGGGGTAGAAGGGAAATGAGGGACTCGGGAATAGGAGATGAGTGTAGGAAGGCAGAGAAAATTAGGTTCTTTCTCCCTGTTTGCTGGCATTGCCTGACCTACTGAGAATACCCACTATTTTCTGTTCTCATGAAACAATCAAGATCCCCTCCTCAAAATAACCTACAACATATGGATTTTTTAAACGGTTGGTTTGATCCCATATGTAAAGTTCATGCATTTGATTCCTGTCTTGTAATTATTCATTATTCTTTATACTCCACAATTAATATTGGGAGCGTCCTGGGAATGTGAAATTATTCCACTTGCCTGTTCCATACTTCCTCTGTACACTGTAACTGCTGTAGGAGCCAACATTACAGGCAGCATAAATACCTTGAAGTTATTAACAACAACAAAATAATGAGCAAAAGAACCTGGCCTGATAATTGTTTGATCTACATGAAGAAATGTATTAAAAAATGCATCATACCTACTGCACTGTTTAATTATGCCAATAATTTTTTTCCAGGTCTCTTTGTACTTGATGTACCGACAGTATGTATGGAGATGTCGCTGCCTATTCAGTGTTACTGTATGCCCAAACTGTAGCTGACCATCGATCCTTCTGTAGACAGATCCCCTGTAATATGGCTACAGCCCTCTAGGTTCCAACTCCATGTATCATAAATAATATCGGAACAATACCATTTTAAGAATTGCACCAAGTAGTTTACTGATTTCTTTGTATATATGGCAACAATGTTTAAGGAAAAGTATTGAGAAAGCCTCTGTAAAGATGCTGCCTGCCTATGTGGTCACAATATTGACTGAGTCAGAAGTAGACACAAGTCTCATGGAGAGTTAAAATTTAAAACTAGATTTTTTAATGTTTTGATTTTATCATTGTATATTATTTTAATAAAGTTTAAATGTTAAAATGTGTTAATTTTATATTTTTATATAGGGGCGTATATTGATGGAAAAAAAGATTGATCAATGTAGCTGACGTTTTAATTGCTCTTTTTGCCGACCATAAAAGCACTGGGTCAGATTAGAAGTTTACTTTAGTTTAATTTAGTTTAGAGATACAGCGCGGAAACAGGCGCTTCGGCCAACCGGGTCCGCACTGACCAGCGATCCCCGAGCATTAACAATACCGTACACACACTAGGGACAATTTTTACATTTACACCAAGCCAATTTACCTACAAACCTATACGTTCTTGGATTGTGGGAGGAAACCAAAGATCTCGTAGAAACCCCACTTGGTCACGGGGAGAACGTACAAACTCCGTACGGACTGCATCCGTAGTCAGGATCGAACCCGTGTTTCTGGCGCTGTAAGGCAGCAACTCTACCGCTGCACCTCAGTGGCTAAAGAAAAATTAAATGAGCTGTGCCCATTGAACAACTGCATTACTTGTGGGTGCCCATAACTTTGTAATTAAAACAAAAAATACTGAAAATACGCAACGAGTGAGACAGCATCTTTGGTGAGAGAAACAGTTAATGTTTCAGGTGAATGAACTTTCATCAGAACCAGGCAAATTTAGAGATTAATAGGTTTTAAACTGCAAGGTAAGTGGCAAGGGAAGGAGAGAATGAAAGGAAGGTCTACGATAAGCATGATTGCAAGAGCAATTAAATGACAAATTGGAATACCACTTGCAGATGAAGTAGTAGTCTTTGAGTCTACGCTGAAATGTTTAATTTAGTTTATAGATACAGTATGGAAACAGGCCCTTCTGCCCACGAGTCCGCGCTGAGCAACAATCCCCATAGACTAGCACTATCCTACACACACTTGGGACAATTTACAATCTTTACTGAAGTCAATTAACCAACAAACCTGTATGTCTTTGGAGTGTGGGATGAAGCAGGAAACTGAAGCAGCCGGTCACAAAACCCAAGCAGTCACAGAGAGAATGTACGCACTCTGTATGGTCAGCTCCCGTAGTCAGGATCGAACCCGGGCCTCTGGCATTGTGAGGCAGCAACTCTACCACTGTGCCACCATGCCTCCACTGACTTATAGGTCTTGACAGTGTGCTTTAGAGGCCTGTTGTTTCCCCTAGGCTAGGGTTTCTAGAACGAGGGAACATAATATCAAAATAAGCGGTCAGCTTTCGGGACTGAGCTGAGGAGAAATTTTGGTAATGGAACCTTTATACCCCTTTGCACTATGTACCAGATTTAAGACGCTCCGGGAAAGGGTCCTGAGTCGAACCATCCATTTTGTGGGTCCATTTCCCTCCACAGATGCTGTCTGAGTTCCTCCAGCACTTTGTGTTTTGCTCAAGGTTGTTACATCTGCAGTTCTTGTGTCAACATTAAGGTGTAGGAAGGAACTGCAGATGCTGGTTTATACCGAAGAGAGACAGGAAATGCTGGAGTAACTCAGCGGGTCAGGCAGCATCTCTGGAGAAAAGGAATAGGAGAATTTGAGTCATGCTGGTTCTCCACATTGCATTCTCTGCTGTATATTAGAGCTGCCACTTCTCCATTCCCCAATTACTGTATAAAATTATTACAAATCCCTGTACTGCATTCCCAAATTACTGTATAAATCTATTACACTTCCCAACGCTACATTCCCCACTGTCTACATGTTTTGTCCGTTCCCTGTGCTCTAGTCTTCACTGTATAAAATTATTCCAGTTCCCTGTGCTCCAGTCTGCAATCACCGAATAAAATTATTACAGTTCCCTCTACTCCATTCCCCACTGCCTAAAATTATCACCGATCCCTGGGCTCCCTCCCTTGTCTTAAACCATCACAGCTCTCTATGCTGCAATCCCCACAGTATAACATGATTGCAGTTCACTGTGCTACATTCTCCAACCACTGTCAAAAAAACTATTAGAGTTCCCCGTACTCCAGTTTACTCTTGTTCAATAACAATACAATGTTTTTCTTTGTCTTCACTGTATTAAATCCACATTACAATTTTATTTTGATGAAACAATATTTGTATTAATAAAACTCAAGGCAAAGGTTATTTTCTATAACTATTTGTTCTGAAGCTCAGGCAGACACATTGATGTTATTTGGGTGATTTTTTTTTCACACCTTATTATATTTCAATAATTTTGTATGTAGGCTGAATCAGAGTATGCTTTGAACCCAAAACTGGGATAGTTTGGAAATATGTTACTGTGGATGTAGAGGAAACATACTCTCCCACTATCCCGCTCTTTTGCTCCTCTCCCCCCCCCTCCCCCCTGTCCCATCCACCTATTCTTCTTCCTCTGACCGCCTTTCACTCTTCTTCTATCCTTATCTTACAGTCTTTTGTCTTTTCATCTCTAGCTTCATCCATCTGCCCATCAAAACTCCCCTTACCTATACCCACCTATCACTTACTAGGCTTTGTTCCACCTGCTCCTGTTTTACAGCTTTCACCCCTCTTCTACATTAAGTCTAAAGAAGTATCTCGACATTGAAACGTCATGTATCCATGCCCTCCAGAGATGCTGGCTAACCCATTGAGTTACTGTGCCTTTTCTGTTATTAATGTGGATATTTTTCTCGGCAGTTTTTTAACTTGGCTCTGGAATATATATACTTCAAGGAGTGCTGAGTGTCAAATATAAATTCTGCCCCTTTGTCCAATTTAAGCATAATGTATGGTAACTGTCCAGGGTGCTGGAGATCAGTAAAGTACTTCTGCAAATAAGCCAACAATGCAGTCACTCAGTGCAACATTGCCACAATTAGCCCCTAAACAAAATTAGGAACATAACCATTTTTGTACAGAATCATGGAAAATGTACAACACAGAAGGGTGTCCTTGCTGGTCAGGCTATTCCCTCTTGCCAATACTCAGGTAAGACATGACTCTTCAAGTGCACATCTACAGTGCCCTCCATGATGTTTGGGACAAAGACCCCTCATTTATTTATTTGCCTCTGTACTCCACAATTTGAGATTTGTAATAGAAAAAATCACATGTGGTTAAAGTGCACATTGTCAGATTTATTAAAGGCCACTTTATACATGCATTTTGGTTTCACCATGTAGAAATAACAGCTGTGTTTATACAGTCCCCCCATTTCAGGGCACCATAATGTTTCATGGCTTCACATGCGTTTGTAATTGCTCAGATGTGTTTAATTGCCTCCTTAATGCAGGTATAAGAGAGCTCTCAGCACTTAGTCTTTCCTCCAGTCTTTCCATCACCTTTGGAAACTTTTATTGCTGTTTATCAACATGAGGACCAAAGTTGTGCCAATGAAAGTCAAATAAACCATTATGAGACTGAGAAACAAGAATAAAACTGTTAGAGACATCAGCCAAACCTTAGGCTTCCCAAAATCAACTGTTTGGAACGTCATTAAGAAGAAAGAGAGCACTGGTGAGCTTACTAATCGCAAAGGGACTGGCAGGCCAAGGAAGACCTCCACAGCTGATGAAAGAAGAATTCTCTCTATAATAAAGAAAAATCCCCAAACACCTGTCCGACAGATCAGAAACACTCTTCAGGAGTCAGGTGTGGATTTGTCAATGACCACTGTCTGCAGAAGACTTCATGAACATAAATACAGAGGCTACACTGCAAGATGGAAACCACTGGTTCGCTGCACAAATAGGATGGCCAAGTCAAGTCAAGTCACTTTTATTTCTATAGCACATTTAAAAAACAACTCTCGTTGACCAAAGTGCTTTACATTGGTGGAGGTACTAACGTTATACAACATTGGTTCATAGATTAAGTACATACATAAATACATACATATAGCCCTCCCTCAGAGGACGTCAAGAATGGCTTGAGAGTAAAGATGTTTTAAGTCTCGACTTAAAAGAGTCGATGGAGGGGGCAGTTCTGATGGGAAGAGGGATGCTGTTCCACAGTCTAGGAGCTGCAACCGCAAAGGCGCGGTCGCCCCTGAGCTTATGCCTAGACCCCAAGCCGATCTGAGGGACCTGGAGGTGGTGTGGTGGGTAAGCAGACTTTTGATGTAGGTGGGGGCAAGCCCGTTAAGGGCTTTGTAAACATAAAGAAGGATCTTGAAATTTATTCGGAACCGCACAGGGAGCCAGTGGGGAGAGGCCAGAATCGGGTTGCAGGTTGCAGTTTGCCAAGAGGTACTTTTTTTTTCCTTCTTTTTTAAAATATTTTTATTTTATTAGAAGTAAGTACAATCATATGGCACCAAAGTGCCTAATATATAATGACATAATACATTTTATGTACAGCTTCTTATTTTTTTTATAACAATAAAGAATAAGAAAAAGAAAGTAGATAGTAAAAGATAGAAAAACGTGAGGTATATAGTGTGTGAAAAAGGGAAAAAAAGAGTGAGAGAAGAAAATTGAAGAAAAGAAAATAGAAAAAAGAGAGTAGAAAATAAAAAAAGAAAAGTAAGGAGATCATTATTTTTAATCTTGACCATCCCTCACCCAGTCCTGGAACAGTTAGTTTCTACAATTGTGTTGCACCATATGATTCCAAAAAGACGACAAATGGAGACCAACTCGTTAAGAATTGGTCTGATTTATCTATTAGGAGGAATCGTATTTCTTCAAGATGTGCGATGTCCAACATACTTGAAATCCACATTTTAAGCGTTGGTATTGGTGTATTTTTCCAGAATTTAAGTATTCGTTTTTTTGCTATTATTAAACCATAATTAAAAAATAAATTTTGAGATGAGTTCAAGAGGTACTTAAAAGAGCAACCACGGTTCTGGAAAAAGGTCTTGTATACAGATGAGACTAAGATTAACATATCAGAGTGATGGCAAGAGCAAAGTATGGAGGAGAGAAGGATCTGCCCAAGATCCAAAGCATACCACCTCATCTGTGAAACACGGTGGTGGGGGTGTTATGGCCTGGACATGTATTAGGTATGTTACAATACTTACCTTCAGCGGCGCTGCAATTCTGCCACTGGCCATGTGCGCGATTTTGGCGCCTTTGAGGGGGGGGGGGCGGGGTTAAAACGCGGGTTTCTCCTACCTTGTCCTGGTTAATATTTCGTTGGAGTGGAAACTTTTGCTGAAAAATCGTTCCGACGGGCGTTTTGTGCATTTTTTATTTTTATTTGATTGACAATTTTAGCGTTGGAGTTATTTTAAAATCTGCTTTGAAAGCCGTCAAATCCGACAACGGGGACGGATTTCACGCACGGGATAGGTAAACGAAAGCAAGTTATTTTTTTGTGTAAAAGTGCTTCTTAAGAGGCCTTTATTTCACATTTTTTAATGCGAAACGGTGATTCTTTTCCCCGAACTAACGGCAGAATCTTTCATGCCAATACGGGGTTAAATTCACCGCAAATCAACGTTCCAAATGATAGCGTTCCAGAAAACCACACTCGCAAGATGATTTAAATGCCCATTAATTTACAGGTATTAAACATTAAATTCCTTCCATTTGGCCTGTAAATCCAGGACAATGAGATTTAAAAATTATGTTATATTGTGAATTCTTGTGTGAATGTTATTTGGACACTTAGGCTATTTAAAAATGTTAATCTATTCTTAAGAAATTGATAGATGTTTAGATCTAGTAATTGAATTTTGTAATTAGCTACAATTAGGTAACTAACTAATTATATGCTTTAATTTCATGTCATCTAAGTAAGATTGTTTCATATTTGTTTCAGAATGCTTCAATCTATAATAACTGAAAATTTCTTTCAGTTCTCTTAATTTTTAAGAAAGTTATGGGCTTTTGACTGTCCTCGATCACAGCTTTTGTGTTAAGTCAATGGAAAAGCAATAGGGAACAAGATGCTAATTTCCAAGTATGAAAATGGCCATAACTTTCTTAATACTGAAGATATGAAAGTGAATTAGGTGTCAAATTAAACTTATTTTTATGTTTTATCTGATGGGATAAATTACAGACTTTATTTTTAAAATCTCAAAATGTTGTAACATTGCTACATGTATGGCTGTTGAAGGTACTGGCTCACTTATCTTCATTGATGATACAACTGCTGATGGTAGTAGCATAATGAATTCTGAAGTGTATAGACACATCCTATCTGCTCAAGTTCAAACAAATGCCTCAAAACTCATTGGCCGGCTGTTCATTCTACAGCAAGACAATTATCCCAAGCAACAAAGGAGTTTTTCAAAGCTAAAAAATGGTCAATTCTTGAGTGGCCAAGTCAATCACTGGATCTGAACCCAATTGAGCATGGCTTCTATATGCTTAAGAGAAAACTGTGGGGGACTAGCCCCCAAAACAAGCATAAGTTAAAGATGGCTGCAATACAGGCCTGGCAGAGCATCACCAGAGAAGACACCCAGTAACTGGTGATGTCCATGAATCGCATACTTAAAATAGTCATTGCATGCAAAGGATATGCAACAAAATACTAAACATGACTACTTTCATTTACATGACATTGCTGTGTCCCAAACATTATGGTGCCCTGAAATGGGGGGACTACATACAGTATAAACACTGCTGTAATTTCTACATGGTGAAACCAAAATGTTTAAAAATGGCATTTATTAAAATCTGACAATGTGCACTTTAATCACATGTGAATTTTCCTGTTACAAATCTCAAATTGTGGAGTACAGAGGCAAATATATAATGATAGGTTGTTAAAGAAGGAACTGCAGATGCTGGAAAATCGAAGGTACACAAAAATGCTGGAGAAACTCAGCGGGTGCAGCAGCATCTATGCATATACATAGATGCTGCTGCACCCGCTGAGTTTCTCCAGCATTTTTGTGTACCATATAATGATAGGTTGTTGTCCCAAACATTATGGAGGGCACTGTAATGCCCCTGTCCCACTTAGGTGATTTTTTAGGTGACTACAGGCGATTAGGCTGTCGTCACATGGTCGCTGGGGTGTTGCCTGTATGTTCGTGCATGGTCTCCTCAGTCGCCCAAAGAATTGGAGCGTTTTTCTGGTCGCCGCTGGATTTTGAAATGTTTAAAACTTTTCGGCAACAGTCGGCAACAGTCGGCAACAGTTGGCTTGATGCCAATGAGCGTAGCTTGACTTCTCCTGACGTAGGTGCTGTCGTAGGTTGTCGCCTGGATGATGTAGGTTGTCGCCAGGATGACGTAGGTTGTCGCCGATGATGCCTTCGGTGAATTCCATTGTCGACTACCTTGGTCAACCTACGTCAACCTGCAACAGGTACCGGCGACTGAATTGTCTTACCTTGTCATAGCTTGTGGACATAGGTTGTTGTAGGTGGACGTCCTAATGGGTCGCCGGTTGTCGGTTGCTTGCCGTAGCTGGATGTCGAATAGGTTGTAGGTTGTTGTAGACATTGTCGTAGACATTGTCGTAGGGGGATCCAGTCGCCGTTTTTTTCTGCGACCTGCTACGACTATGACAGTCGCCGGCAGTCGCCAAAAAAATCACCTGAGTGGGACAGGCCCATAAGTACTTTTTGGTATGAGTGGTCAATTAATTGTCGACTTTCTTTCTGATGTCGCTATTATTGTTTGTGCTGTTGGCTTGCAAATGTGAATCTGTTAAGTGACTTTCCCCCGACCACTGTCGTAAGTGTACTTATTGGCAAAGCAATGCATATCTTCCTTCAAATAGTGGATAGAGAATCGTCAAACAAACATGCTAGATGTCCACTCTATGGGTTCAATGCTATCACTGGATCTTTCATGGAACCCCTCAAAGTTAATAATTCGCTTGGGTATCATAACCCAATGGTATGAACATTGAATTCTCCAACTTTAGGTAACTTCTAACAACCCCCTCCCTCTCCTTCCTCTTTCTACCTCATCCCTTCTGCCCCCACTATCCCACCCCACCTGATCTTGCATCTATTTAAAATATATCAGCTTATGTTACAGTACTGAGGGGTGGCTCCCTGGCTATGCAAACAGCCACATTATGAAGTGGCAAGACAGGTATGACTGATGGGTAAATACTGGAGATGTTCACTTAAATTGCTTCCATGATCTTGTCATCGGGGTCTCAATGAGGGCCGATTAACAGGAACATTCATTTATTGCCTTCGACATTGATAGGTTCTTGAGTAGTAAGGGTGTCATCGGTTACGGGGGAGAAGGGAGATGGGGAATTCATTGCCATGGACGGCTATGGAGGCCAAGTCACTGGGTATTTTTAAAGCGGTGATTGGCAGGTTCTTGATTAGTATCGGCGTCAAAGATTATGGGGAAAGGCAGGAGAATGGGGTTGAGAGGGAAAAATAGATCAGCCATGATCAAATGGTGGAGCAGACTCGATGGGCCGAATAGCCTAATTCTACTCCCATGTCTTATGATCTTATGGTCATTTACAATGATACATAATAGAATGTGCCACACCTGATGATTAGCCTTAAAAGTATCAGTGAAACTAAATTGTGAACAGCTGCTTTTTGAAGACTGGTTATCGCTTGAATTAATGGCTGCTGTCCACATAATTCCACAACTCCAGAATTCCTAACAAGTGTTACCAAAAGGAAAGTCTTGAATTAATATAGTGATTTTGCAATCTCAGAACAATTCAAATGTACTGCAGCTGTCGAAAGTTTTTTCAAGTATAATCAATGAGGTGATATGAGAAATATTAATACGAATATTGCAATCTGTAAGTAAGTTGGATTGTTCTGCTGGGAAAAAGGAATTATGTTAATTGGAAGAATGAGAATTTATTAGTTTAATGGGGTAGATGTAAAAGGTGGAAAAGTGTAGTGGAATGGTTAGGGTAAATGCACAGAGTATTTTGCCCAGATAAGAGAATCGAGAACCAGAGGACATAGTTCATAAGTTCATGACATAGGACCAGAATTAGGCCATTCAGCAGATTGAATCTACTCTGCCATTCAATTGTGACTGATCTATCTTTCCCTCTCAACCTCATTCTACTGCCTTCTCCCCATAACCCTACACAACCTTACTAATCAAGAATCAGTCAATCTCCGCCTTAGAAATACACAATGACTTGGCGACCACAGCCGTCTGTGGCAATGAATTCACCACCCTTTGACTAAAGAAATTCCTCCTCATCTCCTTTCTGAAGGTGCATCCTTTTTTTCAGAGGCTATGCCCTCTGGTCCTAGACTCTCCTACTAGTGGAAACATCCTCTCCGCATCCACCCGATCCAGGCCTTTCACTGTTTGGAAAGTTTCAATGAGGTCCCACCTCATTCTAAACTCCAGAGAGTACAGGCCCAATGCCATCAAACGCTCATCATTCATTAACCCAATCAACCCAGCAATCATTCTCGTAAACCTCCTCTGAAATCCTCTAATAACATAGGCTCTCATAGGGAAGATGCTAGCATTGAAACAAGGTTGGCTGAATGACAGAAGGCAAAGAGTGGGAATAAAGTGGGCTTTTTCTGTTTGGATGCCAGTGACTCGTCATGTCCCAAGGGGTTGATGCTGGCGTTTAAGGTTAGGGTCCTAGGTTTAAGGTGAGGGGGGAAAGATTTAGCCGGTACCTGAAGAGTATTTTTTTTATGGGAAGGGTGGTGGGTATATGGAATGAGGTGCCAGAGGGGGTAGTTGAGGCAGGTACAATAAAAACATTAAAAAGATACTTGGACAGATGCGTGGATAGGAAAGGTTTCGAGGGAATAAGGTCAAATTCAGGCAAATAGGATTAACTTAGATGGAGCATCTTAATCAGCATGGCCGAGTTGGGCCAAAAGGCCTGTTTCTGTGCTGTATGACTATGACCTTACCATTAACAATATATTACACAAACCAGAAAGTTTAATTAAACCATTCTGACTTGCCCCATCCTAGACATTTCCTTTGTCCTATACATCTCTCCCTCACCATTTATCCTACTAACTTGCATCATCTTCCTTGCCAGTTCAAAGACCCGAAACTTTGACTCTTTTTCGTACCACAGAGGCTGCCTGACGGTGAGTTTGTCTGGACTTTTCCAGTTTTATTGTGAAATAAATCCTTCCCAATTAAAAATCAAGGGCTTCCTTTAAATCGCTCGTGGTGTGTGACTTACTTTCAAGGTCCTCATTTGTTCATTCAGGGCCTGCAGAGTCTGTGAAGGTGTCTTCAGCATGACTTATAAAGAACCCACCTGTGTACGCACAGGTCACGTTGAGATCCTGGATAGTTCCCCATGGGATTTGAAGCAATTATTATGTACCAGCCTGTCCTGGCCACAATATGCATGGTAGTTCCCATAAAAACGTCCAAATAAGCAAGCACAGGTTTAATGGAGTCACGTATACCACAATACAATGAAATCAAAGCCTTTCACTGTACCTAGCCTTTCACGTAACAATAATAAATCAATACCAATACCAGCGGCACAAGTGGCACAGCTGGTAGACCTGCTGCCTTATAGCACCAGAGGCCTGGGTTCGATCCTGACCTCGGCTGCTGTCTGTGTGGAGTTTGCATGTTCTCCCTGTGAATACATGGGTTTCCTCCAGGAACTCTGTTTCATGCCACATCCCAAAGATGTGCAGGTTTGTAGGTTAATTGGCTTCTGTAATTTGCCCCAAGTTCTAGGGGGTGGAAGCGAAAGTGGGATAACATAGAACTAGTATGAACTGGTGATCATTAGTTGGAGCGGACTTTGTGGCTGAAGGGCCTGTTTCCATGCGGTATCTCTAAACTGAACAAAATACCAAAATCTGTAAAGTCAGTAGCTTCTTTTAAATTCAGAGTTTGTTAACTGTGATTAGCCTTATTTTAAGTTATTGAAAATGCTTCTAAAAGCCTAGGCAACCCATTATTCGTTTTACATAATATAAAGCTGTCTACCTCTTAGTAATTACATGCTTGTTTAATATTAAATAATAAGATTAAACGAGCTTGCCAGTTTGAAGTTTGATCTTTATTTTATGAGGAGTTACGATGAGGGATTACGTGAAGAAGAGCCCGTCCAGCCGCACACTCGTCAATCTTCAAAGCAGCGGAGTGAAATCACAGACAACAATTACTGAAGTATGATAGTAAGATATGTTAAGACTAGAACTACCAGCTCGATCTTTATGAGGGTGGGAGCGGAGGGCACGTAATCCCTCATCGTAACTCCTCATAAAATAAAGATCAAACTTCAAACTGGCAAGTTCTCGTTTAATCTTACTATTTTACTTCGGATCTTTACTACGTGAAGATTTCAAAGCTCTGTGATTTCACGCCGTAGATTCAAATCCAGGAATCTCACTGCATTGATTGACTCTAAATAAGTAAAGCAATCAACAATTCATAACCACAAGGTACACAAAAATGCTGGAGAAACTCAGCGGGTGCAGCAGCATCTATGGAGCGAAGGAAATAGGCAACGTTTCGGGCCGAAACCCTTCTTCAGACTGATAGGGGGTGGGGAGAAGAAAGGAAAAAAGGAAAAAGGCGGAGGAGGAGCCTGAGGGCTGGGGGAGGGGAGGAGACAACCAGAGGGCTGATGAAGGGGAGGGGACAGCAAGGGCTAGCAGAATTGGGAGAATTCAATGTTCAAGCCCCCAGGATGTAGACTGCCCAAGCGGAATATGGGGTGCATTTCCTCCAATTTACGGTGTTGCTCGCTGTGGCCATGGAGGAGACCCAGGACAGAGAGGTCAGATACGGAATGGGAGGGGGAGTTGAAGTGCTGAGCCATCGGGAGGTCAAGTTGGTTAATACGGACCGACCGGAGGTGTTCGGCGAAACGATCGCCAAGCCTCCGCTTGGTCTCACCGATGTAGATCAGCTGGCATCTAGAGCAGCGGATGCAATAGATGAGGTTGGAGGAGATGCAGGTGAACCTCTGTCGCACCTGGAACGACTGCTTGGGTCCTTGAATGGAGTCGAGGGGGGAGGTGAAGGGACAAGTGTTGCATCTCTTGCGGTTGCAAAGGAAAGTACCAGGGGAGGGGGTGGTATGGGAGGGAAGGGAAGAATTGACAAGGGAGTTACGGAGGGAGCGGTCTTTGCGGAAGGCAGACATGGGGGGAGATGGGAAGATGTGGCGAGTGGTGGGGTCACGTTGGAGGAGGCGAAACTGACGGAGGATCACTTGTTGTATGTGACGGCTGGTGGGGTGAAAGGTGATGACTAGGGGGACTCTGCCCTTGTTGTGAGTGGGGGGATGGGGAGAGAGAGCAGTGTTGCGGGGTATGGCAGAGACCCTGGTGCGAGCCTCATCTATGGTGGAGGAGGGGAACCCCCGTTCCCTGAAGAATGAGGACATTTCAGATGCCCAACAGATGCACAACATCCATGTTGTGGTTATATTCATAACCACAACATGGATGCAACCAGTTAATGGTTAAATTATCACCACAATAGTAACCCCTTTATCCCAAGGGGAAACTTAATACTGAATCCAAAATAGCACCACCAAATAACCACAGGTACTATAATCTCCTTATGGTAATACTTGTGAAACATTCTTTCACTTTGTCCTGCGGCCGCGAGGATATGTTTTATTGGAACATCCAAACCCTTGGCCGCCGATGTTGATGGTGCCCTGGTGGAATGAGATTTAAATTTGTCAGTATCAATACCTGCATCAAGCAACACCTGCTTCAGCCATCTTGAAATAGTCTGAACCGACACTTTCTTATGCAGTTATTTATGGCTGATAAAGAATGCTGATACTGCACCTCTTAAGGTTCTGGTGGCTTCAATCTAACATCGTAAATGTGATACTACACAAAGACATGGATCCGTAGGATATGCTGAAAACCCCAACTTACATCCTGTGATTCCAGGTCTACTCTGTTTAAGCAAACCATAGACATAGAACGTAATAGTATCTGTTGCTATTTCCATCATGTCTATTTGTAGTTTCTGCAATGTTTGCACTCTCTGTGCTGAAACCAGTGCCCTGAGCATGACTACCTTCATGGTAATTTAGGCCAAGGACAGCGCTGCAATAGGAGTCCATTGACGAAAAGCATTAAGACATCTCTTACATTCCAGATTTCTGTATACCTGTGTCTAGGAGGTTTAGAATTGAAAATTCCCTTCATAAATCTACAGACCAAAGGGTGTGACCCTACAAGATTTTGTTCTGATTCCCTCCATAGATATGCAGAAAGGGCACTCCTTGCAGTATTGATACCACTATAGCTTAACTGCCAATCAAAATAAAGAGTTGACAGAAACTCTAACACGTCTGAGATGTCTGCAGTGTGATATGTAATATTCTGCCTTAAGCAAAACATATCCCATTTCCTTATGTAAGAAATGTACTGCTTCTGGGTACTATCCCTCCAGGTTGCCGCAATAACATCCACAGTACTATCTGATAGTCCTCTTCCGAGATATGGCACTCCTTAGAATCTGCAAATCAACAAACCAATATGATTATGTAAAGGATGTGAATCATCAGTTATAGGGTGCACAAACAGGTTAATTCTGTTTGGGAAAATCATAAGAGGCTTTGTGATCATTTTTTACACCAGAGGGTACCATGGTTGTGTAGGTCCAATCTGGTACCACCAATACTCCCGAAGCAGAGTCCTGTTTGATCTTCTGTATACACTGACTAAATGAGGCAAAATGGAGAAAATGTGCAAAAAACATTCTACCCCAATGCAGCGAGAAACATCCACCGCTACTGCCACAGGATCAGGTTCCCATGACACATATTTAGGTAATTGGTGGTTAAGTCTGGATGCAAACAAGTCAATCTATGGCATCCCCAACCGTGCAACAATATTATTAAATTTGTCACGATCCAACATCCATTCTGTTTTATCATTGAATTTACGTGACCTTGAGTCAGCAACTGTTTTGACTCTACCTGGTAGGTAGATTGCCAAAACCAAAAACACCAGGTCCAGATCAGGTTAGCCAGTCTATCACAAGATTCTGACTTCATACCACTCAAATGATTAACATACGTTTCTATTCCGTAGTGTTGTCAATCTGTACCTAAACATGCAAACTTTGCATATTAGAGCAATAAGCTTTAGGCCCATAAAATGTTCCTAAACATAGAAACATAGAAAATAGGTGCAGGAGTAGGCCATTCAGCCCTTCGAGCCTGCACCGCCATTCAATATGATCATGGCTGATCATCCAACTCAGTATCCTGTACCTGCCTTCTCTCCATACCCCCTGATCCCTTTAGCCACAAGGGCCACATCTAACTCCCTCTTAAATATAGCCAATGAACTGGCCTCAACTACCCTCTGTGGCAGAGAGTTCCAGAGATTCACCACTCTCTGTGTGAAAAATGTTTTTCTCACCTTGATCCTAAAGGATTTCCCCTTAATCCTTAAACTGTGACCCTTGTCCTGGACTTTCCCAACATCGGGAACAATCTTCCTGCATCTAGCCTGTCCAACCCCTTAAGAATTTTATACGTTTCTATAAGGTCCCCCCTCAATCTTCTAAATTCTAGCGAGTACAAGCCGAGTCTATCCAGTCTTTCTTCATATGACAGTCATGACATCCCAGGAATCAATCTGGTGAACCTTCTCTGTACTCCCTCTATGGCAAGAATGTCTTTCCTCAGATTTGGAGACCGAAACTGTACGCAATACTCCAGGTGTGGTCTCACCAAGACCCTGTACAACTGCAGTAGAACCTCCCTGCTCCTATACTCAAATCCTTTGCTATGAATGCTAACATACCATTCGCTTTCTTCACTGCCTGCTGCACCTGCATGCCTACTTTCAATGACTGGTGTACCATGACACCCAGGTCTCGTTGCATCTCCCCTTTTCCTAATTGGCCACCATTTAGATAATAGTCTACTTTCTTGTTTTTGCCAACAAAGTGGATAACCTCACATTTATCCACATTATACTGCATCTGCCATGCATTTGCCCACTCACCCAGCCTATCCAAGTCACCTTGCAGCCTCTTAGCATCCTCCTCACAGCTAACACTGCCCCCCAGCTTCGTGTCATCCGCAAACTTGGAGATGTTGCATTCAATTCCCTCGTCCAAATCATTAATTTATATTGTAAATAGCTGGGGTCCCAGCACTGAGCCTTGCGGTACCCCACTAGTCACTGCCTGCCATTCTGAAAAGGACCCGTTTGCTCCTACTCTTTGCTTCCTGTTTGCCAGCCAGTTCTCTATCCACATCAATACTGAACCCCCAATACCGTGTGCTTTAAGTTTGTATAATAATCTCTTATGTGGGACCTTGTCGAAAGCCTTCTGAAAGCCCAGATATAACACATCCACTGGTTCTCCCTTATCCACTCTACTAGTTACATCCTCAAAAAATTCTATAAGATTCGTCAGACATGATTTACCTTTCGTAAATCCATGCTGACTTTGTCCAATGATTTCACCACTTTCCAAATGTGCTGCTATCCCATCTTTAATAACTGACTAGCAGTTTCCCCACTACCGATGTTAGACTAACTGGTCTGTAATTCCCCGTTTTCTCTCTCCCTCCCTTTTTAAAAAGGGGGTTACATTAGCTACCCTCCAATCCTCAAGAACTACTCCAGAATCTAAGCAGTTTTGAAAAATTATCACTAATGCATCCACTATTTCTGAGGCTACTTCCTTAAGTACTCTGGGATGCAGCCTATCTGGCCCTGGGGATTTATCGACCTTTAATCCATTCAATTTACCTAACACCACTTCCCTGCTAAACTGGATTTCACTCAGTTCCTCTATCTCATTTGACCCGCGGTCCCCTGCTATTTCCGGCAGATTATTTATGTCTTCCTTAGTGAAGACAGACCAAAGTAGTTATTCAATTGGTCTGCCATGTCCTTGTTCCCCATGATCAATTCACCTGTTTCTGACTGCAAGGGACCTACATTTGTTTTAACTAATCTCTTTCTCTTCACATATCTATAAAAACTTTTGCAGTCAGTTTTTATGTTCCCTGCCAGTTTTCTTTCATAATCTATTTTCCCTTTCCTAATTAAGCATTTTGTCCTCCTCTGCTGGACTCTGAATTTCTCCTAGTCCTCTGGTAGGCTGCTTTTTCTGGCTAATTTGTACGCTTCATCTTTTGTTTTGATACTATCCCTGATTTCCCTTGTTATCCACGGATGCACTACCTTCCCTGATTTATTCTTTTGCCAAACTGGGATGAACAATTTTTGTAGTTCATCCATGCAGTCTTTAAATGCCTTCCATTGCATATCCTTTGTCAACCCTTTAAGAATCAATTACCAGTCAATCTTGGCCAATTCACGTTTCATACCCTCAAAGTTACCTTTCTTTAAGTTCAGAACCCTTGTTTGTGAATTAACAATGTGACTCTCCATCCTAATGAAGAACTCAACCATATTATGGTCACTCTTGCCCAAGGGGCCACGCACAACAAGACTGCTAACTAACCCTTCCTCATTACTCAATACCCAGTCTAGAATAGCCTGCTCTCTCGTTGGTTCCTCTACATGTTGGTTTAGAAAACTATCCCGCATACATTCCAAGAAATCCTCTTCCTCAGCACCCCTGCCAATTTGATTCACCCAATCTATATGCAGATTGAAGTCACCCATTATAACTGTTTTACCTTTGTTGCACGCATTTCTAATTTCCTGTTTGATGCCATCCCCAACTCCACTACTACTGTTAGGTGGCCTGTACACAACACCCACTAGCGCTTTCTGGCCCTTAGTGTTTCGTAGCTCTACCCATATCGATTCCACATCCTCCAAGCTAATATCCTTCCTTTCCATTGCGTTAATCTCCTCTCTAACCAAAACTCTCATTAAATGATCCCTTATAAGTATGACCCCAACCTAGAGCACTAAAAGTAGTCTGCAGAATAATGGAAGGTGTTTCAACCAGGATCTCTCTGGAAGCATTTGAGACACTCATGATCCACCATAGTATTCCAGTAATAACTGCAACTGGCAATTACATGGGCCTGGCAAAATGCCCTGAATGTATTCTCAATGCCTGTACCTATGCTTGCTGTAAATGCTGATAATGCAGCGATCTAAATTGTACAGCCGAAAATTAGCAAATAGTTTGCAAAGCAGGCTTGCTATCTGCCTAATTGAGGGTTGGTGCTCTGTAATGAGCTTAATACAACTTCCAATTAAATGCAGCCTTTATCCTTGGGTGGAATCACTACCATGTGTTCTCATTTAATAATGAAACCCAAGTAATCAATTACTGTGCTTGGTAATAGTTTGGATTTATCTGGATGGTTAATGAATCCCAGCCTCTCCAAAGTGAGCTTGATTCTTGACACTCATGGTTCTGTTGTAGCCCGAGTGTTTCCTACAATCAGAATATATCAAA
Source organism: Malacoraja senta (assembly GCA_038087875.1). Classification (NCBI taxonomy): domain Eukaryota; kingdom Metazoa; phylum Chordata; class Chondrichthyes; order Rajiformes; family Rajidae; genus Malacoraja; species Malacoraja senta. Next base: position 43,810,866 of record CM075982.1, on the reverse strand, counting down.
ATAGGCCATTACCAAATGGCCCTGAGCTCTTAGTAGTGCTAAGATTGGTTCCAACAACCTGGCAAATAGTCTCAGAGCTGAGGCTAAACCTTAATACAATGCTTTAAATTACCATAATTGACTCATCCAGTTAAATTTTAAATATCTATGATTATTACCATATACAGCCACACAGTAATATGCATCTTAAGATCTATGCTAGCCATATAGCATTTTCTTGAAATTGGCTGTATAGTATTGGCAAATGTCTCCAAAAAACTGTTTTTTATACTGTACAAAAAAGGGTTAAGACTTGTCAGATCTAGAATAATTCTACACCCACCATCCTTATTTGCTCTAATAAAACACTTGGCATAAATTGGTGGTGATGGTGAACTGATTTCTTAATTATCCCTTTTACACAATATTTCATGTTCTGCCTGAATCTGCATATTCTCTTATTTTGAGAAATATGTGTCCCGTTTGAAATACCTTAGGAGAAACCAAATATGGGTAGAATTCAATTCTAAACCCCACAATACTGTACAGTATAAATACATCAGATTGCCATTCTTTTAGGAAGAATTGTAATCTTCCCAAACTTGTAAGTGTAAAACATTAATATGTCTCTTACAGATCCAGACCCCCTACCTCAGGGTTTGCCTATGGCAATTGTTATCCCCTGATCTTAGTGGAATATTGTAACCTCCACGTACCTCAGGAGGAGTGCGCCAATAACGCAAATATGGGAAAGACCGATTTGATCCTTCACTGTCCCCAGTCACCACACATTGGTAGGGAAAACTGCCTTCGATTTGATCTGCCAATCACCGACAGGTTAATCTAGTCTTTTACCCTTTTTTGGCTAGATTCTTTCCAAAAACTGATTTTAAGCAATTAAATATTAGATGGTTTACAGAGCCCCGCAAACTTAGGGTATATGTTAGGTCTTATAGCACTTTTATAAATACAGTTTATTTCAAAGTGCGCACTACACATGAGTGCTAAGTCAACCTTATTGTGATACAGATACGTGCTCTCCATCCAAACCTCTGGCCAAAGCCGTAATGCCTGACCAGCAATTTCAACACCCTCTGTCATTTTTTTTTTCCCCCGCTGAGACTGCTTGCAGTGCTCAATACTGCGGGTTTCATATTTTTTGACAGCTCATGCATGGTCAGAACCTGGAGCTGCTGGGAGAGCAAGTAATTTATTGACATTGCTAATTTATCTCCAAATGGTTCCCCTGATAGTTTTGGAACCACGAATTTTATATATTGTGCCAAATCTGGTCCTTTAGGCTCTGTTATTGGGCTCTGGTCCTCATATGATTCGTCTCTGAATCTTTGTGTAAAATAATCCTCCTCATGGAGGGGGCGAATTGGCATCCTGCTTCAGGTGTTTCTAGCGCTGGCTCTCCCATAGGCCTACGGATAGTAAACCTTTTCCCAGGTGCTTGCCGTGTGGGCTCTCCTGTAGGCCCATGCATAGGCCGCCCTCTTTCAGGTGCTGCTGGCGCTGGCTCACCTGTAGGCCAACGCTTAAACTGTCTTTCTCCAGACATAGTTGGCGCTGGCTCTCCTGTAGACCAACGCATAAAAATGCCCTTATCCAGGCATTGCTCACACTGGCTCCCCTGTAGGCAAGCGCTGAGCCGGACCTTTCCAAGTACTCCCTGCGCTGGCTCTCCCTTAGGCCAACGCTGAGCCGGACCTTCCAAAGCACTCCATGCGCTGGCTCTCCTATAAGCCAACGCTAAGCCCGGACCTTTCCTAGGCACTCCCTGCGCTGGCTCTCCTGTAGGCCAACGCTAAGCCCGGACCTTCCCCAGGCATTCCCTGCGCTGGCTCTCCCAACGCAGACCCGAATAGATAAAATGTCTGCCTGAGTCGGGGATCCTCCGGTCTGACTCCTCAGAGTCTACTGGCCACCCGGCCTTTTCCTCTTGCGCCCTAATGGCGCTACAATGGTATATATATATATATATTTTTTAACCGTATTTAAAAATCAAAAGGGCGCCCGCTACTCGCAGACCCGCGGTCTTTCTCGAGTTTACCTGCGGTACGCCTCTAACATCCTTTCTTCACTCTGACTTGTGGTGTTCCAACTACAAGTTCTCTGAAGAAAGCGACCTGAAAAACGTAAGTAAACACTTACCTTCAGGCTTGTTACTTACCGGTTTGGAGGAGCTCTGCTCACTCCAAACACATCGGTCGCTGCGCTATGCGTCTGACGATATGACGCGTGTGCGGCTGGACGGGCTCTTCTTCACGTAGTCACTCACGTGACTCCGAAGTAAAATAGTCTTTAAGATCTGGCTTTTAATGTTCATGGCACCAAAATCTCTTCCTCAAGGGCCAGCAAATATGTGGTCATAGTCATAAACCACAGGAACAGGCTCTTCAGCCCAACGCTTCCATGCCGACCAAGTTGCCCCAGCTAGGCTAGTCTATTTTCCCACGATGGGCCAATATCCCTCTTAACACTGCCTGTCAAAATGAGTGAGCAGAAAATCGCAATGGTATGTAATTTAACCTGGGGCAGTGGCCTATTTTATAGGCTCTTTTCCTTTATTTTAAACCCAAGATCACAGAAATGTGATTTCTATTGAATCTAATTGATCTTGTAGTTCTTCAATCACTTCCATTAGTTTGTTGTTTTTACAACTATAATGCAGAAACAAAAACAATCTAATCAATTAGAAATTCCAGACACAAATGGTCTCCTAGAATATATGGCTGAAGCTTTATAAGGCACTGGTCAGACCGCCTTTGTGAGCAGTTTTGGGTGCCATATCTGAGGAAGGATGTGCTGGTATTGAAGAGAGTCCAGAAGAGGTTTACTAGAATCATCTCAGGGATGATTAGGTTAAGGTATGATGCGCATTTGATGGCACTGGGCCTGCATTTGCTGGAGTTTAGAATGATGAGGGGGAACCAAATTGAAACTTTCCGAATAGTGAAAGGCCTGGATAGAGTGCATGATGAGAGGATGTTTCCACTAGTGGGAGAGCTTAGGACCAGAGGGCATTGCATCAGAATAAAAAAACATACCTTTAGAAAGAAGATGTGGAGGAATTTCTTTAGTCAGAGGGTGGTGAATTTATGGAATTCATTGCCACAGATAGCTGTGAAAGCCATCTTTGGGTATTTTTAAGGTGTAGATTGACATATTCTTGTTTAGTAAATGTGTCAAGGGTTATGTGGAGAAGGTAGGAGAATGGGGTTGCGAGGGAAAGATAGACCAGCCATGATTGAATGTCAGGGTAGACCTGATGGGCCAAATGGTCTAATTTTGCTCCTATGATTTATGAACATGAAATCTTTTCTTGTTGGATGACACTTTGGATCTTGCAATGCAGAATATGGATCCCGAGTATCAAATATGGATGTCCCAAACTTGCTGGCTAATCTCTACTGCCAATTTAATATCTTGTTCTATTTCTATAGAGCACAGATGTTGCAGCTTTTCCACAATTATGCCAGAAACCTGCTGGTGCTTGAGGAGCCAGCCAGTTATTTGAATAGAGAGGAATAGCTCGAGAGTCAGGAAAGTTTTCAGAACAATGAAATTCTTACTTGCAGCAGCACAACAAGTATGTAAACATAGTACTCAGTAGATACCAAAATACACAATAAGAAGTTCAATGGATTTTTCAAAAAGAAAAAAGAATAGTGTAAAAACAAGAACAAAACCAAGGCCTGAATACCACAGTGCAATCTAGGCAGTTCGTAGTTTGAAGTTTAGTTGGAACTCGTAGTGTTCAATTGCCTGATGGTTGTTGGAAAAAAGATGCTCCTGAACCTGGATGTAACAGTTTTCAGGGTCAAGGCCTTCATCCCGATATCAGGGCTGAAATGGAAGCATTGCTATAGTGGTGTGGGTCGATGATACTGGCTGTCTTTTTGAGGCAGTGCTTCGTGTAGATCTCTTCGATGGTGTGGAGGTCAGTACCCGTGATGGACCAGGCAGTGTCCAACACTTTTTGTCATTTCCTTTGTTCCGGGGCGTTCGAGTTGCCGAACCAGGCCATGATGCAACCAGTCAATATGCTCTCTTATCTATGCTATGGGGAATGGTAAATATAAGATATTTTTAAATTGTTTGTGTTTGTCACAATATTTTTAACTGTACGAATGGGCTTTAAATGATATGATGCTATATACTTTAAGATTTCTGAGCATGTTTATAATTTAACCAATGAATTGATTTTTAAACACTCAGAAACATGCAGAAACTTTGATAGCTGCTGATGCCAAAAGGGAGGTTTATCCAGCAGTTTTCCTTGTTTTTCCATGGACTTGGTTTGTTCTCTCCCAGCCTCCCTCATTATAACATGGTTGTTACGGGTGGGCGGCGCAACCCACGTCGCAGCGGACTCTGCAGTCCGTCTGTCTTTTTTTTTTTTTCCGTTTGAGTTTCGTTTATAGTGTTTTTTTTAACTGGGTATGTGTGGGGGGGGCGGTGGTGGGGGGTAGGGTGGGGGGAAACTTTTAAAATCTTTTCCCTGCACGGGAGACCAGACCTTTCTCTGTCGGGTCTCCGTTGTCGTTGGGGCCTAGCACCGTGGAGCGGCCTCCAACCAGAACGACCTGGGGCTCCAGTCGCGGAGCCTGCGGACTACTCACCATCGCGGAGCTGGCCGAGTTCAGAACGGGAGGAGCTGTGGTGGCGCGCTGCTGCGGCCCGACCCCGGAGATTCGGAGGCTCCAGCCGCCAGCCCGGTGGACGGTGACATCGGGAGCTCGCGGGTCCCTGGTGGAAGACCGCTTTTCGGGGCTCCCGCAACGGCAACTTCTCCCGCCCGAGTTGCGGGGTTGAAGATGATCTGGAGCGGGGTCTTACATCGCCCGGCGCAGCTTTAAATGGCCGCGGGACTTGCTAGCGCTACCGGGGACTCCAACATCAAGACCCGGAGCGTGGCCTTGCATCACCCGGCGCGTCTTTAATGGCCGCGGGACATATTTACCATCGCCCGCCGGGGGCTTTGACTTTGACATCGGGAGGAGAATGGGGAGTGCAGGGGAGAGATAAGACTTTGCATTCCATCACAGTGAGGAGGAGATTCACTGTGATGGATGTTTGTGTAAATTGTGTTGTGTCTTGGTTCTTTTTACTTGTTTGTATGACTGCAGAAACCAAATTTTGTTTGAAATTAGGTTCAAATCACAACAAATAAATTGTATCATTGTATCATTGTAACATATTGTACAACATTCTTCCAATACACGTGGCCCAGCTCAGAACAACTTAACATAGAAACCTGACATTGATGGATATGCATAAAGTTTGTCCATGATTAACGTGTATCTAAATGGCATATCCATACAGGTTGCTACTGGCAGCTAGTATTGACCTAATATCAACCATGTCATAATACAATCAATACCATAGCGAAAATAGCTCCAAACGACATGTATATTTTACTATGTTTAAACCACAAGTTTTGGAGATGTTTATCCAAAAGACTGACAGCCCACACACACCAACGGGAAGATTAATGTAGTTATTGGAGTGTAATCATCGGAGCTAGTTCCAAGTCCAACCATCGTTAGCTTCTTCATAAATGACCATCTTTTCATTGTAAGGTCAGAAGATTGGATTATTTCCCTGATGATTGCACTATATTCATACTGTTCACAAAACCTTGGGAAATGGGCAGTAGAGTTGATGCCTTACAGCGCCAGGGACCCGGGTTCATTCCTGACTACGGGTGCTGTCTGAACAGAGTTTGTACGTTCTCCCTGTAACTGCGTGGGTTTTCTCCGGATGCTCCGATTTCCTCCCACACTCCAAAGACGTACAGGTTTGTAAGTTAATTGGCTTTGGTAAAAATCGTAAATTGCCCCTAGTGTGTAGAATAGTGCCAGTGTACGGGGTGAATGCTGGTCGGCGTTGGGCCGAAGGGCCTGTTTCCATGCTGTTTCTCTGAACTAAACTAAACTGATCCAGCCCATGATTAAATGCAACAAATCCAGTCATGGGCTGATAATTGAGGGCCACCATTGATCAGAAAGTTAACTGGTACAATTACATAAATTAAAATAGCTACAAGAGCAACTCATAAATTGGATATCCTATGGTCAGCAACATTACCTCCTTGGGGGGTGGGGGGGTGGGGGGTGGGGGGGGGGGGTGGGGGGTGGGGGGGGCGTGGTCACAGGAGAGGGCTGGTCCCCGAACGCAATGTTCCACCACTCACCCATGGGTTCCAATAGTGTGGGGTAGAGAAGGAAGGGGGCTAGAAAGGGAGGGGGCTAGAGAGGGACGAGGGTAGAGAGGGAGGGGGTAGAGAGGGAGGGGAGGGGGTAGAGAGAGAGAGAGAGAAAGAGAGGGGTAGAGAGAGAGGGGGAGGGGGTAGAGAGGGAGGGGGTGGAGGGGGTAGAGAGGGAGAGGGAGGGTAGGGAGGGAGGGTAGAGGGAGGGGGAGGGGTGGAGAGGGAGGGGAGTAGAGAAGGAGGGGTAGAGACCCTACCCCATCTCCATCCTCCTCATTTCCCTCATCTTCCCCTCACTCCCACCCTGCCCCAGGACCTACCCAGGTTGTAGAGCAGCACCAGGGCCTGGACAGCTTGAGAGCCCATTGTGCTTGGTGCACTGTGAGAGGCAGCCAGCTTGAGAGCCCATTGTTACCACTGGCAACGTCCCATTGTCATGTCATTGTGGCAATTGGCAGGCAGCTTGAGAGCCCATTGTGATTGGTGCACTGTGAGAGGCATCGTGACATCATCACTGAACGCTCTCTGAGAAAGCGGTTTTGCCTTTTTTTGAAACTTTAAATCATGAATAACTTTGGAAATATAGGTCGGAATGCGACGGGAAGATGTTTATCGCTTCGACGGAAAACATGTGAGTAGAATATGTGAAATGGGAAGGCTGTGGCGTAGCGTTTGGAAGAAGATAGGAAAAAGCAGAGTGGAGTGACACATTGCCGGCACAAACAAAGAGTTTTAGTAATATAGATGTTAGAATCAGTACAGCTCTAACAACTCTCAAGAAGCTTAACATCATTCAGGATAAAGCAACCCTTCTTAAAGACAACACAACCATTACCACAAACATACATTTCCTCTGCCATTGGATAGTAGTGTGTACCATCCACAAAATGCATTGCAGGTACTTGCTCAATCTACTCCAATAGCAATTCCCACCATAATCACAGTGAGGGAGAAAGAACAACAGATGCATGGGAGCACTGCCACCTCAATTTGCACACTATCCTGACTTGGAAATATATTGATAATTATTAATTATCCTTTGGGTCCAAATGATGGAATTCCCTATCCCCAGCACCCTTGGAGTATCTTCACCAGAAGGACAATTGTGTTTCAAGAAGCTGGCTGACCACCCGTTTCCTTAGGGCATGTTTGGGATGGGCAAACACCTTGCCGGAGACACCAAGATCTCTATTATGGAATTAGTTTTCAGAACTGAAGAGATTGATCATTTGTAATAATGTCTCACTTGACTTCCCAAAATTTTATTATACTTCATTCAACAAGGCTTTTAATTTTTCTACCTCCTGCAGTGAAATATTTATATAAGCTCAGGTTCATGTTAAATCTCTGAGTCCATGCTGGCTGCAATTCCATAAACGGTAGCAGTGGGCTCTTTGGACCCTTCTTCAGAAGGTCCAGACCCAAAACATCACCTATCCATGTTCTCCAAAGATGCTGCCTGACCTGCTGAGGTAATCCAGCACTTTGTGTCCTTTCCTTCTTTTCAGAGAAGGTGAAACTTTTCAGTAGAATTAAATGCGAAAGCAAAATTTGGATTTTACTTCGGAGTCATGTAAGTGACTACGTGAAGAGCCCATCAGCACGCATGCGCATCATTACGTCTAATGCATGGCGCGCTGACTGTCTGGCCGGCACGCAGCTCCAGCATCGGTCCTTTAAAAAGACCTCAGGTGAGTATGAAAACTCAGTTGCGGTGGGAATTTTTTTTTCTTATCGTTACAGGATGGACAACGCGAGGGTGAAGGCTCGTAAGACTGCAGGGAGAACCGCTTCGGAGGACCGTGGGAGTACAGTCGGCAGTCCGTTTCACCATCGCGGTCGCTGCCCGCTGCACAGCCAGCAACTTCGGGCTCGGTGCCCATGGACAGCATTTTGCATAACCCGCGGGGGAAAGCAAAGTGCAAGTCCAACAGGCCTGTAGACTCGGACGAGTCTGGCCGGGAGGATTCGCCTCCCAGAGTGGGAAGGTTGGCTGGACGCCTTTCCCTAGTGGGGCAGCTCATGGAGAGAATGCTCCAAAAAAATACGCTCCGTGGTCAGGAGTCGTACCACAGCGGGGCTCGGGGACCCGCAGCAGCGGATGTACCCGGAATGATTTCCAAATTTGCGGTGCCGTCGCTTAATGGAGAGCCGCTGGAAGAAGAGCTGGCGGCAAGTATAAAATATCTGGTCTCCCACCAGCTGCAGGAGCAGGTAATTATGGAGACAACCATGCGGTATCACGCATCCAGCAACTGTGCGTCCCTGAAGGTGCCGGTGGTAAATAGTTCCATATGGAACCCCATTGGGAGCGGTATTAAGACCCAAGAACTGAAGCTCCAGAGAATTCTGAATCTGCTGGGGTCAGGTTTCGCCAGGTCGCTGGATGGCTCCACATTATCGGATGCGCAGCGGGACGCAATGGCATTGTTGTGCAATGCACACTTTGAAATCAATTGTTTTCGGAAGAACGCCATTCGTCCCGTTCTCAACCCCAAGTTTGCGGGGTTGTGCAAATCTAGTAATGTGCTGCCACCAAACTTGCTGTTTGGGGATGACCTGTCCAGGCAGGTGAAAGACCTCGATGAGGAGTCAAAGGCTGTGGGGCTTCTTCGGGCTCCACCAATGAACAAGCCGTCGTCATCGTCGTCGTTCCAGCCTTATCCTGCATCCAGCACAAGACCGGCTGCGCAACCAATGAGGTCGGGAAGAACTGGACGGAGGTCTTTTTAGGGCAAGGACCGAGTCGACCCACCACGAAGATGCGTAGCTACCGTCCACAAGCACCCCAAAACCCCAAACATGGGGAAGGAAATAACTGGCCAGAATCCATCTAGCACGGAGGTAGGTGGGTCTGGTTCACATTGTAACATACCGAGTGTAGAGTTATTGCATGTTGGTGGTAGGTTACGTTTCTTTTTGCATGAGTGGCGTTGGATTACTTCTGATTTGTTCATACTGCATAGTGTTGAAGGGTTTAAAATAGAATTTACGGGCGCGTTGCCACCCACGCAGCATGTTCCAAGCCGTACCTTTTTGCGTTAAAAAAAGAATGATTTGGAAGTCCAGGCTGAAATGGAAACTCTGTGTGAAAAAAGGGTAATTGAAAAAACCAGGCATGAGCCACACCAGTTTGTGTCCAATATTTTCACCAGAGAAAAGAAGGATGGGGGGTGCCGCATCATATTGGATTTAACCCAATTAAACACTTTTGTGCTGTACAAACATTTAAAAATGGAAAGCTTTGTTACGGCTAAACATTAAATTTCCAAGGGGTGTTATATGGCATGTATTGATCTCAAGGATGCTTATTATTCGGTCCCTATTCACAAGGAACACAGGAAGTACCTGAAGTTTAGCTGGATGGGGCAGTTATGGCAATTTAAAGCCCTGCCTAATGGGTTGACCTCAGCTCCTAGGCTGTTCACTAAAATACTAAAACATGCACTGGCTCCTTTACGAGCACAGGGGCACATAGTGATGGCTTACCTAGATGACATCCTCATCATAGGCAAAACTATGGAATTAGCTATTTCGGCAGTTTCAACCACTAAATTTGTTTTTGAAAAGTTGGGTTTCCTAATTCATCCAAAAAAATCCAGGTTGACTCCATCCACTATCATGGATTACTTGGGATTTACTATTAACTCCAATCACCAGGTTGTAACTTTGCCCGAGGGCAAGAGATTGAAGTTAATAGAGTCCTGCAGCAATATGATTGCACATCAGCTGCCTTCAATTCGACAAGTGGCAAGTCTAATTGGGAAATTGGTTGCTGCATTTCCAGCAGCAAAATTTGGGCCTCTTCATTATCAGTAATTGCAAAGATCCAAGGTGCAAGCACTTAAAACGAATTTGGGCCATTTTGACAGGGACTTGCAATTATCGGTTGAGGCAATTGATGAGCTCCAGTGGTGGATATTCATTCTTGACCATTGTTCTGGTAATATTTCAATTGAAAACCATTCAATGCTTTAGGTTGGGGAGCCACTGACACCCTTTCTAGCTGTAGTGGCTGATGGACTGTGCATGAACTATCTTTTCTACAGGTGCATGGGGTTAACTATTTGGAGTTGCTTGCACCCTTATATGGTCTGAAAGCTTATTGTGCACACATGCAGCAGCTGCATGTTCAGTTACAGATAGATAATACTACTGCTGTAGCTTACAGAAATCACATGGGTGGTATCAAGTCAGTATCCTGTGATAAATTGGCTAACCTCATTTGGCACTGGTGCATTATTCGGAATATTTGGGTTTCAGCAATCTACCTACCAGGTAGATTCAACACAGTGGCGGACACCAGGTCATGTAAATTCAATGACAACACAGAATGGATGTTGAATCATAGAGTATTTAAGGACATTATTTCTAGGTACGGAACACCGGATATGGATTTGTTCACTTCAAGGTTAAACTATCAGTTACCAATATATGTTTCGTGGGAACCAGACCCAGGGGCTGTAGCTGTAGACGCGTTCTCGCTACATTGGGGAGGAATGTTTTTCTACGCATTCCCCCCATTCTGCCTTGTCACTCGCTGTCTGCAAAAGATTCAGCAGGACTCTGCCTCTGGCATTCTGGTAGTCCCTGACTGGCCCACTCAGCCATGGTACCCGCTTGTTCTCGGCATGGTGGTGCAACCAGTTTGGAGGATACCCAAACACAAGTCGTTGTTGACTAACCCCAGTTCGGGTGAAGTGCATCCTCTGCATGATCGACTCAATTTGTTAATTTGTAGGTTTTGAGAAGACCTTTCCTTGGACTGGGACTAGCTGAGCGTGACTGCGGCATGGAGAAGCAGTACACAGAAACAATATGCATTGTATATCAGGAAATGGGAATTGTTCTGTGCACAGTACGATATACTGTATGACGAAGTGCATATCACACATGTTCTGGAGTTTCTCTCACATTTATACCATGATGAGAGATTAAGTTATAGTGCAATAAATAGTGCCAGGAGTGTGCTTTCGTCATATTTACATTCAGGGTCACAACAACTGGCTGTGGGCTCGCATCCATTAGTTTCTAAGTTCATGAAGGGAGTTTTCAATTCTAACCCTCCCAGGCCCAGATACACAGAAATTTGGGATGTAGGGGTGGTTCTAAAGTCACTACGTTCATGGGCTCCACCATCTTCCCTGTCTCTACTCCGGCTGACGCACAAGGTGGTCATGCTGATGGCTTTAGTGTTGGCTCAGAGGGTCCAATCCTTGCAAAAGATACGGTTGGATAGTATGCTCACTTTGGACAGTGGGTTCACCTTTTTCATTTACGACAACATTAAACAAAGTAGACCAGGGTCCTCGGGACTGATATTACAGTTCATAGCATATCCTTTGGATCCCTAGTTGTGTGTAGTTCGCTACCTCAGGCAATATATGAAAGTTACCAAAGGGCTTAGAGGTTCGGAGCTAGCACTACTAATCAGCCATAAGAAGCCGCACAACGGTGTCTCTACCCAGACCATTTCCAGGTGGCTTAAACTAGTTCTAGCCCATTCAGGTGTCGATACTAAAATGTTCAAATCTCATTCCACCAGGGCTGCAGCTACATCCGCAGCAAGAAGCATGGACGTTCCACTGGACCAGATTATGTCGGCCGCAGGGTGGTCCTCAGCACGCACGTTCCAGATGTTTTATAACAAACCTTTAGCGAGAACGAGCGTGTTTGCTAACTCAGTTTTAAGTTCTATTGCATAGTTCCTCTCGGGTAGAGAGGTGACTACGGTTGTATTGTTTTGTTTTCCATAAAATTGTTACTGTTCGAATACCACGACTGAACAGTTTCCATTCTTCGTTTGTCAACTATACAGTGTGTGACTCATGGATTCGTTCCACGGCATGGAGTCACAGAGCTTTAAAATCTTCACGTAGTCACTCACGTGACTCCGAAGTAAAATAGTAAGATTAAACGAGAACTTACCAGTTTGAAGTTTGATCTTTATTTTATGAGGAGTTACAATGAGGGATTACATGCCCTCCACTCCCAAACCCTTCCTCATAAAGCTAACTGGTATTTCGAGTGTCTTGAATCTTACTATTCTCAGGTCAATCGGTTCCTGTCTGACTCCACACCGCTGCTTTGAAGGTTGATGCGCATGCGTGCTGACGGGCTCTTCACATAATCCCTCATCGTAACTCATAAAATAAAGATCAAACTTTAAACTGGTAAATTCTCGTTTAATCTTACTATTGTAGGTTAGAATAGAGGCAAGTGCAGCAATCACCTTGACTTTGCATATAACTTCCAAGCAAAGTATTTTTTGCCCCTTGATTGATGTCTGCTGAGTTATAACTTGGTGTCATAAAAGCAGCAAGAGGTTGATAGCCCCTTCAATTAGCACAGGTGCAGGGCATGTCCAGGCAGCCAGCAACTGCTTTCATGTGCATAGCCCATGTATTGCAATGGAGGTAATTGACGCAGGTGCTATCACAATGATTAAGAGTAATTTAGACAAGTACGTGGATAGGATAGGTTTAAAGGGATTTGGGTCAACAACAGGCAAGTGGGATGGGGTATGTTGGTCAGTGTGGGCAAGTTGGGCCGAAGGGCCTGTTTCCATGCTGTATGATTCTATGACTCTCTACTGCGCTTATGTTAGTTTGTTCCCTCTACTTCAAGAGCACTGTATGTAGATTGTAACGTACGCTGCAGCTAGAACAAGACAATGGGGAAGCAGCTTTGTTTCCCTTTCACTGACCAGCAATTTTCTGCTCTGATTTCAATCATTTAATGTGAAACCATTTCACCACAAAACTGTAAAGACGCGACAGAGGTCTAAGGAATTATTTTAATCACTTACAGTATGCCATTCAAGATCATGTAACTTCACTCTAACACCATAATTTCGTCACACTTCACTTCATGAGCCCTAGCAGTTAGGGGATATTTTTTTAAACTATTATTTGGAATTATATTAAGTTAAATCGTCTTTAGTATTGTCAGAGATAGGGTTACTTTTATCAAACTTGCTCTGTCAGCACTCCCAACCCCATACCACGTAGAAGACAGACAGAGCCCAAGAAAAAACCTGTAGAAAAGAAAAATGCAATGAAAATAATCAAATTATAGATTAATGTAGATTAATAAACAATCTAATAATGTATCTAAACCATCAGGCTGTAAGTAGAAGAGCCATTTTGAATAAGACCCTAATTGCTTCTACAATTTAATACACATACAGTACTTGAGATATCTTCAAGAGCCCTTGCAATTTTTAATGATCAAATTATATGTTTCTTTTTTCCACAAATCCAAACAGGGAGCAGGTTTTCCCTGAGAACCTGCAGTTTGCAGTGTCCAGACCTCACAATGCATACTGTCAGAGAGGCACCGATAACACAGCCCAATTTATCAAGCTGTCACTTTGCTGACATGTGCTAATAAATATCCTGCCAGAACACTCACACCTGGTAGCTCAAGCACAGTGCAACATTCCTCTAACCTAATTTGCTAATTGCAGCTTTCCCCATTAATTTTATTCCTGTCTTCTTTGGTGCTGACATGGAAAAGCACAAGATCAAGGAAAAATAACCAGAATTTCATAGGTTTTTTTCCAGTGGATTTGAGTTCAGGGGAAGTTACAACTGCCCTACACTTTGCTTCAAGCAAATCTAAACTAAATAGTGCTTAGCACCAAGATTACTTAGAACCAAAACCTTATTGGGGATCATTAGTTTCAATTACGCTACCTTGACATTAGGAAAGCCAGTGTCCTAATCTGTGGGTGGACCTACCTGGTATCAGACATTTTCTACAGGGCAGAAGATGGAGGTAAGGTTGAGTCTATAAAATGCATTAATCTCCAGGATGATGATGCAAACTGTTAAATCATAGGATTCATAATCCAGAAATTTAGTCCAACAATTGAAAATGAGGAATTCAAGTCCCACCCAGTGGCTGCCTCGCCAACAGTCTGTATGTCCTTTCTTATTTTTGTTATTTTTAGTATGTATTAAAAAGTATATTTTATGTGGGAGTTGGGGGAAACCTTTTTTCAATCTCTTACCTCGACGGAGATGCGACTTTTTCCGTACCGTATCTCCGTCTCCACTGCGGCCTAACATCAAGGAGTTGGCGGCTTTTCCTGTGAACCGACGGGCGCTTCAAGCCGCAGGAGTCTGCAGGACTTTAACATCGCGGAGCTTGCAATCCCTGTGCCGGGGATCTAAGCTCCAACCGTGGGGCCTGTGGACTTTAACATCGTGAAGTCTCTGGTAAGAAGAGGATGATTCGGGAGCTCCATGCCGCGGACAGAGTTTCAACCGACCCGAGTTTCGATCACCCTGACGCGGGGGCTTCGATTGTCGGCTGCGGGGGCTTTGCTCGCCCCGACTGTGGATGGTTTGACTGCCCCGACCGAGGGAGAATAAAGAGCAAGAAGATTGAACTTTATTGCCTTCCATCACAGTGAGGAATGTGGAATCAACTGTGATGGATGTTTATGTTAACTTTTATGTGACTGTGTGTCTTGTAGCTTTTCACTTAGTATGGTTGTATTGTAACTCAAATTTCACTGTACCTTAACTGGTACATGTGACAATAAACTGACCTTGAAGCCTTGAAACCTTGAAAAGTCAGCTGTGGGAATTAAATTCAGCTGATTTTAAAAAAATGAATATAGATTTAAAAATAAGGCTTCATAATCACAAACATGAAAACTAGAATGATGCCAAAACCTCATTCAATAATATCCTTCAGGGGTGGGAATTCCATCCGGTATTGAATGACTCCAATCCACAGCAATGAGATGAACTCCTAACTGCCCTCTGAAATAGTCAAAGTCATTCAAACTACTTTATCAGAACATCAGCTGTTCAACGAGGGGGCTTTAATAATACAGCACATTCCAATATCAGGTGACCCAGGTCACCTCCCACACACACTCACCTATCCACCTAGTTTTCCTGTGTAGTGAGGAACCACAGATGCTGGTTTATACCGAAGATGGACACTAAGTGTTGGAGTATCTCAGCAGGTCAGGCAGCATCTCTGTAGAAAAAGGATGGGTGATGTTTTCGAGTCGGGTCTGACCCCGAAACGTCACCCATCCTTTTTCTCCAGAGATGCTGCCTGACCTGCTGAGATACTCCAACACTTTGTGTCCACCTAGTTTTCCTGTTCCTTTGTTCTTCTGCCCCATCCCCTGCTCCCCTCTGGTTCTATCTGCTCATCACATCCCTCCCCATCTGGCTCTATGTATCATCTACCAGTGAATGTCCCATCTCCCCTCCCACTTGGTTCTTTCTGCCTATCA
Organism: Malacoraja senta; assembly: GCA_038087875.1. Lineage (NCBI taxonomy): Eukaryota > Metazoa > Chordata > Chondrichthyes > Rajiformes > Rajidae > Malacoraja > Malacoraja senta. Next base: position 43,795,408 of record CM075982.1, on the reverse strand, counting down.
ATCCCCACTCCCCACTCCTGCCCCCGGCATCATCGACCAACATCAATCCCGCAGCCTTACGCATTATTGTTCTCTCTCAGTCCTGACGCAGGGTCTCAACCCGAAACATCTATTTTACGTGAGTGACTATGTGAAGAAGACCCATCAGGGCGCATGCGCGTCATTACGTCGGTCGCATTGGCGCAGACAGGCTGGGAGGAACAAAGTTCTCCAGCGGTAAGTTTGAAAAAATCCTACAGGTAAGTTTAAACTTACTTTTCAGGTTGTCCGTTGCAGGAATCTTTTCTCGCAGGTTCCTGCTGGAAATGAAATCCAGCAAAACCCGGTGGACCGCGGCAAAATTGTTGACCGCGGGGATGCTGGCTTTGTACCGCAGGAGTGCGGTAGCAGGCGGCCGGTGGGTTTTGCTGGTTGAGTCGTGGACAGAACGGTCCACGACTCCCGAGGTTTAATTCGGGCCGCGGGGTTTTGTCGACCGCGGGTTAAGCAAGCTACGGTCACTGCGGGTGGCTGTTGGGCTTGTTATTTCGAGTCGCTGACAGGCAGGTCAGCGACTCGAGAGAGAGATGTTTTAAATAGGGGCCGCGGGGTTTCTCTAGACCGCGGGGATACCGGCTACGGTCCCCGGTAAAGTGAGGAGCCGGTGGCCGTTGGACTTCTTGTTAGAGTCGCTGACAGTAAGGTCAGCGACTCCCGAGGGTATTCGGGGTGCAGACTGAGCGTGGACGTCGGGTTACTACCCGGCTCATTGAGGGAAGGACCCCGACTTTGGCAGCCCATATGAGTTTGAACTATGTGGAGCCTGGCCAGGAGGGTCCCCTCTGTTATATATGTATGTCCTCAGTGGAGAGGAGTAAGGTCTCAGGGCTGCTTACCAATTCCTCAGTGGAGAGGAGTACAAGGGGTCAGTGTGTGGCTGACCCCAACCCCAACTCAGGAAGTGAGATTAGTGGTTTATCACCCTTATGTGTCTATGGCAGTAGCATTTTCTGCTAATCCTGTGAAGGTTTCAGGTTGCCCTCCAAATTAAGGACGAACGCAATTTTGGGAAGCGTTCAAAAGGGTAGACATTATAGTTACCACTTGGTCACATTGTGCCTATTATACCGAGACAGATGATTATCATTTACTCAATTAAGGAAATGGGAAGCCTTGTTGAGCTGTATTATCAGTCACCACTGTGGGAGTTACACCAGGTGGCGTCATAGTAATTCTGCTCATTAAAAGGGACTGTGCACGGTTCTTCCCCAAGACGCCGGATTACTCATATTAAAAGTAAATAAATCTCAGGTTTAACTGGGATGGGCGTCTTTATTCACATAGATGTCTTTGCCTATGACAAAATAACTTAAGTTTTGTTCCAGCATTTCACACTATGTCTGATGTCCGGGGGCCAGAGGCGCTCCAATTCTTCCCTATAGACGGCGTTGGCATCGGGAAGGAGCACGATTTGGAGTCGCTAGCACGTGCAGCCTGTTTCGGGAAGGAGGATACCAACAGAGTATCGATTTGCATGGCTAGTCCTGGTGGCTGCTGTAGGCAGCGACCTGATAACCCCAACTCGGAGTGAGTGCCAAGCCAGGGGTATCAATGTCAGACAACATTGCGTCTCGTTGCAATCCAAGAACGCTCCATCATAAGGCATGTCAGGCAGCAACACCTAGTAAAGGGTTGCAAAATTCCCCCCACTCAAGGAGTGGTCGAGAGAGTGCTACAGGAGGATGCACATGTGCCATGAAGCAACACCTGTTTGCAGGGTTGCCATTCCTTCCACTTGGTGCACCACAGTGGTCAAGATAGTGCTAAAATACATGCACACATGCCTGAGGTGACGCCTAGTAAAGGGTTGCCAAAATTTCTCCCACATCAAATGGCGGAGTGGTCGAGAGAGTGCTACAGGAGTATGCACATGGGCCTGAAGCAACACCTGTTTGCAGGGTTGCCATTACTCCCACTCGGTTCTCCGTAGTGGTCGAGATGGTGCTAAAATACATGCACACAGGCCTGGGGCAGCTCCTGTTGCAGGTTGCATAAGTCCTCCCACGTGGATGTATAGCGGATGAAGATGGAGCCACACACATATGTGATAAGATTGTGGGGAATGGTGTCGAACAACATGCTTGGTACAGAGGCATGTACAAGCAAATGGAGGGAGATTGGATGGTGATACCTGCTTCAGCTTCGATAAGTCCCACTCTAAAAGAGTGTCTAAGGTTAGTATGGATTAACACCAAACAGGAATCCAAACATGGCTATGTGCCGGGATCCCATGCTGAATGCATGAGGGTAAGCAGTGGGCGTTTGCCTCTAAAATTGCTGCTCAGTTGCTGATTGCTGATACATCCAGAGAAATCCAAATTAATTTGAATTAGACTTTATTAATCCCCTTATTCAGGGGAAATTCAGATGTCCTTGCAACACACTAATAAAATACAACATAGTATTAAAAAGAAGTTCAACACCAAAACACCCCCCCACAGTGGTTCCCACTGTGGGGGAAGGCACAAAGTCCAGTCACCCATCCTCTTGTCCACCCAGAGTCGGGCCCACTGAGGCCTCCACAGTCGCCGCCACGGCGCCCGATGTTCTCGCCGGGTGATGGTGCTCCGGCGTCAGGAGAACCCCCAGCGGCTTGGGGTACCAGGAACGACCACCTTCCCACCGAAGACCGCGGCTTCCAAGCCAACAGACTGCGCCGGACGGAGCTCCACACACTGGCAATCTCAGCAAGAAATCCCAGGCTCCGGGATGTACCATTCAGCGTCGCAGCTGGCCGCTCCACAGAACCGCTGCTCCACGATGTTCTCATCGGCGGTCCCAGCATACTGGAGTTCCAGCGCGGCGACCCAGGAAAGGCATCGCCCGCTCCACGACAGCGCTCCAGCGCTGCACCCGCCGGCAAAGCCGATGTTCTGCGCCGCCGCCAAAGCCGATGTTCTGGCCAGGTCCCCTCAGGGAAACGTCGCTCCAGGACCCGCTGGTAGGCCGCAAGGACAGGTCGAAGGCGCTGCTCGGAGGAAGGCACCCCTCCGACCATGGTAGGGACTCGAAAAAGCAGTTTC
>CM075982.1:43456250-43792146 GCA_038087875.1 Malacoraja senta | reverse complement strand
CTCTCATAAAAAAGGGTCATATGGTAGTTCTCATGTTGCTCATCTTAATATGTTACTTCAAATATTGTGTTGTCTGTGATTTCATACCGCTGCTTCACGTAATCACCAACGTAACTCCTCATAAAATAAAGATCAAACTTCAAACTGGTAAGTTCTCATTTAATCTTACTATTTACATCTTTTATCTCCATTGATGCTGTTTGACCTGCTGAGTTCTTCCAGTTTTCTATTTTAGTTCTAGATGCCAGCATATACAGTCTCTTTGTCTTTATACAATGCAGGGTTTGTCATAATTTTGCCAAAGCATGACTGACACACTCTTTGATTCTGTTGATTCCATGGTTTCATTACAGTAATTTTCCCATGATGTAATACATGTACACAGAATTAACATCTCCAATAAATATACCAGTGAAAGATTCCATTCTGTCACAATATAGTTATGGCACAGAAGATTCCAAACTATATATTACATTTATGTGTATAGAAAAGGTAAGACAGACCATACATAAGGTCAATATGAAGCAGATGATTTTTTTTTAAAGACACAAAGTGCTGGAGTAACTCAGCGGTTCAGACAACATCACTGGAGAACATGGATAGGCAACATTTCAGGTTGGGACTCTTTGTCAGACTGATTGTAGTAGGGGTGAGGAAAACTGGAAGTAAGGTGAGCCTGGCAAGTGATAGGTGGATACAGGAGTTTGATTCGCAGATGGTTGGACAAACGCCAAAGATGAAAAGACAAGAACTGTGAGATAAAGATAGAAGAGGCGTAAACAAGAAACCAGAGGGAAGAATATAGGTGGAAGGGGATAGGAGTAGGGGATACGATTTGTATATATCCAGATGGGGCACAGGAAAGAGAGGGAGGAGAAAAAAGGAAGGGGGAAAGAGGGTTTGTAGGTTAGTTAACTAAAATTGGAGAATACCATTGGGTTGTAAGCAGAAAATGAGGTGCTGTTCCTCCAGTTTGATTGTGGCCTCACTCTGGCAATGGAGGAGGCCCAGGACAGAGAGGTCAGTGTGGGAATAGAATGGGGAGTTAAAATGGTTAGCAACCGGGAGATCTAGCAGGTCTTGGGGAACTGAGCACAAGTGCCTGGCGAAACAGTATCCTAGACTGCAAATGATTTCAAAACTGCTTCAAATTCACTCAGGTTCCACTCCTCGGTTGGTGATAAGTGTGGTGTCACAGGATTAACATTTAAAGTCAGAGACCTTCATCAGAACAGGGAAGTGAGTAAATAAGTCTGTCTTATGTTGCAGAGAAGGTGGGGGAGCAATATTGATATTGGTTTACATTGCCACATATACTGAGATAACGTGAAAAACCTAATGAACTATCCAGTCAACTCACACTATACATGAGTATAATCAAGCCAAATGCATGTATAGTACGTCTTGCTAGACACAACATGCTGGAGTAACTCAGTGGAACAGGCAGCATCTCTGGAGAGAAGCAATGGATGACGTTTCGGTTCAAGACCTTTCTTCAGACTTGACTGGATTGTACACAAAGAATAAAATACCAGATTGCAGAATATAGCATTAAGGCATTAAAGTTACAGTGAAAGCGCAGATTAAAAAAAGTGTAAGGCTGGCAATGAGGTAGGTTAGAAAAGCAAGACTACACCCTTGGCATACGGCAGGACTGTTCAGTAGTCTGATAATTCCAGGGAAGAAGCTGTTCCTGCATCAAGTGAAACACACTTTCAGGCATTTGTGTCTTCTGCCTGACAGTAGAGGGGCAAAGAGATTGGACAAAGAGAGTGTCTCTGATAAGGTGAGTTCAGGGTGGACAAGTTAATAAGTTGGTCAACCAGCTCGAGTAAACATGGCATTAAACTGGAAATGCAATGTAGTGAGCTTCACTCTGCAAAGTGCCTAAGCTGCATTTAGATTAATATCCAGAGGCCTGCGCTATGCATCAGAACAGGGAAGTGAGTTGGATATAGCTCTAGGGGCTAGTGGAGTCGAGGGATATGGGGAGAAGGCAGGCATGGGTTATTGATAGGGGACGATCGGCCATGATCACGGTGAATGGCGGTGCTGGCTCGAAGGGCCGAATGGCCCCCTCCTGCACCTATTTTCTATGTTTCTATGTTTCTAAATCCTCCCACAGTAGCCAGAATTTTTTACATTTGAGAAATTAAATAAATCTGAAATGTAATACTCATCTCAGTAATAATGACGATGAAATTATAGGATTGTCATACAATATGATTCCCTAGTGTCCTTGGGGAAGGAAAATCTGAAATCCACCATGGTAGCTTGGGAATTTTAAATCAGTTAATAGATCAGTAACAGTGAGTATTAAATCATTAAATCATTGGATTTTCATAAGATCCCATCAGTTCCCTTAAGGGAATGGAATCTACTTTCCTAGTGCGATCTCTATGCAGGGGGACACTGAAGAGGGGTCCTGGCCCAAGTTGACCCCTGCCCATTCCCTCCCCAGTTGCTGACTGACCCATTGAGTTCCTCCGGCACTTTGTATTTTGATCTGTATGCATCTTCACACAAACAGCAATGAAGTTGCATCTTAATTTGAAATAGCCTGGTAATCCATGCTGTTGAAGAGGAAGTGGGACTGGGCAATAAATATCTATCTTTTGAGCAATATTTACACCAATATCCAATAAAAAACTGTCATGTCAAGTTGAGTCGAGTTTATTGTCATATGCACTAGTACAGTGAGGTACAGGTACAGTGAAAATCCTGTCAGACTCAAACACACACAAACTAATTATACATAACTTTTTGTAAAGGCATGATACTGCTGTCTAGTTGTCCCATTGCACAAAGCACGTGGAGGCTTTGGAGAGGGTGCAGAGGAAGTTTACTAGAATGGTGCCTGGATGAGGGGGTATTAGCTACATGAAGAGATTCGGCAGACTTGGATTGTTTCCCTGGAACGTCAGAGGTTGAGGAGAGACCTGATAGAAGTATATAATAATTATGCGAGGCATTGATAGAGTAACAACATTTTTCCCGGAATGGATATATCAAATACCAGAGGGCATAACTTTAAGGTGAAAGGAGTATTGTTTAAAGTAGACATTTTTTTTTACACAGAGGGTAGCGAGTGACTGGATGGCGCTGGTCAAGGGTGGTGTTGGAGGCAGATATGAAGGTGGCACTTAACAGCTTTTTAGATGGGCACATGGACTTGCAGGGAATGGAGGGATAAGGATCATGTGCAGGCAGATGAGACTTGTCTATCTTGACATCCTGTTCAGCACAGATATTGTGGGTCGAATGACCTGTTCCTGTGCTGGATGTTTCTATGTTCTATTAGGTCTTAACATTGAGCACACAGGATGTACAGTGCGCTCTGCAAAGGGGTCAATCCACGCAAGGCTGCAGGCCCGGACGGAGTCCAATGAAGGGTACTTAAGGGTACTGAACAGCTGGCTTAGGTATTCACCAGGATCTTTAACCTGTCTCTATCTCTGGCAACAGTCCCCAAGTGCCTGAAGTCAACTACCATAGTGCCGGTGCCGAAAAAGACAAAAATCACCAACCTGAACGACTACCGTCCGGTTGCCTTAACACCAATAACCATGAAGTGCTTTGAAAGGCTGGTCCTCTCCCATATCAAATCCAGCATCCCTGCCTCACTGGACTCGCATCAATTTGCATACAGGGCAAATAGATCCACAAAGGATGCCATCTCTCTGACTCTTCACACTGTCCTGACTCACCTGGAGAGACAGGGCATGTACGTGAGGATGCTTTTCATAGACTACAGTTCTGCCTTCAAATGGCCATCCCCACCAAGCTCAACACCAAACTCCACCAGCTAAGCCTCAGCTCGCCGATATGCGACTGGATCCTGAATTTCCTGACAGAGCGACCGCAGGCAGTGAGACTGGGCCCGCACCTGTCCTCCACTATCACCCTGAGTACCAGCACACCACAGGGCTGTGTACTGAGCCCCATGCTCTACTCCCTCTTCACACACGACTGTGTTCCTGCATTCACCACCAACACCATTGTCAAGTTTGCAGACGACACAACGGTGATCGGGCTGATCACCAACAGTGATGAAACACACTACAGAGCGGAGGTGCAGAACCTGGCGGACTGGTGCTCAGATAACAACCTGTCCCTAAACACCTCTAAGACCAAGGAGCTGATCATCAATTTCAGAAGGTCACACAATGGGGAATACGCTCCAATCTTTATCAACGGGGACCGTGTGGAGAGAGTGTCCAGCTTCAGGGTTCTGGGCACACACATTTCAGAGGACCTCACATGGTCCACCAACCCCGCTGCGCTGGTCAAGAAGGCACAGCAACGACTGTTCTTCCTGAGAACACTGAAAAAGACTGGTCTGCCCCAACAGCTGCTGACAACCTTCTACCGCTGCACCACAGAGAGCATCCTAACATATGGCATCTCTGTGTGGTATCTCAGCTGCACGGAGGCAGAGAGGAGAGCTCTTCAGCGTGTCGTCCACAGAGCGCAGAAGATAATTGGGACACAGCTACCAGCCTTGGAGGGCATCTACAATACACAGTGCCTCAGGAAGGCCATCAGCATTCATAAAGACTCCTCACACCCTTGCAATAGTCTGTTCGAACTTCTACCATCCGGCAGACGTTACAAGGCCTTCTACGCCCGCACCTCCAGACTTAGGAACAGCTTCGTCCCCAGAACTATAGCTGCTCTGAACCTCCCCCCCCCCCCCCCAAGTGCCCCCCCATGAACTGTCTCCCTCGGATGGTCACGTTGCACATCGACCCAGCACAGACCTATTTGCACTTTATACTGCTTTAACTGTTTTTTTATTCTTGTTTCTCTGGGTGTCTCAATTTTTAGCTAATTAAGTTATTACATTGGATGGAAGTTGCATTCCAAATCTCGTCGTACCTCTGTGCAATGACAATAAAGATATATTATTATTATTATTATTATTATTATTATTATTATTTTAACTGCCCCAGAAATGGCCAAGTTATACCAGATTCTTTGTGAGTGTCCGGTGGGGCAAAGAGGAAGATGGGAAGGGGGGGGGAATTGAAGAAGGGAATCTAATCTCTGACAGATCACAGTTCTAAAATTGCCAGTTCCTTGAAACAGCACAGGGCCGTCTGCTCTGGACTCATGGTATCAGCAAATGTTTACTAAGACACAGTCAGCACAGGCTTGCAAAGGCAGGTGGGAAAGGGAAAGGCACTTACAGACCATCTGCTCCTCTGACTAATAAGGCACAAGATCCTCCATCATTTACAATGCACCTTTAGCAATACAAACTCTGGTACAAAGTTCAAAGCTCACCAGCATCATCAAGCGAAACATCAACCCACAACAACTCAGAGCTGTTAATTAATGATTCATGATTGATGATACAACTCACAATCAACTCCACTCAGGTCATGCCCATAACTTAATTCCTATAAACTCTTGGGCAGTTGATATCTAGTACCGGATCATGAAAATATCTCTTCACTGTAGTTTTTTTTTCTTTTATAGATTCCTTGAAGTTGTCTCGGGTCAGCATTTGAAAATGCATATTGATTTCATATAATGAACAATTATATTAGGATCATTAAAAAGTTGAATAATAAGAGGGAGTTAACTAGTCATTCATATTGGATCGCAAGTAGGTTAAATTCATGTTATCATAGAATCTGCATATTTACTCAGCTCCCATTTCAGTTCATCGACTGGTAAAAATCCCATCCATGTTTTTTTACTGCTAAATAACTAAATAACTATCAAGTTCCCATCTATATACATTTCATTTACCAAACACTGAGTTCATAGAATGGTCATTCAAGTGCCATTTGAGATATTTCTTAAAGATTGTGAGATTTTTCTGTCTTTACCATCCAAACAGGTGGTGTGTTCCAGATAATCATCTGGGTGAAAAACAAAATGTTCCTCATATCCCCTTTAAACTAACTGCCCAAATATCACCTTTTGTGGATGGAGTCAATTTTTGTTTGTTAACCCTTTCGAGATGTAACCTGAGATATTTAGGCCTGGATAGCATGGATGTGGGGAGGATGGTTCCACTACTGGGAGAGTCTAGGACCATAGGCCATAACATCAGAGTAAAAGGACGTACCTTCAGAAAGGAGATGAGAAGGAATTTCTATAGTCTGAGGGTAGTGAATCTGTGGAATTCATTGCCACATATATCAATGGATATTTTTAAGGCGGAGATTGACAGATTCTTGATTAGTGTGTCAGGGGTTATGGGGCAAAGGCAGGAGAATGGGGTTGAGAGGGAAAGATAGATCAGTCATGATTGAATGGTGAATGATGGGCTGAATGGCCTTATTCTGCCCCTACAACTTATGAACCAATGAACTTTAGTCATTATTTAGTAAAGTAGATGCAAGTTGTTGATCATTTGTCACTCCTGAAAGTTCTAGTTTCAGGTTTCCACGATCAATTTTCTTATTTGTTATTTAGAGCGGTAATTTAGTTTATTGTCACTTGTACCGAGGTACAGCGAAAGCTATTTATTGCATGCTATGCAGCAGGCGGAAAGACTATACATGGTTACAATTGAGCCGTCCATCGTGTACAGACACAGGATAAAGGGAATAACGTGTAGTGCAAGATAAAGTCCAGTAAAGTCCAATTAAAGATAGTCCAAGGGTCTCCAATGAGACGGGTCGTCGAGAACAAAGTGGGATCTAGCGGGTCATCTGCAGCCACGTGCGATGGCAGGCTGGTTTGCCGTTGCGAGGAGACAAGACTGTACTAAGAACTTTTGAAACTTTGTCGGCACCTGAAACACGGCGATGTTTTGTGTACTGCCTAGGTGAAGTCTGCTGTATGAATTTACTGGATTTACTGTATGCAAAAGCAAAGAATTTCACTGTACCTAGGTACATGTGACAATAAAGTATCACTGAACCATTGGTACCTCAGGACCACTCTCTAGCTAACATTATGTCTCTTAGCTACTCTAGCTGGATATATTTTATTTCTGAGTCTGATGTAAAGACAGAAACGGAACAATTAAAGTGACATTCTGGAAAACTGCTCATTCCAGACCATGTGTTAAATTAAATAAATGATGGATTGATCAGAGATTGATATGTCACAGTTACCAAACATTGTGCCAAACTTCAACCAAGTCAATGCAACTGGAAGTTAATTTTCTAAGTATACTAGTGACTGCATCTGTGTTCATCATAACATGGGACAAAAAACTTAATGCTCATCATACCAACGGTCTTAGAAACAGAATAGTCATGGTCATAATCGCTCTGCATAGGTACTGCCAAAATATTAGTCATAGAACATAGAACAATACAGCACAGGAACAGGGCCTTTGGAACATAATGTCCATGCCAAACATGATACCAAGATAAACTGATCTTATCTGCCTGCACATGATCATTTTCCCTCCATTCCCTGCATATCCATGTGCCTATCTAAAAGCTTCTTCAATACGGCTATCATATCTGCCTGCACCACCACCCTGGGCAATGTGTTCAAGGCACCCCCACCTTCTGTGTAAAAAAACGTTCCCACACATAGCCTTTCAAATTTGCCCCTTTCACCTTATTGCTGTAACCTTTCTACGCTGGGAAAGCCCTATCTGATCAGTAACATTATTGTACACACCATGCAAATGTAGTAAGAGCTGGAGCCAATGGAAACAATAATTGTAGCACATAACAATATTAAGCTAGAATACATTTTCAGACTTTCTCCAAGTTGAAATTGTGACCATGTCTGGAAATGGTGGCCTGTGCCATCTAAAAAAATAGCCAGAGTTGTGTGATGTAATGTGTGATGTAACTTCAGTAAAATATTGGACAATATTGCCAAAACATTTGTGACCAACAGGATTCAAAAATGGCAGGAAATATTTCCAGTTGCCACTGGAAGATGATTAATTTGGTTTTAAAAAAAAGGAACCACAGATGCTGGTTTATAACAAAGAGAGACACAAAATGCTTGAGTAACTCATGGGTGGAAATCCCAGGGGGGGGGCACAGGGGGGGGGCATGTCCCCTTCATGTTTTGAGAGGAGGGGGACAATCCCCCCCATGTTTTGTAATCCAGATTTTTAAATGCGGTGAAAAAAAAATCTAGTAAAAATCTCTGCTTTCCGCGAGCTGTACTAAGAACTTTTGAAGCTTTGTCGGCACCTGAAACACAGCGATGTTTTGTGTACTGCCTAGGTGAAGTCTGCTGTATGAATTTACTGGATTTACTGTATGCAAAAGCAAAGAATTTCACTGTACCTAGGTACATGTGACAATAAAGTATCACTGAACCATTGGTACCTCAGGACCACTCTCTAGCTAACATTAAGTTTCTTAGCTACTCTAGCTGGACTGATGATCGGCGGCGCCGATTGGACAAGAGAGACGTCGGTCAGCAGGCATGAGGGGGCGGGACATTATGATTCAGCGTGATGATTGGAGGAGGGAGGTGTCGGTCAGAGGTGGAAGTAGGGGGGTGGGACTGAGGATAGAGTGCAGTAATTGGAGGAGGGAGACGTCCTGGTGGAGCAAAGATCATAGAGCCGGAGCTTGAATTGGCCCGTTCGTGGGGCCTTTCATCTCCCTGCTCAGCGCGGCTTAAAATCGGCGCGGGATCTTCCATCGCCCCTCGGTCAAATTGCTGCGTCGAGGTGATCGAGGCTCCCGATGCTGAAGCCCCCGCCGGTCGATGGAACATCCCGCGGCCCGTTTTAAGATGCACTGGGCGATGAAAGGCCTCGCGAACGGGCCGATTCAAGCCCCACAATTCGGGGCGGATGAAGCTGCTGTTGCTGGAGTTCGGAGTCGGTCACCAACCAGGTCAGCTCCTGATTTTATCGTCCACATGGCCCACGGCCGAAGCATTGTGTGTGTGTGTGTGTGTGTGCGTGCGTGCGTGCGTGTGTGTGGACAAGGAATTGTGTCCTCCCCCCCCCATGTTTTGATAGCTAATTCCGCCCCTGACAAAGTGGGTCAAGCAGCAACTATGGAGAACATGGATAGTGATGTTGTGTAACACACATATTGGTTTGCACACTCAGGATGGTCTTCCAATGCAAGGAGCTCTACATAACCAAATATTGTAGACTGGCATATTTTAAGCTTTAACTTTACTTTAGACTTTAAACTTTAGAGATGCAGTATGAAAATAGGATCTTCGGCCCACCGAGTCCTCACCGACGAGCGATCACCCCGTACACTAGCACTATTTTACTCACTAGGGACATTTTACAGAAGCCAATTAACCTACAATCCTGTACGTCTGGAATGTGGGGGAAACCGGAGCACCCTGAGAAAACCCACGCAATCACAGGGAGAGCACATTGACTGTACAGGCAGCACCTGTAGTCTGGATTGAATCCGGGAGTCTGGTGCTGTAAGGCAGCAACTCTATCGCTGCGCCACTGTGCTGCCCAAGCTGAAGGACACACTGAAGACCTGTGGAGCCATTGCAAAGGTTGGATGGAGAGAGAGCACAGTACAGATCTCTCACTGAACTGCATGTTGTAGGACCAGCACAGTATAAAAGCCCCTTAGACTTATTGTTCATGAAATATGTATGGGGGAAAAAAGAGACTCATGTCTCATCTTGATATAATGTAAACCAAGTAAGTAAATAGAACATGCATTGTGAATTGTGACTTATGAATGTACTGTACTACACCACTGCATATTTTATAAATAAAATATATTTCTGTAAAATAAAAGTATCCAAATAAATAATGAGCAAATTCTTCCATAAAAAAATACCATTAACGCCTATAAAATAGTAGACAAAAATCACCTAAAATTATGGGGAGTATCATGACAAGCAATGGCTTGCGAAACGTTGAGAAATCTATCCATCTATCCATCTATCCATCTATCCATCTATCCATCTATCCATCTATCCATCTATCCATCTATCCATCTATCCATCTATCCATCTATCCATCTATCCATCTATCCATAACTAAAACTCTGATCTTGTGCTCTTCCGGCTTGCGCGGTTTTTCTATTTGCGCAAGACAGTGCACGATAGCACTATGATTTCTCACCAGGTTACTCACCGTTCTCTTGTGCTGCAAGTGCAACAAGTTTCGTTCTGATCGGCTGTATATTGTAAACGTTATCGAGGTTTAAAAATCTTAAAAATCACGGCTGCGCAGATTTCGTCAGTTGGTCTCTTCCCCTGTCAGTCAATGCCACGGCCAGGGTGGTGAGGCCCCTTCCTACCCCACCGGTGGCAGCCTCTCCCGCCTCACTCACAAACTCCTCTCTCCCCTCCTCACAGTAACTTGTTTATCATCTCCCCCACCACCAGCGGCGGCCGTGGGAGGGGGGGTGTTCAGTGGAGGCCCAGTGGAGGCCCTGGTCCCATCTCTCTCTCCCACATCACTCACCCCTCTCCCCTGCTCACCCTCTGTGGCAATGGCGGTCCCATCTACCCGTCCCCCTGGGTCCGTCTCCTCCGCCGCCGCTGTTGCAGTAACTCACCCTCACGGCCTTCTTGGAGGAGATCTTCTCCACCAGCTCATCGAAACTCGTGGTGACCACCGTGATGAACACTGACACCCCCCCCTGCGGCCAGCCCGGTGGCGACAGCAGGCAGGCAGGTAGGTGGGTGGGCAGGGCGGGGACCGGCCGAGCGGCAGCAGCAGGCGGGCGGGCAGGGTGGGGACGGACCGAGTGGCGGCTGAGCCAGAGTGGGAAGAGGGAGGGAGGGAGAGTCGGGTTGAAGGGTGGCCGAGCAGTTTGCGCGGAGTTTGAGTAACTCACACACACACTATGCAAACTGGTCCAATCGTCAAACCAACGGGATCTAAACCACAGCTAACAATGACCTGTGGAGGAAGGAACTGCAGATGCTGCTTATTATGGATTGAGGGAGGGAGGGAGGGAGGGACTGAGGGTAGGGTAAAGGAGAGGGAGGGAGAGGTGAGGGAGGGATTGGGGGAGGGGAGGAGGAGAGGGGGAGAGGGGTGGGGAGGGGAGGGGTGTGGGGGGAGAACTGTTGCAAAATCATCTGGGGTTCAAGGGAAGGAAGAGTGGGGTGGAAAAAAGTAAGGGAGGAGGTGGAGAGTTTTGAATGTTGATCAATTTAAAATTGATGGGTAATAATGCAGCAGAAGTAAGATAAGATGTGGGGACTGTAAAGGGCCTGTCGCACTTTCACGAGGTAATTCACAAAATCTCCCGAGTTTTCCCCTGATTCAAACTCTCAGGATGTAAGTTATTGGGTGCAAATCCTCCAAAGATTATGGAAGAACTCGGGGATAAGGACCTGGACATTTTAAAACAGACATGCTGACTGCAAAAGTAAAAAAAAAAAAACAAGGGATCACAAGTTCAAAGCCTGTCTGTGGGCCTAGGCAGCCACATGACTATGCGAATGGTGAGAACGGGAAAGGCCGGGACGGAGATAACGAGATTATCTTGGAAAGACAAAGGAAGGAACCAAGCCAAGCAGACGGGGTTAAATAGCGCAGCAGCAAGACAATCACCATCGTAAATGGCCCATCCATCGGGACAATGGGAGCCCATCCAGGTGATGGGATAACGATCAGGCTGAGGCATCGTGACATCAGCAAACCCATTATCATCGGAAGCCTATTGTTCATGCCAGATCGAAACTGGAAATCATCGAAAGACCCTTTTGTCCAGAGGACCACCTGGGAGGTTTCAAGGGAGAAACTCGGGTATAAAAGGGACAGGCAAGCAAGAGCTCGCTCTCTTTTCTGCTCTGTTGGACGGCTCCTGACCCTGCATCGATCTAGCTGTAAGTACCCCAGACGACCTGGTGAAGTTCCCGAAATAGGATAGAGGTTGAGTGAAGAAAGGGGGGGGGGGGGATTTGTAATTAAAATTGTGTAAAGTAAGGTTTTACGACATGCCCGATAATTTTCTTTCCATAGTCTTAGTTTCGTGGAAGGTCGTAGGAGTTCATAGATTACCAAAATCGTGATTTTTTTTTTAGGTCCATTAAACTCGGCAGAGGTTTTGGATTAAGTCGTGAAAGTGGGACATGCCCTTAAGGAGGAGGTGTAAACTGTCGAAAGCACTATGGCACAGGGAGCATTTCAAGTGAGGGGAGAAAAGAAAAATGTAGTGGTCATAATGGAAAGCATTGTTAGGGAAATGCACACTCTTCTACACAGCAAAAACAGAGTTGTAAAGGCAGTGCTAGTTATACTGCCTACACAGCCCTGCCCAGTTTTTGGGGTGAGAACATAATTTCTTGCATGCAGAAGAATTTGGAATAGAAGGGGGACATTCCAATGGTCATTGTTCCTGTCAGCAAAAGCAACATAAGGGCAGCACTGCTGGCAGAACTGCTGCCTCACAGCACCGGAGACCTGGGTTCAATCCTGACCTCGGGTGCTGTCTGTGTGAAGTTTTCCCTGTGACTACGCGGGTTTCCTCCAGCTGCTCTGGTTTCCTCCCACACCTCAAAGATGCGCGGGGTTGTAGATTAATTGGCCTCTAAAAATTGTGTCTAATGTTTGTTTGAGTGGATGCACATGTGGGATAACATGGAACTAGTGTGAACAAATGATAGATGGTTGGTGTGGAGTCGGTGGGACGAAGGTCCTCTTTATATGGTGTAACTCTAAACTAAACTAAACTAAACATAGCTAGGATGAGGAAGTAAGTTCTGTTGAAGTATTATTAGGAGCTTTTTCCACTTTGATAAAAGATCACCAATCTGAAATGCTAACGGTTTATCTCTCTAAATGTGCTACCTGACCTGCTCAATATTTCTGATTCCGTTTTAGATTTTCAGCAAATTTTTGGTTTGTGATATCTTAACCTTATATTTGTAGAATATCTTTAAAAAGTTGTGCAGGTTTTCCTTGACAATGAGAAACAGTCTGTACGTAGTCAGGAACGTGACCGTGTTTGTCACCTTATATTTCCTTGCATACTTTAGCGACTTGACAGAAATCTCAATGAAGAACGTTGCTTCTTTAATCACTCCTCAGACAACACTGTACCACTTCTGCAAGCTGTAATATTTCAGTCTGACAAATGAAAACTGGCTTGAGATGTTAACCTAACAGGTTTGTCTCTTGTGCCTTTCCCCAGCACTTCCAACAACTCCTACCAGTCTGTTTGTTGCCATTAATATTCAAGCAATAGCCTGCGATAAATCCCAATCCCGATGGCAGATATAATGCTTTGATGGCTCTGTGAACTGGTTCATTGGCCCCGTATAATGTGTTAAAGCCGTGCATAATAGTTTGTTAGCTCTATAGAATAATTTGATGGTCCTATATAATATGTTGATAGCCCTGTAGGATGATGGAATGGTTCTATATAACAGTGCAATTACCTTATATGTTGACTGATGGATTTGGGCAGTGTGTATAATGATGCAACGGTCCTATGCAATGATTTAGTGTAATGTTGCAATGATGTTGTGAAATGGGGCAATGGGTTTATGTATTTGTGCAATATAACAGTATAATGACTGCCGTAACGATGCAATTGTTCTCGAAAGCAATAGAATGATCCTGAATGATTCAATAAGTCTACAAAATATAATTGTAACTGTACAATTGTTTTAATGACTCAATAGCGCTATAAAGTGAGCTTGTGCATTGAATCATTAATGATAAAGGGGTTCTGTTTAAGTGTGCTATGACCCTGTTGAATGGTGTGAAGTCCCTAAACAATACTGCGCTGGCTCCATATAATGTTGAAAAATGGCCACCTGTTTTTCTTGACCCAGGTTTGCAGCTGCACTCTCCCCTGTTCCTTTCTCGGTATCTGATTGATCAACTTTAATTTTTTAACCATCACTCCACTCTAGATAAACCACGAGGCCATTCTATTGTGGCGTTATCTGCTATCGGACTTCTGAACGATCCTTCCACAAGCTAGGGTACTGTCCAGATTTTCCAGCCTATCTCATTGCAGGCATTGGAAATTTATCCCTGGAAGTGTTATGCTGCTGAGAAATTGTGTTCAGCAGTTTGGTATTTTTCCTCTTTGCTTCACACTTTGTACTTGAGTTTGGCTCGACTGTATTCATGTAGAATATTATCCGATTTGAGTGGGTAGTACGCAAACAAAAGTTTCTCACTGCACCTCCATACATGTGACAATAATAGTGCTAACCTAATTTTCACAATGTAATTCTGTATCAGATCATATTTCTAAGGCCTTGGATCCACCTTGCTGAACTGTTCTGCTTTGACCAATCATCATCACAGAGGTAAGAACATAATGCATGGAAACTTGAGATAGACACAAAATGCTGGAGTAACTCAGCGGGACAGGCAGCATCTGTGGAGAGAAGGAGTAGGTGACATTTCAGGTCGACCTGAAACGTCATCCATTCCTTCTCTCCAGAGGTGTTGCCTGTCCGCTGAGTTACTCCAGCATTTTGTGTCTATTTTCGGTGTATAACCAGCATCTGCAGTTCCTTCCGACACAAAGAAACTTGAGAGACTGTTAAACTCCTAACCTGCTCTAGCATTCCATGAGGTCCTGGTTAATCCTATCTCTCAGGTCCACTTTCCTATCAGAGACACATAAACTGTGAATTACTTTGTGGGCAGAATCCTATTGATGTCTTTCTCCAATAGACTCAACTTGTGAGCATCCCCAGAGGCAGAGGAGTCCAGATGTCCACTGCATACAGAAACCTCAGCTCAAGGTTATATATGGCATTAGAAGCCATTGGGTCTGTACTCGCTAGAGTTTAGATGGATGAGGAGGGACCTTATTGAAACCTACCGAATAGTGAAAGGTCTGGATAGAGTGAATGTGGAGAGGATGGTTCCACTCGTGGGAGAGTCTAGGACCAGAGATGTAGCCTTAGAATTAAAAGAACGTTACTTTAGAAAGGAGATGAGGAGAAATTTCTTTAGTCCGAGGGTGGTGAATCTGTGGAATTCATTGCCACAGACGGCTGCGGATGTCAAGTTAATGGATATTTTTAAGGCGGAGATTGACAGATTCGTGATTAGTACAGGTGTCATGACTTATGAGGAGAAGGTAGAAGAATGGGGTTGAGAGGGAAAGATAGATCAGCCATGATTGAATGGCAGAGTAGACCTGCTGGGCCGAATGGTCTAATTCTGCTCCTGGAACTGATGAATATATGAACTTATGGCTGACCCTCTTAACTGAAGATTACGAGTCTAGCTCTAGATTTGCTAGATGATCTACCCTGTCAATCCTGTCAGCATAAGACTATAGGAACATTGGAAGTAGGAGTAAGAATAGGCTGTCTGATTCTTCCATCTTGCTCCACCATTCAGTCCTTCAATATTGATCTTCCAACCATTTTCCAACACTATCCCCATCTGCCACGAGTTCCCTAAAGTCCTAAATTCTATTGATGTCCGTTTTAAATAAACTCAATAACCAAGTATTTTTAGGCTTCACAATGCACTGAGAACATCTTTCAATCCAAACTGCAATGAGTATTGTGCAGTTTTACTCATTTTCTCTTCATTTTTCTTTCTGACGTGGATTGCTTTTGCCAACCCATTTTCTTTCATCTTGCAAATATCAGTTGCCTTTCTTCGAAAGATACTCATTGACTTGCAATTCCTACATACAAGGATACACACCAACACTCCATCCCAATACACAAAGATAGCAGCCAGCTCTCCACAAAGCTTAACACAAAATGCTGGAGTAACTCAGCGGGTCATGCAGCATTGCTGGACAAAAGGAATAGGAGACGTTTCGGGTCGAGACCCTTCTTCAGTTATGTCTGAAATTTGTTCCAGTAACATTCAAAGAACTATAGTCTGAAGAAGGGTCTCGACCTGAAATGTCTCCTATTCCTTTCCTCCAGAGAAACTGCTTGACTCGCCGTTACTCCAGCACTTTGTGTCTATCTTCAGTGTAAACCTGCATCTGCAGTTCCTTCCTACACATCTCAACAAAGCTTTCTACCTGAACACTAATCCTGAGTTTAAATGTCCAATTTCCTTCAGAATTTCGAACTTTTTTAAAAATTGGTTATTCGTTGAATAGGAAGTGCTTATTCTTCAGCACTCCTGCTGAAGGTTCAGAAGTTCATTTGGCGCTCCCATCCTAGACTGAATATGGAGAGCGGATGGACAGCAATGTCCTCTCTAATTATATAAGCACAGCTAAATCGAAACGTGGAGGTGCAGTTAGGGTTGCCAACTTTCTCACTCCCAAATAAGGGACAAAAGGTCAAATAAGGGACAAATTCCCTGATGGCAATTCATTGACCGACACGACGGTGAATGATGAGTCGGCCCGGGTGCTGGACTGCACACAAAGCCCAGCCGGCGGGCCAGCTGAGGAGTTTTGGCCCGCACGACGTCGCGAGCAAAGTCCGGCACCCCACCCAACTCATGAACTGATCATCGGCCATGAGAAGGAAGGGTGGTGGTGTCGGCGGTAAGTGAAGGTCCAAAGGTCAGACGGCTGGCCAGGCTGCCGACCAACGGGGCCACGGGTGAGGCGCTGCTGCTGCACTCCACGGGCTACACTACGTCGGGACGGGTGAGGCAGGGCCGGACGCGGAGCTCCGACCCGACAGTCCCCTCGACTGGAGTAGTAGCAGCCAAATACGGGACAAGGGTGGTCCCGTATAGGACAAACCAATTTAGCTCAATATACGGGATGTCCCAGCAAATACGGGACAGTCGGCAACCCTGGTGCAGTAGTTCATAGTTTCTATCTTCTGAGGCTTATTAAAGCCCAAAACACAAATGTAGCCATTGAACATATTTAAAAGAATGGTTTCCTGTAAAATCTGCACGTGTTCTCAGAAGGCAAGAGATCTGTTGAAGCAATTATGTGGGGTACTCGAGCGAATTTATTCTTTGGGATCCTTAAGACATTTTCTTTTGATTAACATCTACAACCTCGCCCTACATCGAAAAATAATGATCTCCACATATGATCCGAAATCTAACCGAAAATGGATTTTGTTCCAAATTCTGGTTGCTATTCTTTGATGGTACCTACACTTTATTTCAGACCAGAATGTTGCCCTGTAGATCTACATCAGGAGAAAAGAAGTACCCTCCCTTTCAAATGACTGCAGACCAATTCAACCACCCTCTGGAACCCCCCATCAAGCCACAATGTTTCAGGGAGCTAAAGTTGATGGGCCAAATGGCCTCCTTCTGTGCCATTATAATTCTGATCCTAAGGAAATGTATAATTTGCCCGTGATGCTCACGCCCCATTAATGAATAACATATTCATTACTGTAACAAACACAGAAAAGGAATTAATCAAGATTTATACATTAAACTGCCCCTAAAATATAACTCAAAATATTTGCCGCAGAAAATCCTGACATGACCCTTGCAGTTGTCACTGTACCTCACTGAATTTACAGTTATATTCAATATTTTTACAATTTCCATTTGTTAATATTTTATCATTCTTTGCTGGATAGTCAATAGAATACTTATTAGCGAGAGGAAAACTAATAAAAAGTGATTTGTTTATGCTTGGAAGATATTATCTACATTCTACAATACAATCTATAAAAAATGTAATGAAAAATAACAGGCACAAAAAAAATTAAGTCATCCACAACTCCATCAGTGAAACCCAAGGAAGCAATTAAGTGCATGTTTTGGTCCAACACACATTCACCATTACAGACCACTCAATATCAACCTCATTACCCTGCTGTCTTCATTAGACTGTGACTTTCCTACTCTACCAGCATCTACATCTCTGTTCTGCTATGAGAAGGGCTCAGTGGTCCATTTAAAAACACTAAACTCATTTAAGCACAACAGCCGGGCGTGTAGGAAGTAATAAAAGCCGCTCAAACTAAATAAGCAACGAGTGGACAGGCATTAGCTTTCACAGTGAAACACAAGGGGGTCAGCCTAATAGACTGAAGGACACAAAGTACTGGCGTAACTCAACAAGTCCAGGCAGCATCGCTGGAGAACATGGATAGGTGACCCTTCTTCAGACCATATACTAACCACATTTATTCCAGTAACACGTAACAATTTGGAGAGTGAAATAAACCAAATGCGAATCTTTCTTGACAGTGCAAGAGTTTTAAAGAAATGCCTTTCAGAAATCCCCCCCCCCCTTGAATTTGCTCCGCAATCCATTGATTGCCTGGCCAATCCTGAAACTGAATGTTTGTCCAGAGTCTCTCTAATTGTGGTTGGCTTCTTGACTTTTTTATTCAGTACCTGAAGTTGATGCTTTAAAAAAAAAAAAAATTTAGTATGTCCAGAAGTATGTTTTAGTGTTTCTCTGTATTTCTTGTGTGGGGGGTGGTGGGGGGGAATAGGGGGAAACCGTTTTTCAGGCACCTACCTCGACGGAGATGCGACTTTCGTCCTTGTCACTTCTTCGCCCCCCTCCTCGCAGCCTTACAGTTGGTTTGGCGCAGCCTTTCCCGGAGTCGGGCCCAGAGCTTCAGCGGCGGGACTTTAACATTGCGGAGCGGGGCGGCCCCTCGCCGGGGGTCGCCGGAGAAGAGCTCCGACCGCCGGCCTGCGGCCTACAACATCTTGAAGTAGTGGTCTACGGTAAGGAAGTGGCCGATTTGGGAGCTCCGGGACGTCGGCGTTCCAACCATCCCGACCAGAGGGCTTGAACATTGGGCCGTCATTAGTGGCGACTACGGAGGGTCAGGGCCCCGACTATGGGTGAGCAAGGGAGGAGGACTTTTTGAACTGTATTGCCTTCCACCACAGTGAATAATGCTGTGGTGGTTGTCTGTGTTGAATTATGTTGTGTATTATGTCCTTTTTTAATTGCATGGTAAATTCATTTCACTGCACCTTATGGTACATGTGACAAATACATTTGAACCTTTGAACCTTTGAGATTTAGTCTGCAGAATTGAATTAGCAAGTCACTATTTGGTCCGTTAAATAATGTTGGAACAGCCCCTTACCCTCTAGTTGAGAGCTGCTCATTTTTACGCCTTTTACCACTTTATAACAGCATAAGTTCAGTCATGATGGAAATGGGGGGGGGGGGGGGTATGTAGGGGTACGGTGTTCCCATAGTTTTCAATTTCCAGCTCGGGTTTAATGAGTACTGCAGAAAGATTCGAGCCATTTCTCACTTTATTCAACTCAGACGAAAACGATTTGTTAACTGCCACTGTTAGCACTTGTTAACAGCCAGTAGTTAACAGTAGTTATACAATGTGTCATCAATACATCGATCCACATTCCTCAGTAAATGTAATTGTGTTTTTAAGGGAGAATTTCTTAAACTCACTGTCAGGGCTACCGGACCGCGAGCACGGGCTCAGGTAAAGTCACATTATTTTTATTATTCCACGTTATTTTATTTGGCTCCGTGCCTCTCTGCCTCCATGCCCCTTCCCCGCTCCCTGTTCTCATCCCTGCTCTCCGCTCTCTCCCCCGCTCTCCGCTCTCTCTCCCGCTCTCTCTCTCTCCCCCGCTCTCCGCTCTCTCCTCCACTCTCCGCCCTCTCCCCCGCTCTGCCTGCTCTCGAAAACGCGATGATGTATTTTGGGAGGTATTTTGGAGAAAGGAGATGCATAAAATGTGCACATTTAAAAAATCAGGGTTCAGATATCCAAACCTTCAAAAGCAAATGATATGCTACATTTTCAAATGGGAAATAATGATTAAGAAGCTAATAGAAAACTTGTATAAATCATTGGTTGTGCCATAGTTAGTATATTGTGTTCAATTTTTCTGGAACGATATTTCCTTCAGCTAACAAAAATAATGAATAATTAGTCTGAGTTAGTCAACTAGTTAATGGTGCAGTAACGCTTGGCTAGCAGTCACTGTTGAATGGTATTCGATATACTAGTTAAGAGGGAGAAGGATGAGTCAGAAATCAAGTCTCTAAATTTAAGTAAACTTTGGGAAAGCGAGGCAGAAGAGTAGACAATGCAGAGCATTGACAAACAATGTGAAATGTTCCAAGATCTTCTTGGTAATAGACCTGTACATTTTGAATTGAATTGAAATTATTTGTCATTCAAAAAGGAATGAAAAGAAATGAATGTTATCCCTAACAACTAAGTTCAGGTAGACAGTAACAGGGCTAAGGGAGAGCCAGTGGATGTAGTGTACCTGGACTTTCAGTAAGCCTTTGATAAGGTTCCACACAGGAGATTAGTGGGGAAAATCAGAGCACGTGGTATTGGGGGTAGGGTATTGACATGGATAGAAAATTGGTTGGCAGACAGGAAACAAAGAGTAGGAATTAATGGTTCCCTTTCAGAATGGCAGGTAGTGACTAGTGGGGTGCCTCAAGGCTCGGTGCTGGGACCGCAGCTATTCACAATATATATTAATGATTTAGATGAAGGAATTAAAAGTAATATTAGCAAATTTGCAGATGACACAAAGCTGGATGGCAGTGTGAACAGTGAAGAGGATGCTATGAAGATGCAGGGTGACTTGGATAGGTTGGGTGAGTGGGAAGATGCATGGCAGATGCAGTATAATGTGGATAAATGTGAGGTTATCCACTTTAGTGGCAAGAACAAGAGGCAGATTATCATCAGAATGGCAGGTGGACACAATGCTGGAGTAACTCAGCGGGTCAGGCAGCATCTCTGGAGCAAAGGAATGGGTGACGTTTCAGGTCGAGACCCTTCTTCTGTATGGTGTCAGATTAGAAAAAGGGGAAGTGCAACGAGACCTGGATGTACTTGTACATCAGTTACTGAAAGTAAGCATGCAAGAAACAGCAGACAGTGAAGAAAACTAATGGCATGTTGGCCTTCATAATGATAGGATTTGAGTATAGGAGCAAAGAGGTCCTTCTGCAGTTGTACAGTGCCCTGGTGGAAATACACCTGGAGTATTGTGTGCAGTTTTGTTCTCCTAATTTGTGGAAGGACAATCTTGCTATTGAGGGAGTGCATCGTAGGTTCACGAGGTTAAGTCCCGGGAAGGCAGAAATGTCATATGATGAAAGAATGGAATGACTGGGCTTGTATCCACTGAAATTTAGAAGGATGAGAGGGGATCTTATAGAAACATAAAATTATTAAGGGATTGGACACGCTAGTTGCAGAAAACATGTTCCTGATGTTGGAGGAGTCCAGAACCAAGGGCCACAGTTTAAAAATACGGGGTAGGCCATTTAGAACTGAGATGAGGAAAAACCTTTTCACCCAGAGTGTTGTGAATTTGTGGAATTATCTGCCTCAGAAGGCAGTGGAGGCCGACTCATTGGATGCATTCAAAAGAGAGCTTGATAGAGCTTTTAGGGCTAGTGGAATGAAGGGATATGGGGAGAAGGCAGGAATGGGGTGCTGATTGTGGATGATCAGCCATGATCATATTGAATGGATCGAAGGGGTGTAAGCTACCCTAGCAAAATATGAGGTGCTGTTCCTCCAATTTGTGCTGGGTCTCATCTCTGACAATGGAGGAGGCCCAGGACAGAAAGGTCAGATTGGGAATGGGAGGGGAATGGCGTGAATTCACAGTTTTATCCTGCGCTACTTTATCCAAGAACGAGCGGACAGACGGCTGAAAGCAACGATCATAGAATGGAATAGATGACATTTCGGGTCAAGACCCTTATTCAGACTGGGTCAGGGGAAAAAGGAACAAGAGATATAGACGGTACAAAGGACAAATAAATGGAAGATATGCCTATATCTCCCGTTTCCCTTTTCCTTGACTGTCAGTCTGAAGAAGGGTCTCGACCCGAAATGTCACCTATTCCACTCTATGATCATTGCTTTCATCTGTCTGAGAGAGAGATGCAAGAAAGTAGCTATGTCATATAATACACAATAAACTATATTATAAATACACAATAAACAAGTTATGCATTCTTGTACTCTTACATGGGTATGACCGCACATAAAACATATCCCTCCCCTTTCCTTCCCAACCTCAGCCTCACGGACCTTAGAGTACCCCTAGTTCCTAAAACCCATTTCCATCACTGAGTGCAGTGCAACTTAGCAGCAGCAAATGAAAACCAAACACAAATACAGACAGGAAACTTGAAATAGAAGAAGAATGGCACACAGTGGCACAACTGGTAGAGTTGCTGCCTCACAGTGCCAGGCATGCGGGTGATTAATGACCAGTGGAACAGGCATCATCTCTGGATAGAGGGAATGGGTGACGTCCTTCCATTCAGACATGCTGACTGTCCCGCTGAGTTACCTCAGCATTTTGTGTCTATCTTCAGTGTAAACCAGCATCTGCAGTTCCTTCCTACACATGATCAATGACCAGTGTGGACTCTGTGAGCAGAAGGGCCTATTTCCATACTATAGCTCTAAACTAAACTAAACTAAAGGTCAGATTGCAACCGTGGAAAGAGAAACAGATAACATTTTGGGTCTCTGATCATTTGTCAGAACCTCAGCCTGATGCGCTGAGTGCTGATGTGCAGGTACAGGATACTGAGTTGGATGATCAGCCAATATCATATTGAATGGCGGTGCAGGCTCGAAGGGCCGAATGGCCTACTTTTGCACCTATTTTCTATGTTTCTATGTTTCTATGTTTTCCAGCATTTGGTGTTCACATTAGCAAAAGAAAATCCATGTTTGCATTGCACACTGACTGGGGTCACTGTCCAAGTTCAGTGGCTTCAGAGTTGTGGAGACTATTCTGCAATCTCTTGAAGCAACGTAATCACATACAGGATAAGGAATCGCAGTTAGACATTACATGGTAAAGCACAACTAAGCGAATGGTAGCTGAAAGTACTTCCAGTTCTGCAATTAAATGACTGGCTGTTGAAGCAGGACATCTGGTGGCGCTGTTACTAGCTGCCTCCGCCCACAGTCTGGTTGTCTTTTGGTTTTTGTTGTGTTTAAAGTGTGTTTCTTTAATGTTTTTTTCAGTATTTTATGTGGGGGAAGAGGTTTTCGGGAAGGGGGAACCGTCCTTCTGTCACTTCCTGACGAGGATGTGACTGTTATCTGAGTTGCGCCCTCGCCCCCCTCCTCGCGGCTTACTAACTGGATTGGCGCGGCCTTTCCTGCCGGACCGGACCAGAGCTTCAGCAGCGGCGGCGAGGCGCTGGAAACATCGCATAGTGGGTGAGTCCATACCTGGGATCGCCGCTTGGAGCTCCGGAGTGCTGGGCCACTGCTCCAACATCGCGGAGCTGTGGGTGTGGAGCTCCCAACGCAGGAGGCACTGACCTCGACATCGCGGAGTCCTGGGACCCTTTGCTGGGGTTCGCCAGCACGAATCTCCACCCAGCGCGGCCTATGGACATCGGGAGCCGCGGACTCCGATGGAAGGTGGCCGCTGAGGATGTTCTCCAGTTCGACGTCGGGGTTCCTTCGTTCCCGGCGAGAGGGCCTGAATATCGGGCCGCTCTTAGCGGCGACTGCGGGGTGCTTGGGAGGCCTCGACCACGGGTGAACATTGGGAAACATCGGTGAGGAGGTTGACTGGACTTTTGTTTTTTCCCCTCACAGTGGGGAACATTGGTGCCGCTGTGGGGATGTTTGCGTTGTGGATTACAGTGTTCTGCGTTTTTGTGTTTTTTTAATTATTTGTATGACTAAGGGAAAAATAATTTTGTTGTCTCTTAATTGAAGACAATGACAATAAATTAGATTAAATCAAATCAAATCAAAATCAAAGCAATATATATGCTATATACAGAATTATAAATTAAACTAAGAAGAATGTTGGGGCTTTGTTTCCACAGAGACAACTAAATAACTGTCCAAAATCACCACATTAAAGTGACGTTTAGTCAGGCACTTAAATGGTCAAGACATAGGATGATATAGACCTAATACGGTAAATGGATTATTGGAGAGAACAAATAAGGTTAGCATGAATGTAGGAACAAGAAAATGCAGATGCTGGGTAATAAACAAAAGGACACAAAGTGTTGGAGAAACTCAGCAGGTCAGGGAACATCACTGGAGAAGATGGAAAGGTGATGTTTCGGGTCAGGTCCCTTCTTCAGACTGAGGAAGGGTCTTGATTGAAACATCATCTATCCATGTTCTCCAGAGATGTTGCCTTACATGCTGCATTTCTCCAGCACTTTTGCCAGGAATGTAGTTGGCCGAATGGCCAGTTTCTGTGCTGTACACACCTACAACTCTTTAAAAATTGTGGAAAGGACAGGATAATGCTGTAGAAAATGCTGCTTAAACAATCACGACTGTTACAGATTCAAAGGGCTGAATAGTTTCCTGCAGTCCAGAAATGCAAGAATTGCCAGGAATGAAAACCTGGAAATTCAATAAGGAATAACCTGCAGTCCACCTAGCTTGTGAATGGCCTTATGTCAAATCATTCCGCACTTGCATTTATCATCTTAGTGACACAGGCCTAAGGAGAGGAACATTCTGTTTGTTATCACGCAATGCATGCAATTGTTTTCTTCAACACAATGATGAATATAAAAAATGATGAGCAAGGTTTCAATAACCCAGCATAGAGATGGCATTATAACCAGGTCCCTATTGTGAAGATAATGTATGGACATAATGGAAATAGTGTTAAAGCTGAAAGCTTCTTAATGGTGAGAAGATGCTACATCAAGCCTAAGGAAGGTAAAATATTTAAAGTGTTACAGATACCTTAGAATAAAGATGGAGTGTAATAGCAGTGAGCCAATAATGGAGTTCTGGATTCCCCAGGGTATTTTACAACTTGAAATGCACAATGATTTTTTTTTATTCAATCATGGGATGTTGATATTGCTGACAAGGCCAGTGTTTATTACCCAGCAGTTATTGCTCTTGAGAAGAAGGCAGCTAGCCATCTTCTTAACTGCAGCGGTCCGTGTGCACGCAAAATAGGGATCTACGCTTTTTTGACCCAGCAATGAAAAACTTTCAGTAAGATGTTTTTTTCAAGTAAGAAGCAAGGGTGGCACAGTGGTGTAGTGGTAGAGTTGCTGCCTTACAGCGCCAGAGACCCGTGTTCAATCCTGACTATGGGTGCCGTCTACATGGAGTTTGTGCGTGACCTCGTGGGTTTTCTCCAGGTGCTCTGTTTCCCTCCCATACTCCAAAGACATGCAGGTTTATAAGTTAATTGGCTTCTGTAAATTGTAAATTGTCCCTAGTGTGTAGGATAGTGCTAGTGTACGGGGATGATTGCTGATCAGCGCGGACCCGGTGGGCCGAAGGGCCTGTTACCGTGCTGTATCACTCAAAGTCTAAAAAAAGAAAGGTGTGATTCAAGGGGAAGCTGCAAGTAACAACAGGACATCTTTGAGTTTCAAGGTGGGAAGAAGTGGGAGGTTTAAGAAGAGGTGTCAAAGGAACCTTGGCAAGTCACTGCAGTGCGTGTTGTTGATAGTAAACAATGCGGTTGAAAAAGCAGCAAATGAACAAATAATAGAATGATTGGTAGCAACAACTTTACAATTAATTTGCAAAAAAAGAGTTAAATGAACAAATGGGTACTCAGAATGCACATTTTATCACCTTAGATGTTTTTGCACAGAAGCAAACAAACAAGAGAAGACAAACAGCTTGCTCTACAACTTGGCATTATTCTATCAGTTGTTTTTCGTTGTTTATTCTAACATCGTGCAAAATAAGCACAGCTTCTCTTTAAGTGAAGCCTGGCAACACAAAGCGAAGTGCAATTTGTAAAATAAAAGCTGACGTTACTCCAAGCTGTCACCCAACCATATCAATTCACCAATGTAGAGAATACATTTCTTAAGGATGTCAAGGTGTTTTATTGTCATATGTCCCAAAATGGAACAATGAAATTCTTACTTGCAGCAGCACGACAGAAATGTAAACCTCATATTTTGCTTGGATAGTTTACACCCCAGCGGTATGAACATTGACTTCTCCAAATTCAGGTGGTCCTTGCTTTCTCCCTCCTTCCCCTCCCCTTCCCAGCTCTCCCACAAGCCTACTGTCTCCGCCTCTTCCTTTCTTTTTCCCGCCCCCCCCCCCACATCAGTCTGAAGAAGGGTCTCGATCCGAAACGTGGCCTATTCCTTCTCTCCATAGATGCTGCCTCACCCACTGAGTTTCTCCAGCATTTTTGTCTACCTTAGATTTTTCCAGCATCTGCAGTTCTTTCTTAAACAGAAATATAAACATAGTACTTTGTAAACACCAAAATAAACAAGAAAAATGTCCGTATATTAAAACAATGATAGTGCAAAGACAAATACAATGCCTCCTAGTCTATGCTGTTCAGAGCTTAGTTGGAGGCTGGAGTGTTCAATAGCCTGATGGTTGTTGGGATGACGCTGCTCCTGAACCTGGACGTTGCAGCTTTCAGACTTCTGTACCTTCTTCCCGATGGCAGGAGTGAAATGAGAGGGTGGCCAGAGTGGTGTAGGTCCCTCATGATGGTGGCTGACCTTTTGAGTTCAGTTCTGGGCAACATTTTAAGGGAAAGATGTTGTCAAGCTGGAAAGGATGCAGAGAAGATTTACAAGGATGTTGCCAGGATTTGAGGCCCTGAGCTATGGGGAGAGGTTGAGCAGGCTAGGACTCTATTCCTTGGAGCACAGGAGGATGAGGGGTGATCTTACAGAGGTGTACAAAATCATGAAAGAAATAGATCGGGTAGACGCACAGAGTCTCCAGCTCAGAGTAGGGGAATCAAGAACCAGAGGACATGGTTTAAGGTGAGGGGAGAAAGATTTACTAGGAATTTGAGGGGTAACCTTTTCACACAGAGAATGGTGGAGCTGTTATATGGAATGAGCTGTTGGAAGAGGTAGTTGAGGCGGGTAGTATAATAGAGTCAGTCATAAAGCGCTATATAAATAAAATGTATTATTATTATTATTATTATTATTATAGAGTGATACAGTGTGGAAACAGGATTTATCACATAGAGTGATACATTGTTGGCCGGTGTGGGCAACTTGCCCACACCGGCCAACAATGTCCCAGCTACACATGCCTGCGTTTGGTCCATATCCCTCCAAACCTGTCCTATCCAGGTACCTAAGAAACAACGTTTAAGAAACATTTGGACAGGTACGTGGATAGGACAGGTTTAGAGGGATATGTGCCAAATGCAGGCAGGTGGGACTAGTGTAGATGGCACATGTTGGTCGGTGTGGGCAAGTTGGGACGAGGTGCCTGTTTTCACGCTGCATGACTCTATGACTGTAACTCCTGTAGATCCCTTCGATGGTGGAGAGGTCAGTACCTGTGATGGACCGGGCAGTGTTCACCACTTTTTACAATCTTCTATATTCCTGGGCATTCGAGTAGCTGAACCAGTCGGTGATGCAACCAGTCAAAATGCTCTTTATGTTACACCTGTAAAAGCTCAAGAGAGTATTCATCGATATACCGAATTTCCTCAATATTCTAATGAAGTAGAGGTGTTGATGGGCTTTCTTTATGGTTGCATTGATGTGTTGGGTCCAGGACAGATCTTCAGAGAGATGCATACCCAGGAATCTGAAGCTTTCTTGAGAGTTTTTGTGGCAATTGGAAGTCATGAAGCACTGCTCACACTCTCAACTATTCCCGCCATATCACAGCCAGGCACTGGGAGTGTGTTGATGCACTGAATGAGGAGCAAGCACATGGGAGTATATCATTCCCTACTCCCCCACACGACTCGCACTCTGCCCACTCTGGTAACTGTTGTCCCTGGTTTCCAGGCTGAGTCTCATCTCATTCAATCACTGCACAATTCGTTCATTCCAACGAGCCTAATCAATGGAAGTAAAGTCGTTCCATATTCTTTCAAGACAACCTTTGGAAACTGCTTGGAAGGGGCATTTCAGCAAAATTGTTCTTTTAAACTGAGTAGCAAATCTAGGAGTGGTCAGAGAACATAGAACAGTACTGCACAGGAACAGGCCCTTCAGTCCACAATGTCTGTGCTGAACATGGTGCTCAAACAAAATAATCTCATCTGCCTGCACATTCCATATCTCTCAATCCTGTTTATCCATGGTCCTATATAAAAGCTTATCAAACACAACCATCTTATCTGTCTGCACCACACCCTGTGTAAATAATCTTGCCCCCCACATCCCCTTTAAACTTTGCCCCTCTTGCCTATGCTCTCTAGTCTTTGGCATTCAGACCCTGAGAAAAAATGTTCTGTCTACCCTATCTATGCCTCTTATATACTTATATCAAATATCAAATCCCGTTAGATGGTCTTGATGTGAAATTATGTTTCAGCTAATGACAGCGAATCTGAAGCCCAATTAAACCATTTGGTGATGCTGTATGTGTGGAGTTTGCATTCTCCCTGTAATTGTTTAGGTTTTCTTGGGATACTTTGGTTTCTTCCCACATTGCAAAGACGTGTAGGTTTGTAGGTTAATTGCCCTCTGTAAGTTGTCCCTACTTCAGCGCGTAGGGAATGGATGTGAAAGTGGGATAACATAGAACTAGTGTGATCCGGTGATCGATGGTCAGCATGAACTAGGTGGGCCGAAGGGGACTGAAAAGCAGTGTGTAGATTAATAGAAGGATGCAAAATAATAATTAATTGTCACATAATGAAGATATTCCTTAACTATAGAACTAATAAAATCATGTTATCATAAAAAAGGCAGTATCAAGGAAGAAAACATTAGAGTGAGAAAATATCATTAGATAACACTGTGAAACTCTGAGACGATGAGTGAAAATGATTTTAAAAAAGATAATTATCAGCTAACAAGTCTGAAACCAAGGGTGTTAAAAAAAAGAAGCAACACATAAAATATATGAACACAGATAGAGGATACAAAAAAACTGGGCAAAAATGTAATAATATTTTTTGCTATTTAACTCTACACAAATAACACTCTTCCTTTTTGAAATACCCAAAATTGCAGATGCTGGAAATATGACATAAAAGCAGAAGGTTTTGCTATTACTCAGCAAGTCAGGCAGCATATAGACCCTTTGTTGGATTTAGTATGGGGAAGGGTCCCAAATATGAGGCGTTAATTTATTCTTTTTCCACAGATGCTGCCTGACTCGCTGAGTTTTCCATCATTTTATTTTGTTTTTCTCTCTTCCTTTGTACTGCATTTTCCAAATGTCACAATATATTTGGATGTCTGAGCTCTGTAATTACAGTCATTCCTGAAAAGGTTGAATGTAAACCAAGATAGTCACAGAAACATATGTGGGGCATACACCCAGTCACCTCAGAACCCACAGTAGCTGCAAGTTATCCTTGATCAAGGGACTATTGAAAAGTAAAATATATATTCATTGAACAATGCCATTTAACTAATTTGTACACGGTAGAATTTATACAGATGGTCATCCTCTTTCGTGTCCATCTTGGTTCAAGTGTTGACATCGCTGTCATCGTCCATCATGAAAAGGACATAAGCTTCCGGCGACAATCAGTGGGAGCCGTCACTTGTTACAATAGATGATGGTGGTAGCAGAATTAGCAGGGTTGCAGGACTTCCAGTTTCCAGCCCTGCAACGTGGACGCTTCTGCTCTGGGACCTACACAGATGGTAGGACCAACAATCTTAGGGTGGCACAGTGGCGTAGCAGTAGAATTGCTGCCTTACAGAGCCAGAGACCCAGGTTCGATCCTGGCTACGGGTGCTGGCTGTACGGAGTTTGTACGTTCTCCCAGTGACCACGTGGGTTTTCTCCGGGTGCTCTGGTTTCATCCCAAACTCCAAAGACATACAGGTTTGTAGGTTGTGTAGGAAAGAACTGCAGATGATGATTTAAATCGAAGGTAGACACAAAATGCTGGAGTAACTCAGTGGGACAGGCAGCATCACTGGATAGAAGGATTGGGTGACATTTGGGTCGAGATGTCTGAAGAAGCGTCTCGACCCGAAACATCACCCAATCCTTCTCTCCAGAGATGCTGCCTGTCCCGCTGAGTTACTCCAGCATTTTGTGTCTACCTCAGGTTTGTAGGTTAATTGGCTTCAGTAGAATTGTAAATTGTCACTATTGTGTAGGATAGCGCTAGTGTGCAGGGTGATCGCTGGTCGGCGCAGGCTCTGTTTCCGTGCTGTATCTCTAAAGTCTAAAGTCTAATATACATTTATCAATGCTGCATTATATTTGCCTACTGAATGAACAATGGTTTTAACTGAACATTACTGATAAACACTAGGATGAGCTCTGTTGCAGGTAACTCATTCTTGTTACATCTAAGCTGTCACTAGTACCGGATGTAAAACCGTTTCACCCTCCAGCACCTGAAAGTGTGAAAAATTCTGAATTTCTTAGATCTGTTTTTAGAGAGCATTACTAAATATGTAAGCTATCACAATAGAATAAGTCTTTTACAGAGTTCTACTGTAATATTCTCCTTTGGGGTCTTTACATTTCCATTTCACTTCAATTAAGTCTCAAAATGTAATTAAAAGCCTAATAAAGTCGTCTAATGATAATGCTTAACACTTGCTTCCTTGTTTTCTTTGCTGCCCAAAAGTCAATTTTATGCAAATATCGGCTTTGAGTCACATCAGAGTAGCAGGGAAATGAAATTTATGTCATGACAGCAAAAATTATTACTTCAAAGACCTCAGAAACATTATAGGCATGGATACAGATTCCATGTATTTTTACAAATGTTTTATATTAATAAACCCATTAAAGAAGATGAAATATGTACCATCCAAGAATATTTCCTTTGCTGTTTTTGGAACAAATTTTATAAAAGGGGAGATTCGATAACAAGTGCACATGTAAAGAGAACTTTGTCTGAACCTTAAGTCAATTTAGCAAAGCAGCTGCTCACCACAGCTCCAAGCATTCAAATATTGTGAAGTGTCTTTGAGGTTTGCTTTTATCTCTTAACTACAGATAATTATTTCATTGCTTTCATTAAAAGAAAATCCCATTGAACTTCATCTGGCTTCCGTGCATGTCATAAAAGTCAATAAAATGTAACGTTAGCAGTGTGGTTTGTTCAGGATAGCACTGAGTTGCAATGTAGATCATTTGTTGACTGTGTGGCAAGGATGGTCAGGAACTAAACCGAGATAGATAGAAAATTCTGTCAGCATCATATTGAGTCACATGTAAAGAACGTAATGTGTACTTTTCATGTGTGGGAGTCAAGACTGACGTCTATCCAGGCCCTACACGGCCAGATGCAAACAAGCTGCCCTTTTGCCCAGTTAGTCTTTAGTTTGCATTTCCATTAATTAACCTGCAAAATCAAAAGCAAAAATCTGCAAATGTATGTGAAATAAAAATAGAAAATGCTGGAGCCACACAAAATGGTCTGTGACGATATAGGACAGATTAGCATTTTTACTCTGTGCCCTTCATCAGAACTGGTGAGGAGTACAAATCCAAAATTGTCTTCACAGAGTCGACGAACCCACTGGACGATTCAAACAAGATTCACCGATTTCTGCGGTTTATTATATTATCCAGCCACCCCTATTTTGAGTTCTTACCTGGGTCCAATTACCCCAGCTAAATCCATGACACATTACAACATAATCAAGGCAGCCAGGGCATTTAAAAGTCCTTTTGTTGTGTTACAATTGCTTTGACAGAAGCCCTGTTGTATGGTGCTGCCAGTGTTTATGCAGCTAACCGCAGATGGGACCACCGCATTCCCCCTCATTTTGCAAAGTTGCTGTTTTTTTTGTCAAGCTGAGAGTTGGCCGTTGGCTGTATTTTTTTCCAAAAACTGCTGTGTTGGAGAGAATTCGGCAAGCGAGAAAGAGCAGGAACTGGGGAGGTCATTGCAAACAAAATTATAAATTCAAACTCTTAAAGGTGCAAGGATGGTCATTCAACATGACTTTCCAGATGGATTTCAATATTTGAAATATTGATGAAAGCAGCATGGGCTCCTGAATAAGTGTTACAGAATGTTTAATACGTATGTTCTGAAGACTGGTCTTAGATTAACAAAAGTACATTAGTAAGATGAACTGATAATTAATAACTGATACACCATAACCTAACATTCAATCTCGCTCCTGGGAAATCATGGTATTGAAACAAGAACTGCAGATGCTAGTTAATACTCAAAAGGACACCATATTTTGTGTCCCCACCTAGCTCCCTCCTATTTCTCCCTTCCAACTGCCAATCCGCCTCCCCGCTACTTTCTTCCATCTGGCTTCACAATCCGCAACTCTTCAAACCTGTCTCACACCTTCTGCTGTTTGTTCCAACAATCTGCTTATCAAAAATCCCCCTCGCGTATCTCGACCGATTACCCTGCCACACTTTGTCCTGTCTCTCCCCTTTTCCTGCTTTCATCTTGTTAATCCTGGCTAAATTGGAGCAGCTAGGACCTCAAAATGGGGTTAAGTTTCAGGGTTGCTGGAAGATTTGGTCAAATTGGAATTACTCTCTGCAGAGCTGGGACAAGCTGCGAAGAAGTGCAGAGTGTCTGGAGCTTGGATACAATTTGCAATCAAAGAATGGGAAGATCTGCAAACCCTGTCAATTTGGTGCAAAATGCATAGAATGGATTGGATGACTACAAACCAGACATACACCTTGTAAATAGTTGTAAATAATGTTGCAGAGTCTGACTTTGCCAAGAGTTGATTGGCTGAGGTGTTGAGCCTTGTCTGGGTTTTCAGTAAATCAGGGTAAATGTTTCTAAGTTGACTTCCTCTCGAAGTCCGTTTTGAATACAATGTACTGAACTGTTGTATCATTGGGTTAGGGGAATGCCTGTTGTGTATGGGGTTAATCGATATCTGTGATTGGGTTATTGAGAGACCACCCCCATGTGGTTCAGCCCCTCGAGGTCCTGGGACATATAAAAGTCTGCGATAACGAGGCTCAATGTCGATCTTCTGGAAGAGCACTTGGGACTGAGTGAACTTCTGGAGTGCCTCTGTCTGAGCGAGGCCTAGAGGGCTTGAACAGCAGACGCGAGGATCGAACCCGCGGTGGGATAGGTACAGTGTGTGATCTGTGACGCGCTTTTGGGAAAATAAAATGTTGTTGTTTCAAGTGCTTGAGTCAGTGTTTTTACTGAAACTAGACTGGGGGGAAGCTTAGAAATGAGCAATTATCAATCTCACTCCCCAACCCCAATCAGTCTGAAGATGGGTCTCGACCTGAAATATCAGCTATCCATGTTCTCCAGAGTTGCTGCCTGACCCGTTGAGATTCCAGCACATTGTATCCCAGGGAATCATATTGGATTTTCAAACAAAATAAAGGGTCTGAGTCTAAAGGGCCTGTCCCACTTACGCAACTTTATCGGCGACTGCCAGCATTCGTCATAGGTCGCCGAAAAATTTCAACATGTTGAAAATTCAGCGGCAACCAGAAAGATGCTACGACTCTTTGGGTGACTAGGAGACTACTCACGACCATACAAGTGACACCCTGGTGCCCCAAAGAGTCGTACCTTGTTCTGGTCACCGCTGGATTTTCAACATGTTGAACATTTTTGGCGACCTGATATGACCTAAGATGGGTGCCGGCAGTCACCGAAAAAGTCGCGTAAGTGGGACAGGCCCATTACTTTTCCCAAACATCAATTAGGCGCCTGTTTGTTGTAAACACCCGACTATTATTTTCCATTAAAACAAGCTAATTTTAGTTACACCCATCATACTTTCAATGGCTTGACCTCATATGAATACAAATGAATACAGAATTCTGGGCATAAATGTTTCTTCCTTTTGGATTATTTGTATTGAGAAACAGAACTGAAACTAAGTAAAGTTCAGAAGATAGAATTAACCGTATGGTTTTGATATCATATCTTGCCTGATTTCTAGGGTATCACTGATGTTTGCAGTGCATACCCATTGGGTCCCATTACAAGACTGAAACATTTGCCAGTAAATAAAAGAGTCCATCGCGTGAATGCGATGTTCACCGTATACGGCAGGGGTCGGCAACCCTGTTCTGCATAGGAGCCAGGACCCATGTCTGTGAGCGGATGGCAGGCCACATCTATCGCCAAAGATAATAAATAATTAATGATAGTTTTTTTTAAATCGCAACAAAAATGTAACATAAAACAATTACCCCCACCACAAACTACAACTAAAGTGCAACACTGTGGCCGGAGCGGAATTCCTCACCGACCCCGCTGACGCTTCGCTTTCCTCCAGTCCGCCCGCCGCGGGCTCCCGAGGAAACCACTCCAGCACCGCCTCGCCGAGCAAAATACAATGTTATGGAGGAACTCTGTGGAGGGAGCAGTTTCTGTGGAGGGAGATGGACATACGATGTTTGGGTCAAGACTTGCTCGAGATCCGATGTAAGCTTAATGGGCCTGTCCCACTTACGCGACTTTTTGGCGACTACAGGAGACTATGAGATCGCCACAAAGTCGCCACATGTTCGCCGGAGGATGCCGGGGTGTCGCCTGCATGATGGTGAGTAGTTCCCGCATTCTTGTAACTAGTCGCGGCTTCATTCTGGTCGCCGCTAATTTTTCAACATGTTTTTATTTTTTATTTTGATGCCACGGAGAGTAGCGAGAATTCTCGTGACGTAGGTGCAGTGGCAGTGGTAATGTTAATGTCCGCCATGCTTCACAAGCCGTGTATCTCAAGAGACAAGAGTCATTTATTTGTCACATGTACCAATTGGTACAGTGATATTTGTGGTCATCATACAGCCATACGAATAAAAAAGAGCACAGAACACAATAGTTTTTAACATAGACATCACCACACAGCGGAATCAAAGTTCCCACTGTGAGGGAAGGCACAAAAGTTCATTCATCCTCCTCTGTTGTCCTCTGTTGTTCACCTGTGGTTGGGGGGGCTCCTGAACCCCTCGCTGTCGCCGCTATGGCGGCCCGATGTTCAGGGCCCTCTCGCCGGGATGATGGAACTCCGACGTCGGAACGGGAGAACAACCTCAGCAGCTTGGACATCCGAATCGGCCACTTCCTACCAAAGTCCACAGGCCACGCTGGGCAGAGATTCACGCTGGCAGCCCTCGTCAAAAGATCCCAGGACTCCGCATTGTTGAAGTCAGCGCCGCCCGCGCTGGAAGCTCTACAAACCACAGTTCCACGATGTTGAAGCAGCAGGCCCAATACTCCGGAGCTTCAAACGGCGATCCAGGTAAGGCATCTTAAAGGCAGCTATCTCTTGGCTGCTTAAAAGTTTGTCTCCAGTCCTTCTCCCCACCCCGTCTCCCCTTTCTCCCCCCCCCCCACCCCCTCTTTTAAAGGACTTAAGTGACCCTTCCCGTACACTGTGCTTTTACCGTCTTAATTGCAGCGCCAACCTTCCTGTTCATCGTGGTGTGTGTCTGTATCACACTGGCTTTGCACTGTGTGAATTTCACTCAGTCAGCACTTCCCCAGTTTGCCCTGTCCCCCGCCTGCATAACTGGCTGGTGAAGGAAGCGATGTGTGTGTGTGCTCCACTCTGACAGTGGCCGTTCCAGTCGCCGGTATTTCAGTGACCTGCTACAACTTGACAGTCGCCAGCAGTCACCTGAAAAATCGCCTAAGTGGGACAAGCCCATAAGGATGCAACTCTACCGCTACACCGCTGTGCCGACATCAGTGAAACCAAATAGAGATTGGGTAACCACTTTGCGGATCAACCCTGATCACCCCTCAGGGACACTCAGTTAGCTGTCACTTTATCTCTCCATCCGTTCCACACTCATTCGTCCATCTCTGCCTCCCTGCACTGTAACAAGAAGATCCATTTTAAGAAAGGGGATATAAAAGAGACTGCATTTATTGGAATCGTGAGCAAAATACAATGTGCTGGAGGAACTCAGCAGTTTCTGTGGAGGGAGATGGACAGACGACGTTTGGGTCAGGACTTGCTCGAGATCCAATGTAAGCTTAAGGAACAGCACCTCATCTTCTGTCTGGGCACATTTCAGCCTTCCAGACTCAAGATCAAGGTCAGGAAACTCAGATGCCACACTTATCTTGCCTGTATCACTACACGCCATTTATCCATGAGAGTGGCTCACTTATTATCTCTCCATTATCACAATCTGACCTGTCAGGTATATTCAATAGACCTTGCATTTTGCAATTTTTATGCTCTTTTGTTCTTTAACTACCCTCGCCTTGTAACTTTGATTCTCTTTCTCTTTCCCTCTCTCTGTTTCTCTTTACCTCTCTCTCTGTTTCTCTCTCTCCTTGCTCTTTCTTTCACTCTCTTTCTTTCTCTTTTCTCTCTCTCTTGCTCTCCCTCTCTTTCTCTCTTTCCTTCCCTCTTTCCCTCCCTCTCTCTTTCCCTCTCTCTTTCTCTTTAACATAGGAGCCCTACAACACAGCTCAAAACAACCCTATCCTTGCCTTATCAAAGATATTCCTCTTTTCTATCACTCCCTCCCCTACCTTCTCTGCGGCTTTAAACTAACTTGTTATCTCTCTTTCACAATTAGGACCTAAAACATTAATACTCTTTCTCTCACCAGCTGTGCTGTCCAACCTGTCGAGCGTTTATCTTTCAGATTCCATCATTTGCAGTTGAGTTGCACCAGCTCCCCAATGGCCAGGTCAGGCATCACGAGGACCACTTGGTTCCAGAAAAACCATCACCACCTTGGCCCACGCTGAATTCCAGAAGAGAAGTGAGAGTGACTACCCTTAACATCAAGACAACATTTGACTAAGTGTGGCAAAGTCAAGAGGCATCAAGAAATAAAACACGTTATTGAAGACATAACTCAGAAGTTGGGATGTTCACTGATGATTCTACAATGTGCAATTGTATTCGCAGCCTCTTTCTTAGTAATGGAGCCATTCTACACCTGCAAGATTCAGACAGTCAGGCACATGCTGATAAAAGGTAGGTAAAATTAGTTCAAGAAAAGTGTCAGTTAATGGCCATCCCCATCAAGATAGTCTAATCATCTACTCATGTTGTTCAATAACATTGCTGTGCCCTAACATCAACTTTCTAGAGGTCACCATGGACCAGAACCTCACCAGAACCAACATTATGACTGCTGAGGATTTGAGAGCTGATTAGATACCTTTCAGAAAATGCCTTAGCTACTGACTCCCCCAAACCTTTTCACCATTAATGTCAGAATGTGATAGAATATAGACAACATAGTGCTGGATTAACTCAGCGGCTCAGGCAGTATCTCTGGAGAAAAAGGATGGGTGATGTTTCGGGTTGGAACTCTTCTTCAGATTGGGGGGGAAACTAGAGGTAGGAAAAGGCCAGAACAAGTCAGGGCCGGCAACAGATGAGCAAGGAAGGGAGCAGCCCACAACGGCCCATTGTTGAATGGGGATGAGGTGATAATGAATAGATATAGGGATGCAAGCAGTGGGACCAGTAGAATAACTAGGGTGGGGAGGGGGAGGGGGAGGGGGAGGGGGAGGGGGAGGGGGGGAGGGAGGGGAGGGGAGAGAGGGAATGCAAGCGCTACGTGAAATTACAGAAATCAATGTTCATACCGCTGGGTTGTAAGCTGCCCAAGCGAATTATGCGGGTCTGTTCCTCCAATTTGCGTGTGGCCTCTCTCAGACAATGGAGGAGTCCCAGGACGGAAAGGTCAGAATGGGAATGGGAAGGGGAGTTAAAATGGTGGGCAACCGGAACCTGGTGGAATACTTGCCTGGATGAGTGAATCTCCAGCAACTCTCAAGAAACATCGTCCATGATAAAGAAGCACACTTTATGGGCATTCTATTCTCCAAAACATTTCTTCCCTCCACCACTGATATACTATGGTTGCAGTGTGAATCATAGAAACATAGAAAACATAGAAAATAGTTGCAGGACTAAGCCATTCGGCCCCTTCGAGCCAGCACTGCCATTCAATGTGATCATGGATGATCATCCACAATAAGTACCCGTTCCTGCCTTCTCCCCATATCCTTTGATTCCGCTAGCCCTAAGAGCTCTACCTAAATCTCTTTTGAAAGCATCCAGTGCCTGAGGAGGCAGAGAATTCCACAAATTCACAACTCTCTGGGTGAAAAAGTTTTTCCTCTACTCAGTTCTAAATGGCCTACCCCTTATTTTTAAACTGTGGCTCTTGGTTCTGGACTCCCCCAACATCGGGAATGTTTCCTGCATCTAGCTTGTCCAATACCTAATAATTTTATATGTTTCTATAAGATCCCCTCTCAGCCTTCTAAATTCCAGTGAATACAAGCCCAGTCGTTCCATTCTTTCATCATATGACAGTCCCGCCATCTCGGGAATTAACCTCGTGAACCTATGCTGCACTCCCTCAATAGCAAGAATGTCCTTCCTCAAATTAGGAGACCGAAACTGCACACAATACTCTAGGTGTGGTCTCACCAGGGCCCTGTACAAATGCAGAAGGACCTCTTTGCTCCTGTACTCAAATCCTCTCGTTATGAAGGCCAACATGCCATTAGCTTTCTACACTGTCTGCTGTACCTGCATGCTTACTTTCAGTGACTGATGTACAAGGACACCCAGGTCTCGTTGCACTTCCCATTTTCCTAATCTGACACCATTCAGACAATAATCTGCCTTCTTGTTCCTATGTCAGGCTAACTGGTCTATAATAGTAAGATTAAATGAGAACTTACCAGTTTGAAGTTTGATCTTTATTTATGAGGAGTTACGTAATCCTCATAACTCCTTGATGGATTACGTGAAGACCCCACCAGCCCGCATGCGCATCAATCTTCAAAGCAGCGGTGTGAAATCACAGATAACAGTAGTTGAACTAAACATAGTAAGATAAGAAAACTAGCATACCAGCTGACATTTATGATAGAGGGTTGGGAGTGGAGGGCACGTAATCCCTCAACGTAACTCCTCATAAAATAAAGATCAAACTTCAAACTGGTAAGTTCTCGTTTAATCTTACTATTTTACTTCGGTTTCACGTGAGTGACTACGTGAAGATTTCACAGCTCTGTGATTTCATGCCGTGGAAATGAGTCCCTGCGTCACACACTGCATCAGTTGACCAATGATGAATGAACATTAATAATGCATTCAGACATGACATAGATATAGACATGTTGATGCTTCTAATGAACAATTAATGATAATAGTAACCTCCCTCAACCGGGAGGAAACTATAAACAGAACCAAACATAGAGTTGGCAAATACCCCAGGCCTGGCAATGGGTTAGTTCTAAAATGTTTGGAAGATCGTTCGTTTGACCATCCTGCAGCCGCTAGGATGTGGTCCCGTGAAACGTCCATAACCCTGCTGCTGATGTTGTTGCAGCCCTGGTGGAGTGAGACTTAAAAATGTCAGTGTTCACTCTTGTATAAGCCAGAACCCGTTAACCACCTGGAGATGGTCTGTAGTGATACCTACTTATGATGCTATATGTAACTAACAAATATTGCTAGTTCAGAGTCTTTAAGCTCTTAGTGACCTTAACATACTGGTGTAGATGTGTGACCACAAACAACCGAAGGTCCAAGGGATATGCCAACAAGTCTAGTTTAAGACCTGATGCCCCTGGTCTATTCTGCTTGACTAAGACATAACCATAAAATGTTATTTTGCTTGCAGATATAATCATCCTGTCCAGTCCCTAGCGTATGCAATGACTGGACCCGTTGCGCTGGACTCAGCGCCATGAGCATAACCACTTTGTAAGTGAGTTTGACCAAGGACAGGGATGAAGCTGGATCCCACCGGCGAAGCGGCGTTAGCACAATGTTAACATCCCATATTTCTGCGTACCTGGGCCTGGGAGGTTTTGAATTTGAAGATACCCTTCATAATTTAGATATCAGAGAGCGAGACCCGACAGAGTGGATTCTGCTCCCCGCAGCCAATATGATGAGAAGGCCCGTTCGGCACAATAAATGGCACTTTAACTTAATATTTGTCAAAACCCATATAACCTGA
The DNA here is from genome assembly GCA_038087875.1 of Malacoraja senta. NCBI lineage: Eukaryota > Metazoa > Chordata > Chondrichthyes > Rajiformes > Rajidae > Malacoraja > Malacoraja senta. Next base: position 43,752,600 of record CM075982.1, on the reverse strand, counting down.
ACTTCAAGACGTCATTCATCTATGCCGAAACATATGTAATATTAGCATAAAACAACTACTCCCATCTCCTTATGAGGAAAATACAGCTTATTTGGTCTTCTCAGAGTCTGCAAGTCAATGAATTGATTTTATCATGCAGAGGATAGTTCCCCGAGTCATGGCTAAACCAGCAAATCTTTGTGTCTAGAAATAACCATATAAGGTTCTATTATCATTCCCCACATCAGCGGGAACCATGGCTGTAAATGCCAGTCAGGCACTACGAAGAAGCCTGAAGCAGGAACTTGCTGAATTTTTTGCAAGACCTGTCTGATGAGGCAAAATGGAGGGAGACATAAAAGAACATTCCTCCCCAGTGTGGCGAGAATGCATCCATCACCACTGATATGCCACATATTTTTTGCAACTGGTGATTGAGCCTGGATGTAAATATCTGGATCTTTTAGTGTTCCATCGAACCACAATGTCATTAAATACTTTGTGATCCAACATCCATTCTGTGTTATCATTGATTTTACATAATGATACACCAGTGCCAAATGAGGGTAGGTACCACCACCAAAGTGCATCAACTTGGACTTGAGCATGCAGATCATGCATATCTGCACAAACCTTTAACCCATAGAATGCACCTAGTGTCTATAGGTAGTTGATACCTTATAACTGAAGAATTGGCAACTCATGCAATCCCATCCGCCTCCGTAACTAGAGATGGTATTAGTAATTTTCCATCTTTGAGCAATAGCATCAGTTTGTAATTAACTGAAGATTTACTGCTGAAAAGTTAGTGGAGCAATGCTCAATACTGTTTGTCCACCATGGTGACTTTGATAGTTTCAGCTGGAATAGCATAGGTCTGGTAACAATGACCTACGTGGTACTTGAGAGCTTGCTCCTTTGCACGTGTATACTGACAATGCAAAGGCCAAATAGCATAGCTGAAAGCCAATATATTGCCAATTATAATTGATGAATAGAAGGCTGCTTGATAACAACAAGGGTTGTTACAGGCTTCAATTAATTCCAATCTCTTGCCTCAGGGCGGAGTCCCAGACAAATTAATAGAGTTAAAGGTAAATCCCAATAACAATAATTTCAGTTGGTATCAACTTAAATGTAACTGGATGGGTGAGAAACCCAATTTCTCAAATATAGTTTGGTGGCTGATACATCTAATTTAGCAAAATACAGCGTGTAGAATGTCATCCCGATAGGCCATGACATTTGTTTTTAAGCTCTGAGCAGTTGAAGCACTGGTTTTAGTAATTTGGTAAATAACCTGGGAGCTGAAGTTAGCCCATTTTGCAACACTTCTAACTGTATCATTGCCCCTTCCAGCTAAATTTCAAATATCTCCGGTGCCCTGTGAATGGAAACTGATCCCATGGAAGTTAAACAGCCACGAAGTTTACTATTCAGAAATGTCTATACTGCACATGCGAGTTGAACCTGTTGACAATGAACAGGCCACATCTTTGCAAGCCTGCCTTGAAAGGCAACTCCCTTGCTTGTTTGCTGTGCAGTATAAACTAATCTCATGTTATCATTGTCATCTGTACAAAAATCAAGTGTAAATATTACCAACTTGTATCCGTGACAGGAGGCATCATATGGCTCCATCTTCATCCTTCATACCTCCGAATGGGAGGACATATGCAACCTGAACCAAGAGCTGCCTCAACCAGCTTCATCCTTCCTACATCCGAATGGGAGGACTTATGAAATCTGACCCAGGAGCTGCCTCAGGCATGTGTGCATGTATTTTAGCACCATCTCCATCACTACGCTCGATCGAGTGGGAGGAATTGCAACCCTGAAACAGGTGTCGCTTCAGGCACATGTGCACTTCTGTAGTACCCTCTACCACTCCGTTCCTTTGAGTGGGAGGAAATTTGTAACCCTGAAACAGGAGCTGCTGCCTGACATGTCTTAGGATGGAGCATTCTTGACTGCGACGAGTCGCAATCTTGTCTGACATAGATGCCCAAGACTTGGCACTCACTCTGAGTTGGGGTTTGTCAGGTTGCTTCCTTCAGCAGCTGCCAGGACTAGTTGTTCCTTTCCGATGCCAATGCAGTCTACAGGGAAGGACTGGCGCGCCTCTAGCCCCCATATGCCAGACCTAGTGGGAGAAATGCTGGAAAAACCTGCCAGTTATTGTCATGGGCAAAGACATTTACATAAATGAAGACGCCCACCCAGTTAAATCAAAGATTTGATTACTTTATGACTAAACTCGGCGTCTCGGGGAAGAATCTTCCACAGTCCCTTTAATGAGCGGAATTACCATGAAACCACTATGTGTAGAACTGAAACAATTAATCAGAGGGTATCAGCATAATGGTGCCTACCCTGTATTGCCATATACTTGAAAGAATACACTATAACTGCTAATGCCATGGAGGTGTAGGGGTGTTTAAGCCGTTAGTAACGCTCATGAATGGCAGCATGTGCCATGGACATTCCTCCGGGGTTGGGGTCAGTCATATACTGACCCATGCACGCCTCTCTACCGAGAGGGAGATCTGTGAGCAGCCCTGTACACAGGTGCTGCCGTAAACCTCTGTGGACCTTGTGCTGATATGGCCCTGCTTTAGTGGACCATATCAGGCTGGATAAGACGTCCGAGGACGTACCCTAGAATGTCGGAGGGGAACCCTCCTGGCCAGGCTCGTCCAGCCCGGGCCTCTCCGACTTTGTTTGGTTGCCTACGTTTGGGCTGCCCAAGTTGAAGTCGCTGACCCTGAGTCCTGCTCCACCGTGCGAACCCGACGGCCACCGGCTATCCGCTCTCCCGTGGTCCGTAGCCGGCATCTCTGCCTGGGTGCTACCGGCACCAGTCTGAAGCCGCTGGCTCCACCGCCAGCGACCCAAAAAGGCGAATTCAACCGCTGCCCACTACCCGCATTCCGCGGTCTCCGTAGCAGGTTCCCCGTGGTCCCTGTAGAAGGGATTCCCTACAAAGTCCATGTCGGGTTTTCCCCGCGGTTTTCGCAGCCGGGATTCCCTCTGCAGTCCCTGTAGAAGGGCTTCCCCGCGATGTCTGTGGTTGGGCTTCCACCGAGCCGGATCCCCGCAGTTTTTGCAGCCGGGATCCCCCCCCCGTGGTCCCTGTAGAAGGGAGCCGGGTGAAGCCGGGATTTCGACCCCGGAACGTTTCCAGCTGGAACTCTGTAAAGAGCTTCCTGCAAGGAGAAAACAGACCTGGAAAAAGTTAAAACTTACCTTCAGGTTTGACCGCTAGTGGAGCAGCGCTCCCACCAGCCGTCGTTGCACAATGCGTTAGACGATATGATGCGCATGCGGGCTGGCGGGGTCTTCACGTAGTCACTCACGTGACTCCGAAGTAAAATTCCATGTTTTCTTTCTCCCTCCTTTCTTAAAAAGTGGGATAACATTAGCTACTCTCCAATCCACAGGAACTGATCCAGAATCTATAGAGCATTGGAAATGATCACCCAGACAGAAATATCGTCTGTCAGCTACCTACCCAGACTACTCTGATAGCACCTCCCAAATCCATGTGCTCTACCACCAACAAGGAGCAAGTAAATGGAAACACCATCTCATGCTGATACACGTACAAGATGCACATAACTCTGATTTGGAATTATATCTCTGGCCCTTCATCGTGAAAGGTCCAAATCCTGGAACTCTCTCCCCACAAACACTTCATTAGAAAGACTGCAGCGGTTCAAAAAGGCAATTCATCACCTTCCCAAGAGCAATTAGTAATGGGAAGCAAATGCTGACTTTGCCAGCAACTGTCAGTTCTTGAAAAAAGGAGTAAAAAAATTCTGGGCAAGAGTTTTTCCTTTCAAAAATGCAGTCAAGTCAGCAGCTGCTTGTAACGTCATAAGGCCTTCATATTTCTGCATTTCCCTCTCCAAATCGCTTTCCCTCTTCATACGTGGGGCTGGTGGGCAACCGAGACAATCATTTGATCAGCGACATTTTCAAAAAAAATGGCTCCCTGATGCTGACTACTGGAAAATAAATTCATAGGAACTGTTTGCCTCTGGAAATAAGCACCAGGTGAAGTCAACGGCTCCAGTCCAACATCAAAATTTATTTTGGCGCCAACATTGTATTGGTCCGAGCCTTAATGTATCACTGCACCAAATATACAAGGCCATGGTGTTGGATCATCAATTACATCCTGGTTTCCATTATTGACCTGAAAGAAGGATCACTCCTTGAAAGAAGTTATCAAACAAGAAAGGTTCCCAGGTAGAGAGCCTGCTCTACTTTATGAAATGGGTTTGTTGTTTCACAGCCCAAACCAAATCTACTCAATTGCCATTCACATCTTCATCCTCTACCTTCTATTCCGTGGGGACATAGTAACAAATGCCCGTTTAACCCACATTTATAGACTAAAGGACATGTCCCACTTACGCGATTTTTTCGGCGACTTGCCGGCACCCGTCATAGTCGCAGCAGGTCGCCGAAAATTTTCAACATGTTGAACATTTTCGGAGACCTGATGCGACTTTGACGGGTGCCGGCAAGTCGGCAAAAAATTCGAATAAGGGACAGGCCCTTTAAATTTCTAAATATCAAATTTGTTAAAGCTGGAAAAACATAATTTTGGCCCAATTCATCAATAAGATTATGCTACTTACCTCTTCCTTTAGACTTTGGAGATGCAGTGCAGAAAGGGGCCCTTCAGCTCACCGAGTCCACTCCAACCAGCAATCACCTCGTACACTAATACTATCCTACACACAAGGGACATTTTTTACAACTTACCAAAGTCAATTAACCTACAAATCTACACAGAGCACTCGGAGAAAAACGGGCTTATACACACCTCCATAAGATCACCCCTTAGCTTCCTGCACTCCAAGGAATAAAATCCTAGCTTGCCCAACCTCTCCCTATACCTCAAGCCCTCAAATCCAGGCAACATCCTCATAAATCTTCTCTGTACTCTTACCATTTTACGACGTCCTTCCTATAGCAGTGATAAAAACTGAACACAATGCTCCAAATGTAGCCTCACTCAGCAAAGAACCAGTAAGGGATGAGCAACACTGTCCATATTTCAGAAATAAATACATTTTAAAAGATTGTAGGATACAAACCAGTAAGGACAAATGGGCAGAATGGCCTTGTTCCTGTGCAGCCTATATAACAAAGACTAAGGAGGGGATTTTTTTTCTTAGGAACAGATCACGAGTGCCTCTAGGTTCAGTTCCGACTACAGGGAGCCTGCATAAATTTAAGAATTCATATAACGTAGCTGCAAGTTTTCTTAAATCCCATACCAATTTTCAAATTAGAAAGTAAATTAAATGTGATTCATCAGACAGGTTCATTGGTGATGATTCTGTGCTTCAATGGTCACAGCTGCAGTGTACCACAGTGTATCCCATCCACCTTTCCCCCACCTTGTTAAAAAACATCATTGCAACACATTGGAGAATTTCTTGGTAATAACAATAATGAATGAATATTGACCATGATTACCGGCAACATCATGTCCCATGAAATCCAATGAAATTATCCCAAGCTCTTATCAGTAAATGCTTCCCACCCACTACCCAGAGCTATCCATACCAGAGCTCCACTGTGTCACTTCACATTACTCTTCAGTTACAATGCCAGCATTACCAAGCTGAATCAATCATAACAAATTAAATATAATACTGTTATGAGCTACATTTTCATTAATATCAACTCCCCTATTACACACATTATCAATATCGGTGAATTGTATGACAAACACTCTCAGGATGATAACAGTAAACATAAATCATTTTACTGATGAATGTGGAATAATTTGGAAGCGTATTCCCTCTGAAAATAGCACGGAATATTATCAGAAATGAGACTAATCGTGTGCCTTGTAGCATATGATGAGCAATTAATTTGTACAATATAAGCAGTAATGCTTTTAAAGGAAGGAGGTGATGAATGTGCAGAACGATATCAAAGCAATTATTACTGGCTGAATCTTTTCTTAAACTGCTCTGGTGTAATGGAAACATATAGGCAAGACTACTTATTTATTTAAAGTACCAACCATTAGTAATTCTTAGACTGTTTAGTGAGATCATTCTCTGGCATGCTTCATTGACAGTAGTTTGGAGCTCAGCATCCAAGCCTCCACATTTGCAGGCATATTGTGGTGCAATGACAGAAGTTGGTGGAGTTTATATTCAGGAATGGAGGGGATGGAGGCAAAGATTTCACACTCAATCTCAAATATGCACCATTCCAGTGTGGATGTAGGAAAGGCGAGGTTGATTGAGACGAAGGTTTACACAGCCTTGCCCGACTTACTCCGTGTCCATGGCAGATCTGCTGGTGAGGATCATGGTTTGAATGTCAGTTAGTCATTGAGTCATACAGTGTGGAAACAGGCCCTTCAGCCTAAAGATAGACACAAAATGGCGGAGTAACTCAGCGGGACAGGCAGCATCTCTGGAGAGAAGGAATAGGTGACGTTTCGGGTCGTGACCCAAGTTACCCACACCAAACAACGTGTCCCATCTACACTAGTCTCACCTGCCTGCATTTGGCCCATCCGTCTAACTCTGTCCCAATCCATGTACCTGCCTAGATGTTTCATAAACATTGCAACCCTTTCTCAACTACCACCTCTTTAGCAGGTCGTTCCATATACCCACCACCCTTTGTGTGAAAAAGTTACCCCTCAGTTTCCTTTTAAATCTTTCCCCCTTCATCTGATACTCTGGAGCAGATAGTCAATTACAACAAGTTTTTGCGAAGAAACAATTTAAAGTAGAATCCCGCATTATTGTGTGTACAAAATCATGAGATGAATAGATGGAGTAAATTCACAGTCCAGAATCTATTGCCCAGAATAGGGGAATCGAGAACCAGAGGATATAGGCTTAAGGTGCAGGGGAAACATTTAATAGGAAACTGATGGGGGGGGTTACGCAGGGGGGGGGGGTGGTAGTGTCTGGAGGTAGTTGAGGCAGGTACTTTTTCAACATTTAAGAAATATTTAGACAGGTACGTGGATAGGATAGGTTTAGAGGGATGTGGCCCAAATGCAGGCAGGTGAGACTAATGTAGATGGGGCAAGTAGGTTGGCATGGGCAAGTTGGGCCTAAGGGCCTGTTTCCATGCAGTATGACTTTATAACTCTCTTCCCCCCCCCCCCCCCCTGTAGCCAGAGTTGAGAGGCTATGAAAGACCATATATAGTGGTTGTAGAAACAAGGAACCGAAGGTGCTGGTTTACACAAAATAACACAAAGTGCTGGAGTAACTCAGCAGGTCTGGCAGCATCTCTAGAGAACAGGGATAGGTGACCTGAAACGTCACCTATCCATTTTCTCCAGAAATGCTGCCTGACCCTCTGAGTTACTCCAGCACTTTGTTTCATGTACAGTGGTAGCTGTTTATCCCAAATTTGTGATTCCATAGAGCATCAGGTGCAGCCCCACTGTGCTTCTGTGCAGAACTTCTCGGCCACTGCAAAGAATAGTGAGAGAAGCTTTTGTATGATTTTTCTTTAGGTGGTACATAGACCTCTCCATGATTCCCTCAATCAGACTCCTCTCCTCTCTTGGACAACAAAGAGGAGGATGACTGAACTTTGGTGCCTTCCCTCACAGTGGGAAGCTTTGATTCCGCTGTGTGGGGATGTTTATGTTAAAGACTATCGTGTGTTGTGTTCTTTTTTATTCATATGGTGACCCAAATTTCACTGTATCAATTGGTGCATGTGACAATAAATGTCTCTTGAATCTTGGATATGCTCATAATGGTCTCTGAGATCCTCTGGCATCTTCTCCTCTCAAAGTGGAAAGGTTGTACTTCACTAGTCTCTAATGAATGTTCAAAGATCAAGTCACCCAATTGAGCACAAAGTGCAAGCTCTACAATGCCAGTGATTCCACCACTTGTACACGTCAGTTGTCTATCAAAGCTTCAGAGAGATACCACTGAAGCTGTCTCTGTAATATAGTTCAAACCCATTGCTAGAAATACAAATCTATACTGAAGTCATTTCAGTTGCAGGCTTTCTGAAGCAAGTACCTCATACTCAAGGCCAGTGACTTCCAAAAAGACAGAAAACATTTCAAAGATATCCACACAACCTTCTTGAAAAGGTGCATCATTCTCACCGCCTCATGAGAATCACTACTCAATGGAGAAGCATCCAGGAGCCTTGAGTCTCTAACAGGGGCGCCAATAATGTGGAGGCCAAGATCAAGTGGCAGAAGAAGAGTCAAGATCACAACTGGCCCATCCAACCAACCCATCAAACCCCACCTGCAGAATCTACTGACCCCATTTAGGACTGGGATGCAAGCAGAAGCCTCCACGTGGCGCATCCCGGGCAATGCTGACGTCAGAAACTGTACCACAGTGACTGACTGAAGTAGCCAATTCTGCAACCACCAACCGTCAACCGTCACTGACCGACCGGAAAGACGTGATATAGAAGATGGCCGGACACGAGGAAGAAGAAATTTAAGACTTACCGGTTACCTCAAATCCTACAGAGCTTCAGTGAGAACAAAATATCCTTAACCCTCAAGAGCCGCTTAAAAATAAAACATGCACAATTGTATAGGTTTAGGTCTATTATTGTTACATGTACCAAGATACAGTGAAGAGCATTATGTTGCATGCTTTCCAATCAAATCAGGTCATACTATATATACTTACAATCCAGCCAATCTCCAGTACAATAGGGAGCGCAAAAGGAAAGATACAGAGTGCAGAATATAGTTCTCAGCACTATAATGTACCAGTTCCAAAGACAAAGTCCATAACACCATAAAACATAGGAGCAGAATTAGGTCATTGGGTCCATTATGTCTACTCCATCATTCAATCATGGCTGATCTATTTTCCCTCTCAACCCCAAATCCAATGTCTACAATTAGAGGCGATTAGAATACAATTAAAACAAATAGAAATGGTGCTAGATTTACAGGTAGAAAATAGATTTATACTGTAACAGTAGAACAATTGTATCAGATGGTAATATTTCCTTCTTTGGGACAAAGAGTCGCCGTGCTCCAGTGCCACCTTTCTGTGCGTCAACATGTGAACATACAAGCATATCCACATGGCCTCAGGCAACTAAGTATATATATCTCACCTTCAGATATATTCACACCTTCTGCATTAATCTCTGACCATTGTTCCAACCATATGCCTATGAAACTCACCCCACGCCTGTGTCCACCTATTAACTGCCTTGCTTGGTTCTGACCCCCTCCCCCTAATCAGTCTGAAGAAGAGTCCTGACCCAAAACGTCACCTATCCATGTTCCCCAGACGTGCTGCCTGGCCCACTGAGTTACTCCAGCTCTCTATGCCCTCTGTCCACTTGTGTTAACCAGCATCTGCATTTCCTGGTATCTACTGTTTATACATATATGCACGTGTGTTTGTGCCAGTGTGTTAGAAAAACTAATTCACATTCTGCTTAAATCTGAAGTCATGTGGATTAATAATTAAGAAAGAAAAGGTCAAGTAAAAATTAAAATCAAATCCATTTCAGAAGATAAATAATTGCCCGCCTTACAAATACCCGCTGCCTGACTGTAGTTCAACTAATCTAATGGTTTACAATGAAATGGCACAAATTGCTGTACCTCTGGATTTCATTGTAGGCATTGTCTGCATTCCCTTTCATAGGGAAATAGTGTCATAGAGTCATACAGCACAGAAACAGGCCCTTTGGCCCAACTCGTCCATGCCATCCAAGATGCCCAGTGTAAGGTAGTCCCATTTGGCTACATTTAGCCCATACCTTTCCTATCCATGTAGCTATTCAAAAGTCTTTTAAATGCTGTTATTGTATCTGCCTCAACTACCTACTCTGGCAACTCGTCCCATATACCCACCACCCTCTGAGTCAAAGAGTTGCCCCTCACCTACATACAAAATTTTGCCCCTGTCATCTTAAACATTTGTCTTCTTCCTTTTGATTCCCCTACCCTGGGTAAAAGACACCGTGCATTCACCGTACCTATTCCCTTAAGTTTTTATACACTTCACTTCACACTTATTCCATATCATTTCAGCCTCTCATTCTTTCACAATGTGTACGAGAGCATCTTGTTCCTTAATCATTTCCCTCTGCACACTTCTTAATCTTTCAGCAAATCCCTGCCTCCCCATCTTACGGAACATTATACCCTCAAAGGACTGAAGAAACAGGTTGAAATCTGAGTGAGAGGTGGGAGCAGTTGAACATTGCAGTCGATTTAAAAATCCACATCAGCACATTTACAATGTCCTTGACCAGAATCTGGATCTTAACCATAACCACGACTGTAAATTAGCACTAGGTCCACAGGCACTGCAGTATCTTTAAAAAAAAAATTGTAGTTTTGGTCAGGCAAATACACAACCTGATTGCTTTCATGTGGCCTTTCTTTTTATTCTCTCTTGTGTTTTTGTTTTCAATCCCACCTTTCCTTGCAGTAAGGCAGCACATTAAATCATATACCAGCAATGAAAATACTTTGAAATACACGCAGAATAAATGGGCGTTGTGGAAGAAAATTACCACTGATGTATAAAACAAATTGATACTTTCCTTATATTTTGGAAGATCAAGACAAATAAGATATCGCAAGATTCACAGGAGACACCTTTAAAAAAAAAAAATCAATGTGTGAACATTGTAAATTAAACATCAAAGCAATAATGTAAGGCTCCATTTTAAACCTGTCATCAGTCATCATTTTCGAGACTACTACCAATGTGATTCAGCGGTTAACTCTCTCATAGCTGTGCAGATGCAAACATCATATTACATAATCAACAACGATAATCAGTATTTATATTATATTTATGCTGCAGCAAAATATCTCAGACCCTCTCACAGGTTTGATGCAGAATCCCGTGAGGAGCTATTAGACCAGGTAACCAAAAACTTGGCCAAAGAGTTAGATTTTAGGGAGCATCAAAATAGAGATAGAGAGGTGAAGAGTTAAGAACAGTGCAGCATTTCCAATATCATGTTGACAACACAAATAACAAATAATTCTTCTTCAATGAGATAAAAATGACCAAGAATTGTCCAATCCATCATGAATATTCTACAGTTTACAAAGTGATGATGCTTTTGACATTTCCATAGTCAGGTTAATACAATGCGAGTATAACTCCCAGTTATATAATGAGCAAAGATCATTTGAAATATCGGAATATTTTTATAGGTTTACACAACAAATCTTTAGTTCTGTAAATTAACACTAAATAATCCAGACTCCTCCATGTTTGCAGATTGAACAATGTGGTGAATTCTCCTGATGTTTCCTTATTCTGCACATTCAGTGCCATCTCGTGGAGGATCCTGGATTGTCCTACTTTTTGCTGATTGCTCCAGGCAATACTTTGCTCTGCTGATGGTACTGTGAGCAACGGATTCTCTTTTTGCAGATCACGTAATGAAACACTGCCCAGTCCATCATCGGCTCTGACCTCCCTTCCATCGAGGGGATCTATCACAGTCGCTGCCTCAAAAAGGCTGGCAGTATCATCAAGGACCCACACCATCCTGGCCACACACTCATCTCCCCGCTACCTTCAGGTAGAAGGTACAGGAGCCTGAAGACTGCAACGACCAGGTTCAGGAATAACTACTTCCCCACAGCCATCAGGCTATTAAACTTGGCTCAGACAAAACTCTGAACATTAATAGCCATTATCTGTTTATTTGCACTTTATCAGTTTATTTATTCATGTATGTATATATTTATATAATGGTATATGGACACACTGATCTGTTCTGTAGTCATGCCTACTATGTTCTATTGTGCTGAAGCAAAGCAAGAATTTCATTGTCTTATCAGGGACACATGACAATAAACTCTCTTGAATCTCTTGAATCTTGAATCTCTTGAAAGATGTTTTAGACGTTGCATTGTTCATGGGCAAATGCTAAATGGGGACTATTTCTAACATTGCCTAAGTCGTCGGAACAAAACTAGGTCCCCTTGCCCCAATGGTTAAGAGAGCACATTTCAGACATTCTCCTTTCTCAATCTGTTTATTTAATTAAATCCCAAAACATCCTCATTCTCCCATTCTGTCTAGAAAGGCTTCTTCTGTATAATGTCTTTCTCAGTCGCACATTCACTCCTTATAGGCAATTGAGTAATTTTGAATTATTCTCACCGGTTTAACGTGGGAAATATAGCAGCCAATATGTACACGACTAAATCCAACAATACAATGTGAGCTTGATTCAAGGATATATATTGACCAGGCTGACAAGGGTTATATTCCTGTTATACCTTAAACTAGTGCCATGAAGATCTTTCACCTGATCTCAGTTTGACTTCTCATGCAGAAGACTGGATTATCTCTCTGAACCACACTGAAACTTTGATGTAGATTTGTGTGCCAAGGTTCCCAGACTGGGAATCTTATCCCAGACTAGGTTCCCAAACCTGTTAGATATGGGAACGAGTGTTGCTCTGCACCTTTTCTTCATCGATGTATTTATTTCCTCCTTTCTCTCTTCATCAACTAGTTGGATTGATTTGGCACCTAAAAGGATTCACGGGAAATGCATCCATCAAAATTTGATGCCAAGCCTCAATAAGAGATATTTAAACAGGAAAAAGAAGTGGCTTTAAAAGGAGTACCATTAAAAATCTCCACATCTGTAAGTGAATAGGAATACTGTTCCTTGCAGATTCAGCTCCAAATCCACATCTCTTTCATTAAACTCCTAGAACTCATTCCTAGAACACCATTCCCAACATCATTCACTACACACACTGCAGCGGTTAAATAAGGCAGCTCACCATCTGAAGAGACATTTAGACTTGGGCACTAACAAACACATCAAGCAAATCTTTTAAATAATGATAAAAAAAATAAATGGGCAGGATGCTAGAGAGGAACAAAGAAACAGATCTGGGGAAGGAATATCAGAGCTGTCCCCCTTGTGGAAGTGTCCTGTTTCGCTCACTTGTAAAGAAGATGCTCCTAAGACTGCATTTTCCAGTGTGTAAGGAACATTATTGACAATCTTTATCCTCCACTTTGATACTGGATGGTAGAACACTGGAACACCAGCAAAACAAATCAAAATCTTCGAAACTCTGAATGCTCAATAGGTATAAGAAAGTCACACCCGAAAAAAGATTTTGAATATTCTAATAGATCCTCGCAACAAGAGGTTATTGCCACAAGGCCTGTGAATTTTAATAATTTAGAATTTGAAATATTTTATTATATTCCAAAAACTTTATATAAAAAATCTGAAAAGCAATTCAAATGTTTTCCGATCCTCAAGATGCCCCCCCCCCCCCACCCCTTAAACTAATAACACTGAACATCCCAAACATGTCACTTTGTGTTGCATAATTCAGAAGGAAAGCGGATCGCGGTATTATAAACCCCAATATAATAGAAACTAGCAGCAACTTCGGGGAGGCTCTATGACTTTTATTCATCAGGCATCTTTATTAGATAACATGCATTATGAATACCATGCAATTTAAAACAAAAGAAACATGAATAAAAGCAAATTTTTGTTCTGTGCAATTACTTCTTTGAATATGATATTCTGAGCTGGTGTATCAGACTTCCATGTCTGTCAGGCATCAAAAAGGGTTTAGGTATTAATCAATGTCTGAAACAAGTCAGTGCGCTGTAACTTTACAAAATGTCCTGATTATCTATTAATTCCTGCACTGAATATTTCATGTAATAAATATATGCATAAATAGAATTATATTGCATTTATCTCGTGTGATGTTGGTAACAGTCATTCTCTCGATTTAAATGTACAAGATGTCAAATGGAAAAAAGCACACAAAAACGAGTGGGAGGGGGTGGGGTGCCTTCTTCTGTCAGCCATGCAAAACATAGACAGAACCTGCAGAATATCTGAATAATTTACTAGGACTCCTTATTTTTATTTAAATTTATATGGTCGAGCATATAACATAGAGACGCTGATGTACATTGCATTGCCTAATGATAGTACACCCGTGTTTAATTCAACAATTTTGGAAAGATTTGCGAAAGGAATTAAAATTTTAACAGATGCAACCCTTCTTGTTTATAGAGTATCAATATAGTAAACATATTAACAGGCTTTTGAAAAATGTTTAGCTATCCTTTGCTCCTCCAGTTAATAGTGGATAGGTTTACAAACTCATTCCAAAACATTGAAATATTGTGCCAGGAAATATATTGTCCTTCCTAGTTTAGGAGCCGATTACTGGATCCACTGTAAGAAATGCAGTAAAGCATTGTCATTTTTTTTTAACTGCTGTTGTTATGGCTTTAATTTGTGTGCTAATTTAAAAATGATGTGATCAAATACGTAAATACAATTTAGTGCTTTCTATTTTTTCTTACCTTACACCAGGACTACCGCCATTTCCTGCTTGTATCTGAAACAACTAATGATACTGAAACATATTTCTTGAAGCTCTGGTCAAACATCCCCTCTAAAAAAATACAAAATATCAAATCATTGATTATTAACTATTAGTAAATTGGAACAAAAATCATTTTGTGGATTTCAAAGCCATCACCAACTGAGATGTGGTCATTTCAATATATAAGGAAACTAAACAGTAATTGGCATTGTGGCGCCATTAAACTTCTGAGAATACTTTTCACCAAACACCGTTACACAGTGTCCACCTGCTTAAAACCCACATGTGTAGGTAGGAACTGGAGATGCTGGTTTATACCGAAGCTAGACACGAAATACTGGAGTAACTCAGCGGGTCAGGCAGCATCTGTAGAGAAAATGAATAGGGGGTGTTTCGGGTCAGAACCGGTTCTGACCTGAAACGTCGCCTATTCTTTTAAAACCGACAGGCATGGACACATATGCACATCTCTGCAATAAGTTTGGGTTCCTTATTGGAAAGATAAATGGTCGGCGTTAAATAATGCAGTCTGTGTAACACTAAATATCTTCCTAATTCCATGTGCAGTTAAATTATAACTTGAACAGTTGCAAGGGTTTCTGCTTTGCTGTAGATACAGTACTGAACTGGAGCGAGGAATTACGCATTTCCGGAAGCAGGAGCTCACAATCGTATTGAACACTCTTAAAAAATAATTCAGCTTACCTGGAATTAGGTAAAATTCTCAAAGATGTTGAATTGCCTTCACATTCCAAGCATTTGCAACCGGTTGGTCTGGTGTCACCATTTCATCAGCGTAACTGTGACCAGTTGTCCTGCCTGATACTGGATCCCTTACTTTCAAAATCCAGGGATGGCTTAATTTGAGCACTGTGCCCTTAGGGCTAAATCAGTTTCCTTCAGCACATAAAACACAAACTATCTATCCAGGCAATGTCCTCTAGGGCCCTGGCAAGTCAGAGGGCAATTTTAGTGCAAGCCTTCAGCATCTATTGGAAGATTGGGTATGACCTATAAGGAGAGGTTGGATTGTTTGTCTGGAACATTGGGGTTTAAGAGGAGACCTGATAGCATATATAACTTACTGTAGTTTAGTTTAGTTTATTGTCATATGTACTGACGTACAGTGAAAAGCTTTTTGTTGCGTGCTAACCAGTTGGTGTAAAGACTATACATGATTACAATTGATTCATCCACAGTGTACAGATACATGATAAAGGGAATAACGTTTAGTTCAAAGTAAAGTCCAGTAAAGTCCGATTAAAGATAGTCTGAAGTTCTCCAGTGAGGTCGATGGCACCTCAGGACCCCTCTCTAATTGTTGGTGGGATGGTTCCGTTGTCTGATAACAGCTGGGAAGAAACTGTCCTTGAATCTGGAGGTGTGCGTTTTCACACTTCAGTACCTCTTGCCTGATGGGAGAGGGGAGAAGGGGGAGTGAGCAGGGTAAGACTCGTCCTTGATTATGCTGGTGGCCTTGCCGAGGCAGCGTGAACTATAAATGGTGTCAAAGAAAGGGAGATTGGTTTGTGGATGGTCTGGGATGCATCCACAATTCTCTGCAATTTCTTGCGGTCTTGAATGGAGATGTTCCCAAACCATATCGTGATGCATCCTGATAGAAATTCTTTCTATGCCACATCAGTAGAGGCATTTTGAGAGGCATACAGTAAATAGGCTCAACAGCCAAACCTTTTTCCCAGGGTGGAAATGTCAAGGATTAGGGAGTATAGCTTTAAGATGAGAGGGCCAAAGTTTAAAGGGGATGTGAGCGACAAGTTATCTTTACACAGAGGGTGGTAAGTGCTTCGAATGCACTTCCATGTGTGGTGTAGGAAGCAGATTAAATAGTACCGTTTAAGAGGTATGTTGATAGGCAAATGGACATGCAGGGAAACAAGGGATATGGATCATATGCAGGCAGAGGAGATTGGTTTAACTGCATCATGATCGGCATAGACATTGTGGGCCAAAGGGCCTGTTGCTGTGCTGTACTGTTCTATGTTCTGTGCTTACAGTATGTGTACTATGGACATACTGTATGTGTTTTATGGTTACTGTCAGGACCGCTCCTCACTGCACAAGCTACTGATTATCTCCCATTTGGTTCTCCTACCCCACTACTTGCCATATCAAATTCTGATCTAACCATAGCCAAATAAATCCCAGCCTATCTTCTTGGCTATCTCCTCCCCAACCCCACTTATTCTCAGAATTGTATTTAGATGTTTTGCAATCTTAACATTGACTGATGAGAGAAACATTGTGCAAGTCCATGTCAGTTGAGGACAAGAAAGATTTCCCCCAGGATTTATTAAGAGGTGTACTGTCTAGCTGAAGCCTGAATTGCAGTGACTGATCTCAGAACAGTAGCTACAGTATAAATATGCCTAAGGCAATCACTTTAGTTGTAAAAACCTTAATACAGCACAGTGTACATCAGCTAATGAATAAGCTCAGCAAATACTTGAATGGAAATTTTACTGACCTTGATAATGGACGAGGGGTTAATGAAGACATTGGTTAAACAGGAATATTAGTTTAAGCCCCTAGTCATTCTATATTGGATGATAAGAGTGCAATTAAGCAAAGTGAAGAGCTTGCTTGCCCCTATCATTTTATTTTCCACATTATGTGGCGTAGTAAGTTATGACCAGAAGAAAATAGGAGTGCATTTCTACAAGATAAAATTAATTATTACTTTTGAAATATTATTTTAATTTCAGTTTGAAAGTATGACTCGGAGGTCATGTCTTAATTCGATTCCAGAAACAAACTAAAGACAACTAGTATCCAAAACTAGTGCTATAAAGGGAAGTTGAGCAGCCTAGGACTCTATTCCTTGGAGCACAAGAGGATGACGGGTTATCTTATCGAGGTGTACAAAACCATGAGAGGTATAGATTGGGTAGACACACAGAGTCTCTTGCCCAGAGAACCAGAGAGCATAGGTTTAAGGTGAAGGCAGAAAGATTTTATAGGAATCTGAGGGGTAACTGTTTCACGCAAAGGGTGGTGGAGATGTATGGAACGAGCTGCTGGAGGAGGTAATTGAGGCAGGGACTATCTTAATGCTTAAGTAACAATTAGACAGGTACATGGATAGGACAGGTTTAGAAGGATATGGACCAAACGCAGGCAGGTGGGGCTAGTGTAGATGGGACATGTTGGTCAGAGTGGGCAAGGTGGGCTGATGTGGCTGTTCCACACTGTATGACTCTATGACCATAACCAACCTCCCCACCAGCTCTTCTTCCCAACCAGGCAGCAGTCATAACCTGAACTGCAGACTGATAATTGCAAAACTCCTGAGTGATTCATATTAAAGATCACGCATATTTTATAATCATTTTAAATGTAAAAAAGAAAACCCAGTCTCCATCATGCGAGTAAACATAAAACCCATTTTTTTCATTTGATCGCTATGATCACCAGACTCAGTGATATCATTCTGAAGCATGTTAGAAGCTGGTTCAGAGGTGATAAAACATTACTGTAAATTACAGATATATTCATTATTCAGTTTTGTTTAATAGCTTGCCAAATCCCTCAGTTCAGCAATGATTACTAATTTTACAATACAAGTCTGACATTCTGAAAATCTACATTGTTATCCTTCAGAGATCTCCAATTTATATAATCATCATACAATCACACAGACAGGGAATTTTGGAAATAAAAGCACGCAATACACATTCTAAAAATGCTGCACATATATATTACAGGCACAACAACAAAAATCTGTGACCAAGTCCCTCCAGTTAATTGCATGCATAAAACATTATAAATACCTATTGCAATCTGATCAAAGAGATGAAGAAACGTACCACGTAGAAACACGGAAAACAGGAATAAATAATCATACAGGCCCTTCAGCCCTTAATGCTATTCAGTAAGAACTTCACTGAGATTAGATATGCGGGCTTAACTCAATTTTCCTGCCCAATCCCCATTCCTGTTGATTCTGTTGTAATATAGTCATCTATTTCTGCTTTAAACATTCTTCATGACTCTGCATCCATATCTTGCCAGAATAGAGAGTTTCTTACTTCACAACCACAAGAAGAAAACCTTCAGTCTTAGCTCACCAAACCCTTATTGAAAGACAATATTCCCCATGTTTTATATTCTGCCAACGTGGCAACATCTTCACACCATCTATTTGAGGGCTAAAGGATCTGTTCCTAGGAAGTACTGTTCCACCTGTCCTGTAGATTCCACTTAGAATCTTACGGGTTTCAATAAGATTGCTTCTCTTTCAAGCATTTTTCAGACAGTTAACAGCAATATCATAGTAAAGCAATATAGACATAATTTAATCACACTGCAAATGAAATCAGGATACATTTTTATAGATTCATATTTCATATTTGGTAGAAATGTATGGAACAAAAGGAAGCCAGTTGACAATGAACAGATCCACTACCAGTTCTTAGTCAATAGCCCAGTCAATCATATGCTCATCTAACATCTTTTCAAGTGTAGAAAAAAAGACACAAAGTGCTGGTTTTAACTCAATGGGTATCGCATCATCTCTAGACAACATGGATAGGTGACGTTTCGGGTCAGGACATCAAGTGTGATATCTTCTGGTTTCAGGTATAAAATACTCAGCAGGTCGGCACAGTGGCGCAGCGGTAGAGTTGCTGCCTTACAGAGCCAGAGATTCGGTTTCGATCCTGACTACGGATGCTGTCTGTCTGGAGTTTGTACGTTCTCCCTGTAACCTCCGTAGGTTTTCTCCGGGTGATCCGGTTTCCTCCCACATTCCAAAGACGTACATGTTTGTAGTTTCATGGGCTTCCAGAAATTGTCCCTAGTGTGTAGGATAGTGCTAGGGTACGGGTGATCGTTGATCTGCGCGGACTCGGTGGGGCGACGGGCCTGTTTCCATGCTGTATCTTTAAAGTAGGGAAACTAAATTAACTAAAGATCAGACAGCAAATGTAGATAGGGAAACACAGTTACGATTTCCAGTTGATTTCCTTTGTAAATCCAGGGAACGAAAAGCAAGCCTTTGGATGTGAACAAGATGAAAGGGATTCAAATCTGATGGGGAGAGAGGACGTGTATCATAGAAACATAGAAAATAGGTGCAGGAGTAGGCCATTCGGCCCTTCGAGCCTGCACCGCCATTCAATATGATCATGGCTGATCATCCAACTCAGTATCCTGTACCTGCTTTCTCTCCATACCCCCTGATCCCTTTAGCCACAAGGGCCACATGTAACTCCCTCTTAAATATAGCCAATGAACTGGCCTCAACTACATTCTGTGGCAGAGAATTCCAGAGATTCACCACTCTCTGTGTAAAAAAATGTTTTTCTCATCTCAGTCCTAAAAGATTTCCCCTTTATCCTTAAACTGTGACCCCTTGTTCTGGACTTCCACAACATCGGGAACAATCTTCCTGCATCTAGCCTGTCCAACCCCTTAAGAATTTTGTAAGTTTCTATAAGATCCCCCCTCAATCTTCTAAATTCTAGCGAGTACAAGCCAAGTCTATCCAGTCTTTCTTCATATGAAAGTCCTGACATCCCAGGAATCAGTCTGGTGAACCTTCTCTGTACTCCCTCTATGGCAAGAATGTCCTTCCTCAGATTAGGAGACCAAAACTGTACGCAATACTCCAGGTGTGGTCTCACCAAGACCCTGTACAACTGCAGTAGAACCTCCCTGCTCCTATACTCAAATCCTTTTGCTATGAATGCTAACATACCATTCGCTTTCTTCATGGCCTGCTACACCTACATGCCTACTTTCAATGACTGATGTACTATGACACCCAGGTCTCGTTGCATCTCCCCTTTTCCTAATCGGCCACCATTCAGGTAATAGTCTACTTTCCTGTTTTTGCCACCAAAGTGGATAACCTCACATTTATCCACATTATACTGCATCTGCCGTGCATTTTCCCACTCACCCAGCCTATCCAAGTCATCTTGCAGCCTCCTAGCACCCTCCTCACAGCTAACACTGCCCCCCAGCTTCGTGTCATCCGCAAACTTGGAGATGTTGCATTCAATTCCCTCGTCCAAATCATTAATATATATTGTAAATAGCTGGGGTCCCAGCACTGAGCCTTGCGGTACCCCACTATTCACTGCCTGCCATTCTGAAAAGGACCCGTTTACTCCTACTCTTTGCTTCCTGTCTGCCGGCCAGTTCTCTATCCACATCAATACTGAACCCCCAATACCGTGTGCTTTAAGTTTGTATATTAATCTCTTATGTGGGACCTTGTCGAAAGCCTTCTGAAAGTCCAGATATAATACATCCACTGGTTCTCCCTTATCCACTCTACTAGTTACATCCTCGAAAAATTCTATAAGATTCGTCAGACATGATTTACCTTTCATAAATCCATGCTGACTTTGTCCAATGATTTCACCATTTTCCAAATGTGCTGCTATCCCATCTTTAATAAGTGACTCTAGCAGTTTCCCCACTACCGATGTTAGACTAACTGGTCTGTAATTCCCCGTTTTCTCTCTCCCTCCCTTTTTAAAAAGTGGGGTTACATTAGCTACCCTCCAATCCTCAGGAACTACTCCAGAATCTAAAGAGTTTTGAAAAATTATCACTAATGCATCCACTATTTCTGGGGCTACTTCCTAAGTACTCTGGGATGCAGCCTATCTGGCCCTGGGGATTTATCGGCCTTTAATCCATTCAATTTACCTAACACCGCTTCCCGGATAACCTGGATTTCACTCAGTTCCTCCATCTCATTTGACCCCCGGTCCCCTGCTATTTCCGGCAGATTAATTAAGTCTTCCTTAGTGAAGATTGAACCAAAGTAGTTATTCAATTGGTCTGCCATGTCCTTGTTCCCCATGATCAATTCACCTGTTTTTGACTGCAAGGGACCTACATTTGTTTTAACTAATCTTTTTCTCTTCACATATCTTTAAAACTTTTGCAGTCAGTTTTTATGTTCCCTGCCAGTTTCTTTCATAATCTATTTTCCCAGTATCAGAGTGGGCATGTCCCGCAAGTGAAGTAATGGTGAAGTAAACAGTGACCAAAGAGCAACAAACTGCAGATTCTGGGAATCTGAAATAAAATCAGGAAACACTGAAAATACTCAATAGGTTAGGGAGCATCTGTGGAGAGAGGAGCAGAGTTGACATATCATGTCAATAACCTTGCATCAAGATCATATTGGTACAACTGTCATATCACAACAAATAGTAGAGTATTTGCAACAGTTTTGCTTTACTGCTTTCAGGCAGCGAGTTTAAATATCGCAGCAGTTTTCACATGAAACAAAATCCTAATCACCCCTTCTAGTCCCTGTATTATTTTAAATTTATGCTCTCTAATTATTAACATCTCTGTGAAATGAGTTAGGTTCTTCCTGTACACTAAAGCCACGAGGCTACTCATAATTTTTGTTATACCATGATTACATTTCCCCTCAGACTCGTCTATTCCAAAGAAAGCAACTTCTTGTAGAGATTAATACAGCTCCCGACTGTTACAGACACTCCAATTGGATCTCAAGATTTCTAACTACCAAAGCCCAATAAGGGTCCTACGCTTCGAGTTCTGAGCTTCTTAAAATGGCTTCAAATAGTTTTACAATGGACGAACAGAGAAAAAATAATCAGTCAGATGAGAAGTTCGTACCAACATTTTGTTACAATGACTGTTGGTTGTGTTATGACAGATGTAGTAATATGGTTATGAAAAGGTTTTTAACAACAAGACTTTATAACCATAAATGTATAACAGCTTGTCATAATGAGAAGTTTGTAATATAAAAATTTGTTGTACAGCTGTTCTGAGTAATTATATTTCTATTATTCACAAATTCCAAACAGTATATTTTGCAAATTTATTTTCTAATAGCATAAAATAACATAACCCAGCCTTCTATCAATAAGGGGAATATGTATGAAGTACATTAATAATTTAATTTAATGAAATGTAAAATCTGTGTAAAAATGCAATGGAATAAACACTGCAGTGAGTTATTAACATTGAAATGCAAATAAAATTCATATTCAATATCTGCCTCAATACAATGCAAGGCAATACTTTTTTTTCAAATTTCATTTCTTCCATATTCGACGATTATGTGATGGGCCCAACATAGTATCTCTGCATTTCAAATACAATTCTCAATTATTTTTAAGCTTTAATAATTTATAAGACAGTTCACCTTTTGAAATAATTCTGGCATTCTCCTCACGTGTGAGTTTTGGCATCAACGACTTTCAAATCATGTTTAAAAAAAAATAATAATCCACCCTTATCCTCCCCACTAATTCAAGGAGCTTAATATCTTTAATACCAACCCATTCCCCTCCCCCAGTTTTTCCCAGTAACTGGAGCAGTGGGAGCGTTTTAATAATCAAATATGTGGTGCTTTGACTATCCCTGATGGGATCCTGCAATTAGATGGTATATTCAATTCAGAACAGTTTAAAGCTTTAATATAAAAATACTTCCTTTCTCCTGGTGCAGTTGGTATTTTGTCAGTGTGGGTTTAAAGTATTGTCGCAGTTGAAAAACTGCACTCCAGGATGGAGAAAAAAAGTTTGAGGCCTAATTGGCTATTGATAAAAGAGGAACATAGCAAAAGAACTGAGAGCAGTTCTTCCAGATCAATAATAGCTTATGATAGGGGTAACTGAGGGGAGATTCAGGGGCTAGGGGTGATGTTGGTAGTGTTGGATAAAAGGGGGGAGGAGAGATCAGATCAATGTGCCTATGGCCCAGAGTTAATCATTATGAACTGCTCTAATATTTTTGACTGTATGAATTAGGAGTCGTTCATTCAGCCCCTCAAGCCTGGTCCACCTTTTAATGAGATTGTGGTTGGTCTGATTGCAGCCTATACTCCCCCATTCTCATCTGCCAGCTGTAACCGTGCATCCCAAGTGAGTAATCTAAAAAATCTAGGAACCAAAAATTATTCTGTACCATTAAACCTTTGAGGTGTTTAGTGTGCTGCTGAGAACGCTTTTGTGTGTATTCTGTGGCGCATTTCATACATTTCATATAAATTTAAAATTAACGTAAATTCTCTTTAAAAATCTATTAATAGATTCACAAATTGAAGACTGAGCACTAGTCTTGAAATGATTATTATTTTTAGATGGGTCAATCAATTGTGCTGGAATCTGAGAACACTGCAAACTCTCTGTAAGTAGTCATTATCTCTACTGCATATTCTCAATGGTTAACTGGATGCTCCCTGGCAGTAACTGGCAAATCAAAGTTCAATAAAGACATCAGAAATAAAAGTGAACTTTAAAAGCTATTAAAATCCTTTTACAGCCTATCATAGTCTGAAAATTAGAGGGACATATGTTAAAATATTGTAAGATTAAGGCATATTTGAAGGTATTCTCTAGAACAGGAAATATTTTCAATTTGTTCTATATTGTCAGAAGCAAATTGTAAATAATTGAATAAAAGAGAAACCATATAAATTACAAAGTATTGTATACATTATAAACAAATGTGTTTGAAGATAAATTTTACAGAATTTGTAAAGGACTGGATTTGCAAGTCATCTAACACAATGGTATGTTGTGAATTAATATTAGTTTGGGGTACACAAGCTAAATTATTCTACATATACAGGGAAAATTACAATGTGTGCAAAACTATTCATTGGGATAAAGAATATACCAAATAATTAGTCTGCAAAATACATCAAATATGTTTTTTTTTGTTGTAATATGATCATAGTTAATCGCCTCAGATACAAGACTTTATATTAAATAAATGCATAAATAAGCAAGACTATATCAAACCTTTTAAGATCAGTGCTCGTTAAAATTATACTGCAAATTATGTATTATAAATTGTGCCATAATGTGGTCCCCTTTGTGAGATATGTGGCAAAATATTGTGAAAATATTAATTACTTGTTCAACTAATGGATGCATTTAAATTGCTCACAAATAAACACAGTTATGTTACTGACCTTGCAAACTGGAGACTTACTGTGAAAAAGTGAAAGATTAAAAAGAGTGGATTTGAGGACATTTTATGTTCATTAAAGGCATGATGCAAGTCTAGGAAAATAATTGTTATTTTTTACTGCAAAATAGCTAGTTACAGAGGGATTGACCAAAAATGTGTTGTCTTTTGTAGGGAAGGATGTGAAATGACTATTTACCAAATTCATGGGTCCAAGTGGTTTTCCACAGTTCTAATAAAAAAACAGCTTATCTTATTCTGCAATCAATAATTTAAAAAAAGAAATATTTATGGCAGGTTGATATGGTTCTTCTCGGCAGGGAATAAAAATGCATCGTTGCCACTCGCCCAAAGTAAAATCAGGGTGATATTGATACACTTTGAAGAAAGCGCTACTAAACGTTCGTTCCTTTCTTGTATCAGTAAAACACAAGCGGAAACACTACAGATTGCGCCCATTAGAGATTTCACTTAGTCGACAGAAAGAATAAATATAATGTCGTCGGACGCTGGCACATAGTCCCTGTGCACACTACTATCAGGATAGTATTCGTCACAAATCAGTCTCCAACGTTTGCTTCAGTCAGGATCCCTAAATAAGACTGCTTTACATATTAAAGTTTCAATGCACGCGAGTGGTCATTGGGTGCTAAATGGAAATAAATTCACTCAATTCTGCAGACATTTTAATTTAGCACTTCATTACTCTCCCATTTTGATCTCCTGTTTACAATGCCCTTGAACTCCAGCGCCCAAATGCAATGCAGACCGTCTCAGAGGCAGCCGGTACATTGAGCCCAGTTTTTGTTTCCAATCTAACTCGGAAGTTAAAAGTGAGTTAATTTGTGTTTGGGATGAAACCTTTACGCTAAGCAGTGTGTAATATTTACACGTGGATGAAAGGCTAAATGTGGACATTGCCATTTTAAATGTGTTTATTCATTGCCAGAGATTGTATGTCAAATATATATATACACACACATATATATGTGTGTGTGTGTGTGTGTGTGTGTTGGACATACAATCTCTGGCAATGAATAAACATGACAATCTCTAAAATTAGCCTTTCGTGTATATATATGTTTGTGTGTGAAATATATATATTTGTGTTGTGTGTGTGTATATATATATATATTCACACATACACATATTTGTATGTATGTATAAACCTCTCCAACCCGATATTGAGCTGGATTGCAACATTTCTACACACATTCTCTGGAGCACGTCTCCCCCAGCTTTTCGTATAAAAAAATCCACCTCGTGGCTGTGTTAGTGCTGACTTCAGTCCTGCTGTGGTGAGTTACTTCACATCTGCGTACTAATGACAGTAAAGATTAATTTCTCTGAGCCACACTGAGCACCAAAAATACCACCAGAAATCCCCTCAACAGAAACCTCGAGGAGGGGGAGAAACTACTTTCTGCTGAGCTGGTATCTGTCTCACCGCTGCGATGCAATGTAACCTCAACCGAGATCTGCAACAAAAAAAAACAGTGAACACTAAAATAACTCCCTAAAATGCGGCTGTTCAAACTGGTCGCCCTGAAATCCAACGTTCTCTGCATCGTGGGATGAAACAGGGCAGGGATTTGATTTCCCTGCCAACCCTGTTCAGGTACTATTCGCCCCCCTCTCGGTCTCTTACTAACTGTGCAAGGATTGCGTTGCAATAATCTATTTTTGTACCTGCCCGTTTCTTGCCACGGAGAGGTGAAATTCGACATCACCATTTTAACGAGGTCGACTTCAACTGGGTTAAAAATGACCTACGATAGACACAAAAAGCTGGAGTAACTCAGCGGGACAGGCAGCAGCATCTCTGGAGAGAAGGAATGCGTGACCTTTTTGGGTCGAGAGCCTTCTTCAGAAAATGACCTGCCAATCTCTGGGCAGGTGGGTGACTAACAGGGGCAACCTTTAAATAGAGCCTTCAACGCAACAACAAGTCCTAACGCACTTCACACCCACTTAAGGACATACCAGCTCCAAATCTTGGCCAGGAGGTAGGCTTTTAGGAGCATCTTAAGGAGGGAAGTGGGAGAGAAAGGTGAAGGTTTAAGGAGTGAACTCATAAACCAAAGCTCAGCCCCTGCTGATATCTCAAGAAGGAGGACAAAATTAGCCCCATATATAAGTGTTAGATAGTCAATACTCTGTTTCCATTGTCACCTAAAGTCTTGATGATAGAGTCATACAGCGTGGAAATTGGCCCTTTGGCCCAGCATGCGAGTCCGCGCTGACCAGCGATCACCCCGTACACTAGCACTATCCTACAAACTAGGGACAATTACAATTTACAGAAGTCAATTAACCTACAAATCCGTACATCTTAGGAGTGTGGGAAGAACCCAGAGCATCCGAAGAAGACCCACGGGGTCACAAGGAGAACGTACAAACTCCATACAGACAGCACCCGTAGTCAGGATCGAACCCGGATCTCTGGCGCTGTAACGCAGCAACTCTACTGCTGCACACTGAAGTATCCACTTGGGAAACTCATAAAGCCATGCAGCACAGAAATAGGCCTTTTGGCCTACACTGTCCATGCCGCCCCTTGTACTTAGCTACACTTGTCCCAAGACATAGAAGACTAAGGAACTAGTACCCTAGTTCCATACCCTTCTTTGCCTGGCAATTCAAGAATTAGGCTAGATTCTTCCTAAATGCTGTGAGAGCACCTGCCTTCACCATCTCTTCAGACAGTGGATTCCTGACTTCAACCACCTGTGTGAAAAAAATCCCCTTCACATCCACTCTTCTCACATTAAATCTCTGCCCTCTTGTGTTCGATACCACCACTATGGAACAAAATAATGTTATTATCAACCATATCTACCACCCATAATTTTATAAATCCATGCAGTTACCTCTCAGCCTCCTTGGATCCAAGTAAAACAAACACAGCCTCTTTATTTTCCCCTTATAACCACAATGCTTCAATCAGACAACATCCTGGCGAACCTGCTGGACGTGGCTTAATCATTATTTTATAAGGTTGTAACATGACATCTTAACTCTTATATTCTGTACCACAGCTTTTGAGGGCAGGCATCCCATATGCCTTCTTCGCCATCTGACCAACCTGTGCTGCCACTTTTTGGGTTTTATGGACTTGTTCTCCAGGGTCCGGCTGTTCATCAACACTCCACAGGGCCTTGCCATATTCTGATATCCGAATCGTGTTTACCCTTCCTAAGTATTTCTCCTCACATTTGTCAGGATTAAATTCCATTTGCAATTGCTCTGCCCAGCCTTCCTGCTGATCTATATCACGCTGCTGCCTTACACTACTGTGTCTTTACTACCTGGATGATTTTACTCCTGCTATTACACTCTTTGTTAACGACAAATTTAACAATCTATGATGAATAAGTTTCCCTACATTGTGGTGCTCTACAGTCTACACCATAATTAAACTAAAGTAGCTACAAAATGCTGTAACAAATTCAGAAATAGTTATTAGTGCAGCTCCACTGTTATTACAAAGCAACGATACTAATTATTTTAACACTTCAAAAGTGTAGTAACTTATTTTGATTAATTCATGGAATGTAAGCATAAGGTGATGACTAACATTGCAATCTTCATGATGACCTTTGCTCTACACTGCTAAGCATCAGATTTATATGGATGTTTTGATCCCTATTTGCTATTTGGGGGGCAAAGTAAGAGGCCAGATTAACACGGGAGTCGCCTATAGACCAAAAGAGTAAGGACTGAACTTCCTTCCCTTAAAGTCATTAGTGTGCCAGATTGTTTTTGATACTAAGGCTTCAAATCTGCATTATAAATATTGACGTAAGTGACACCTAGTTGGTACTCATTTTTACATTCGGACTTCAAGAACTGAAAAAGATTACGCTGGAAATTATTGCATGAATAACAAGTGCTCTGTGTTGCAGTGTGGGCAGATTGCCAACTTCATGCTGCCCACGCCTTGTAAGTCTTCATTGCCTTGTCCACACCTACAGCTTAGCCATTGAGCAGCTAAAGTTTGACGTACTGGGCAGTAAAATGCTAGCCAGCTTGTGAAATGGCAGGATCTCAATGGATGCCAGAAAACGGGGACAAACTGCGTAAGAGAAGGTTCAACACCTCTCAAAACACTGAGCTGGAAACCAAACTGGAAGAGCAAAATCTAAGATTCTAAGAATATAAGAAAAATAGGGACACAAAGTGATTGAGTAACTCAGCGGGTCAGGCAGCCTCCCTGGAGAACATGGATAGGTGATGTATGGGACTGAAGAAGGGTCCTGAACCAAAATGTCACTCAGTCTGAAGGAGGGTACCGACCTAAAACATCACCTGGAGTCTGAAGAAGTGTCTCGACCTGAAACTTCACCTATCCATGTTCTCCAGGGATGCTGCCTGACCCGCCGAGATACTCCAGCACATTGAGTCACTTTTTTGTGAACCAGCATCAGCAGTTCCTTGTTTCTACATAAGAAAATAGGAGCAGGAGTAGTAGGGGACCTGGCTCCCACAGGCCTGCCTCATCATGGTTGATCTGCTACATGTCCCAACTTCACTTCAGTGCCACTTCCTCATAGCCCTCTATTCGGACCCACAGAGCTCTCCGTCGAACAACTTTTATACCATCATTCTATTTAAATAATAATTTTCTCTTTGGTTCCTCCTTCCATCCTGACGACATTAATAACCTGATGCATACGGAATGAGACCCAGAATCATACATAAGATTATGTTTCGGGCACACTAAACACGTGTTAACGACAAATTTAACAATCTATAATGAATAAGTTTCCCTTTCTGCACCATGGCTGATTACAAGTACATTGTGGTGCAAGTTCATTAAACGCTTGGAAGTGGTCAGTTTGGCAGCCTTCACCATTCCAGGGATAGATTGGGCTCTAGAGATTGCAACCTGTCTTTAAGAAGGAACTGCAGATGCTGGAAAATCGAAGGTAGACAAAAGTCCTGGAAAAACTCAGCGGGTCCGGGTGCAGCAGCATCTATGGAGCGAAGGAAATAGGCAACGTTTCGGGCCGAAACCCTTCTTCATACTTGTCTTTAGTTCCCTACCAAGACTAAATCAAGTCCTAAGTCTCTTCAAAGGGCCAAATCTCTTCTAAGCAGGTTGAAGAAGGGTCCCATGCCGAAATGTCCCCTATCCATGTTCTCCAGAGATGCTGCCTGACCTGCTGAGCTACTCCAGCACTCTGTGTCCATCTAAGTCTCTTCCTTCATTTCTTCGGAGTGGATCAGAGAAATGGGGAGAAAACTGGGAAGTAGATCAGGCACCACTTTTCGCATTCAATCTTCATCATCCTTGAGAGAAGTGCCCCTCACTGTAAATGTAATCACTTAGCAGACATAAGAATCTGCGAATCCTGGGATCTAGAGCAAAATACCAAGTGCTGGAGGAACTCAGCGGGTCAGGAAGCATCTGTGGAGGGAATGGACAGCCAATGAAGGTTCTCAACCCAAAACGTTTTTTATCCATTCCCTTCACAGATGCTGCCCGACCTCTTGACCCATTGTATTCCTCACGCACTTAGTGTTTTCTTTAAACTTGCGCTCATTAAAATAAAATAACAAATAAAATAGTATTTAGTGCAATATAGACAATAGGTGCAGGAGTAGGCCCTTTGGCCCTTCGAGCCAGCACCGCCATTCAATGTGATCATGGCTGATCATCCCCAATCAGTACCCCATTCCTGCCTTCTCCCCATATCCCCTGACTCCGCTATCTATAAAAGAGCCCTATCCAGCTCTCTTTTGAAAGTATCCGGAGACCCTGCCTCCACCTCCCTCTGAGGCAGAGAATTCCACACACTCACAACTCTTGATGCAACATTTCAGATAAATGCACAAATGCACTGCAGTAAACTGCAAACAGGGGGCATTGAATGTTGCATTTGGTGAACTTCAGCCAGTCCTTAAGGATTTACTGCCCAATGCAGCAGATCAAATCTTGACTACTCAATGGTGTAGGCAAGGGAATGGAAATCATATACCCCACCTCCCATTCCACCCCTATGCTCAGTTAACAGAGTAGCAGTGGCAACATTATTATTAGACCCTGCTCCCTGGTATTAGGGGGGGAAAACGAGTCCTTCAAGAGAATCCATCACTGCATTCTCATGGTGATACATATGACCTTAACAGCACCATTAATATCAAGAGAGCAAATAAATAACAAGGTAATAAACAAACCTTTTGTTATTCATTTCTGCCTTAACCACCCCCACTCACATACTTCTCTTCCCTTTAGATATTTAATTTCTCCTATCATTAATCATTAATTCACTTCCTATCAAAGACCTCTGTATTCTCCCCCCTTTCCCCCCATCACCGTATCTGCTTCTTGAAGATTTTATTTTGCTTTTAACTTTTTTTTTTGCAGTCCTGCAGATCATCTGTTTCCCTCTGCTGAGTATTTAACGCATATTCTTTTTTTTTGTTTCAGATTTCCAGCAATTGCTGTATTTTGCAAGGTGAATTAAAAAAAGAAATCTGATGCATGCAAACTTGCAAAGCAGAAAAATCAATGCACGCTTAAACAGATATTGTTTTAAAGATCTTAAAGAATGCAATGCTATACTGCTGTTGGACCCTACAACCCAGCAGTCTCTCAATCACTATTTGCTTTCACTTCTACTGAATCCAACTTAATTTTTCAAAATCAACGTCAGTGCAGGGACTGAGCCTTTAGAATTCAGATTGAAACATGAGAATACTCTGCGAAACTTAAAAAATTCAATGCTTTACTATGTGAGACAGAGTTTAAGTACATGCACTCTCAGGATAAAGTGGAGGAGGGGATACACAGCAGACCCAACACCATGTGTAAAGAGTCTAGAGTCATGATTCAAGAACGTTTAATTTTCAATTGCACTGGAACGCAACAATGAAATTCTTACTTGTTGCGACTCTACAGCCACATTAACTTAACAACACAACAAACTAATATACATAAAATAATAATACAATATTACAATAATACAATCCGTAGCTCGGATTCGGCCGCGGGACTTACCATCACCCGGCGGGGTCACAACATCGGAAGCCTGGATCGCCTCAACGCAGAGGGAGAACAAGGAGGGAAGAGACAAGGACTTTAAGACTTTTGCCTTCCATCACAGTGAGGAGGGCCTGGTGGACTCACTGTGGTGGATGTTAAATCTGTGTTAAGTGTGTGTTTTGTTATTTTATTCTATGTTATGACTGCAAGGCACGAAATTTCATTCAGACTGTAAAGTTTGAATGACAATAAAGGATACTTTACTTTACTTTCTGGTTCATTTCCGACACAGGAGGCATGAGCAGAGAAATGTGTTCTGAGACAGCCATGTATACTGAGCAAGTGTTGTATTGTTGGAGAGCTTGTTCTAAGGACAGGATGTTAAACAAACATTTAAATGATTGCGAATGATTCCATGGCACCATTTTGCAGAGCAGCAGAATGATCTGCAATGATTGCTCCATCACTTAGCCAGTGGCACAGCCAGTAGGACCACTGCTTAAGATAGATACAAAATGCTAGAAGAACTCAACGGAACAGGCAGCATCTCTAGGAGACAAAGAATGGGTGATGTTTTGGGTCGAGACCCTTCCACTGCCTCACAGCACCAGAGACCTGGGTCAATTCTGACCTTGAGTGTTGACTGCTTAAAGTTTGTACGTTCTCCTTGCGACCGTGTGGGGTCTATCCAGGAGGTCATCTGTTGCCGGCCATGATTCGTCCTGATCTCTTCTTGCTTCCAGTTCCCACTCGCCTACAATCAGTCTGAAGAAAGGTCCCGACCCGAAACATAACCTATCCATTTCTCCAAAGATGCTGCCTGACCTGTTGTTACCCCAGCATTTTGTGTCTATCTTTGGTGCAAAACAGCATCTGCAGTTCCTTTTTATTACATTCTCTCCAGGTGTTCTGGTTTCCTCCCACATCCCAAAAACATGTAGGTTATTTGACCTTAGTAAAGTTTCATCAGTGTGTAGGTGAGCGGTTTTGTCTGCCTACCTGACACCCTCCTCATTTTCATTTTGGCTCCACCTTCTTCTTTATCAGCCTCTAACACAGTGGTTCTTGACCTGGGGTCGTTTGGGGCTTTGCCAGAGGTCACGAAAGGAACACAAATAACATATCAATTTGTTGAGCCCATGTTTAGGAACCTAATAAAGGTACATACCACATACAGTATTTTCTTCACGTATGCACGTACTGCTGCCAAAAAGGTTAAGAACCACTGCTCTGACAGGTCATAAGTTGCGGCTGTCAATGGCATAACTGGCCCGAAACCTGGAGTAAAAAGGACACAAAGTGCTTGAACAACTCAGCGGCTCAGGCTGCATGTCTGGAGAACGTGGATAGGTGACATATCGGGTCTGGATCCTTCACAATCCTAAACGTCACCTATCATTGTTCTGCAGAGATGCTGCCTGACCAATTGAGTTACTTCCCCAATTTGTGCCCTTTTGTGTAAACCAGCATCTGCATTTCCTTGCTTCGACATTTAACATGCCTAGTGTCACCTGCTTGCCTTCTAAAATTCTCCAATTGGAATCGAGTGAGGCCCCTCAAATGCAAAACAGTTGACCAAATGGCTAAAAATCAAAACTATGCCTTCCCAATTCTCTAGAGACGCAATAGACTGCTGATGCAGGAACCTTGAGTTAAAAACCAAATAGCTGGAGGAACTCAGTAAGTCAGGCAGAATCTGTGGAAAATCCAAAGATTTTCTCTTTTCATTCTCTTTGTCCTCCACAGATGCCGCCTGACCTGTTCACTTCCACCAACAGTTTCTTTGTTTTCCCCCTAATTCCCTACCGTGTGTTCAGTTGACACCAAACAAAAGGTTGTTGGCTAACATCACTAGCTCAGTGCTTCACTGTTGTTGCATTAGAACTTGGATGAGACATTAAGCAGAAATTATTCAAGTGATCCCACAGTACTATTTGGGGAAGTTCAGAGGTTATTTGTGATGCCCTGGACAAAGCCTATCCCTCAGCCAATTTGATCATTTATCCCGCTGCCCTTTGGAACATGGAACAGTAAAGCAAAGGAACAGGCCCTTCGGCCCACAATGTCTGTGCTCAGCACGATGCCAAGTTAAATGAATCTCCTCTGCCTGCAAATGATCCATCTCCCTCCATTCACAATTCATTCATGTACCTATCTAAATCTTCTGAAATGCCACTATTGTATCTCTCCACCACAACCCCCAGCAACGCATTCCAGACACGCACCACACCTTGTGTCAATAATTTGCCCCACACATCTCCTTTACACTTTGCCCCTCTTGTCTTAAACCCATGCTCTCTAGGCTTTGACATTTCCACCCTGGGAGAAAGGTCCTGACGTCTGTGTGGGAAATAACTGCAGACGCTGGTTTAAACCGAAGATAGACACAAAAAGCTGTAGTAACTCAGCGGGTCAGACAGCTTCCCTGGAGAAAAGGAATAGGTGACGTTTCGGGTCGAGACCCTTCTTTTTGTGTCTATCTTCAGTCCCGACTACCTATCCTGTCTAGGCCTCTCATAGTTGTATACACTCAATCAGGTTTCCCCTCAGACTCCAATGCTCCAGATAAAACAATCCTTTGTGGGAGCTTGGACAGACACAAAGTGCTGGAGTAACTCAGCGGGTCAGGCAGCATCTCTGGAGAAAAAGGATGGGTAACGTTTTGGGTCAGGACCCTTCTTTGGACCGAGTCAGAGGAGTCCTGACCTGAAATGTCACCCGTCCTTTTTCTCCAGAGATGCTGCCTGCCCCGCTGAGTTACTCCAGCACTTTGTGTCTATCTTCGGTATAAACCAACATCTGCAGTTCCTTCTGAAGATAGACACAAAATGCTCGAGTAACTCAGAAGGACAGGCGGCATCTCTGGAGAGAAGGAATGGGTGACGTTTCGGGTCGAGACCCTTCTTCAGACGGAATAATATCGTCCTTTCTACACACTTTGCGGGAGCTTGCTGTGTATAAATTGGGTGCTCAGTGTTGCTGCATTATAACACTGACCATATTTCAAATGTGTTTTATTGTTGTAAACGGTGTGTGAGGTTGGGAGAGCCACTTTGGAAATGAACTACATTTGCTGTTCTTTTAAAGGTTATACAGTATATGGCAGGTATCAAATCAGCGGTGCACTGACAGCAAATCCAGGCAGCTTCCAGGAGAGACCAGAGTAATGACAACCAAATATACAGCACCTCAGTAAAGCTGCTGTGTAATAACTCCTGACACTAATAATTATTAAGTGAAGCTTTTGCATGCATAGGCTGTTAGCTTAATAACAATTCATGCAATTGCAGCCCCAGTTATGACACACTGAATATGCAGACTATAAATAGTTGCGATGAAAGTTATTGGAAGAATTAATAACATTGCCTCAGGGTTACAACTAATTCTACTAAGACTTCATGTGACACTTAACAGCTATTATACATGACAACACAAAAGCATTGTCAATTTGCATTGTAATACATGAATTCTTCTCACTAGAAGCTTAGTTATGTTATAATAAGCTCCCCGCGCCTTGCCTTTTCCTGCTCCCTTTTATAAGATGATCTGCTCCTAAGAATCCATTTTAATTTAATCACCAAAACCCCCAGAACCTTGTTTTATCTTTCTCATCAGTCTCTTCCCTAAATCAATGAGCAAAGAAGGCAGTCATATTTCTTCATGCTGCATCAAATTTATTGAAGAATTTCTGGAGATCAGTGTCAATGTAAGTGCCGAGGGAAAATATTTGTTAATGTTTTGGGTTGCGATCCTGCTGATCGGTACTGATGCAGGGTCCCCACCCAAAATGTCACTAATTCCTTCCCATCCCTCACTGATGATGTCTGATCTGCTGAATTCCTCCAGCAGCTTGTTTCTTGTTCCAAATTCCAGCATTTGCAGTCTCTATGTGGTAGCTGTAGGTTTGGAAACCGTTGAGATGGAAGTCATTAGGAAAGAGTGTGTGTCTGTGTGTGTTTTCCACATCGCACATCCATATGCAACTGAACCATCCTATCACCAACTAGGGAGCGGTCCTGATCTACCATCTACCTCAATGGAAACCATCGGACTATCTTTAATTGGACTTTACTGGACTTTTATCTTGCAGTAAATATTATTCCCTTTATCCTGTGCACTACACTACAGACGGCTTGATTTGTAATCATGTATAATCTTTTCACTGACTGGATAACATGCAACAAAAAGCTTTTTATTGTATCTCGGTGACAAGTGCACCTCAGGCGCAGCGGTAGAGTTGCTGCCTTACAGCCCTTGCAGCACCAGAGACCCGGGTTCAATCATTTGTGAAGGAAATGGTTCAAGCATTTGTGGAGGGAAATGGGCTGATGCTGTTTTGAGTCTGAACTCTTCTGCAGGTTCAGAATCTGAAGAAGGATCCCAACTCGAAACATCGTCTGTCCATTTCCCACCACAACTGCTGCCTGACCTGTAGAGTTCCTCCAGCAGTTTGTGTCTTGCTCAAGATTCCTGTCCCTGGACTCTCTTGTATCACAACCTGATCTCATTCACTGGTGGCTGCATACCTTTGCTTCATCTAGATTAGGCATTTCAGAGCCTGCCTCCGTTGTCCTTTTGACTGTAAATAATGGCATGCCAAACTTCAGTTGCCAGTGTGCTACTTCCCATTACCTGTACTTACTGATCCTCGATTGTTCCCAACACAGGAATTCCACAACTATAAGGAAGACATGACTATGCAGCCTTACTTGGACTTCACAACATTAACAACTCATTACACTGACAAAGCAGCTTAACACAAAGTGCTGGAGGAACTCAGGAGGTCAGGCAGCATCTGGGGAGGGAATGGACAAGTGACATTTTGGGTTAAAACCCATCATCAGAATCTGAAGTCTGATAAAGTTGCATCGGAAGAAGGATCCCAACCAAAAACATTGCCAGTCTGAAGAAGGGTTCCGATCTGAAATATCGCCTGCGCATTCCTTCCCCAGATGCTGCCTGACCCACTGAGTTCCTCCAGCACTTTATTTACTTTTAGCTTAGTTTAGTTTAGAAATACAGCATGGAAATAGGCCCTTCAGCCCACCAGGTCCGTGCCAACCAGCTGTACACTTGCACTATCCACTATGGACAATTTACAATTTTAACCAAAGCCTCTGAACTTGCAAACCTGTCTCTGGCGCCGTAGAGCAGCAACTCTAACGTTGCACCACTGTGCTGCCCTTTGTGTTCTGATCTAGATTCCAGCATCTGCAATTCCTTCTGTCGACATAGACAAAAGAAATTAACTGTTATTTAATGATTACATTATTTCACCCTAACACAGAAATTCCTTTTTACGCACCCATCATCTTCTCTCACCTTCGCTGCTAACTTGTTTCATTTTTGTCTTAGTTCTGCTGAAATCTTTGACATGAAACTTTTTTTTCCATAAATGCTGCCTAACCTGCTGAGGTTTTCCTGAATTTTGTTTTTATTTTAAAATTCTCACATATTGGAAATTCCTTCGTAACTTCACCCTCCGTCCCTAGAATGTCATCCAGCTCTGCAATCTTCTGAGATATTGGTACCCCAGATATTGTTCATTGCAAATGACAGCCATGCCACCTGATGGCAAGCCTAACAGGAGAGGAATCTTCAGCCCTGTCCCAAACTTCTCCACTCATCTCAAAGAACCTCCTTAAAACCTATTCCATTATTTGATCATCTGCCTTATCATCCATCCACTGAGTTGGTAAAGCACCCGTTTTTCTGAGATTGCATTCCTGTGGAGTACCCTGCAATGCTTTATGACCAGGGGCTTGTTGGTTCAACAGTTCCTCTCTTGTCACAACTCAAAGTGCTGGAGGAACTCGACGGGTCAAGCAGCATCTGAGGAGGGAATGGACAGGCAACGTTTCGGGTCAAGACACGTCTTCAGACTGATTCAGTTGAATGAAGGGTCCCAACCCAAAAGGTCACCTGTCCGTTCCCTCCCCAGATGCTGCCTGACTCTGTTGAGTTCCTCCAGCACTCTGTATTTTGCTCAAGGTTCCAGCATCTGCAGTTCCTTGTGTTTCTCTCTTCTCCGATCACCATCTCCTCCACCTACCTTCACTAAATCTGTGTGTTGGTTTCTTAAAATGAATAAATGAAAATTCTTCCAGTAGATTGTCTGTTATTCAAGTAAATCACCTGTTTTATACTGTACAAATCTAGACATTTGTTAGGTACAAAGAGTGCAAAGCCAGAAATCAAAACGCAATTCCACAGAATATTAAATGCAATATGAATGAATTAACAGTTTGTTGTGCCAAACTATATATCTCCAGCAAATATCTTTAAATATGTTGACTCAATCATAAAATAAATGGTACTAAATCCCTGATTTTCTTGCTACACTCTTTTGGACTAAACCCCTGTATACCCATGCAAAATCTTGAAATGCTTCTATCTTCCCCAGAAGGTTAATATGAACATGAGCTCAAAATAGCTCAAACTGTAAAAGGTTCTGATATAATGATTTGAACAAGCCAGAGTACTTTCTGTTGCCTTTCTGATTGATACAGTGACTTCAGTTCCCAGTCGCAAACATCCAGACGGCAAAACTGGAAACCAATTTTTTTGTAAAGCAAGTCGAAGATTTATAGCTACCCTGTCACCTCTGTGAACTTGAACTTTTTCTCCTGAAGGAAGACCGCCCTGGTGACATTCAAATGGAACTTGAACGCAGGGGTGAGATAACAAAGTCAGTCAACACTTGGGAATGGGTCAGCTGAGAAGATATAAACACACTAGCCGAGATGGGGTAGGGGTCCCACAGCACAACACTGCCATCATGTGGGCAAATTGGGTATGAGACCCTTTACCCCAGCTGAGGAGGGCTTGGATGAGCCAAGAAAATAGAAACATAGAAGCATAACAAATAGGTGCAGGAGTAGGCCATTCGGCCCTTTGAGCATGGCTGGTCATCCAAAATCCGTTCCTGCTCTTTCCCCATATCCCTTGATTCCGTTAGCCTTAAGAGCAATATCTAACTCTCTCTTGAATACATCCAGTGAATTGGCCTCCACTGCCTTCTGCGGCAGAGAATTCACAACTCTCTGGGAGAAAAGGTTTTTCCTCATCTCCTAAATGGCCTACCCCTTATTCGTAAACTGTGACCCCTGGTTCTGGACTCCCCCAACATCGGGAACATTTTTCCAGCATCTAGCCTGTCCAATCCCTTAAGAATTTTATATGTTTCTATAAGATTCCCTCGCATTCTTCTAAATTCCAGTGATTATAAGCCCAGTCGATCCATTCTTTAGCAAGCAATATCAAGCAATTTATGGAGGAACGAACTACAGATGCTGGTTTAAACCAAAGATAGACATAAAAATCTGGAGTAACTCAGAATGTATCTCTGGAGAACAGGAAGAGGTGACGTTTTGGGTCGAGACCCTTCTTCGGACAATTTATAGTCATTTGATGTTGAAATAGGTATTGATGAAGTGATGAGGCATTGTAACTCTTCCAGGGTGTACGTGGATATTTTACAGGTTACATAGTTAACATGTACTTCTCAACCATTTTGAACGAAGTCACATTGCATCTTTGGGGCTTTCAAAACAAGAAGTCCCATTGTAGGCAACTACAAACCATGTCCCACATTTGTGAACATGTATAGATTGTGAACATGTACAGTATAGTCTTTTCGCTGACTGGTTAGCACGCAACAAAAAATTCTTTTCACTGTACCTCGATTTACGTGACAATAATAATAAAATAAAATAAACAGTTATGATCACCAGCCTTCAATGTCCTCTGAGACTTGGTCAACTGGCAACTATGTCATGGCACTGGGAAAAGAACACCAATGCTGTGAACACAAAATCCTCCCAATTCACTAGATGGATAAGTAAACCAATATATGCATCATCTGTCAGGAAAACAACCCCAGCGCTGAGGTCTCACTTGGGCGTTATTTGCGCGTCATTTACGCGACATCATTTACGGGTCATGACGCATGACGCGTGGTGAGACGTGGTGGCGTAGGCAGTGACGCGCGGTAGCGCACGCCGCCCAGGATTTTGGGATTCTCAAATGGGATCCTACGTGACGCGCAAATGACGCCCAAGTAGGACAGGCCCTTTATACACAAAATGTGTAAGAAGGAACTGCAGATGTTGGTTTAAACAGAAGATAGACACAAAAAACTGGAGTAAGCTTTGCAAACCTACACTGGGACAAGGTGACTCTCTGAGTGCTGTTCCAGAAGAGAATCTGTTGTATTCCAGAGGTGTTGCCTGACCTGCTGAGTTACTCCAGCACTTTGTGTCTTTTTTTTTGTAAACTAGCATCTACGGGTCCTTGTGTCTACAGCACGATTGTCAACTCATGGCTATTAACTGTGTCATCAAGACTTTGATCAGACTCAGCCTTAAAATCTGCTGAAGAGGTGAAGGTCTGGTTTTTGTTTGATTACGTTGGTGATGTACTCGCCTTAAGTTGTCTGAAGCAATATACCAACACCCTCTATGCTGGATACAAAATATATCTACACTCAGGGCACTGTCCAGAAGGAAGATCAGGAGATGAACTTGTCCTTTGCCTCAATCAATGAAGCATTGCAAGTTGGTCAGGCCTGGTCTCACACAGATCAACTAGACGACTATAGAATTGACAAAATTGTTTGAAACTTTGTAAATAAATCGGCATCAGAACAATGACATCCATCCATGAATCCAAAGTAACATTTTGAATTTTCCAAATATCTTTTCAGAGAAATGCTTCATGAAATGTGTGTAAACTTTTCTCAGGATAAGTAAAAGGTGAGACCCAAAACGTTGTCTGTCCACTTCCTGGGTTTTCTCCGGGTTCTCCAGTTTCTCCGGGTTCTCCAGTTTCCTCCCTCACTCCAAAGATGTATGGGTTTGTTGGTTGATTGGCTTTGGTAAAAATTCTAAATTATCCCTAGTGTGTAGGATAGTGTTAGTGTACTAGGTGATCGCTGGTCGGCGTGGACTCGGTGGGCTGAAAGGCCTTTTTCTACGCTGTACCTCTAAAGTCTAAAGTAAAAGTCTGTAAAATGTTTTGGAGCAGAATGTCCAGGTGTGTTTGTTCAAGCACACAGCCCAGACCCCGTACCTCCCAGCATGTCCTGTTTGCACTTTAAACCTCCAGCTCACATTCATGGCCAATGAATGAACTAAATGCTGAATCAACAGGAGTTGTGAACCATCAGATACCGAATTATTGATGAACTTCCTAATGCTTTATGTGTAGGAAAGAACTGCAGATGCTGGTGTAAATCGAAGATAGACACAAAGTGCTGGAGTAACTTAGCGGGACAGGCAGCATTTCTGAAGAGAAGGAATGGATTACATCTCAGGTTCTGAAGAATGGTCTCGACCCGAAACGTCACCCATTCCTTCTCTCCAGAGATGCTGCCTGTCCCGTTGAGTTACTCCAGCATTTTGTGTCTACCTAACGCTTTATCTTGTTTGCGGTTACAAAGTGTAGTGATTCCATTAAGGCGTTCCCCACACCTAAATAAGCAGTAGAGACCAAGTTTAATTTAGTTTAGTTTAGATATACAGGAAAGAAACAGGCCCTTTGGCCCACCGAGTCCACACCGACCATCGATCACCTGTTCACACTAGTTCACCCGTCCATGCTGTATCTCTAAACCAAACTGAACGTGGTAATTGTATCTGATTTCACAGCCTCCTGTGGTGACAGGCAAGTTAAAATATCTTGTGCATCTTCAAATTTTCATTGCTTCCGCATTGACCTGATCATGATTTTGAGAATTTCCTCCAAAACCTTGTCATCTCTTTTCCTCTGAAAAGCATTAAGTCACTTGTCCCAAGGTCGTTTTACAATAAAAGCTCTGTTCGAACTTTGGTCTGATAATACTGCTGTGAGACACACTTCTCAAGAAGTGTCTTTTTTTCATTCATACAATAGGCATCCCTAATGGGTCAGCATCTCTAATCAACCTTGAATTACAGGCCATTTCGGAGTGCAATTGAAACATCAGTAAAATGGGTCTGAAGTCACTTACAGGCCAGTCTGGATAAGGAAGGTAGAGTTCTTTCTCCAAAAGACACGGATGGGTTTGTTAGAACAATAAATAGTCATGATGGCTATTAATACCATGGTCGGCACAGTGGCACAGCGGTAGAGTTGCTGCCTTACAGGTCGGTAGTGGCGCAGCGAGACGGCTGCCCTGCCAGCAGCGTGTTAGTCATTTCTACTTTTTTTGTTTTTTTAGTATGTACAAATGTTTGTTTTAGTGTCTCTTGGTGTGTCTTGTGTGGGGGGTGGTGAGGGGCCTACATCATCTTGAAGCCGCGGTCTCCAGCAGGGAAGCACCGATTCGGGACTTACCTTCCAGACGAGAGGACCTGTACATTTGGCCTCCCGCAGCGGCGACTGCGGAGGTTTGTGGTCCCGACCACAGGGAAAAATGGAGGAGGACTGACTGAACTTTGTGCCTTCCACCACAGTGATGAATGCTGTGGTGGATGTTTTTGTGTTAAATTTTTTATTATATATTGTGTGTTCTTTTTTATTGTACCGCTGCTGGCAAGTTCATTTCACTGCACTTTATTGTGTATGTGACGAATAAATCTGACTATTGACTATTGACTATTACAGCACCAGAGACCCAGGTTCGATCCTGACTACATATGGAGTGCATGGTTTCTCCCTGTGATTATGTAGGTTTTCTCCGGTTCTCCAACTTCCTCCCACACTCCAAAGACAGACAGGTTTGTAGGCTTGGTAAAATTGTAAATTGTCCCGAGTGTGTGTAGGATAGTGTTAGTGTGCAGGGAACGCTGGTCGGTGAGGGCTCGGTGGATCG
The DNA here is from genome assembly GCA_038087875.1 of Malacoraja senta. NCBI lineage: Eukaryota > Metazoa > Chordata > Chondrichthyes > Rajiformes > Rajidae > Malacoraja > Malacoraja senta. The sequence continues at coordinate 43,710,528 of CM075982.1, read as the reverse complement.
AAGGTCCCGTTCCCGTGCAGTATCTCTAAACAAAACTAAAAGAAACTTTAAAAAATAGGTTCTTGAATACAAGCATTTATTTATTTAATTCAGGGCAGCACAATGGCACAGCTGGTAGAGCTGCTGCCTCACAGTGCCAGAGACCCGGGTTCAATCTTGACCTCAGGTGCTGTCTGTGTGGAGTTTGCACAGTCGCCTTGTGACCACGGGGTTTCCTCTGGGCATTCCGGTTTCCTCCCACATCCCAAAGATGTGCAGGTTTGTAGATTGTTTAGCCTCTGTAAAATTGCTCTGTAAATGTGTAAGGAGGGAATGAGAAAGTGGGATAACGTGGAACAGGTGTGAGCAGGTGTTCAATGGTTGCCGTGGATCCGGTGGATTGAAGGGCCCGTTACCATGCTGTATCTCAAAACTAAGCTAAACTAATTAACATTCTTAATTGCGTGGATAATATGGTGGGATTTGAATTTATTTCTTCAGATTATCAGTCTCTCCCTCAGAATACTAGCCTCACTTTCCTAATGTACTGTCAAACTTTGAAAGAAAAGATCTATGTAAGAATGAGGCAGCGCCGCATCCACTAGGGGCGCCGCATTGACGGCAGCCACTGCCTACAGCCTGTTTGTTTTTACAATCTTTTTAAAAAAAATATTTAATTTAAAGTCTGTTTTGGGGGGAAACTAACTTTTCTATGTGGGGGAGGGGGGTAGGGTAAGGGGGAAACTGTTTCCCAGTCGCTTCCTGGCGGGGACGCGACTATTTCACCGAGTCGCGTCCTCGCCCCCCTCCTCGCGGCCTACCACCTGGATCGGAGCGGCCTTTCCTGCCAGGGACTGGGAACCGGACCAGAGCTACAACAGCGGCGGCGCAGCGCTGAATTCACCGCGGAGCAGGCGATGCCGACCTGGATCGCCGTTTGGAGCTCCGGAGCGTTGGGCCGCTGCTCCAACATCATGGAGCTGCAGTTTGGGAGAGCTTCCAGCGTGGGCGGCGCTGACTGTCATCGTCGAGTCCTGGGGCCCTTTACCGAGGGCCGCCAGCGTTGAATCTCCACCCAACATGGCCTGCGGACTTTGGGAGCCGCGGACTCCGGTAGGAGGTGGCCGACTCTGATGTCTAGGCCGCTGAGGTCCCCCAGCCCCGACGTCGGACTTACATCACCCCGGCGAGCGGGCCTGAACATCGGGCCGCCCGTAGCAGCGACTGCGGTGACCACGGGTGAACATTGGGGAACATTAGAGGAAGATGACTGACTTTGGTGCCTTCCCTCACAGTGGCTAACTTTGATTCTGCTGTGTGGGGATGTTTTATGTTGAACTCTATCGTGTGTTGTGTTCTTTATTTTATTGTATGGCTGTATGGTGAACACACATTTCACTGTGCCAACTGGCACATGTGACAAATAAATGTATCTTGTATCTTGTAGCATGAGACAGTTAATTCTGGAATCTGGCATTGCCTTGGTTTATTATTGTCACATGTACCGAGATACGGTGAAAAACCTTGTTTGCATGCTACCCTGGCAAATCATACCAGATATGAATACAATCAAACCATGCATGACTACCACAGTTGTGCAAAAGGAGAAAGAAAACTGTGCAGAATAACCATAGTCTTCAGTTTCCCAGTTATTATCAGGCAACTGAACCATCCGATCACCAACTAGAAATCAGTCCTGACCTGGGGTGGGAGATTGCAACCTTCACGTGGTCCACCCTGTTTCGCCTAATGCAATCAACCCGACGTGCACAAACAAATAGATCAAATAGAACAAGTTGACCTACAACTTTAGGCTGTGACCGCCATTACGCAAGAAGAAGTCCTGACCTACCATCTACATCATTGGAGATCTTCAGAATAACTTTAATCTGACTTTACTGGACTTTATCTTGCACTAAACAATATTCCCTTTATCCTGTATCTGTACACTGTGGACAGCTTGATTGTAATCAAGTATAGTCTTTTCACTGACTGGTTAGCACGCAACAAAAAAAATATTTTCACTGTACCTCGATATACGTGACAATAATAATGAAATAAATAGTTATGAATAAATAATAATGAAATAAATAGTTATGATCACCAGCCTCCAATGTACTCTGAGACTTGATCAACCAGCAACCATGTCATGGCACTGGGAAAAGAACACCAATGCTGTGACTGCAAAATCCTCCCAATTCACTAGATCGATAAGCAAAATAATATAAGCATCATCTGTCAGGAAAACAAACCCCAGCACTGAGGTCCTAGTTATACACAAAATGTGTAGGAAGGAACTACAGATGCTGGTTTAAACTGAAGAAAGACACAAAAAGCTGGAGTAAGCTTTGCAAACCTACACTGGGACAAGGTGACTCTCTGTTCTAGAAGAGAATCTATTGTATTCCAGAGGTGCTGCCTGACCTGCTGAGTTACTCCAGCACTTTGTGTCTTTGTTTTGTAAACTAGCATCTGCGGGTCCTTGTGTCTACAGCACGATTTGAGTGGATAGCATGCAGAACAAGCATATCTCAGTACACGTGACAATAAATAAAAACTAAAGTCACTAAAGTAATTGTATTTTACAGAAAGGAACTGCAGATGCTGGTTTACACTGAAGATAGACACAAAATCTGGAGTAACTCAGCGAGGTAGGCAGCATCCCTGGATAGAAGGATGGGGGGTACACAAAAATGCTGGAGAAACTCAGCGGGTGCAGCAGCATCTATGGAGCGAAGGAAATAGGCAACGTTTCGGGCCGAAACCCTTCTTCAGAAGGAATGGGTGATGTTTCGGGTCGAGACCCTTCTTCAGACTGGTTAGGGACAAGGGAAACAAGAGATATAGATGATGCTGTAGAGAGATAAAGAACAATGAATGAAAGATATGTAAAAAAGTAACGATGATAAAGGAAACAGGTCATTGTTAACTGTTGGGTGGGGATAGAGAGAGAGGGAATGCCGGGGTTACTTGAAGTTAGAGAAATCAATATTCTTACCACTGGGCTGTAAGCTGCCCAAGCGAAATAAGAGATGCTCTTCCTCCAATTTGCATTTAGCGTCACTCTGACAATGGAGGAGACCTAGGACAGAAATATCTGTGTGGGAATGGGAAGGAGAATTAATGTGTCCAGCAACCAGGAAATCAGGTAGGTTCAGGTGGACTGACCTAGTTATACACAGTTGGCTACATTGGGCTGGCCACTTTGTTCACGTGCTTGACACAAAACCCCTGGATCAGAAACTCTTTTCCAAGCCATGTCATGGGAAGCGAGTTCCCACAGCAAAATATCCCAAGAAAGAAAAGAGAATAAAACTCCAAAGATTAATACAATCAATATTGTATTATTCAATGTTAATAACAATTATATAAGCATCCTTAAGGTGTGAATTATTTTTAAAGCATGGCATTTCCTCTTGGAAGTGGCAGAGTGATACTTTAAAGAATTTGCCGTGACTATCTTTCCCTTGCTTGCTGTCTCGCTAGTTTTTAAGACTCGCCCTCTTATTTTGAAATGTCAAAGGAAAACTGAACACGCAAAGGAATATCTGCTGTTATTATATATATAAAGCTGTGTGTGTGTGTGTGTGTGTGTGTGTGTGTGTGTGTGTGTGTGTGTGTGTGTGTGTGTGTGTGTGTGTGTGTGTGTGTGTGTGTGTGTGTGTGTGTGTGTGTGTGTGTGTGTGTGTGTGTGTGTGTGTGTGTGTGTGTGTGTGTGTGTGTGTGTGTGAATATATATATATGGATATATGTGTGTGTAATGTGTGTGTGTGTGAATATATATATACATATCTATATATATATAATATATATACATTTCATATACTTCATATGCTTCATATGCTTCATATGCTTCATATACTTCATATGTGTGTATATGAAGTTAATCCTCAATACGACTAACGCATTCAACTGCAAATAAGCACCATCAATCATGGTAAGTCAGAAATGCACGTCTACTTCTACCTGCTAGTCACTGGCATGACTCTCAGAGTCTCTAGAGCAAATGGTTGGTTTTGTGTGAAAAACTACTTGTCAGCAGACAAATGGCAGGTGTGTTAGGAAACATTTTAGATTTAGCAAAGTTCTTTTTTTTATACTTGCCATGAAGCAGGTCGATAGACGAGATGACGAGGGCATCTGCGGGGGTTACGAGCAGTCCGTCCACAATCCACGTCCACCTCCCCTTTTGCGTGGATGTGTCAACGCGCTGAAAACCCTTTGCTTGGAGTGTTCCACGGTTCAGCCCTGAAAAGCCACTTGCTACTTCAAGTGCAGCTCAACTTCAATGGTACTATTCCCCTGTGAGAAGAATATCTCACAACTGCAAATTATGGAACAGCAGGTCGGGACTAACTTCATCATTTAGGAGCAGATAGGTGAGAGTCAGCATCAGATTAAGGAAATGCTCAAGGGTTTTCTCAGCTTTCATAGTACTAATGAAGCCTGTCATTGCGTTTATATGGAAGCAGCTGAATTGCTCAGTCTGTGGTTTAAAATCCACTTATTAAGGCATAATGAAACTAAGCACACTGCTATCGCTGAGAACTTGTGAGAGCTATGAAAACAGGTCTCACTGTAAGCCACTATAATGACATGTTAAAACTACTTCCATATGGCAACCTTTCAAGGCATCTTCAACACCCATACCATCACCCAGCAAGCTTAAGGCAGACTTGTCAGCTGCACATTTTGTGCTTATAACGTTATTCTAACTCAGTTATTTATGCAGAGTAACAGCAGTGCAGAAATAGAATCAAATGGTACAATTCCACTAAAGATTTCCTGTTCAAACTTTGCACATCTGTAACAGCCCAACCCAGCCCTCCAAAGGAAAAGACCAAATCCAACCATTTATAACTCATCAATGCCAAAATTGTGTTTGTATCACAGTCAGCATGGGCATGTTGGTCGTTCATTGTATGACTGGCCAGGTTGCTGAGGAAGAGGTTTCCTTAAAGCTGTGTGATACATGACTGGTCCAGATTGGTGTTTAATACAATAACCATTCTGTTCTATGAATAGTACAGGGACTAGAAATTATTTTTGGTCCTTCCATACTGGGTGCTGGTTACAGCTGTGTGAATCTCTATCTACCATAGATTGACCTTGATGACAATGTACAGTGATATTACTGAGTCTAGAGTGTTTTATTATCATATGTACCGAAAGGGAACAATGATATTGTTACGTGCAGGAGCAGCAGCACAACAGGTTTGCAAACACAGTACCCAATAGATAATATAATAAACAAACACAAAGGAAAAGAAGTTCAATAAATTTAAAAAATGCAATTTAGTGCAAAAACAAAAGAAAGCCCCAAGTGGCTAGTACAATCGAGGCAGTTCATAGTTCGGAGTTTACTTGTAGCGTTCAATAGCCAGATGGTTGGGAAGAAGCTGTTCCTGAACCTGGATGTTACAGTTTCCTATAACTTCTTCCTAATGGCAGGAGTGAAATAGAAGCATTGCCAGGGTGATGTGGGTCTCTGACGATGCTGGCTGCCTGTTTGAAACAACTCCTCTTATGGATCACTTCGATGGTGGGGAGGTCAGTACCATGATGGATGGGGCAGTGTTCACCACTTTTGTAATCTCCTTTGTTCCTGGGCGTTCAAGTTGTCGACTAGGCCATGATGCAAACAGTCAATATGCTGTTTACCCTACACCTGTAGAAGTTCAAGAAATAATTCAGCAACATACCGAATCTCCTCAATCTTCTAAGGATGTAGAGAGACATTGATGGGTTTTCGTTATGATGTAGCAAATCGCTGGAGTAGCAAATCACAAACATAGACAATTATCTTGACACCACTGTTCAAATGTGTGAAGTGCAAAAGCACAGTGAAATTATTTTCTTGCAAACAGTCCAATAGAGAATTCCCATACCTACCCGCATCCCAAATTGTGCGTATGTATGGGAAAACTCTATTTAAGTCAAGCCGTCACATTTATTTATATAGCACATTTAAAAAACAACTCTCGTTGGCCAAAGTGCTTTACATTTGTTATAAGAATAATATAAACAAGCAAACTACATACATATATACATATAGCCCTCGCTCAGAGGACGTCAAGAAAGGCTTGGGAATATAGATACGTTTTTAGTCTTGACTTAAAGGAGTCGATGGAGGGGGCAGTTCTGATGGGAAGGGGGATGCTGTTCCACAGTCTAGGAGCTGCAACCGCAAAGGCGCGGTCGCCCCTGAGCTTATGCCTAGACCGCGGGATATTCAGCAACCCCAAGTCAGCCGATCTGAGGGACCTGGAGGTGGAGTGGTGGGTGAGAAGACTTTTAATGTAGGTGGGGGCAAGCCCATTGAGGGCTTTGTAGACATAGAGGAGGATCTTGAAATTTATACGGAACCGCACAAGGAGCCAGTGGAGAGAGGCCAGGATCGGGGTGATGTGGTCCCTTTTTCGGGTGCCCGTCAGGAGTCTCGCTGCGGCGTTTTGGATCAGTTGCAGGCGGGACAGGGAAGATTGGCTGATGCCAGTGTAAATTGAGTTGCAGTAATCTAGGCTGGAGGAGATAAATGTGTGGATGATCTTTTCGAGGTCATCAAAGTGGAGGAATTGTTTCATTTTAGCTATCGTCCGAAGGTGAAAGAAGCTAGCTTTTACCACGGCATTGACTTGTTTGTCAAGTTTCAGTGCTGAGTCAAATATCACGCCAAGATTTTTGACGTGAGGTTTGAGTAGTGGGGTAAGGCTTCCAAGGATGCCTGCTATCATTTTGATTAAGTCCAAGGGGCCTATTGGACTGTTAATTCCAGAAATAGTCTACAGATCCCACATGCAAGAGGCACTATGCTTTGGCACCTTGATCAAAGTCCAATCCACCACCGCATCAGTTGGGAATTTAACTTCAATTAAGTTAAAAGGTTAATGGCAGTAATGAGCAATAAAATCTGTTTTAAACAAAGGGAAAAGTAAAGGGCCTGTCCCACTTTCCCGAGTTACTCACGAATTCTCCCGAGTTTTACCCTTGATTCAAACTCGGAGAATGTTCGTAGCGAGTCCGTAGGAGGCCGTAGGAGTCCGTAGATATATCGTAGCGGCTCGTTATGCCAGCCGTAGGTACTCGAGGCATCAGGTAAGTCGGGATATTTTTTTCAGCATGACAAAAAAGTCCACAAGTAAAAAGATAGTCGGGAGGAGGAGTTCGTAGATCACAAAAATTTTGATTTTTTTTTAAGGTCCTTTCAACAGCAGAGGACTCAGGAAAGTGGGACAGGCCCTTAAGACAAAAACAAAATACGGAGGGGTGCTGCAAATGCGAATAAGAAATTTTAAATTGAATGAAATTGAATTGAATTGATATAATTCCTATTTCATGAAAATGGCAGAGTTGAGGATAGTAATGAAGTTTGTTAAAGGAGACAGCAGGATATAGATCAGTTGGAAATTTGTAAGGAGGAATTGTAGATGGAGTTTCAGCCGGACTAGTGTAAGATGTTGCAATTTGGGAGGTGAAATGCAGAGGAAAGTATATGGTAAATGACACGATCCTTGGGAGCATTAACGTACAGAAGGAACTTGGAATGAAAGTGGCAACACAAGTGGACAAGGTGATAATGAAGGCATAATTCATGCTTTCCTACATTGGTATGGGCATTGAGTACTGGGCATTGTCACAGATGACTGTAGAGGCCAAGTTATTGGGCATTTATAAGGCGGAAACTGACAGATTCTCGATCAGTAAGGGTGTCAAGGGTTATGGGGAGAAGGCAGGAGAATGGGGTTGAAAGGGTAAGATAGATCAGCTAAGATTGAATGGCAGAGTAGACTTGATGGGCCAAACGGCATAATTCTCCTCCTATCCCTTATATGAACAATAAACGTTGGAAAGTCATGTTGCAGCTCTATGAAACTGATTAAGCTGCATTTGGAGTAGTATGTGCAGTTCTGATTGCCACACTATTAGAAGGTGTGAATGTAGATCAGTGCTTGCTCCTTTACCATAGTGACCTCACCACTACTAACCACTCCCCATTATCTTCAGTATAATTGTAGCCTCCCCACCCCCAGCTCCCTCTCTAGCTCCGGTGACGGACCACGAACAGCTAGGGCACTATGTGTGTGTATGATTACAATGTCTGCAATAAACTAGTAGTGAAGACATCACGTGTTTGGCAAGTCTTTACATGGTGTCACAAAGTTGAACCTTGCGTCTCCTGTCTATCGTTTTTTTTTTGTTTTCTCCCAGTTTTTCTTTTCCAACCGTTTATTTACCATGGCCAACTCGTGTCGTAGGCCTGACATGCTGGTGTTTGACTCCGACATCGTTCATCGGTGGACTGTCTTTAGGCGCGACTTCGAGCATTACATCGCGATCGCTTATCCTAATGCTACCCCTGCGGTTACGGCACATCTGCTCCTCAACCTGGCTGGCCCGGAGGCCATGGAACGTTCTGAATCGTTCGAGTACGCCGCTGGTGAGAATGCTCAGGACCCGGTATGTCTTACGACTAAATTTACAGCGCTATGTGACATTCCCACCAATTGCATTATAGAGCGGTTTACGTTTTTCACCAGGCGCCAGAACCCCGGGGAGCACATCGACTCCTTCATTGCATCGTTGCGTCACCTGGCTCGGCGTTGCCTCCTGGACGCGGTGACCCCCGACCAAATGATTAGGGATGTCCTAGTTCACGGCCTACAGGACGAGAAGCTATGGGCAGAGCTCTTGAGAAAGCCAGACCTCACTTTAAACGAGGCTTTGCATGCCTCTCGCATGGCTGCTGCTGTCGACTCCGTATCTCCACCTGAGGCTCAGGACATTCACTATGCCGGTGCTGCTGGACGCCGGCGGAACGATGGCCCGCCACGCCAGCGTAGCACCCGCACCCGCGAGGGACAGCCCACGTCGTTGCCCCAACTGCAACTTCACCAATCATCAATTTAATGGTTGCCCTGCGCTGGGGAAAACTTGCAATTTCTGTAGAAAGCTGAATCACTTCTCCGTAGCGTGTCGTTCCAGGGGCCAGCCTGTCCCTGCTCCAAGAAGGAGTCTAAACAACCTTGCTGTGACTGATAGCGCTCATGGTTCCCAGTACCATTCAGACGAACTCCCTGATTCTGATACCAGTTCCTCCCATTATGAATCGCGTATTTTTTCAGTCTTGGGTGCACCTGCTTTGATAGCTGATCCCTCAGTGCGAGTTACTGTGAATGGGATGACCTTTCCTGCGAAGGTCGACATGGGGGCGTTTGCCAATGTTATGTCTTTAAGCCTCTTTGAGCAGATAAGATCTGGTGAGAAGGTTACTGCCGTCGACTCCCGTCTTCATGCCTATGGGGGGGGGAGTGCTCGTACCAGTCGGGAAGGCAACCCTTATCTGCACGGTTCTGAAGACCTCTCGGCCCCTCTCTTTCCTCCTGCTGGAATCTGAGAATGTTACTCTGTTGGGCGCCAGTGCGTGCCAGGACCTCGGTTTGGTTTCCTTCCACCGCGATATCCACCTGGTGCAGGCCCCCATGGACCCCATGAGCGAGTACCCTGATCGTTTTGACGATGTATTGGGCAAACTACCCTACAATTACGAAATCGTTGTGGACCCGGAGGTCGATCCGGTAATCCGCCCGGCTCACCGCGTCTCCTTTGCCATGAAGGACAGGGTGGAGTCGACTCTGCGCCACATGGTGGCCATGGGCATCATCAAGGAGGTGAGTAATCCCACCCGGTGGGTCTCCACCATGGTCGTTGCTGCTAAGAAGGACAAGAGTGAGATTCGGATCTGTATAAACCCCAAGGACCTGAACCTTGCCATCAAGCGCCTGCACTACCCCATGCGAACGGTGGAGGACGTCGCTGCACAGGTTGGCCCAGAACCAATTTTATTGGCCCGGCATGGCACAGGACATCCGGGATAGGGTCTCCGCCTGCTCAACCTGCAATACCCTCTCTCCCCACCAGCAACGCCAGCCACTCCTGCAACAGCCTGCCCCTGACCTGGCGTGGATGGCGGTCGCTACTGACATATTTGAGTGGCGTGGCAAACATTTCCTGGTCCTTGTAGACTCATATTCCAGCTGGTTCGAGGTGGATCAGCTGCCCTCCCTCACTTCTGCTGCTGTCATCGGGAAGCTGCGCCGCAACTTTGGGATCTTTGGCTCTCCTGTGACTTTGCAGTCTGACAACGGCGGCCAGTTCTCGAGTGCGGAGTTCCGCGCCTTCGCTGCCGCCTGGAACTTTCGCCACATCACCAGCAGCCCTGAGTACCCGCAGAGCAACGGCCTTGCTGAGCGCGCCGTCCGCAGTGCCAAGGAGCTGTTGGAGCAGTGTAGACTATCGCATTCGGATTTTTACCTGGCCCTACTGAATCTCCGCAATATTTCTCGTGACACTGCCCTAGGCTCGCCTGCTCAGCGGCTCATGTCCCGCACCACACGCCTTCCGATCCCTGTCTCCCAGCGATCCCTAGAGCCCGCGGTCCGCTGCCCTGCTGCTGTCCAGGAGCGCATTGCCCAGAAACAGGCTATCCAGAAGTGCTCCCACGACAAATCCTGCCGTCCCCTTCCGCGTCTCTTCCAGGGCCAGGTCGTCCGGATGCAGTCCCCCTCAGGACACTACCGGCTGGCTGTTGTCGTCGGCTCTGCAGACTCTCCGCAGTCTTACCTGGTTGACTACGAGGGTACCACCTACCGCCGGTCCCGCCAGCATTTGCTGCTGGTCAACGAGCCCGATCCACCTCCTGCAGCCCCTTTTGCACCTCCGGTTGCTACCTCTCTGCCTACCACTCCTCACATGCCCAGGACTCTGCCCTCTCAACCCTTCGTGCCCCGCTCTCCCACTGCTCCTCCTGGCCCCCCCCCAGCCTACCTCTCCCGCTCGCGTGCCCACTGCGGTGCCCATTTCTCCTCCCCGGTCTCCTCGTCCTCCCTCTCCTGCTCATTCTCCTGCCTGTTCCCCTATCACCGCTCCTGCTCCTGTCCCTGCTCTTCCTGGGGGGGGGGGAGGGCGGGCTGCGTACCCGCTCCGGGCGGTTGGTCAAGCCGCCTGTGCGTTACCGGGAGCTTGCTTGAATGTTTCAAATTTTTCCTGCTGGTGTACGCGCGGGTTTGTTTCTAGCGTATGAGTCGTGGTCGCACTGTCATTATTGTAATGTTTTGTTTTCCAAGGGGAAGGATGTAGATCAGTGCTTGCTCCTTTAACATAGTGACCTCACCACTACTAACCACTCCCCATTATCTTCAGTATAATTGTAGCCTCCCCACCCCCAGCTCCCTCTCTAGCTCCGGTGACGGACTACGAACAGCTAGGGCACTGTGTGTGTGTATGATTACAATATCTGCAATAAACTAGTAGTGAAGACATCACGTGTTTGGCAAGTCTTTACAGTGAAGACTTTGGAAAGTTTGCAGAAAAGGTTTATGTCGGAATCTGAGGAGCTGAGAAGTATATAAAATTATGAGAGACACAGACAGGATAGATAGTCAGTGATTTTATTCCAGGTAGAAATGTTAAATACTAGAAGGGAAAGGTTAAGGTGAGAGGGGAGAAGTTTGAAGGAGATTTGTGAGGCATATATTTTACAGAGAGAATGATAGGTACCTGAAATGTGCTGCCAGGGGAAATAGTAAAAGCAAAAACGATAGTAACATTTAAGGGGCATTTAGACAGATACATAAACAGGCAGGGAATAGAAGGATGTGTAGGAAGGAACTGCAGATGCTGGTTTATGCTGAAGGTAGACACAGAGTGCTGGAGTAACTCAGCAGGTCAGGCTGCAACTCTGGAGGAAAACGATGGGTGAAGTTTTGGATCGGAACCCTTTTCTGTTCCAACCAGAAACATCACCCATCTTTTTTCTCCAGAGATGCTGCCTGACCCGCTGAGTTACTCCAGCATTTTGCACCTGTCTAGGGAATAGAAGGATATAGCCAAAGAATGGGATTAGTATAATTTGGCATCATAGTCAGAATAAAAACAATAGTCCAAATGGCCCTTCCTGTGAAGCACTTTTCTATGTTCTATGATTAATGTACACCATACAAAGGTTTTTGTTGTATCTTCTGGATGAACTACATCTTATGCCAGTATGGTGCTGACTATTTAATCTTAAAAATATTAATTGCACATTTAACTTCACCTCATGCTTCTCTCTAACAATATAAAGTAATGGCTCTAAGTTAGAACAGATCTGGCAGCAGACATGTTGATATTCAGTCGCACCAATGCTTGGACCTGTGTGATTAAGGCTCCCTGTGGTTTGGGACATGCAGTGTGCATCTCTAGGTCCTTATTAACCTTAACTTAATGTTGACCTGTGGAACCTCATGAGTTACAGTATATAAGGAGAGACTGTTTGTTCACATTGTTCTAAAAACCAGCGTGTTTTAAACCATTCCAGCCACCTACAAAAAAATATCAAATCTCACCCATCACGACTTTCCAGCTGTGGACAGACTACAGAGGACCCACTCGGTAGGCCCAGCTCGCCCACCGCAGACTCTTAATAGGCCTCAAGCCACCGGCGTTGACGCGATATGCCACCAATAATGTGGAGGGATCGAGAGTGAGGTGGACCAGTGAGAAAAATGGGGGCACCCGTCGTAGGGGAATGGAAGGGCTGCCAAGAACTAAGGGGGAACTGGCAGGAGGTAGGGGGAGGAAGGGGGGGGGCCTGTTGCCACGTGCAGTGGCAGACAGTAGATTGGACTGTTCGGTACTTTTGTTCATTCATTCATTCATGCAGTGCAAATATTGATCAATCTATATCTGTTTGATGAATTTATATGCATATGAGTAAATTAACTTAATTTAAGAATGGATGTTTGTAAGAGAGAAAACATGGAGTTGGTTGTTAAGTTGACTGGGCAAACATACTTTAGCTGCAATTTAAGATTAAATTGTCAGCACCATATTGGCATCATCCAGAAGATTCAACAAGGACTATACATTAATCATAGAACATAGAAAAGTGTGTCACAGAAGGGGCCATTAGGACCATTATTTTGATCCTGACTATGATGCCAAATGAAATTAATTTAAGAATGGAAGTTTGGAAGAGAGGAAATTAGGAGTTGGGTGTTAAGCTGACTGGCCAAAACATACCTGAGCTGCAAATTGCCACGCTATCAATTTGCATGGTGGGTGCTCACCAATGATCAGCTCATTAAACAGCCATGTGAGCAAAGCCATACATCTTCTTTAAAAACAGTAAGCCCCTACTGTTATCCTGCTACCATCTGTGTGTTCAAGTGCTGGAACAGGCCAGGCTGTTTCCATGACAATAGTGTTGGTATTGGTTTATTTTTGCCACATGTACCGAGATGCAGTGACAAACCTTCTTTCGCGTGCTGTCCAGGCAAATTATACCATACATGAGCACATTAGGTACTGCAGAGGAGACAAGGGAAAGAGTGCAGGATAGAGGACATAATGTTACAGCAATGGAGAAAGTGCAGATTTATTTTTAAAGTGCAGAGGCCACAATGAGGTAGATTGGGAGATCAGAAATTCATCCTTAGCGTGTGAGAGGTCTGTTCAAGTCTGATAATAACAGGGATGAAGCTGTTCTTGAATCTTGTAGTACATGTTTTCAAGCTTTTGTTTCTTCTGCCTGACGGAAAATGGGAGAAGAGAGAATGACTGAATGCAAGCAGTCCTTGATTATGTTGGCTGCTTTCCCAAGGCAACATGAAGTGCTGATAGAGTCGATGGATGGGTGGTTGGTTTATATGATAGACTGGGTTACATTCACAACTTTCTGCAATTTCTTGTGGTCCTGGGTAGAGCAGTTGCCTTTCCAAGCTGTAATGCTTCCCGATAGGATGCCGTCTATGGTCCATCTATAAAAGTTGGTAAAAGTTGTTGGAGACACATGCCAAATTTCCTTGGTCTGCAGAGGTAGAGGCATTGGTATTATTTTTTGGCGCCAGCATCAATGTCGTTGCACCAGGACAAATTGCTGGTGATATTTACGCCTAGAAATTTGATTTTCTCGACAAGAATTGCTCCCTCAAAAAGGCAGCCAGCATCATCAGAGACCCACACCACCCTGGCCATACTCTCATTTCACTCCTGCCATTGGTAAGAAGGTATAGCAGACAGAAAACTATAACTAGTTCTATCCTACACACTAGGGACAATGAATCTGCTAATTTGCACATTTTTGGAAAATACAAACTCCATGTCCACAGTACGGGACAGAGATATTTCCCACCACACTAGCTGGACAAATAAGGTATCATATCAAAACATGATCTCCAGAGATGCTACCTGACCCACTAAGTTACTCCAGAACTTTGTGTCATTTTTTGCAAAACAGCATCTGCATTTCCTTTTCTACTCTTATATCAAAGGAATTAGTTTGGAAAGCCAATTGCCACCTACACTGACCCAGTGCAAAACTGACGTTTCTCCCAGGTTGCTTAGTCTGAGAGAGATGTTATCCCCTTTACCTCTTCCTATGGCTTTATGTTTTACTCCTCCTTTCCTTATCTGACTCCCTTTTGCCACCCTTTCACCTCTAGCCTTTGTCACTTACTCCACCCACCTTCTAATCACACCCCCATCTGTACTCACTATCACTTGTCAGGCTTTTACCCACCCCACCCTCTCCCCCCCCCCCCCAATCCTATCTGTCTAAAGAAGGGCTACCTTTTTCCTTCCACAGAGAGTGCCATCTTCCAGCACTTTGCGTTTTACTTAGTTCAAGTTAACTTCATTGTGAGTTAGAATGCGATGTGTGTTCCAATTAAGTTTTACTTTCATTACAGCCAATATTAACATCAAACTATATTATTGGTAATCAAATATGATTTGGAGTTCCAACCATGAATTCAGATTTATAGATACTTAATTAGGTTTATTTTGCATTTAGTCAGCCTTTGCCGAATTCATTGCCACAGAAGGCTGTGGAGGTGAAGTCAATTGATGTTTTTAAGGCGGAGATTGATAGATTCCCGATTAGTAAGGGTGCCAAGGGTTATGGGGAGAAGACAGGAGAAGAAGGTTGAGAGGGTAAGATAGACCAGCCACGAATGAGAGTAGACTTGATGGGCCGAATGGCCCTATTCTGCTCCTATAATTTATGGCCTTATGAATAAAAAATTCAGGTTGAAAAAACCTTTAACAGACAGATCAATATGTAATTATGTGCTGATTCTAAACTATCAGGTGGTTATTTAAGAGTCATTTTATTCTATTACCTGCACAGTATGTTTAAATGTATTAAACGTGATCACCTCAGTACAAAACTGGTCTGCCACTACTCACTGATGGATCCTGAGGTGGTTTAATAATCTGATCCGAGACCAGCTTGCAGAAACCACAGTGCGTTTTGTGTGGCACACAAGGCTTATTGCTCTTTCTTTTCAACAAATGCTTCAAATGCAAATTGTTTCTCTTTGAAACAAGCTGACGAAGGTTTAGACACAATTGAGATTGGTCAATTAGTTAACACAATGTTGGCTAACCTAGGACCCTGGATTTAGGCAATAAACTCGATGCAATTTAAGAGCATTTCCAAGAATATTTGAGATAGACACAAAATGCTGCAGTAACTCAGCAGGCCAGGCTGCATCTCATGAGAAAAAGAGTAGTTGACCTTTCGGGTTGGATATTTTGCATGGGTTATTATTACTGTATTAGCAGAATTGTCCATGTTATTATTTTAAAAAACCCGGCCAAACTAGCATCAGATGATGAATACTTTGCAGGTGGGATTTGAAAAATAAAATTATCTTTCACATAATTTGCTTTAGTTTAATATTTTAAAATGCTATTGGGGATGCAACATAACCTTTACTCTGGTAATCAATGATTCTGGGTCTCACAACATAGAGGTTACATTTGATAGGATGTAGCAGTAGAGTGGTTGACTCACAATGACCCAGGTTCGATCCTGACTACGGATGCTGTCTGTACAGAGTTTGTACGTTCTCCCCGTGATCTGCGTAGGTTTTCACCGGGTGCTCAGGTTTCCTCCAACACTCAAAAGATGTACAGGTTTGTCTGTTAGTTTGCTTGGTAAAATTGTAAATTGTCCCTAGTGTGTGCAGGATAGTGTAGTGTGCAGGGATCGCTGGTCGGTGCGGACACAGTGGGCCAATGGGCCTGTTTCCGCACTATATCTCTCAACTAAAACTAAGAATCTGAATCCTTTATTCCTGCAACTGATAGGATAATTTATAATAAGCAAGGGCTGTTTCAGAGATTGGGATCCACTCGAAAAGTAAAAGCTGGAGCAAGAGCAAAGGCCGTACTTTTTGGGAGAGAAGAGCAAAAAAAATGTTTATAGATGTGTTTCATTTAGTCATCGTCATACAACATGGAAACAGACCCTTTTCCCCAATTTGTCCATGCTGTCCAAGATGCCCCCAATATACACATCCTTCCTACCCGCCTTTGACCCATATCTCTCTAAACCTATCCCGTCCATGTACCATGTATTAAAAAGAAACTGCAGATGCTGGTTTATACCAGAAATAGACACAAAATGCTGGAGTAACTCAACGAGCCAGGCAGCATCTCTGGAGAAAATGGATAGGTGTCATTTTGGCTCGGAACCCTTCTTCAGATTGAAGAAGGGTCCCAACACTAAACCTCATCTATCCATTTTCTCCAGTGATGCTGCCTGACCCACTGAATTATTCCAGCATTTGGTGTCAATCTCTGTCCATGTACCATGTTCATTTATTGAATCCAGTGCACTTTTAACTACGAACTATAAGCCTTGAAACCACGCCTCGGTTTAGCGAAGATTAAATATCTCACACCATTATTTACCACAAGTGTAATTGTGTTTACTTTGCACTGATTAGTAATTCCATCAAAGAGGTAGAATAGAAAATTCAGACCTGGGCACACAAATATAGATCTTACAGTTGCTTCAACTCACATGGGCAATGCTAAGTGGGGATGTTTATCACATTCACAAAGCAGTCTGTAACCCATTTTGTTTTGTAATTGTAAGGAGCCTTGAGCCAACCAGTTAAAACTTAACTTTTAATGCTCTGCTGCAAAATCTCCTCATTGTTAATCTACTTTGAAGTAGCTCACCTCCTCTCTCCAACAGGACTTCTGTAAGACCTCTCACTCTGTGATTGCTGCTAATCTCGTGTGACAATCCATGTTCTCACCCAGACACGTCATTACAGCCACATGTCCTTCCTCAACACTTACCTTTGCCGCTATCTTGTTCCATGTGACTTCCAGCTCCGTTTCCAGGCCACCCAGTTCAGGCCCAACCAGGAGTCTGAAGAAAGGTCCCAACCCAAAGCGTCGCCTGTCCATTCCCTCCCCAGATGCTGCCTGACCCACTGAGCACTTTGTGTTTTGCTCAACATTCCAGCATCTGCAGTTACTTGTATCTCCTTAAAAAATGTAACTATTGTCTGTTACAATGATATGAACCATTCATACAACAGATTTTTTTTATCTGCTGTTCTCTTTCACAAGGCATTTGGTAGTAAAACCCAACCCGAAATTGTTTCCAAATGGAAAAGAAACCTTGGTTTAGTTTAGTTTAATTGAGATATAGCAGGGAATCATGCCCTTCAGCCCATCATATCTAGGCTGACCATCAATCACCCCTACAATAGTTCCATGTTATCCCATTTTCGCATCCTGCACACGAGGGACAATTTTACAGAAGCCCATCATAATTATACTTTATTTAGCAATGTTACAAAATTTTGAGATTTAAAAAAATCAAGTCTGCAATTTATCCCAACAGATAAAGCATTAAAAGAAGTTTAATTTGACACCTAATTCACTTTCATATCTTCAGTATTAAAAAAGATATGGCCATTTTCATACTCGCGAATTCGCATCTTGTTCCCTATTGCTTTTCCATTGACTTAACACAAAAGCTGTGATCGAGGACAGTCAAAAGCTCATAACTCTCTTAAAAATTAAGAGAACTGAATGAAATTTTCAGTTATTGTAGCATTCTGAAACAAATATAAAACATCTTACTTGGATGACCTGAAATTAAAGCATATAATTAGTTAGTTACCTAATTGTAGCTAATTACAAAATTGACCGTTGTGATGGAAATAGTAATAAACACCCAGACTGTCTTGAAAATTAAAAAATGTGATATTCTCAAGATCAGAACTTTAATATTATTGTATTATATGCTGTGTCCGTAACAGATAGGTAAATAAATTACAATTTCTAGCAATAGACCAAGTCTTTATGGAGAAGATCAGGTGCTAGCTGGTACATTGGCATATCATAATCAGTAGCAACATCATACTCCTCAGATTGTAACCAATAAGCAACTCTGTACACCTTGTTTTAGCTCAACTTTTCAATTTTGGCATTGTAAACTACAAGTTTTTGCTCTTCAAACCACGCATGACATGCCTTTTTGCCCACTACTTTCCCATTAAGAATGTCCTGTAGATTCCATTTCTTAAGAAAACAATATTTTTTTTTTAAATAGCCTAAGTAACCAAATAACAAACTAATCCCATTAAAACAAGAATTCACAATATAACATGAATTTTAAATCTCACTTTCATGAACTTATATGCCAGATGGAAGGAATTTAATGTTTAATTCCCCTAAATTAATCCAGAAACATCCACTTTCAATATAATCAAAATAATTATTTTTTTTGCACAATATCCCTGTTGTGGATATTTAGTATAAAAATATTGACTATGGATAGACAATTACACATATATAGACAATTTAGATGCTCTTATGACATGATTGTCCAAAAAAAAAGAGCATTTAAATCATCTTGCGAGTGGGTGTTTGTGGAATGCGATCGATTGGAACGTTGCGGTTGCGGTGAATTTGAACTCCATATCGGCAGGAAAGACACTGCCGAATCGTATGCGGCCCAAATAACATTTTTGCGACGTAAAATTAGATTAAAGCCACCCCAAGAAGCATGATTATATGTTAAATAGACAACTTACCCTTTGTTTTGTCCGGTAATTGTGATCCATCATGTTGTAGGCGTTGAGGGTGTTCGAAGTCGCTTTTTACTTTAATCCAACTGTTAAATTGTCCAGCGATTTAAAAAAAAACGGGAACGGAATTCCGATCGATTTTTCTTCATTGACTAGCAGCCCGAGGAAATCCCTCTCTGACAAGTGATACAAACCGGCATATTAATCCCGCCCCCCCCCCCCCCCCAAAGGCACCAAAGTCGCGCACACAGCCCGTGGCAGAACTGCAGCACCGCTGAAGGTAGGTTTTGTAACATCGCTACTTTATTAGCCAAGTGTGTTTTGCAATATATGAGGATTTTGATTTGCCATGCAGTCTTACCAATAAAAAGCAACAAAACACATAAAATACATTTGAACATAAACATCCACCACAGTGACTCCTCCACATTCCTCACAAGGCGAAAGAAAAGCTCAATCTCTTCCCTTCTTTGTTCTCCTGTGGTCAGGGGCCTCGTGCCTTCCGTTGACGGGACGATCTTGGCTCCAGTAGCTGGCGGTCGGGCCCTTCGCATCAGGGTGATCAAGCTCCCGCTTGCACATCTGCACATGTGGGAGGAAACCCCAGCAAGAGAAAACCTACGTGGTCAAAGGGAGAACGTAAAACTCTGCACAGCCTGCACCTGTCAGGTTCAAACCCAGGTCTCTGGCACTGTGAGGCAGCAACTCCACCACAGGGCCACTGTGCCACGCTGGATTTTACTTTTGTTAGCAGCATGGTTACCAGGAGGGCATTGTTCAAATACAAGCGCACACTAAGAACAACCAGCCCGCAATCGTAATCCAAGTAGAGAAAGCTAAATATGAAGCAAGTTCTATCTTTTTAAGCGTTCAAGGATGTGGTTATTGCCTTTCAGAAGTCAAAGGCAATATGTCCTTTTGAAAAACTTCCATTGCACTACTAGTTCCAGGATTTTGGTCGATTACCAATGAAAGATTAATGATACATCTCCAAGTCAGGGTGGCACATGATGGTGCCCTCATGTTCTCACTGCCCTTATCCTCCCAGAACACAGCAGATTTAGGAGTTGCATTCAAAGAAGCATCTGTCAAGCAGCCTTCGATGGTACACACTGAAGCCACAGTGTAAAAATATTTACGGTGTTGGGTGGACACCAGACAAGTATTTATTTTGCCCTGGTTGATGTTAACCTTGAGATGTGTTGAATTCATCGAGGCAAGTAAAGACTATTCCATGTTATTTTTCCTGACTTTAACCTTGTTGATGGTGGAAAGGCTTTGGGATGAAGCTGTGAGTCACTCACCACAGAATAGCCAATCTGTCACCAGTTTATGTGGCTGGTCCACTGCTTACAGCTATCTCTATTCTCAATCATTGTCATTGGCTGGGTATCACTGGCATTGCGAGTGATTATTGCCCATCCCTAATTGCCCTTGAGAAGGCAGTGGTTATTTGCCTTCTGGAACTGATAGAGACCTTGGTGTTATTATGTAAAGTGCTGGAGTAAATCAGCAGGTCAACCAGCAACTTTGGAGAAGACGGGTAACATGAAGGTTGCATTGAAAGGACCACAGGATGGAGCCAGTGACAATGGCATTCGTGACCGGCAAGGAACGAGGCCAGTAGGAGAGGAGAGGAAACCAGGGTCTGGCCTACTGTGCCCTCGAGGTCAGCTAAGGGAGGCGCCCCCAGGGAACAAAGGTGGATGGCCGGTTCACAGGTCGACCCACTCATCCAAGGGACATGTGACAATAAAGACAAAATTGAACCATTGAACATTAAGGATTTCATCAACGATGAAAAACCATTCATGTTTTTTCAGGTCAGGGTGATAAGCAACTTGAAGATCAAACCACAGGGAGGACACAAGGTAGGACACAATCCCACAGGTAAGACACAAACTGCCTCCTTGAGGGTGGAGGTTGCAGGCTTAATTATTCAATCATTCAATGGTGCTACAATATATTTGTCACATATTCAACTGCACAGTGAAATTCTTTTTGCATACATTCCACATATGGGCGCTGCCATTTTTGGCGCCATTATTCAAAGTCCAAAGTCCGGTCGGCCTGTCAGGCCATCTTTGTGTACCGGGGCGCCTCCTTCAGCCGACCTTGAAGATGCTGGAGGCATTACCCCAGTCCACCCTCCCACCGGCCCACGCTCCTCACATCCGACATCTCCAGCTCCCTCCTGTTATGCTGTCCAACGAACCTTCGTTTGGGTTACCGGGGCTTAGGAGATGCGGTCAGAGTGTCCTGGGTGAGTAAAGACAGTGCACTTAATGGATGGTGTGCACTGCAGCCACTTGCATTCATGGACGAGGGAATGAATGTCGGGAGTGGAGGACACAGTTCTGATCAAGCCGCCTGTTTCGTCCTGGATCACTCGACCCTCTTCAGAGGACAGATTCTGCAGTGAGATTGTGCCTCGCATTTTACACAGCTATTCCCATCCCCCTACTGCTGGTTGCATTTAAGTGGTCTTGGAAAACACTGCCAATTCCCTTGGGATGCTGCCGAAACTACTGACTGAAGTAGCGATAAAGTCAGCATGCATATGAAATTTAGGTTGGAAAGTTAATTTGTGCCGTAGTTTGAACATTCAGCTACAAAGCATGAGGGTGCCCTGAAAACCAAGCCTTAGGGCCATAATTCTAGTCTGATTTGAACATGATAATAGTTCCTTCCAAAATGCGAATATGATGTACTCACCCTGACACAGAATATTGATCTATGCTTGACTAAGGTCAAATACTGAATACCCAGAGGTATTTACTCAGTACTTTGAAGTAAATCCCCATCCTGAATTACCAATAGTAAACTTTTTTTTTAAAGTCTGAAATGCAACTAACACTTTATTTTTGAATGACATCTACTTAAATGTTTAAAACCCTGAACATACCCACAACATAATTGCCGAACTTCTGTTCATTTTGCAAGTTTATTCCGGCCTCATTTCTCTCCTGGCCTGTAGAATATAGAGGTGAAATTTAAAATAGATGGAAAACAATTTAAGAAATAAATACACAAAGTACGGATAGGTTCAGATTTGAAAAAAATAGGCACAATTTTAGCTTCAACCAAGGGGCCAACAATATATTAACCCCATTGAAATGTATTTATATGCATGCCTTGAAATGAAAAGACAAGTGTATTTTCACTAAATTATGAACGGTAATTCTGCAAAAATGTAATAGTTGGATACTTCCAGAAAACTGGCAATTTCCAGACAATACCATCAATGTGGGACTGAGGACAAATTGTTCATTGAAAATTGAGTGGGGAGGAAGGTCACGTAATTCATCTATGGTATTAACCTACATTAAAATCAGTGACGTTTTTGTACGTACATATTTTTCATCCCGCAGAGGTTATAGCTTTATTTTGATATACATTAAATGCAATTATTTATTCCACAACATTTGTCTGCTACACCTTCACATTACATCTGCCAAGAAATTCATTCAACATTTGTGGTGTTAATTGCACTATATGTGGTGTCAGCACATTGTACTCTGAAATTCATTCCATTGACTTGACAATCAATAACAACAATATATCCTAATTCCCACCCTTCCAAATGTAGAAAATATTATTCATTACAAGGTTATTTGAACTTTTTATAAAATAAATTAAAATGCTGAATTTGCATTTCGTTAGTTTGTGCCGATTCACAATTTCATTCTTTGCAAACTCTAATGGAAGATTAATAACTTTGGTATCATGATGGGACCTAGGGCAGATTGTGTACTCAAAGCTGAATGGAGAGGGAGGTTCTGTAATTCATCTAACATTAGGGTCAGTGATATTTTAATATACTGAAAGTACATTTTTTCAGACGAACTTGCAATGACATTTTATTTATTTTTAATTTGTAAAGTCATTAACTTGTTAGGTCGTTAATCGTATTTTCCCTTCCTTGGAAACAACGGGATCCAAGTATAAGTGACCGTCTTTTCTGCTTGAGAAAGATACATTGGGCCTCCTCCATGGCCAGAGTGAGTCCCACCGCAAATTGGAGGAGCAGCACCTCATATTTCGCTTGCGTAGTTTACACCCCAGCGGTATGAACATTGACTTCTCCAATTTCAGGTAGTCCTTGCTTTCTCCCTCCTTCCCCTCCCCTTCCCAGCTCTCCCACAACCCATTGTCTCCACCTCTTCCTTTCTTCTTCAAGCCCCCCCCCCCCCGCCCCACATCAGTCTGAAGAAGGGTCTTGACCCGAAATGTCACCTATTCCTTCGCTCCATAGATACTGCCTCACCCGCTGAGTTTCTCCAGCATTTTTGCCTACCTTTGTTCTTGTCAGAATGCATAAGGATATGCAGTTGTCAGTGAGCAATGTGATCAGTGCCTGAAAGGCAATCGGAGTGCAAATCAGGAGATATTTTAGTCCCTTGGGAAGTTTGGAAAATCTCAAACATTACACAAACTTGGGAGAAGGCTGCAGTGTATGCTAGAACGCACTGGAATGGGTGGTAGGTACTACACTTGCATTCAACAATATGTTACCTTCAATGTAAATGGATGCCTGCAATAAACATTTACGACAGTCTTGGACTGATCATTTTGCATCAGTTGGCTGACAAATGTTTTTACCCAGAGATGATGGCTGCATGTTTGCAGGGAATGCGCGCCAACTTCCTGAAAAATGCAGTGCTTCTTGAACTTTTGCTCTAGGAGTTGCTGCCCAGGAGGGAGGCACAGCGCCAGAGACTCCGGTTCGATCCTGACTACGGATGTTGTCTTTACATAGTTTGTATGTTCTCCCTGTGGTTTTTCTCCGGGTGCTCCAGTTTCCTCCACACTCCAAAGGTGTACAGGTTTGTAGGTTAATGGGCTTCAGTAAAAAAAATGTAAATTGTCCCTAGTGTGTAGGATAGTGTTAGTGTTCAGGGTGATCGCTGGTCGGCACGGACTCGATGGGCCGAAGTGCTTGTTTCCGCACTGTATGTCTGAAGTCTAAAGAGTTCATGGACAATCAATTTCAGTGACCTTGTGCTCCAGTCCCTGCAGACCCTCATATTTCACTGAAATTTCTTGATTTTGACAATTGACCTCCATGTACAAAAGCGCAGTTTCAAATGAACTTCAGTAAGGGCAAACTAATTATAGAATCACAGAATGGTTACAATCCATTCAGCCCATCTATCAATCCTATCAACCCCCCCCCCTACCTGTGTTCACCTATGACCTGCCGTGCTTTGTCCAGCCTCTCCTCTCTTCTAGCTTGTTTCCTCCCACCCGTACAATCGGTCTGAAGAAGACATCGCCTATCCATGTTCTCCAGAGATGCTGCCTGACCCGCTGAGTTACTCCAGCATTTTGGGTCTTTCTTCATTTATCATTTTTTACACTTGTAGCCTATCCCCTCCAGCCTTTTTTCATCCAAAGAAAAAGGTCCAAGCCTCCTGACTCCAAACTTGAAACAGTGGTCACAGGAACTGTTATCTTGATTCCCCTGGATCGTCTCCAAATCCTCCACTGGCCTCCTATAAAGAAGTGACTAGAATTGAAGACATTGCTCCAGTTGAAGCCAGACCAGTGGTTTTAAAAGGTCCGGCATTGTTTCCCCGCTCTTGCATTGTATGCCTCCATGGATAAAACCCAACATTGATGTATAACTTATGAACTGCTTTCTCTAACTGCCTCATCACTTTCAATAACTAATGGGCCCAAACCTCAAGTTTCTGCTCCTGCGCCCCTTTTACAACAACATCCTTTATCTTCTAGATAGACTCAAAAAGCTGGAGTAACTCAGTGGGCCAGGCAGCATCTCTGGAGAGAAGGAATGGGTGACGTTTCGGGTCGAGACCCTTCTTCAGACCCGACAATGGTCTCGACCCGAAACGTCACTCATTCTTTCTCTCCAGAGATGCTGTCTGTCCCGCTGAGTTACTCCAGCTTTTTGTGTTTATCTTTGGTTTAAACCAGCATCTGCAGTTCCTTCCTACACATCCTTTATCTTCTTCCCATTCTTCCCACCATCCACTTCCATTCACTGCATGAAACTGCATTTGCCATGCATCTGTCCATTTTCTCATCTGTTTATATCCTGCTGCAACTTATTACTTTCTTCACAGTTCATAATACCACCAAGATTTCTTTCATCTGATATCGAGGCTTCCACTCCAGAGTCTACTCATTCATTGAGATCAAAAGCATAAATTAATCTGAAGGTTGCCACTAGTCACCTTCCTCTTGTCCAATGAACAACTGTTCATCACAGTCCTCTGTTGTCCGTTAAGGGGCTGTCCCACTGCGGCAACCTAATTGGCGAGTTTAGAAGAGTTTAGGAGAGTTTGAAAAAATGTCATGTTGAAGACCTCCTTCGACTATGTAGAAGACCTCCTTCGACCTCCTTCGACTATGTTGAAGATTAGCTTCGACTAGCTTCGGGGAAATTGGACACCGAATAGCGGAGAGTGAAGACGACCTCCTTCGACCTCCTTCGACTATGTTGAAGATTAGCTTCGACTAGCTTCGGGAAAATTGGACACCGAAGAGTGAAGACGACCTCCTTCGATCTCCTTCGACCTCCCTTCAACTATGTTGAAGACTATCTACAACTACCTTCGACTACCTTCGATTACCTTTGACTACCCTCGATTACCTATGAATCATATGCCGACCTACTACGACCTACTTCGACTAAACCTACGAGTAAAAAAAGTATCAATTTTTTCCATGGCGGCCTTTTTTTACTCGCAGGCATTTTTCAACATGTTGGCAAATACGCCGCGACCTAGCTGAGGCCTCGAGTACTCATGCTGTGAGTATGAGTCGAGGGCAAACTCGTCTGAACTCGTGGATTAGGTCGCCGCAGTGGGACAGCCCCTTAACATGGCCAGATTTATATCCATGCTATCATATGGTTTTATAGCACTTGCTTCTGCTTTGCTTATCATCAATTTATTTAACGTCCTAACATGATGGTAAAATAACTTAATAATTCTACTCTCAACTCATCTTTAATTGATCTTACACTAAAATACTTTGAATACTCTCCAACTGCCTTGAAACGATTGACATTGTGAATAAATCCAATTAAAAATCGTCTCAAGAAAATTTAGATGCAATTATTTGGATTGAAAAAAATCATCTTTTTTTGTCAGCCTTTATTTGTATGTTTGTCCAAGAGCTCAATTTCATATGGTAGAGCTGTTACCTCACAGTACCAGAGACCTGGGTTCGATCCTGACCTTGGGTGCTGTGTGTGGTGGAGTTTGTACCTTCTCCTTATGACCGCGTGGGTTTTCTCTGGGTGCTTCTGTTTCCTCCCACATCCCAAAGATGTGCAGGTTTGTCAGTTAATTGACATTTTTAATTACCCATAGTGAGTAGGGAGTGGATGAGAAAGTGGGATAGCATAGAATTAGTGTGAATGGGTGATCGATGGTCGGCATGGACTCAGTGGGTCAAAGGGCCTGTTTCCATGCTGTATCACTAAACTAAAAACGAAAATCTTGAAAATATTGCATGGGTTTTCATAATTAAGCATATTCTGAAGTGTCTTTTAAAACAGGATTGTGTCTGTATTTGAAAGAAGCAATTCAAGCGGATGAGAATCGCTCAGAGGCATTGAATGAAATGTGACCCTTATCTCTCAAATAAAACTATCCACCTGACCTGTATTTCCAACCCCAAACTAGATCACATTAATTTAAAGTGACCTGTTTTGTTCTTAATGTAATAACTCCGGAATGCATCACCTATTC
Organism: Malacoraja senta; assembly: GCA_038087875.1. Taxonomy (NCBI): domain Eukaryota; kingdom Metazoa; phylum Chordata; class Chondrichthyes; order Rajiformes; family Rajidae; genus Malacoraja; species Malacoraja senta. The sequence goes on along the minus strand of CM075982.1, from coordinate 43,683,950 downwards.
AGATGAAATATTCTGCTTCTCATTTAGAGAAAAAAAATAATACTTACCTCACATCTTGTGTTCTTTCTTTTGTTAGATTTTTTTTCTAAAATCTATTTGTTTTTCCCTTTCTCACAAATTCAATTATTTTAAAATGCAATTGTCAAGAATCGAATCACCTGATTAACATGTCAGGAGAGAGGGGGGAAAAAACCCATGTTATCTTGTACATGGGAACAATTATGTAAGGGCCAGCTCCAGGCTCTTGTTAATTTGAGGCAAAAATAACTTGAGTGCCAGCATTTAGTGCACATTTCAGCACAGAAAAATGCTGACCATGCAACCTGCCAACCACTCACAGTCGACCAAGAATTCAATTCAGAACATTAGAAGCCCTAACTACTTCCTTCATTTTATTTTAAACAACCTGAATGTGTGTATGAGGAAACTTGATCTCAACAAATTTATAAAATCATAGATCCACCATCGATCCTCGACTCTTAAGCAAGTCTCAAAAGCACAGTGCCTGCTGAATCCTTTCCCTGATAAAAGACACCAATTTAATTTACAAAGAGAAGCCCTCCCGGTCATTTTTCAAACCAGTCGAAGGGTCTAGTCTCTCGCTATTAAAGTGCAAACGAAAACATAAGCAGAGCCACATTGTCCCCGTTCTTCTAAATTTCATTTATAACCCACACAATATTGCAGGATGATATCTGTACTGACAGGCAAGGGAAGAATTGTGCACAAGAAAGCCACAGGCTGGACTAAACTAAAACTCTCAGAGAATGATTATTCATCAACATTTTTTCCATCCAAATTTAGTTCATGTAAAATGGAAAACTGAGCAGCCTACTGTAGAGTGTGAGGCCAGTCAGAGATATGCAATGACTGGAATAGCGAACGTGCGTTAATATTTGTCCCCTGGGTAAATTGAGGTTTTGCCCGTGGGTTACATGGGAAGCTTCGAGGAATTTCCACCTAATGTTTCCACACCCAGGATTTTATAGCCGGAATATTTGAAATTGAGAATTAAAATTTAAAATATGTTAAAGAAGTGGAATAATTTAGCAGTGCCTGCACAGAATAAGTCATAGGGGAGTAATGATACAAATGTAGAGATGCGGTGTGTCTTAGGATTTCAGAAAGCAAGCTGCACACAAGATTAGAAATATCTAATTCCTATATGAGGGGAGCTTATTGAGTGGCATGATCATGAAGATGTCACAGTCAGTCTCCAAGTTAAATGGTTGCGACGTTAAAATTGACCTCAGTGAATAAAGTCCTTACTCCTGACTCAAAACGTCACCTATCCAAGTTTTCCACCAATGCTGCCTGACCACTAAGTTGCTCCAACATTTTGATCCTATCTGTTTTTATTTAGTTTAGAGATACAGAGTGGAAACAGGCCGTTCGGCCCACTGAATCTATGCCAACCAGCGATCCCCGTACATTAACATCATGCTACACACTAGGGACAATTTACAATTTTTCCCAAGCCAATTAACCTACAAACCTGCAAGTCTTTGAAGTGTAGGAGGAAACCAGAGCACCCGGAGAAAACCCACACAGGTCTCGGGGAGAATGTGCAAACTCCATACAGACAGCAGCTGCAGTCAGGATCGAACCCGGGTCTCCAGCGCTGTAGGCAGCAACTCTACCGCTGCGCCACCATGCCGCCCAGCATCTGCAGTTCCTTGTATCTACTCCTGACAATCATTCAGGAAACCAGCCTTGAAGGTTCGAGGTGCAAGTGCAATATCAGTACAGTGGTCATGGATCTAAACTTATAAAATAAAATCAGAGAACAATAGACACAATCAGCAGGTCGGGCAGCATCGATCGTGAGAGGTTTGGAGTAAATATTCTCAGAACTGGGAAAAGTCAAAAATAGAATAAGTTTTAAGTGGAAGAAAGCAGAAAAGACCACGAATGGGATGGAGACCAAGGGAGATCAACCAATAAAAGTCTGAAAGAAGATAATAAAGGCATCATGAAGGAGATGTAAATAGGAGGAGTCAAATGAAATCTGAAGTACCATGAGAGAGGAAAAAGGCTGGAATCATGGAAATGTGGAACATAAATCTGAAACAATTCAATACGAAATTGCACCTGGACTAAGAATTTGGGGACATGGGTTCAAATTTCACCAAAGCAACTTGGGAATTTAAGTGCAGTTAATTAAATAAACGTGGAGCTAATATTCAATGATTGTGACAAAGAGAGTTGTCCACAGCATCTAATCCTGAGTATTAAGAAAAGTGATAATGGAGGGTGGCCTCTAGGATGAGGTAGCATCTTAGATAGAAGCAGAAGAATCCAACGAAAGACCTGGCTTAGAAGTTCAATCCTTATTACTAATGTCAATGCACCTCTTGGTAAGTTCCTCTCTGCCTCCAAATATTTTTCCGTTGACTTGTCAGAATGAACTTGGGGCAAAGAATGTGCTGCTGTTTTATGCTGTCAATGAGGGATGAACGTCTTGCTACACTTGTTTAAAGGACAGAAGAGAAGAATATTGAAATTAAAAAGGAATCCTGACATCCGGTAGCAGAACATGGTAGCAGGGGGCAACAGAGTGGAGCAGCAGAGAATTGCTGCCTTACAGCACTTGAGACCCCGGTGAGGGGGTGGGGGGGGGGGGGCAGAGAGAGGGAATGCAGAGGTTATTAGAAATTGGAGCAATCGATACTCACATCGCTGGGTTGTAAGCTGCCCTCTGCATTCCCTCTCACTCCGCCCCTTCCCCATCGTCCTGCCAGTTCCACTGTTCGTCTCTATATATCCCTTCGTTATCACCTCCTCCACAGCCAACAATGGACCATTGTGGGCTCCATACTTCCTTGGTCATCGGTGCCGGCTCTGACTTGTTCTGTACCTTTTCATACCTCTCATTTCACTCTCCCCTGACTCTCAGCCGGAAGAAGGGTTTTGAGCCGAAACGTCACCTATACCTTTTCTCCAAAGATGCTGCCTGACCCGTTGAGTTACCTCAGTATTTTGTGTCTATTTTAGATGAACAAAACTTGTTCTAGTCATCTAATAATCTGATTTTTAAAGATAAAAGTACAATGTTCTGTATTTTTCTGTGGAAGTGGATCTGTGTATGATCTACTCTGTCCCTGTTCTAATTGCTCTAAATGGACACATACTTAGGTTACCAGCTAAGCATTTACTGAGGTCAGAGGATAATTGTTTCTCAGTAGCTTGCAGCTGCTTTTAAACTCCTGGTTACTTCGTAAGACAAGAACCAGCAGGAAGTGTATCTACCTCTCCTTTTTTTTTTTTTTAAAACACTGGCTTCTCTGAAGTGAATTTGAGTTTAATTTATTGTCAAGTGTACCGAGGTACAGTGAAGAGCTTTTGTTGCATGCCAACCAGTCAGCAGAAAGACTATATATGATTACAATCGAGCCACTAGTGTACAAGTACATGATAAAGGGGTAAAGGGGAATATAAAGGGAAAAATGTGAAGTAAGATAACATAAAAACATTTGTATTCACGTTGTTTGAAATATATCAATACAAATTTATACAAACCTTCCTTGGTCATCTGCTACCGATCCTGATTTGTTCTGGCCTTTCCTACCTCCTGTACCACCCCCTCCCTCTACTTTCAGTCTATGGAAAGGTTCCAGCCCAAAACGTCACCTGTTCCTTTTCTCCAGAGATGCTGCCTGACCTGCCGAGTTTCACCAGCACTTTGTGCCCACGCTGGAGCTAAAGTTTCAGCTATCTACTTTGTGCACCTCCCAATATCCAGAAGTGACCATAAGATGGGAGTACAACAGGCCATCGACACGCTTGCACGTATCACCAACTGAAGATGGATTATTTTAGTGTGGTGGAAGTGAACAGAGAGAAAAGCTGATTGAAGTCAAATGAGACGAAATATCAAAAGAAAACTCAGGAGATCGGGGAGGAGATGCAAACAAATTCAAATTGCACATTTTGCACAGAATATAAGAAAACAAATTTAGCAAAATTATTGATTAAATAGAACATTAAGCCCTGCTGTAATGAAACCATTGATTGCACTTTTGAATAATTTGTTTGTAAAACTCGTTTTTTTTTTTAACCTTCATTTAACAAACACACAAGCACTTGGGGATAAAAGCAAGAGGCACCAACGTCAGGAGCATTATCCAGAACAGAGGTAACATCATTGTGCCTGTACATATTCTCTATAATGTTGTCTTTATTGGATGAATTGCATCATTAAATTATATTGCACAACTAAAAATGCACCATTAATTTCAGAAACAACAGTAAGTACATCTCATTTCATATGTACGGTCTGCATTGAAATATTTTGCCTGCAGCTACCTTTGCAAAGTATTAGAATCACATTATATAAACTGTAATGATGTAGTCACAATGCTAAAGTGTCTGTAATATGAAAATTAATGTCATTTTAATTGTCTGTGACTTGTATGGATGTACTCTGAAGTGACTGACATCGGCTCCCATTCTGCCAATGTCTTGAATTTAAAATGTTCACATTTGTGTTAAGATCCTTCCAACTCGAACCCGTCCATTTTCTTTAGCGTGGGATCATATTCCTAAACCTCTTCACCTTTAGTTTAATTTTGTTCAGATACAGCGTGGAAATGCCCTTCGGCCCATCGAGTCCGTGCCGACCAACGATCACCCGTACGCTCTAGTTCCATCCTTCACACTTGGGACAATTTACAGAAGTCAATTAACCCACAAACCTGTCCGTCTTTGCAATGCAGGAGGAAACTAACCAATCCGGAGAAAACGTCACAGGGAGAACATACAAACTCCATACAGACAGCACCCATTGGAGCACCTATTGGTGCTATCAGGATCGAACCTGATTCACTGGCACTGTAAAGCAGCAACTCTACCGCTGCACCACTGTGCAGCCGTGCACTGTTCTTTTAAAACTCTTTAAACCACGCAACTCTCGGCCACATAGACTCAGGGTCCTTGAACTGCTTTTTCTTTCCACAGATACTGTATGACCATCTGAATTTTCTATTGTTTTATCTTTTTATTTCAAATTTCCAACATCGGCATTTTCTAAATTTTCATGAACTAATGTCTCCTTTGACTGAGTCATTTTCTGATTGATTCGGACTGCATCAGGGGAGATATATTAATGCAAACCACTGCTATTGTCTTAACTAAAACTCTTCACGAAGCATAATGCACATTGGCCGATGGACTGATTGAATGATACAGCATGGAAACAGACCCTTTAGCCCAACAAGTCCACACTGACTATTGAACATCCATTCACACAAATTCTACATTCTCCCACTTTTGCATCCCTTCCCTACATACTAGGGGCAATTTGCAGAGGCTAATTAACCTACAAACACTTTGGGGTGCCTTTGGGGTGTGGGAGAAAACCGGAACACCCGAGGAAAGATTTAGTGCAAAGATATAACATTGAAATCTGATAAAGTCCAATTAAAGATAGTTCAACGGTCTCCATGAGGGATTATATTTCAAGAATATACAAAATGACCAAAACACTGGTTAAATTTCCTTTAATTTAAGCTGTGCTGCATTGCAAGTCACATTCTTTCTCCCTCCTTTCTCCATCCGAGCAACATCTATTTTAGTATAGCAAAGTCCTGCTAACTGTACTTGTGCTACACAACATTAAACACATCCTTCCTATTACAAAATCAATTCCTTTAGCTTACACTTGTTGTAAAATCTTACAATTTCACAACCCTGGTCTACCTTGTCTAATCAGCGGCCTCAGTCCATTGAATTTCGTGAGGGATGCAGACTCAAACGCTGTAATTGATAGTCCTAGAATCGCCTCGTATCTGATGTAGGTTCTGCATTCTGAGAGTTTTCTTTCCATTAAAATGTCAAGCAAGTGAAACCCTAAGCTTCAAGCTGAATGAATCCTAAAAGTAGATTATTGAAGGGACGTTATCATCCTGGCATTGACAAATTGGGATTTGGATATGAAAATCTGAAGAGCAGTATGTGCTGATCTCATCGAGGTCATAAGTTCGAGGCCAGACGAAGGAAGACCGGGAGGGCCATGGCCTGTAGAGGAAAGCCCCCCATGGACACGCGTGGCAGCGGCAGGTCTGGCTCACCACCACGAAGATCAACCTGACAGCCGCGGCCTGCAGGGGGGGAAGCTCGGAAGCAGCAGAGCTCCATACAAAGACCAGAGAGCACAGGAGGAGGGAACGCTGGTGACAGCAGATGTGAGGATAGGGCCGGTAGGAGAGGGACTGGGGTATTGCCTCCAGCACCTGCAAGGTCAGCTGCAGGAGGTGCCCTTGGGGCACAAAGATGGCCGGGCGAGGAGATGGACGTCAGTTCACGGGACGACCCGGTCAAGGGCCATGGAGGAGGCCCTGCAGCAGCCTGGGACTTCTCTGGATCAGGAGCCGCTCCAGTACATCAAACACGCTGGACTTTGTGCAAATGGCACCAAAATAAGTTGATTCGTGCATGTGTGATCTGTGCAAAGAGAATTTGGCTGTGCAGTGTACAAAGCTCCATTGAACCATTTCAGTGGCATGCCGATAAACAAAAGATCTCCCCCAGCAGGAGTATCGTTAACGTGAAGCTTCTTCCTCACAAGACAACAATACCACCAAATCCACTTGCCAAACCATTTCAGGGGCAGCAAGTGAGGATAGGAACTAGTGCTTGTAATAGGTTTCTCATCTTTATTTTATTTCTATGCTTACTTTGCACAAATTGGCTGATGCATTTCCTGTGTTATAATGGTATTTCAGAAATACTCGACTGATTGAGAACTACCATTATTTGTACAGAAAAATGGAAGGCATTATATACTGTTAATATGGCCCTTTGTTTCTTTCAACCATATATCAACAAATAAACCTGCAGCTTTGATCTTGCAACCAAGAGGTGTGGAATGAACACGTGTCACATTCCAGGAGTGAGTCAAACAGGTCCATATTCATTCTGAGCACTGAGTCTGAAGAAGGGTCCCAACTCTAAATGACACCTGTCCATTTTGTTCACAAATGCTGATTTGGGGGTGGCAGGGTGGTGCAGCAGTAGAGTTACTGCCTTACAGCGCCAGAAACCCGGGTTTGATCCTGACTACGGGTGACTATGGGTGCTCTGGTTTCCTCCCACATTCTAAAGACATACAGGTTTGTTGGTTAATTGGCTTCTGTAAAATTGTAAATGTTCCCTAGTGTGTAAGATAGCACTAGTGTATGGGGATCGCTGGTAAGCACAGACTTGGTTGGGCCAAAGACTATTAGACTTTAGACTTTAGCGATACATGCTGTATCGCTAAAGTCTAAAATAAAGTCTTAAGATACTGTCTGATCCGCTGAGTTCCTCCAACACTGTGCTTTGCTTGATTCCAGCATCTGCAGTTCCTTAAGGGCATGTCCCACTTGGCCGTCATTTACGCGACAGTCCGGTAGTGACTGACGCGCGACTGTCGCGCACGTCATCACGCGTCTTCATGCGTCAGCACAGCCGTCTGGAGCACGTGACGTCATTTGAATACCCAGTTTATGATATTTACCCAGTTTATGATATTTATGGTGATTTTCTAAAATGTTCCAGTTTCTTGAGTGGTGCTAGCAAATGGAAAACTGCAGATGTAATGCCCCTATTTAAAAAAAGAGGTGAATGAAAAGTAGCAAGCTGCAGACCAAATTAATCTGTGGGAAGGAACTGCAGATGCTTGTTTAATTTAAAGATAGACACAAAATGTGGGAGTAACTCGGCGGGACAGGCAGCATCTCTGGAGAGAAGGAATGGTTGATGTTTCGGGTCGAGACTCTTCTTCCGTCTGAAGAAGGGTCTCGACCCGAAACGTCACCCATTGCTTCTCTCCAGAGATGCTGCCGGTCCCGCTGAGTTACTCCAGCATTTTGTATCACTTATCTGGTTTGCTCTTCCATTTCTACCAACTGCACCCCTTCTCATGTCATTCGTTCATCCAGCTGTAGGAGATACAACATTTGTCTTTTTATCCTCTTCCTTACCCACAATCCAGGGACCCAAGCAGTCATTGCAAGTGAAGCATTAATTCACATTTGCACTTTCCGGTTTAGTATATTTTGGTGTTCACCACGTCGTTTTCTCTACGAAACTGTGCAAATATTAAAATCACGAGCGCTTATATCCATGACGCATAAAAGGCGGGCTGACTACGTATGGGCGGCGCGCAGTGACGCATGGTTACGCACGGTGACTTAATCATGCGTCACCACGCACTACACGTACGAGGTCAGCGACCGCAATACGCCTGCGTGCGACCGCAATACTCCCGCATGCGTACGCGATACGTCACGCCCTACAAAATCTTGGAGCGCCGCGCGATACCGTGCGCAACTCCTTACCCCTCCGCCCTTCTCCAGGTGACCGTCCCGCGCGGCCCACACGCTACCCGTGCGTCTCAACGCGATGACTAGGTCGCATAAATGGGGCGCAAATGACGGCCAAGTGGGACAGGCCCTTTACGCTACATTCATTCTAATGTTCCATTGATGCTAATAAACATTTTAGAATGTCAACTAGAACTGTGAAATGGGGAAGTGCATTCATCGTAAATTATTTCTTCTTTTGTCTTAAACAAACAGTGATTAGTGATTACAGATTGTGTAGGATTGTGTCGATCACACATGCACACATTACAGATGCTGGTTTACACTGAAGGTAGACACAAAATGCTGGAGTAGCTCAGCAGGACAGGCAGAGAGAAGGAATGGGTAACATTCTGGCTGAGACCATTCATTAGATTTCTCCTGCTTCTTTACCAAATGTTTGAGACCACCTTCCGCCAAAGGAAATGACCAGAAGCAGCTGTCAATGGTTTCTTTCAACCGTGCTGTCTATAAACCTGCCAAGGAAGAGCGGCTGTCCTGGTTGCATCCCAGGAGGGAGTAGCGCAGGATCCTTTGCAGCAATGGTAAGCAAATTGCAGCAGAAGAGACCACTCACTACTTGCTAACTTGCCGTCAGACGGGAATGCGTTACACTGAATTTGCTCAGTTCACCATAATGCTATTGCTCCACAACACAGAATGTGTGGAGGCACCAGAGACTGTAAATACTGGAATCTTGAACAAAATACAAAGTGGTGAAGGAATGCAAAGGGTCCTGGGCCTGTCCCACTTACGGGACTTTTTCGGCGACTGCCGGTACCCGTCATAGGTCGTTGCAGATCGGCAAAAATTTTCAACATGTTGAAAATCCAGCGGCAACCAGAAAGACGCTACGACTCTTTGGGCGACTGAGGAGAATACTCACGACCATACAGGCGACACCCTGGCGACATGTCGCGGGGGTGAAGCCTGTATGGTCGTGAGTAGTCACCCAAAGACCTTGTTCTGGTCGCCGCTGGATTTTCAACTTTGAAAAATTTCGGCGACCTGCAACGACCTATGACGGGTGCCGGCAGTCGCGTAAAGTGGGATAGGCCTGTTAGGCATCACCTGGCACGATGCTGCAGTTGGTAAAGTTGCTGCCACACAGGGCCAGAGACCCGGGTTCGATCCTGACCTCGGTTGCAGTCTGCGTGGTGTTTGCATGTTCTCTCTGTGAGTACGTGGGCTTCGTCCGGGTGCTCCGGTTTCCTCCCACATCCCAGGTTTGTAGGTTAATTGGCTTCTGTACAATTGTTCCGAGTGTGTGCAGCGAGTGGATGAGACAATGGGAAACATCTAACATAGAACTAGTGTGAATGGGTGATCGATGATTGGCGTGGAACGAATCGTGCGGCGTGTTTCCCAGCTCTATCTCGAAATCTGTGGAGGGAATGGACATACGTACGATGGTTGGGGTCAGGATCTTCCTACAGAATGCAAGGACACAGATGGCCTGAACATCCCACTATTATTACAGCCAACCTTCCTAATAAATTCACAAAATTCACCTCAGTTCCAATGAGTTTTGCTTGATTACTGTAGATGCAGTGGCAAACAGCACTGCCTGTTAGGGCACAGGGAATCACGAAAAGCAGCTTGTGGGTTCCTGCTTTGATCTGCACATGCATGAAACTCCCAAAATATCCATTAATATCACAGATACCAATGACAAACACTCGTAGTTTCAATGTGTAGAAATGAACTAGTTTAGTTTATTGTCACGTATACCGAGGTAGAGTGAAAGCTTTTGTTGCGTGCTAACCAGTCAGCAGAAAGACAATGCATGATTACAATCAATGCATTTGCAGAGTACTTACTTACTTACTTACTGCCTATTATGCCTCCTGGCATGCAGGGCAGCAACGAAGATCCTCCACTCCTGTCTGTTCTGGGCTAGCTTCTGGACACTACCCCAGGTCAGGTCCATTGTTTTCATTTCCTCCTCTACAGTTCAACGCCAGGTGGTTTTGGGTCTCCCTCTTTTCCTTTTCCCTTCAGTCCAGTGCAGGGCTATTCTTGGGATGCTGTCTGGTTCTCTTCTTTCACCACTGACATTCATCCTAGCATCTGTCGATAGCACTGGAAGTCCATCACGCCCAGTAGTGTTGATCCCTTCAGTTGCTGTTTCAGTAACATATTTGTTTTACGAGACAGGGTTGTTAGCCCTGTGCTCAACCTCCAACCTGGAGGACCAGTGGATCGCTCTTAGTCTCGCCTCTACCCTTCAACCTGTCCAGCATGGGGGACCTTAACAGGAGATGAATCTCCCGCTGGCATAGCTCTAGGGGTCACTGAGACGCACAAGCTCCCCGACCACAACAAGGTTGCAATCCAACGGGGAGATTTACAGTGTATAGATACACGATACGGGAACTGCAGATGCTGGTTTATACCGAAGATAGACACAAAGTGCTGGAGTAACTCAGCGGGTCAGGTAGCATCCCTGGAGAAAAAGGATGGGTGACATTTCAGGTCTGAAGAAGAGTCCCAACCCGAAACATCACCCATCCTTTTTCTCCAGAGATGCTGTCTAACCCACTGAGTTACTTCAGCACTTTGTGGTCTATGTGTAAGAAGGAACTGCAGATGCTGGTTTAAACTGAAGATAGACACAAAAAGCTGGAGTAACTCAGCGGGACAGCAGCATCTCTGGAGAGAAGGAATGGGTGACATTTCGGGTCGAGACCCTTCCTCGGACTCAGTGGTCTAGCGCTGGTGGCTTCAATATGAGTGCCATTGCAAAATCCAGACCAATGGGTCACAATGTAGATCTGATAATTGTCTGAAAAAGTACCAGAAATATAAACACAAAGCCAAAAAAGGGGGGTATTGTAGAGATTTTAATGGCCCATTTTGCAAATTGACAGGAAAATGACTCCTTTGGGATTTATACCTGGAAACAATTTTAATTGCTTCAAACCAGATATGTTGTTCAGACTTTCTTAAAATGTTGGCACTGCCAATATATTGCACCAAAGAAAGGCGATGCGATCAACTATATATATTCATTATCATAGCACAAATATGCACAAGCATTTCCATCATTATCCCTCTTTATCTGACAGATTTTTTCTTCTTAAAAGATTTGCTGTATAATTCATCAGATGCATGTGTATATGCAATGTACAAGTGCAGTAAATATAGGCACCATTGTTGCTTTTTTTTTAACTGCTCTGGGAATTTATAAAAGACAGCCCTTATTTACTCCATTCAGGAGTGCTCAGTAATAAATTATCACCATTATGGACCTAAATAACTCAATGACAGTGAATAAATGGGAAATGAAACCAAATACCCAAGTATGTTTCTCAGCCATGCATGTATGAAGTAGAAATGCAAATGCTTGTGTAATGAAGTTTAAAATAGCAGTGTTTTAAATTAAAACATTACAGTCACTTTTTATCTCAATTCATTTAAGGAATGATCAGAAAATATTAAAAATAATCAAAAACTTTCTTATTAACTTTAATATACAGGGTGATATCCTTCTCTTTTAACAACATGTGAGATGTCAGAATTGGTTTACAGAGGCATGGGTGTAACACAGCTCACTTTAATCCCCATGTAAAATATGATGGAGCAGTGAGATGGATGGCAAAATTATATTCCCATATTTAACTGGGACAATAATAAGCATGAATACTGGACAGCAAAAGTTAAAATATAATTTTCATGTATTCAACAAGGATAATTTCAAAACGACCCCTTTCTAGTTTAGTTTAGAGATACAGCGTGGAAACAGACCCTTCGGCGGGCTGAGTCCGCGCCAACCAGTGATCACCAGTACATTAGTTCTATCTTATTTAATTTACAGAAGTCAATCAACCTGCAAACCTGCATGTCTTTGGAATGTGGGAGGAAACCGGAGCACCTGGAGAAAACCCACACGGTCACAGGGAGAACATACAAACTCCGTGCAGGAACTAACAATTTCGTACTCTTATTCAAGAGTGTCATAAGACTTATATCTCACGTTTAGTTATGACAGGAGGGGGCTAATTGGCCCATTGAGTCTATGCCAGTTCTCCGAGCATTCCCTTAAGTCCCATAAGGGCTGCGCAGTGGCGCTGCGATAGAGTTGCTGCCTTACAGTGTCAGATACCCAGGTTTGACCCCGACTACCGGTGCTGTCTGTACAGAGTTTGTACATTCTCCCCGTGACCTGCGTGGGTTTTCTCCTGGTGCTTCAGTTTCCTCCCACACTCCAAAGACGTTTCAAGTTTGTAGGTAAAATTGTACATTGTCCCTAGTGAGTGTAGGATAGTGTTGGTGTGCGGGATCACTGGTCGGAGTGGATTCGGTGTGTTTCTGAGCTGTGTCTCTAAACTAAACTAAGTCCCCTATGTTCCTGCAACCTATCCTTTCTCCTGTGCTCATAACTACCCACCCACATGAGGGGCAATTTCCAGTTGCCCAGCACATCTATGGGATGTGGCAGAAAACCTGAGCATCCAAGAGAATCCAGTGCCAGGGTGAATGTCATTGGCTACTGATTGCCGCACCAGGCCAGCCACTGCCCCTCTGTGGTATTCTACAGTGTGTTATGATATTTACAAAACCTAATAAATTAGCCTAAATCCCATCATATCTAGTAATTTGGTCATCTGAATAATGTTGGAATCAAAACTAGCAACAGTAGTACTGATCAAGATTGCTTGGAAAACCTAATCAGTGTTGAGTGAAAGATATCTACATCTTCATCCTATGATGTTGGATTCACAGACTCCATAAATGTAGTTGATTGAGCCAGAAATCTCAACAGATCCTGGGCTTTCTACTGATACCCGCATCCTATAAATGAATAATAAAAAAGTCTGAAGGAGGCTCTCAACCTGAAACGTCACCCATTCCTTCTCTCCAGAGATGCTGCCTGTCCCGTTGAGCTACTCCAGCATTTTGTGTCTATCTTCAGTGTAAACCAGCATCTGCAGTTCCTTCCTACACAATACAATTACTTTAGTTTTTATTTATTGTCACGTGTACTGAGATATAGTGAAATGCTTGTTCTGCATGCTATCCAGTCAAATTGTGCTGTAGACACAAGGACCCGCAGATGCTAGTTTACAAAAAAAAGACACAAAGTGCTGGAGTAACTCAGCAGATCAGGTAGCACCTCTGGAATATAATAGACTATCTTCTGGAACAGCACTCAGAGTCACCTTGTCCCAACAGAGTTATGCAAAGCTCTGTATTGACCTGGGTGTGGGGCCTCATACATTGCATTTTTATCTTATCAAAATGTAAAAGTTAAAAGAGAGCCAAAAAGATTTTTAAAAGAGCTTTATAAATCATTTGAGGATTGCAATGGAAGCTCTTAAATTTGTCTTCATGTAAGTCTCCTGCTGGTGGATCTCATGTCTATTTGGGGGATGTTTAGTATAATTACACTGATACAGTTTGGATTAATGCAAGCCAATATAATTAAGCCCAAGGAGTTTTATGGAAATTAAAAATAATTACGGCATATTCCGCGCTGGTGCTGAGAGTGAAGGCAGCTCTGTATTTAAAGGGAATTACATGAGCTTTTGCAGTTCTGTGATTGCTGGGGAAATCACATTAGGACGAATTTGGAAAACAATATCAGTATTCTCTTATCATCATCTTCACTTAGAGCTTCCTTGGTCTGATCCTACAGCAAAAGTAGGTGCAATTGTATAGCAAACCTCGCACCAGACTGATGTTTTACCTCTGTCAAGAGTCAAGATACTTTAATTGTATCAACAACAATGAAATTCTTACTTGCTATAATTTAACAGACATAGAGTCATAGAGTGATACAGCATGGAAACAGGCCCTTTGGCCCAACTTGCCCACACCGGCCAACATGTCCCAGCTGCACTAGTCCCACCTGCACGGATTTGGTCCTTATCCCTCCAAACCTGTCCTATCCATGTAGCTGTTTCTTAAACATTGGGATAGTCCCAGCCCCAACTACTTCCTCTGGCAGCTTGTTCCATACACTCACCACCATTTGTGTAAAAAGGTTACCCCTCAGATTCCTATTAAATCTTTTCCCCTTCAGCTTAAACCTATGTCCTCTGGTCCTATATTCACCTACACTGAGCAAGAGATTACCCAATCTATTCCTCTCATGATTTTATACACCTCTATAAGATCACTCCGCTATAAGATCCACCTGCACTCCAAGTAGGGGTCCCAGCCTACTTAACTTCTCCATACAGCTCAGACCCTCTAGTCCTGGCAACATCCTCATAAATCTTCTCTGTATCCTTTCCAGCTTGACAACATTTTTCCTATAACATGGTGCCCAGAACTGAACGTAATACTCACAATGCAGCCTCACCAATCTCTCATACAACTGCAACATGACCTCCCAACTTCTATACTCAATACTCTTACTGATGAAGACCAATGTGCCAAAAGCCTTTTAGACCACACTATTTACCTTGACTCCACCTTCAAGGAAGCATGCACCTGCACTCCTAGATCACCCTGCTCTACAACACTCCCCAGAGCCCTAACATTCACTGTGTAGGTCCTGCCTATGTTAGACTTCCAAAAATGCAACACCTCACATTTTTCTGTATTAAATTCAATTAATATTCCTCAGCCCACATGGCCTGCAATTTTTCACAACCATTTTCACTATCTGCAAAACCACCCAAATTTGTATCATCAGCAAACTTGCTAATCTTGCCATCTATGTTCTCATCCAAATCATTGATATAGATGACAAACAGTAATGGACCCAGCACCAAACCCTGAGGCACACCACTAGTCACAGGCCTGCAGTCCGAGAAGCAACCTTCCACTATCACCCTCTCCTTCCTGTCATGAAGCCGATTTTCTATCCATTCAGCTATCTCTCCTTGCATCCTATGCGATCCCGAGCAGCCTACCATGCGGAACCTTATCAAATGCTTTGCTGAAGACCATATATACAACATCTACAGCTCTGCCCTCAACGACCTTTTTGGTCACGTCTTAAAAAAAAAATTAGATTAGTGAGACACGACTTTCCATGTACAAACCCATGCTGACTATCCCTAATCAGCCCTTGTCCATCTAAATGCCAGTAAATTAGTAAACTATAGACCTGGATTGATGATCCAGTGACAAAAGTTCAAGTCCCATCATGGTAGATGGAGATCAGTTTAATTGAACTAATTAACTACGCACAGGACTGAGAAGATATTATCAGTAACAGTGAACATGGAACTATTAAATTGTCATTGACGCCTGTTTGGTTCACTAATGTCTTTAAGGGAATACAATCCAATATTCCTGCATAATCTGGTCTATCACTGACTCCAGGCTCACATCAATGAGTGAGTTTGAACTGTCCCCTAAATTGACCCAGCAAGCCGCTCACTTCAATGACAACGAAGGATGGGCAATGGGTCTTCCCTTCTTTGCCATCAATGCCCAAAGTTGCCTCATGGCAGTGACTAAGTCAAGTAAATGGAGTGACCGAACAACAGAATAGAAACCACATCCATCGTAATATCTGGCACACAGATGCACAAGAAATCAGACAACTCAGTTACTAGAAAATGATGGGATGTAGCAATATGCAGTAACACGGATAAAATGCAAAGAAGAATATTATTCCTGTTATGAGCCAAGTTCAATTATGTCCACTAATATCACACATCTTTGAACCAAACGTGCAACTAATGATAGACAGGAAAATTAACTACTTTTAACCACACCTTTTGGCCACCAACAAGGATACATAGATACATAGAAAATAGGTGCAGGAGTAGACCATTCGGCCCTTCGAGCCTGCACCGCCATTCAATATGATCATGGCTGATCATCCAACTCAGTATCCCGTACCTGCCTTCTCTCCATACCCCCTGATCCCTTTAGCCACAAGGGCCACATCTAACTCCCTCTTAAATATAGCCAATGAACTGGCCTCAACTACCCTCTGTGGCAGAGAGTTCCAGAGATTCACCACTCTCTGTGTGAAAAAGTTTTTTCTCATCTCGGTCTTAAAGGATTTCCCCCTTATCCTTAAGCTGTGACCCCTTGTCCTGGACTTCCCCAACATCGGGAACAATCTTCCTGCATCTAGCCTGTCCAACCCCATAAGAATTTTGTACGTTTCTATAGGATAAACACTAGAAAAGTTTATCCTTTTCTAAAGGATAAACACTAGTGCAGACTTGGAAGGAGCTTGACTACTTGCACCTTCACTTTGAGCGTCCATTTTGGTGTGAAGTGCCTCTATTTAATTTGTCCCAAAACATTACACCCTCTCCAGCTCTGAACCATGAGTGGCTTTTCTTTCACTTTGTGACTGGCTTATTTGAGCGATTGGAGACATCAAACCCTTATAGCCTTTTGGAGTCATAGAGTGATAGAGTGTGAAAACAGACCCATCTGCCCAACTGCCCACATCGGCCAACATGTCCCAGCTACACTAGTCCCAACTGCGTGCATTTGGACCATATCCCTCCAAACCTGTCCTATCAATGTACCTGTCTAACCGTTTCTTAAACATTGGGATAGTCCCAGCCTCAACTACTTCCTCTGGCAGCTTGTTCCATACACCCTTTGTGTGAAAACATTACCCCTCGGATTCCTATTAAATCTTTTCCCCTTCACCTTAAACCTATGTCCTCTGGTCCTCGATTCTGTGAACCTACCCGATCTATGCCTCTCATGATTTTATACACTCTCTGCAGAGAATGTAGTTCATTACTTAATCTCTCTCTACATTTATCATCAACAGCCTCTGATTGAAGTTTGACTCCAACTCAAGTATCTTTCTTTCTTTTTACTGTTAGAGATACAGCACGGAAACAGGCCCTTCGGTCTACCCAGTCTGTGCTGACTAGCGATCCCCACACACTAACACTATTCTTCACACACTGGGGACAATTTCCAATTCAACCAAGCCAATTAACCCACAAACCTGTACGTTTTTGCTGCGTGGGAGGAAATTGGATCACCCGGAAAAAACTCACATCGGTCACAGGGAGAAAGTACAAACTCCATACAGACAGTACCTGTAGTCAGGATCGAACCCGGGTCTCTGGCGCTGTAAAGCAACTCTACCACTGCACCACCGTGCCGTATCTTTTCACAAAAGATTTTCATAAATATCTGTCAGTGTATTTTCCTTTTTAAGTAGTAAACTGTTATCTCCAAATTGCACTATATACCTTCCCAGCTTGACAATGGAGAGAGAAATCATATGATTGTGCACAATATTAAAGAACCATATATCGAGGGCATGGTTTTAGTTTGACAGGTAGGACATTTTAAAAAGATCTTAGAGGTACTTTTTTTTTTACATAGAGACTGATTGAAATCTGGAACATGCTGTCAGAGCAGGTGATGGAATCAGATACAACAACTACATTTAACAGACATTTATACAGACATGTAAATGAGCAAGGCAGAGAATGATATGGTCTTAGCGCAGGCAAATCAAAAGAGTGTAGTTAGGCAAAAACATCACCATATACATGGTGGGTCAAAGAGTTTGTTTCTTTACGGGCGGCACAGTGGCACAGCGGTAGAGTTGTTTCCTTATAGCGCCAGAGACCCAGGTTCAATCCTGACCGCGGTTGCTGTCTGTACAGAGTTTATATCTTCTCCCCATGACCTGCGTGGGTTTTCCCTGGGTGTTCCGGTTTCCTCCCACACTCCACAAACACGTACAGATTTGTAGGTTAATTGGCTTTGGTAAAATTGTAAATTGTCCCTAGTGTGTGTAGGATAGTGTTAGTGTCCTACACACACTGACACTATCGCTAACACTGCGGGGATCACTGGTCAGCGAGGGCTCGGTGGGCCAAAGGACCTGTTTCCACGCTGTATCTCTAAACCAGGGGTCGGCAACCTACGGCCCCTGGGCCAAATGCGGCCCGTAACCCGAAATCATCCGACCGCAGGCGGATTTTTTTCCCCGTAATCATCCGGCCCGCCGAGTGCCTGCCCTGAGCGCGGCCGAGCTCTGGCTGTATAGCATACTGCGCACAGCTGCCGGCACGGCCGCGCAACTTCTGTGAACATGTTTAAGAAAGAACTGCAGATGCTGGAAAAATCGATGGTAGACAAAAATGCTGGAGAAACTCAAGGATTGCATGAGACTGCCTCACCCGCTGAGTTTCTCCAGCATTTTTGTCTACCTTCTGTGAACACGTGATTTGATGCCTGCCATCTGTATGCGCGATTCATGTTTACTCGTGATAGATGTGGCCTGCCATCTGCTCACAGACATACGTCCCGGCCCCTATGCAGAACAAGGTTGCCGACCCCTGCTCTAAACTAAACTAAACTAAACTGTGCTGTAACAATTGTAGAACTGTGAGTGTAGAATATATTAGTGAATAGCAAATACGTTTCCATTAGTAATGTAATGTGATAATTATTATATGATAAGGATTGATGTCAATGAAAAAAATTGTCAAGTGATAATGAAGGATACCAATATATTTCCAAGTGAGAATGATGTCTGAATGTATTTCCATGGTGTTGTTCCTATTTGCTTGCTTGGCATCTCGCTGGGCATAGAGGTCACAGGTATGGAGGTTCGTGCCAGGGTAATCTAGATGAATTGCTACCCTGCCTTTTGTAGCTGACACACAACTTAGCAACAGAGCATTGGTGCTGAATGTGGGCAACCAATATTAGTCCAATACATAGACACAAAAAACTGGAGTAACTCAGCGGGACAGGCAGCATCTCTGGAGAAAAGGAATGGGTGACGTCTTGAGTTGAGATCCTTCTTCAGCAAGTCTCTGTGTCTATCCGGCAGTCTGTTCGTTTTTTCATTCTTTTTGTTATTTTTTAGTGTGTTAAAAGTTTGTTTCAATGCTCTTCGGTTTGTTTTATGTGGGGGGAGGGGGGAGGGGATCGGGGGAATCTTTTTTTCAAGTTCTTACCTTGCCGGAGATGTGATTAATTTTCGGATCACACTCTCTGGGCGCTCTGCGGCCTTCCATCGATGGAGCTGGAAGCCTCCTCGGACTGACTTTGAGCCCTATCGGGGGGGGGTGAACATAACATCAGAGCTGATCCCTTGCCTGGGATCGCTCCCACCGCGGCCACCGCGGACTTACCATCAAGCTCGCAGTCTTCGAGAGAGGCTGAGTCGGGAAGCTCCAACGTCGCGGAAGGTTTGACCAGCCCCGACGCGAGGTTCGATCGCCCAGCGCGGGGGAGCTGACATCCCCCCGATGCGGGAGCTGATCGTCTCGACGCGGAGGGCCCGAACGCCGCCGGCTACGGGAGTCAAGATCGTCCCATCAACGGGGGATCGAGGCCCACAACCGAGGAAGAACTAAGGGAAGGACTTGAACTTTATTTCGCCTTCCATCACAGTGAGGAATGTGTAGGACTGACCTGGCCAATGAAATTCCTCGTATGTTGCAAAACATACTTGGCGAATAAAGTGTGATTCTGATTCTGATTCTGATTCTGATCTTCGGTTTAAACCAGCATCTGCAGTTCCTTCCTACACATTCAGTCCAATACATGCTACATCCACATGTAAAAAACATATATGTGCACATGCACACAGACACGCTTCACTTGCGTAGAGCTTCGTTTGGGAGTCCCCAACAGGAAACCATCTAAAGGAATTATTTTCCACTGCAAGTGTGTCGAGCCATTAATTGTACCCAAGATGTGAGGGAAAGATTTCTGCCAAAAAAAGTCAGTTCCCAGTTGGGATTATCAGTGAAAACAGCAAGTGATTCTGATGTGAAAGTTATTGGAAGCTCTCCAGCTATATCTTTATTATTAAAACCATTCTTGGGAACTTACAACGATGTTACTGCATTTAACTTCATCGAGCCAATTCTGTGCTTGAATCTTCTTTCTTCTGAAGACTGCATCATTAATTGAAAGTTGTGAGTGTGGTAAGTGTTGTAGTTATCACTTAACATCCCAGACAGAAGCAAACCTACAAAGACGTTACCATGGTTACAGGTCCACTGCCAAATCTCAAGAGTTTGTTAGTGCTGTGACTCTTCCAGATTCTGGCAACATTTCTTCCCCATTGAGAGCAGAGTTGTCTAGAGCAGTGCCAACTGTACGATCATTCCTTCTGGAAAAATAGCAGGATGGCAGCTCCATTAGTTTTCACCTCCATTTTCCACCTCACCCTGCCGTCACCCAGAGAGATGGTTGAGAGGGTGATCATAGAGTCAGGATCAGAGGAGGTAGGTATCACAGACAGTTATGAGGGAGATGGACATTATAGATAAGGAGAAACTGTGAAGGGAGAAAATGAAACTGAGAATTTTAAAAGCATTCTGTTAATATTCTAGGCAACAGCCTTTGATTTTTTTTTTCATTTTTCAGGACGTGGGCAGTGTTGGCAAGGCTGACATTAATGGTCAATCCATAACTGCCCTCGAGAAAATGAGTGGTGAGCAACCTTCTTGTCCCACTATGTTCCTGAAGGCAAAGGAACTCCCTCTTGCTGTTTGCCAAGGAACTCCACAATTTAGGCCAGGGCGGCACGTCGGTGTAGCAGTAGAGTTCCTGCCTTACAGCGCCAGGGGCATGGGTTCAATCCTGACCATGGATGCTGTCTGTGCAGAGTTTGTACGTTCTCCCCATGACCTGCGTAGGTTTTCTCCCACACCCCAAAGACGTACAGGTTTGTAGGTTAATTGGGTTTGGTAAAATTGTAAATTATCCCTAATGTATAGGAACGTGCTAGTGTACAGGGTGTACGCTGGTCCGTGCGGACTCAGTGGGCCTAAGGGCCCATTTCCGTGTTATATCTCAGAAGTAAAGTCCAAAATCAATAAAGGAATAATGGTACATTTCTTCTTTAGTAAATCTGAGGTCCTCTTTCTTTAGTAAACATGGTTTCTCCAGTTTTAGGTAACTAATCTACAAGCAGCCCTCCTCCCCTCTCCCCACCATCCCCAAACTCCGTATAGACAGCACCTGTAGTCGGGATTGAACCAAAGTCTCAGACGCTGCAAGCGCTGTAAGGCAGCAACTCTACCACTGCACCACCTAGTGGCCGCCTGATTTAGTCTGATTTAGTTCAAGCCTAATCACATGGTGGATAATCCACAATGTACCACCATCATCAGATTGAAGAAGGGCCTCGACCTGAAACATCACCTGGTCCTTCTATCCAGAGATGTTACCTGTCCCGCTGAGTTACTCCAGCATTTTGTGTCCACCATCGTCAGAAGCAGTGACTCCAGCTCACTTTGCATTTTAATGTCTCCATGCTGTTGCATGGACAATACATCGTCACAGGCCACTCACTCAAGTTACAGATGCTGAGGAGCGTGCATCTGTTTGAACAGTTTTGCAGTAAGACTTCAATTCACTGCACATATGGAGGTAGGCCCCAATCTGTTGCCTTACAAATCTCACCAACTTCCGAAAGTGACAATTACTTGCTGTCAGTTATTTATCTCAATCTAATGACCTTAAGTCAAATTGGAAGCATTTTCACTGGAATTTCAAGTGTCGCAACCCAAAACAGAGAGCAGCCAACACGTTGACTTTGACATTTCATACATAGCATTTAAAAAGAGAACCAATCATTTCTTGGGACATCCTTCCCAGGTCTGATCACTGGTCCATGGCGTTTTGTTTTGCGTATGGAAGGCACCACGCACAAGATCCCACAACAACAACAATAACAATAACAATGGACGGCACGGTAGCGCAGCGGTAGAGGTGCTGCCTTACAGCACCAGAGACCCGGGTTCGATCCTGACTATGGATGCTATCTATACGGAGTTTGTACGTTTTCCCAGTGACCGCGTGGGTTTTCTCCGGGTGCTCCTCCCATATTCAAAAAACGTACCGGTTTGCAGGTTAATTGGCTTCGGTAAAGATTGTAAATTGTCGCTGGTGTGTGGATACTGCTAGTGTAGGGGTGGTCGCTGGTTGGCGCATGCTCAATGGACCGAAGGGCCTGTTTCCGCGCACTATCTCTAAACTAAACTGAAGACTCCATCAAAGGTTATGATGAGCAACAATATGGCCAAACTGTTTGGCTTTCCCCTCCTTTAATGTTGTAAAATTAAGGCCAATAAGAGAGCTCTGAAATCCCCCCAAAGAAATCAGAAACTCAATAGAGAATGAAGATTAAAAATAGGAACTACAAACTACAAACTCTAAATTGCTGAGAAACTAAAAGAGTCCCCTTAGATTAGGTTAGTTTAGTTTTTTAGTTTAGTTTAGAGATACAGCGCGGAAACAGGCCCTTCAGCCCACTGAGTCCGCACCGACCAGCGACCAGCACATTAACACTATTCTACACACACTAGGGACAATTTACACATACACCAAGTCAATTAATCTACAAACCTGTACATCTTTGGAGTGTGGGAGGAAACCGAAGATCTCACGGTCACGGGGAGAACGTACAAACTCTGTACAGACAGCACCCATAGTCGGGATTGAACCCAGGTCTCCGGTGCTGCAAGCGCTGTAAGGCAGCAACTCTACCGCTGCACCACCGTGGCCGCCCATTTTAGTTTAGAGGTACAGCATGAAAACAGGCTCCAGACCACTGAGTCCACGCCGACCATTTCACACTTGGTACCTAGACAATAAAGTACGTTGAACCATTGAAATAGGCTATAAAATTATAATTATCTTCATAAATTTGTTGATTACAGAGGTTTTATATCCCTGTTAAGCTATTGGGAAGGTGATTCCATGATTCACAAACGGAGCCAAAAATTCACATTTGGAGAATCAGTCTCGAACCTCAGAAATCAGCGAGGGGAGCTTTAGGAAGAGAAACAGACTACCGAGATACAGTGTGGAAGCAGGCCCTTCGGCCCACCAAGTCCGCGCCAACCAGCGATCACCCCCGTAGATTAGCACTATCCGACACACTACAAATCTGTACGTCTTTGGAGTGTGGGAGGAAACCGGAGCCTCCGGAGAAAACCCACGCAGTCACAGAGAGAATTTACAAACTCTGTACAGACAGCACCCATTATCTGGATTCAACCCGGGTCTCGGGCACTGTAAGGCAGCAACTCTACCACTGCACAGCTGTGTAACAATTATATTGAGTTATATATAATCCCAAAGCACTCTGAAAAAGACTTCATTAATAATAAAGCACCAAGAAATACCATGAGGTGCTAATAAGATGTTTTGTTTAGAGATACAGCATGGAACAACTCTACCGCTCTTTAGGCAGCGACTCTACTGCTGCGCCACTGTGCTGTCCTAAAAGGATTTTTCTTGATATCCCTTCCACTGAACCTATGCACAAGACAGATAAAGGAAGAGAGAATTACATTTCCCTTGGTTGTTGACAGTTCATGATTAGTGCAGTTGTCAGAGGTTATGGGGAGAAGGCAGGAGAATGGGGTTAGCAGGGAGAGCTAGATCAGCCATGATTGAATGGAGGAGTAGATTTGATGGGCCGAATGGCCTAATTCTACTTCTATTCCTTATGACCTTTTGGGACCAGTGACCACAGTTCAATTAGGTTTGAGATAGTTATGGATAGGAATGGAGAGGGTCCATGTGTTAAAATGCTCAACTAGTGTAAGGGTATGAGAGAAGGTCTCGCTCAAGTTGAGTGGAGCAGCTTATTAGATGGGAAAGGAACATCGGCCAAGTGGGATATGTTTAAAAGTGTACTGAAGAAAGCTCAGGATGTGTACGTCCCCGTTAGAGTGAAGGGCAAAGCAGGCAAACATAAGGAAGCTTGGATGACGAGGGAAATTGAGACGTCAGTCAAAAACAAGAAGGATGCATGGGACAGGTATAGGCAGCTGGGATCAAGTGCATCCCTGGAGGAGTTTCGGGAGCTAAGGAATGAACTAAAAAAGGATATCAGAAGGGCAAAAAGGGGGCAGGAGATAACTCTGGTGGGTAGCATTAAGGACAATCCCAAAAGATTTTATAAATCCATAAGGGGGGAAAGGGTAACTAGAGAGAGAGTGGAATCTCTCAGGAATCAAAGCGGTCACCTCTGTGTGGAGCCACAGGAGATGGGCAAGGTCCTCAATGAGTATTTCTCCTCTGTATTTACCAAGGAGAAAGACAGTAGAACAGAGGAAATTGGAGCAGTCACAGGAAGTGTCTTGAGAGCAGTCACGGTTACTGTCGAAGAAGTACTGAAGGTACTGTCGTGTTTGAAGGTAGACAAATCTCCAGGGCTTGATCTGATATATCCGAGGGCATTGTGGGAAACTAGAGAGGAAATTGCGAAGGCCTTGGTTGAAATTTACGAGTCGTCCTTAAATACAGGAGAGGTGCCGAAAGACTGGAGGGTGGCAAATGTTGTACCTCTTTTCAAGAAGGGCTGCAGGGAAAATGCTGGGAACTATAGGCCGGTGAGCTTAACATCTGTAGTTGGTAAATTACTGGAGAGTATTCTGAGGGATAGGATATACAGGCATTTGGATGGGCAAGGGCTGATTAGGGATAGTCAGCATGGGTTTGTATGGGGGATGTCGTGTCTCACAAATCTGATTGATTTTTTTGAAGACGTGACCAAAAAGGTTGATAAAGGCAGTGCTGTTGATGTTGTGTATATGGACTTCAGTAAGTCGTTCAACAAGGTTCCGCAAGGTAGGCTGCTCTGGATGTTTAGATTGCATGGGATACAAGGAGAGATAGCTGAATGGACAGCAAATTGGCTCCATGGAAGGAAGCAGAGGGTAATGGGGGAAGGTTGCTTCCCGGACTGGGTACCTGTGACAAGTGGTGTGTCTCAGGGTTCGCTGCTGGGCCCGTTACTGTTTGTCATCTACGTCAATGATTTGGATGAGAACATACAGGGCAAGATTAGCAAGTTTGCTGATGATACAAAAGTTAGTGGTTTCATACAGTGAAGATGGTTGTGAACGATTGCAGCAGGATCTGGAATGATTGGCCAGGTGGGCGGAGGAATGGTTGATAAAATTTAATACAGAGATATTGTCAAGCTTGAAAGGGTTCAGAAAAGATTTACGAGGATGTTGCCAGGACTAGAGGGTGTGAGCTATAGGAAGAGGTTAAATAGGCTGGGTCTCTATTCCATGGAGCGCAGGGGGATAAGGGGTGATCTTATAGAGGTGTATAAGATCATGAGAGGAATAGATCAGGTAGATGCACAGTCTTTTGCCCAGAGTAGGGGAATCGAGGACCAGAAGACATAAGTTCAAGGTGAAGGGGAAAAAATTTAATAGAAATCTGAGGGGTAACTTGTTCGCACAAAGGGTGGTGGGTGTATGGAACAAGCTGCCAGAGGAGGTAGTTGAGGCTGTGACTATCCCATCCTTTAAGAAACAGTTAGACAGGTACATGGATATGACAGGTTTGGGCGCATATGGCCCAAGCGTAGTGTAGCTGGGACATTGTTGGCTGGTGTGGGCGAGTTGGGCCGAAGGGCCTGTTTCCACACTGTATCACTCTATGACACTATGACCTTATGACATTATGACATTTGGACCTCACAAGACTCCACTTTCCCCCAGCAATAGACAGTCAATACAAAATACCATTTGCATTCAGGAAGGGTTAATAAAGATACTGTTTACTCAATAATCAAGTAACTCAAGCTGTCCTAACCATGATGTCTAATCTGATTTGCAGATACTCTGCACATGGCTATCACATGACCATGCCTTTGGCACAATTCATCTTGCGATCCCAGTGCAATCTCCAGCACTCAGACACAACGTGTTCTGCAGTTCGTTTTTTGACAGATGACTCGTTTCTCTGATACAAATTGCTAGCAGCTTGCCTTCACATACATCACGGCATGCAGACGAGTTCTCATCAAACCCACACTGCATCTCCCATTTATTACCCAGTTTGTTTGCAGTTAATCTGTATCCTTGCTCAGAACAGCATCCATCTTCCACACATCTGCTACCTGTCAGACAAGCGTCAGCCTGATGACAGCGAAAATGACAAAACTGTTGTAACAGTACAGCACTTTCTGTTCACAGCAAGAGATTAAATTGTACCAAAAAAAAAAGCAGCACCAGGGGGGAAAAAAAAAGAAGAAAAAATTGAACAATTAATACTCACAGATAAAATGGAGTGACTATGATGAATTTTCTTTCCGTAAAGCAAACCTGTAAGAGAACTGGGGAAAGGCTGTTTATGTATCAGGGAAAAGCTAGGTGTCAAAATTGCTGAAATTGTCATTTTTCTCCAAACCATGATATATAAAATTATGTATTAACTGTGTAAGAACTAAAACTGTCTTCCAGCTTCAGGCCACTGGCGCGTGCCACACATTGACTTCAAATGGGAAACCTCAGCCTGATCAAACCTCGTTATTACGGACTCACACAGGGACCAGAACAGTCGTTTTTCTTGTTCGGGTGAAGCGGGAGGATCTTATCGCATTCACTTACTTATCCATAGGATGGAGAAAGATAAATAATTTATTATTATAATTTGTTCCAGCAAGTATTCGCTGTCAACAAGAAGCATGCCGTTGCAATGCTTCCCCCTAAACAAAATTGCATTTTTTTGGAGTTAAATGCAAAGATCTGTGCCTAGGTTGTCACTCCTTTCTGTAGTTAATGTAAAAAAAAAATCCGGGTGATTCCATTCATGGTTCACAAAAAATAAAAGATTGTGTGGATTACTTGAATAGTCTCTCGAAAGCCCAACATCTCTGCTCAGTACAAAGTTTATGATCTTGGTCAACAATAGGCACAGGACAAATGAACCTCTGCTTCCCTTTCTCAAGCTTATCCAGCTTTAGCCCACCGTCAAGGATCAGCCACTAATAATACAATTATACTGAGACTTGTGCAATATTGGTGCACAAAGAGTTCCTGTCTGCCTTTTGTCTGCTATTTCAAGGGAGTCTTAACCTTATTTTGAACATTAATGATTTCAGTTTCGGTTCCACTGAAGCAAGTTCTCTGACGGAGCTGACTGCAGAAGCACAGTTGAATCGCTAGCTTTTCACAATTACAATTTCTAACCATCACAGGTGCTAGGTGGCTCCCGATCAGTCTGTGCTGTCTGAATGCAAGTGCGATGCTGAATTCCAATGTGCCTCTAGCAAACTGCACCCAATTTCCATGAGGCAATTTACATGCGTATACATTAAAGGATCAGGTTAATGATAGAGAGACGAATTTCAGCAAGAAGTTCTTCCCTCCACCTGTGCCAACAATTATTTTGTCTCTCTGGTTCTAGTGAGACTCCTTGTTCTGGGGATTAATTTTAAAAGTTTACCACATTTCCTGGTCACTGTTACTGCTGGGAGGAACATCAACAACGCCTTTATTGATACATCTCGAGCAACAACGACATGGACTTTACTGAGAGTGTAATGCAACTAACCTTGCACCTTCTCTCCGGATCGGAACATTTAATTCTATTTGCACATTACATACTGCAAAACATAACATGAGAGAATAAATATGTACAGTGTGACTTCCTGTCCATTTATTACACAAAGGCACTGACTATATAACAGGACTGACTGTTTCTATTACTGGGTGATTCTATCATTGCCGACTAAATGTACAACTAGGTCACTTGTCTCACCACGTGCAGAATTGGTCCCTGGCAATATTCTGTGCTTAAATCGGGATTGTAGAGGCAGGAACATAGAACATAAAACAGAACAGCACAGAAACGGGCCCTTTGGCCCACAATGTTTGTGCTGAACATGAAGCTCAGTTAAACTGATTTTACCTGTCTATACATGACCCATATCCCTGCCTCTATTCCCTGCACCTCTATGGGCCTATCCAAAATCCTTTTAAATGCCATTATCGGATTGATCTCCACCACCGTCCCGAGCAATGTGTTCCAGTCACCCTATTATTCTCCATGCAAAACACTTGGCCGCACTTCTCCATTAAACGCTCCCCTTCTCACCTTATGGCTATACCCACTAGTATTGGATATCCCCCCCCCCCCCCCCCCCCCCACGGTTCTGACTGCCTAACCTATCTATGTCTCTAATTATTTTATACACTTATAAATCCATAATTTTACATGAACTTGAAAGGGCATCTGTAAGATGAAGATGCTTGTTTGTACGGGGCACAGTGACACAGCTGACAGACATGCTGCCTCACAGCATCAGTGACTTCAGGTGCTATCTGTGTGGTGTTTGCACAATCTCTCTGAACTGCATGGGCTTTCCCCAGATGCTCCTGCTTCCTCCTACGTTTCATACATGTCCGGGTTTGTCCGTTGGTTGGGCACTGTTCCTAACGTGTGGGTGAGTGATTGAATCCGAAGGGAGTTGATGGGAATCTGGGGAGAATCTAGACAAAATAGGCAACTGTGTACAATTTTCCAATGACCAGCCACAGGCACCAAAGCAGGATTTCTGACCTTAAGGGTGCTCAGATCAATTGGGGGAAATTCTCTGTGTATCCACAGGAGCTGAAATTAATTGCTTTTTAATAACCCTGGAGAACACAAGCCTGTATATAATTACGCACATCTCTGCATTAGCTCCAATTGTCCGAACATCATTCAGGAAGGCAGCTGGCAGGTTGGCATGTTTCTGGTTAGTTTAGAGATTCGTTTAGTTTAGAGATACAACGCAGAAACAGAACCTTCAGCCCACACAGGCCCTTCGTGCCAACCGGCAATCACCCTGCACACTGACACTATCCTACATGTCAGGGACAATTTACAATTTTATCGAAGCCAATTAACCCACAAACCTGTATGCCTTTGGAGTGTGGGAGGAAACTGGAGCACCCGGAGAAAACCCACGCGGTCACAAAGAGAATGTACAAACTCCGTACAGACAGTGCCCGTAGTCAGGATCGAACCCAGGTCTCCAGCGCTGTAAGGTAGCAACTGTACCTCTGCGCCACTGTGGCACCTCAGTAAGACTGAGCAAGAAGATGAAGCACAGGGATAAGATTTTTCTCGTCTTTTCAGTGCAACACATTTAAACCTGGAGGAACGATCAACTTTTATTAAAAGATAATAAAATATTCCAGACCTAAACAACAGTGTGCCTGGACATATTATGTATAATTTTCCAAAATGTAACAAAATATATTCCTATCCAAGTTACACATCATTTGTTTGAATATATAATAGTGCTCTTTCATCAAATCTTGAGCAAAATCCTGAAGTCTTCATTACAGTATTGAGGGACCACTCTCGTTGTAAGGACTGCAGCTATTTCAGAAGCCTGGCCAACACATTATCATGGGCAATTAGGGGTTACAATAAATGCTGGCCTTCACTCTAACACCCACATCACACGAGTGAACACATGGAAGAGAACACACAAAGGAAATATTAGCACGTAATGATAAAATTATTAGTTGAAGGTGACGTCCGTGGAAGAAAAAGAGAATGGGGTCTCAAAAAAATGAGAGAGAATCATCAAGTTCACAATCTTACATGGAAAGAAGCATCGTCAAGAGCATTGGCTTCGATAAAGTGAAAATGCAAAAGTACAGCCTTGCACTGTGAGCATTATCCACGAGCTCAAACATACATTATAAATCAATGTCAATCCTCCACGATCAGCTGTCACTTTTACCTTTGTTTCCCATCCTTTTTAGCGCTTGCCAACATGCTGAAGGACCAGGACGGAACAGACACTCCACCATTGACTTCATCAGCTGCTTATGCTATTTTACTAAATTCACCAACAGTAAAAAATACTTGCTGACTGTAATAGTCTGTTTAAAACAAAGGAACAGCAGCAACATATTCAAAATGTGTCATTTCAAATTGTCTGGCAACTGTTGTAGTGAAAGCCAAAACATAAACACCACAGACAGTGAAATGGTTAAACAGTGCAGCTTTTATTATTCTACCTTTACATCAGACGCTGGCTGGCAACACAGAACAATTAAAGAAAGCAGTTAAAGTGAAACACTTCCCTGCAGTTCGGCCACTGATTGGAATCTATGTCTTAATATATTTACAGCTAACTCCATCTCATCAGCTGCTCCTTGGCTAGTAGGAGTTGGATGAACACTGTACTTAACGAAAGACTAATAGAATGTCTTTCTATTATCACGCAGCCACAGCCTCAACATCTGAACGTCAATCTTCAACTTTGATCAAATCACTAATTAAGTCATGCATTGTTAATGAGGGCTAGTGCAATGAACTTAAGCAAAATATGCGCGGTGAATAATTAGCAAGGAGGAAGATAATGAATTTTCAGTTCCAGTTTGTGATAAGACATAAATGCTGAAATGTTTTGGCAACCTTTTAATGATGCCATGAAACCACATGTAAAACTCTCACCCCTGGACATAATTACACTTTGCTCTGCATTACTACTTTCGAGCTCACCCTGCAACCATTGCAGTTTCACCTCATATATTGCCCACACTCCACTCTAAATGCTGTCCCTTAAGCCCCTAAATTGAATTGATCGAAAGATGCAGCATGGAAACAGGCCCTTTGGCCCACCGAGTCCGCGCAGACCGTCGATAACCCGTTCACACCAGTACTATGTCATCCCACTTTCACATCAGCTACCTACATAAATGAGGCAATTTACAGAGTGCAATTACCCTGCAAACCCACAAGTTTTTGGGATGTGGGAGGAAACCGGTGCACCCGGAGGAAACCCACGGGGTCACAGGGGAAAACGGGCAAACTCCGCACTGACAGCCTCTGAGGTTAGGGTTGAACCCAGGTCTCCAGCGCTGTGAGGCAGCAGCTCTACCTGCTGTGCCACCGCAATGTACTGCTTGGTGCCCTGTAGTTGCTTTGTGTCATGCAGCATTTTAAAATATTCATGTGTAGGATGCTGGTCTGAATCGAAGATGCTGGAGTAACTCAGCGGGACAGGCAGCATCTCTGGAGAGAAGGAATGGGTGACTGGTCTCGACCCGACACATCACCCAGTTTAAAATATTCCTTCATCTTCCCTGGAATGGGCTTCACAATATCCCATAATTATGGCGATGAAATTGCCTGAAATATTCCACCCACCACCATTGCACCGTCATACCACACCAGCATTTACATTGAGCTACCACTTAATCTCCCATCGCTCAGCAGTACTCCTCATGTGCCAGATATCCATTTCTGCAGCACACCTGTAAATCTGTCACGTAACATCTCAATGTCTTAGCCCTCAGGCACTCTGGCATTTTTCACACTACTAAAGATGTGCGGAGTGGGTGATAGAATATACGTCTTTTAAAAATAAAAAAAATCTGTATTCTTATTTGACTGACTGTGGAGCAGGTGTGCTTAAATATTTCTTTGAAGTTATTCTAACAAATGGAATACTTAATCAAAGGCAGCAGACTCCAGTTAAAGATCTACACATGTCTAATATTTATTTTTAAAGTTCGTTCATCACATTAACAAGAAGCATGACATTTAAAGTACAAAACACAGATATATTGATGCTTTCATTGGACTTGCCATAAGCAGGTTCAGTAATTCTGTACAGAGTCACTAAGATGAATGTTACATGAAGAACAACCTTTGAAGCAAAAGAAAAAGGATGATCTTTGGTTACACGGCTGTGTGGTTCAAACATTGCCACTATACAACTGCGTCTCAGTGAATAAAATGAAAAGAGACACTATTTATATGCAGCAACAGCACATAACATTGAAATGTTGCTTAGACAATAGATTTCATTGTCCAGAAACATTGGGTCAGACTTGTTAGAAGTGCAGTGTTTATATATTTGACTCTGCGGGAGCAAGCATTACAGGAGCTGTTACGCTGCAAGTTAATGTGAATATTGGCACCTTATTTGGATCACTTATTCTTGCACACGGTTGTCTAAATATTCATCTGTCGGTCAGTAATGTTAAACTCATCAGTGATAGGCACAAATTGCTGGAGTAACTCAGCAGGTCAGGCAGCATCTCTGCCTCCAGTTTATTTCCCCCCTCCCCCTCCTCTTCTCATCTTCCCCACCTCCTTTTCCTCTCCCCCCTTTTCCTTTCCTCTCCCCCTCCTCTTTTCGTCTCTCTTCCCTTTTCCTCTCTCCCCCTCGCCTTTTTTCCTCTCCTCCCCCCCCTTTTCCTCTCCACCCTCTTCTCTCCCCCCCTCTTTTCCTCTCCCCCCTCTTTTCCCCTCCCCCCTCTTTTCCTCTCCCACCTCTTTCTCCCCCCCTCTTTTCCTCTCCCACCTCTTTCTCCCCCCCCCACCCCCACCATATCTACTTTCAGTCAGAAGAAGGGTTCCGACCCAAAACATCACATATTATTTTTCTCCAGAGATGCTGCCTGACCCATTGAGTTATTCCAGCATGTTGTGTCCATCTTTGGTATAAACCAGCATCTGCAGTTTCTTCTGACAAACTAAACCCATCAGTGCATGGATTTCAATGGATTTAATCTGAGAGGCAGTGTACAATATGTTGATTTGACCACAAAGTCCATTTGCCGTTACTAATCAAAGATGGTTTTCTAACATTAATCAACCCTTGTACTGTCCAATTAATTAGTCCAACCTAGGGCATGCCTACATAACCAACGATAGACACAAAATGCTGGAGTAACTCTGAGACAGGCAGCATCTCTGGAGAGAAGAACCACATGGCTATCATGAATTGAGACTGTGCTGGTTGTAAGTGTGGCAGCGAGAAAAAGAAGTATATATCTTATAAAAGAAACATAATCCCACAGGACCTAGAAACAGGAACACATTCACACTGGGACACTTGAACACAATCCCAGAGGGATATAAAACCATAATTCCAACACAAATTTTCTGGAACTGGATTCTCATGAGAAACTAGCACAACCCCATAGAGAAATATGAAGGCAGCTCCATAGTGGAATGGTAGCATAGTCCTGGAGTTCAGAGGCAGCTAATTCTACAAAGGAATATGGTTCCAAAGAGAAACAGAGACATAATGTCCTAATGTAATAACGTGGTGCAGATGCTGGTTTATACCAAAGATAGACACAAAATGCTGCAGTAACTCAGCAGGTCAGGCAGCTTCTCTGGAGAAAATGGATAGGTGACTTTTCGGGTCGGGACCCTTCTTCAATTCGGTTTCCTCCCACACTCCAAAGACATGCAGATTTGTAGGTTAATTAGCTTTTGTAAATTGTCCCTGGTGCGTAGGATGGGACCAGTGCACAGGTGATCGCCGGTCCATTCGAACTCAGTGGGCCGAAGGGCCTGTTTCCACACTGTATCTCTAAAGCTAAAACTACAAGCAGTGGGCCGGGACGCTCCCGGCATGCAGGCCAGACTTGCCTGACAGAGCACCCGCCCAGTAGACCCGGCTCGCCCGCTCGTTTCCGGCGGGACCAGGAACCCGTCCGAATGTTCGTCGAAAGTCCGCCCAAAGGCTCGCGTTTGGCGGACAACATAACTGGGAGGGAGCTGGAGAAGTCGGACGCGTGTAGTGTGGGCGGTAGGAGGGTGAACTGGGGGAATGCCTCCAGCTGCAAGGGGCACCCCTGGGACACAAAGATGGCCGGGCAAGGAGAGGAGGGGGAAGTTGGTTCACGGGAACAGCTCCAGTAAATCGAGCGTGCGGGCCGACCGGACTTTGAACTTTGAATAATGGCACGAGAAATGGCGGTGCCAGCATGTGTAATATATGCAGAATGAATTTCACTGTGCAGGTGCATATGTGGCAAATAAAGCACTATTGAAAATTAGTTCCTTCCCCAGTGCGATTTTTGTCTGAAGCTTTGCAGACATTTTGCCCTTAACTGCACCCACAATTAAATGTCAGCTTTGGTATTGTACATTAATAGAAATCAGTTCTACAGCTTCCCTTCCCCACACCACCCCCCATCAGTAATTTACACTCAGGATTAGCAGTAATTTCAGGAAAAGTCATCGGGCAAGATTCCTTTACACTAATTAGCCTGAAATATGCAAGTTCAGGAGTGGTTAAAGAACCTGCCAAATGCCGTTGTTCGATCAATTTGTAGGGGGTTTTTTGCAGTTCAAATTAAATTTTCAATGATAAAAACTCAGCAGGTCAATTGCAAATTAACTTAATTCCACTCTGTTAATGGCAAGCGCTAGGTTGTTACATACAACACTGCCACTGGTGATAAAGTCATCAAGTAATGAGGTCGGAAGTTTCTCCGAGTAACCCCTTCAGGGAAGGTCTGGAAATGCTATAGGAAGCATTGCTTATCAGAGACCCAGAGCTCCGATATACCACGTGCATCGTGGAAAGGATGAGATGCTGCACTACGTCTTCTGAGCCTCCTACAAGGACAGCACGGTGACGCACCGGTAGAGTTGCTGCCTTACAGCACCAGAGTCTCAGGTTCGATTCTGACTACAGGTCTGTCTGCGCAGAGTTTGTGCGTTCTCCCCATGACCACGTGGATTTTCTCAGGGTGCTCTGGTTTCCTTCCACACTCCAACGACGTACAGGTTTGTAGGTTAATTGGCTTCAGTAGAAATTGTAAATTTTCCCTCGTGTGTAGGATAGTGTGAGTGTACGGGGCAGACTCGGTGGTCCGAAGGGCCTGTTTCCGCGCTGTATCTCTAAACTAAACTAAACAATTGCCAATTATCAAGACCCTTTGACCCTCCACATCCAGGGAGCATTCATTCACTATTCCTCTTACCATTCACCAACTCCTTTCACCTCCAAAGAGCTTTCCATGGAAAGACACACAATGCTGGAGTAACTCAGCGAGTTAGGCAGCATCTCGAGAGAACATGGATAGGTGACATTCCGGGTCAGGACCCTACTTCATGCTTTCCAAGTTGCCCATCACACTTTGTAGAGTCCACTGTGTCTCTCTTTAGAGACGTAGACATTACGTCCTGTAATATTGTTTGGTCACTCTTCTATAGGAACGATGCCATTAAGCTGGAAGGAGTACAGAGTAGATTTACAAGGATGTTGCCAGGACTTGATGGCCTGAGCTTGATGGCAGAGAGAGGCTAGGCAGACTATAACTTTATTCCTTGGAAGGCAGGTAGATAAGGAGTGATCTTATAGACATATATAAAATCATAAGGGGAATAGATATGGGGAATACACGGTCTTGTTCCAATGGTAGGGAAATCATGTAGAAGGCAGTTTTAATATGAGAATTAAAAGATTTAACAGGAACTTGAGGGGCAACTTATTCACACAGAGGGTGATGGGATTATGGAATGAGCTGGACAAGGAAGTAGTTGAAGCAGGCAGCATGTCAGGAGAACATGGATAGGTGACAATTCATCAGACTGAGGAAGTGTTCCGATCTGAATCGTCATTAATCCATGTTCTCCGGAGATGCTTCCTGATCCACTGAGTTACTCCAGCACTTTGTGCTCTCTTTTGTCAACCAGCATCTTCCATTCCTTTTTACTACATGGATAGGGGAGGTCTAGAGGGATATGGGCCAATCGCAGAGAAATAGGACTATCTTGGGTGGCATGGACAAGTTGGGGCGTATTTCCTGTTTCCGTGAGGTAGGATTACGATTCGATACGATAGAACTTTATTTATCCCAAGAGGGAAATTGATCTGCCAACAGTCATAAAAACACAAAAATACATGAAACATGATATCAAAGTGACGAGTGGAAGGGCTTGGGGGATGTGTAATGATTGAGGAGGGGAAGAGGGGGGTCAGTCTCAGTCTACCCCATGACAGAAGGGGAAATTGTAAAGTTTGATAGCCACAGGGAAGAAGGATCTCCTGTGGCGTTCTGTCCTGCATCTTGGTGGAACCGGTCTGTTTCTGAAGGTACTCCTCAGGTTGCCCAGTGTGTCATTATATAACTCCATGAAGAAGGAGCAATTTACACTGGACAATTAACCGACCGGAACATCTTTAAGACCACGACACCCAAGAGAAACACAGGCGACTGTGCAAACACTGCACAAATAGCACCACAGGTCAGGTACCTGGAGCTATGAAGCAACAGCACTACCTGCTGCATCGCATTCCATCATGGTTACCAGTCTCGGAGATAAGCCAATGGGGTATCCACAAAAGGACAGATTTGCCAGGAGGTTGTAGTGCTGGAAGAAAGTTCTGAGATTTGAAAAGGTAAGTCTGGCGTGGGATTTAAACACAGCTGCAAGAAATTTTTAACCAAGGTCCTCAGAGACTGGAAACCGGTGGTCACCAGAAAGTGGGATAATTGATGTACTGGGCAATGAGAGTCAACACATTTCTGGATGAGCTCATGATCATGTTTGCAGAGAGTAGATAGCACTGCATTATTCAGTCCTAAGGATAATGAAAACACAATTGCAGGGCCACAGAAATATTTTTAGATGAGACACTACACAAAGGCCTGATATGCAACTTTAGACTTTGGTATCAGTGCACCAACACAGCACAAGCAGAGCTGGAATTGGTCAGGGCACAAAATGGGTCGGCACAGTGGCACAGCGGTAGAGTTGCTGCCTTACAGTGCCAGAGACCCAGGTTCGATCTTGACCGCAAGTGCTGTCTGTGTGGAGTTTGTACGTTCTCCCTGTGACCGTGTGGGTTTTCTCCAGCTGCTCCAGTTTCCTCCCACATTCCAAAGACATGAAGGTTTGTGGGTTAATTGGCCTCTGTACATTGTCCCGAGTGTGGAGAATAGAACATGGTGTACAGGTGATTGCTAGTCGGCATGGACATGGTGGGCCGAAGGGCCTGTTTCCATGTTGAATCTCTAAACCAAGCTAAACTAGATGTGTTCTTGTCAATCTTTACATGCCACATCCCCAATCCACTTCTACTGCCAGCTGATGGAACTGAACCTTAGACCAGATGGTCTGTTTTATGTCTCTCCCAAGGTCCGACCAAACTATTGTGTCCCTTCTCCAAACATGCAACCCACGCTTGCAAGTTTACTGTGGGATCAACTTAATCTTCTCCGTATTGCTGCAAATTTTTAACCATATGTACTACCAAAGGTAAAGATTCGAAGAAGGGGCACAATAATATAGTTCAGTATAGCTTATTGTCACAAGTACCAAGATACAGTGAAAAGCTTTTGTTGCATGCTATCCAAGGACAATACATGATTACAATTAAGTATACACGGTGCAGATACTGTACATGATAAAGGGAATAATATTTTTTTATTTTTTATTTTTTATTTTATTAGAAGTACAATTGTATACAATCATATTTTCATAATACATTTTATGTACAGCTTCTTTTTTTTTTAATAATAAAGAAGAAAAAGAAAAAGAAATTAGATAATGAAGTATAGAAAAATGTGAGATATATAGTGTGTGGAAAAGAAAAATAGAAAGTGAAAGAAGAAAGTTAAAGAATAGAAAATAGGAAAAAGAGAAGAAAAGAAGAAAAGGGAAGAAAAAGAAAAAAGAAGTAAGGAGATCTTATTTATAATCTTGACCATCCCTCGCCCAGTCACGAGTTAGCTTTTACAATTGTGTTGCACCATATGATTCCAAAAAGATGACAGGGGGGAATAATATTTAGTGCAAGATAAAGTCAAGTAAAGTCCGATTAAAGATAGTCTAAGGGTCTTCAATGAGGTAGATAGTAGCTCTATAATAGATTCACCCATTTACAGAGCAACTTGGACCAAACCCTTTATTCATTAAAACATCCAGCAGCAGGAACAATAACCGAGTAACTTAAAACAGTCTCATCATTAGTAGGGTATACTGGATTAAAGCTGGCATATCATTAAGATATAAAGAGTCAGTTAGGAATGAGTTGGGAGGGAGATACATCTTTAAATGAATATCGCAGCACCAAATAAAAAAAATACAGCACAGAATTATCCAGTCCCACGCAATCTACATTCATTTATTCCAAGGGTCATTTAACACAACTATTTCTTTAATTTCAATCTCCTGCTTCAAAAAATTGTACTTGGTGATGAAATGGAAAATAAACGGGAGGCACAGAGCAGGGCCGAGCTTGTCAGTCCAAGTAAGAAGTAAAAACATCAGCAAAAAGGACCATCACTTTCAGCATCAAGAAACACAATCACTACTAAATTACATTAGAATTTTTTTTATGAAAGAAAATTGCTTCCTGTAAAGTTAAATAATACAATCGCCTCTTCTTGCACGCCATGCTCCATTTCCTGTTGTATTTTTCACACTAACTGGTAGATACATGTGACAGAGGAACTGTATAAAGAATCCAAATCAAATTAACTGTACATTCTAACTGCATTAGATGCTGTCAAGCATAGCACTTTCACCATACATTTGTATCTTGGGAGTAAACAATTCATACCATTTATCTCAGAGTAAAAATGAACAACTGTTAAACTGTTTGGGGATTATTTTTCAGAAAAGGGTTGTGGTAACAGTGAGGAAGTGTGGGGAGATAACAGCATATTAAGAAATAAACACAGAACATTGATTTATTTTGCTCTTCAGCTTTTATGATGGCTAGACTTCGATCTGCTTCTCAAAATCTGAAACACCATCACTTCTAGTATCATAATATCATAATATCTTGCTCCCTGTTCTACTTGCCCTTTGCCCATATTGATTGCCTGAGGCTGAGAGCCCTGATGGATCATTTTATAAGGTTTTTGCAAGTGTTACATCCAATTTATCAATAAACTAAAAGAGCAATGAACACCTTACATGGGAGCTTTTATCTTTATTCCGTTTCCTTTGATAGCAGGATAACAGTGATCATCCAATGTAGAGTTGCCCTCTACTGTTAAAGAATTACCAGCGGTTTCCCTTATGGGCAAAGTTTCAGTTGCACTGGATTCATACTAAAGATTATATTCATGCAAATAAGTTTACAAACGTTTCACTTCCAAATTACTCCATTCAAATGAGCCCTTTTCTTACAATTAAAGCCGCTAACTCATGAAACATTGAATACATGTTCTGTACATGAGGTTCCCAAGGTATATCCCATGATATACACAAGGCATCTCTGGAAGTTACATGGGAGAAACGGCACTGTAAAGCCATGGGTGATGGTGTAAGAGAGGATTGGGGAAGGTGGTTGGGAGGATAATAATAATAATAATAATAATAATATTTAATAACTGGTATTTACGAGGTTAAAATGTAACACGTACTAGTAGAGGTATGTGGGTAGATAATTGGTAATACCAAAAAAGTTTAAAAACCTCCAATATAGAGCATGGGAAATGATGCCATGAACTCATTACAGCATTCAGAGTTCTTAACTTAATGGATAGGAAACAGTCTCAAGCCTTTTCTTTGTGTCACAATCCCTTTGTCTTATTTTCTCCAAAAACAAAAGTTAAGAGAACATGGAGAAGTAATTAGGAGAAGTATTCACAGGATGGTGGAGAAAGAGCAGGGAACGGGACTAAATGGTGGGCTATACCACGGAGCCAGCATTGGCTTAATGGGCCAATAAAGCTTCCTTATATTGCAACTGTGATTAAGCCACTGGAGGCGGAAGCTTGCAAATGTTAAATGTTTTTATTTCTCGCGACACGCAGACTTTCTCTTGGAGACACTCGGGGCAGAATTTCCCCGAACTCAAAGTACATTGAGTTTTTATACTTTTAAGAACAAAGATAACAGCAGGAGATTCAACACAATTTCGATAGCTATTGTTTAGATAACATTGTTTACTTCAATGTTTTTAGCCCAACAAATGGTTCTATTGAATTACATATTTACAACAGGAGCATATTGTAGCCACGAGTAGAGATGGTCGAGATCTTCAAGTTCCGAGGCATAACTATCACCGACAATTTGTCCTCAACCAACCACATTAAATGTATGGCCAAGAAAGCACCCCAATGCCTCTACTTCCCTCAGAAGACTGAGGGGGTTCTGTCTATCTCCACCGACTCTTACCAACTTCTGCAGATGCACCGTGGGAAGCATCTTATTGGGATGCATCACAGCTGGAGTTGACAACAGCACAGCCAAAGAACAAAGGAAATGTAATCCAGTATATCACACAAACCAGCCTGCCGCCCATCGACTCCATCTATGCTTCATGGTGCTTCAAGAAAGCAACCAACATAATGAACGATCGTTTTCACCCCGGTCATTCACTTGTCTTCCCTCTCCCGTCGGGCAGAAGATACAAAGCACATATCACCAGATTCAGGAACAGCTACTTTCCTGCTGTTATCAGACTACTGAATGGTCCTCCCATAAGATAGGACATACTCTTGATCTCCCAACCTACCTCATTGCAGACCTTGCACTTGTATTTTTAATCTGCACTTTCTCAGTAACTGGAATACTGTAACACTATATTCTGCCTTCTGGTATTTTTCTCTTTGCACTCCCTGTTGTACATTTGTATGATTTGATTGTACTCATGTATGGTATGTCATAAAGTCATAAGGTCATAAGTGGTAGGAGCAGAATTAGGCCATTCGGCCCATCAAGTCTACTCCGCCATTCAATCATGGCTGACCTACCTCTCCCCCCCTAACCCAATTCTCCTGCCTTCTCCCAATAACCACTGACACCCCTGTATGATTTGATTGGACAGCACACAATGCTTTTCACTGTATTTTGGTGCATTTGACAATAATAAACCAAAACCAATAACAATACCAATTGGATTCACACTGTTATGATGATCATTGTGTCTTTCATCCTTCTATTGATTGTTAGTATGATCCTGGGGAGTGTTGTCAAACAGAGGGACCTCGGATTACAATTACATAGGTTCCCTGAAAGTGGCATCGCAGTTTGGTGAAGAAGGCTTTTGGCATGTTGGCCTTCATCAACAATGGCATTAACGACAGAAGGTGAGATATTGTGTTGCACTTGTACAAGACGTTGGGGACACAACACTTGGAGTATTGTGTTCAATAGACAATAGACAATAGGTGCAGAAGTAGGCCATTTGGCCCTTCGAGCCAGCACCGCCATTCAATTTGATCATGGCTGATCATCCCCAATCAGTACCCCGTTCCTGCCTTCTCCCCATATCCCCTGACTCCGCTATTTTTAAGAGCCCTATCTAGCTCTCTCTTGAAAGCATCCAGAGAACCTGCTTCCACCGCCCTCTGAGGCAGAGAATTCCACAGACTCACCACTCTCTGTGAGAAAAAGTGTTTCCTCATCTCCGTTCTAAATGGCTTACTCCTTATTCTTAAACTGTGGCCCCTGGTTCTGGACTCCCCCAACATCAGGAACATGTTTCCTGCCTCTACTGTATCCAAGCCCTTAACATTCTTATATGTTTCAATGAGATCCCCTCTCATCCTTCTAAACTCCACAGTGTACAAGCCCAGCTGCTCCATTCTCTCAGCATATGACAGTCCCACCATCCCGGGAATTAACCTTGTAAACTTACGCTGCACTCCCTCAATAGCAAGAATGTCCTTCCTCAAATTAGGGGACCAATACTCCAGGTGTGGTCTCACTAGGGCTCTGTACAACTGCAGAAGGACCTCTTTGCTCCTATATTCGATTCCTCTTGTTATAAAGGCT
The DNA here is from genome assembly GCA_038087875.1 of Malacoraja senta. Lineage (NCBI taxonomy): Eukaryota > Metazoa > Chordata > Chondrichthyes > Rajiformes > Rajidae > Malacoraja > Malacoraja senta. The sequence continues at coordinate 43,642,434 of CM075982.1, read as the reverse complement.
AACATGCCATTCGCTTTCTTCACTGCCTGCTGCACCTGCGTGCTTACTTTCATAGACTGATGTACAAGGACCCCCAGATCCTGTTGTACTTCCCCTTTTCCCAACTTGACGCCATTTAAATAGTAATCTGTCTTCCCGTTTTTGCTTCATCTGCCATGCATCTGCCCACTCCCCCAACCTGTCCAAGTCACCCTGCATTCTCATAGCATCCTCCTCACAGTTCACACTGCCACCCAGCATTGGGTCATCTGCAAATTTGCTAATGTTACTTTGTTTTTTTTCAAAAGTGAACTGAACCTATCTATGCCTCGATTTCCCTGGCGAACAGATTTGTAATTCTGGTTTACTCTCCCTGTGATGGAGTGAACAAGGAGGAAGTTAGGATACTGAAGGAAGAAGGGTTTCGCCTCCACGTTGCATTTGCAAAAAGGATATTAATTTGGATAAAACAGTGATGGCAGCGGTGGGATTCGAACCCACGCCCCCGAAGAGACTGGAGCCTTAATCCAGCGCCACGCTACCGGCTTTAGTGCAGTCTTAGTTATTCAGCTATGGGTCCTGACCTACCATCTACCTCATTGGAGACCCTCCGACTATCTTTAATCAGACTTTACTGGAATTTATCTTGCACTAAAAGTTATTCCCTTTATTCTGTATCTGTACACTGTGGATGGTTCGATTGTAATCATGTACAGTCTCTCTGCTGACTGGATAGCATGCAACTAAAATAGCTTTTCACTGTACCTTGGTGCACATGACAATAAACTAAACTAAAACTAAATAAACTGGGAATAAAAGTGGGTAGTGATGTACTTCAGAGAAGGAGATATCACCATCTGTGCCTGTGAGACATCTGCGACTTTGTGAGATCCCAGATCGGTAGCATCAGCTTGGCCACCCCATATGATACCCTCGCTTGTATCCACTTATCACTTGCCCCGCTTTGTACAGCCCTCATATCTCTTTTCCAGCTTTCTTCCCCCATTACTATCAGTCTCAAGAAGGGTCCCAACACAAATCGTTGTCTGTCTATTCCATCCACAGATGTTGCCTGACCCGCTGAGTTTTTCCAGCATTTTTTGTCTATCATCAACATGTATCCTTCTCCTCTATCAACCCCACTCCCCTGGCACGGTACAGACTCAAATGGGAAACTGCAACTTGGGCTCCTGGGCATGGCAGGTGATGCCATGGGTGGGGGAGTCAAAGATCGTGTCAGGAGTAATGGTTGCCACAGTCCACACCACCCCATTGCTACCTCTGTCTGATGCACTCAATCGGAAGCACTCATTGGGACACACTGAGAGCTTCTAGGCAACAAACTATTGTTGGTTTGTTCTATAGAGCAGTTACAACTAAAGACTTAAAGCGGAAAACCTCCTGGCTTGCAGACCCACTGATCTTAACACCATTTTAGAGAAATAACAAATGTGTCTCCAGATTCAAACTACTTCACATGTGTGGTATACATTTCAAACAGGAAAAGATGAATGCACATGACACAGCGATACCACATCAGAAGCAGTACCACAATGTTGCTCAGCCTGATAGGGAAAGGCACCATACAGTAGATCAAACCATCGTGGACAGCCAGTGGTATTATGAGGATATGACTGCCTATTTGATTATAATGTTCCAGCAACTGGGCTTTTGAGTAAAAGAACGAAAGTGACAACAGTTCTCAATTCTCCACAGAGGAATGAGTGAATAAGTATGCATTACTGAGACAGGTTAGAACTTGCTCCTGACACCATGTTATGGCCATTTGTATGATAAAGTGTAAATAACCTGTCAGACAGTAACTAAAGACTTCTTTCCTCTACCTTTCCCTGAGGATTCAGCCTCTGAACAGGAGAAATAATTGCTTTAACAAGGTGGGAGATTCCAGTGATTGTTTGCTTACCATTGTCTTCCTGCCAGTTGGTGGGAATGATGTAGTGCTTAGGAATACAATACACAGGTCATGACCCAGTGATCTACAACAAGGCCCAAGCAAGAAAGAAGAATGGATTAGTTTGTAAAATAGGGAGCTTTTTGAAGCAGAGATAACAAATACACATTTGCAATTTTTTTTTCTTGCTCAGTTCTACTGAAATTGCTTCAGTAACAAAATAAGTGCTGCATTCAACATGCTGGGACCAGATTGTTCTTGTCCCTAACAATGTACTGCTGGAAAGTTGCTTGTTAATACTGTGCTAATGATGGCCCCAGAGAAATGCCCCTTCACAAATATTGCATGCATTCAGCAAAGGCAGACTCCAGCTCTTCCAAAAAACACTTAAAGCTGCATGAAACACGGAAACACTAGTCCACCAGCACCGAACAAAAATAATAAGTTTGCTTTCTGGGTAATGGACTGTCCTTTGAATTATAGATTAAAATGACACTGACAGCCCTGAGTATTTTTGACATTTTGCAATTAATACATATTTTTATTTTTCTATATATTAACCATGGTTCTGCTTTATTTAGTTTTCGTTTTAGCATTAGCTTTAGTTTTAAAGATACAGCATGGAAACAGTCCCTTCGGCCCACAGAGTCGGTGCCGACCAACAATCACCCCGGACATTAGTTCTATGTTTTCCCACTTCCGCATCCTACACACTAGGGGCAATTTACAGAAGCCAATTAACCTACAAACCTGCACATCTTTGGAAGGTGGGAGGAAACCGGAGCATCCGGAGAAAACCCATGTCACAGGGAGGATGTACTAACTCTGTACAGACAGCGCCCAGAGTCAGGATCGAACCTGGGTCTTTGGCACTGTAAGGCAGCAACTCTACCGCTGTGCCACTGTGCTGCCCCTTTATTTTAAGCATTTGACATGTACAATTTATTTTGCGTAAACATTAAGATGCATTTTTATTTCAGCTTGTAAATACTGAGTTTATTAATGGCTTGAGAACATGCACTATCTTAGCAATGGTACAGAAGGGTGAAAAACAGCTTGAACCTGTTACATGACTCAGTAACATTACAGCTGATGTGTGTTCACCTGTCTTGTTTCCATATCATTTTAAACATTTCACAAATGAGTTCTTGTGATCTGGAAAACACCCAATGAAATGCTGGTGAAAGCTAATTCGACATTAAGCTATATAAGGGAATTGGTTAAACTCTTATTGAGATATAGACCATGAAAGAAGACCAGAGACACAAAGAACTGCAGATGTTGGTTTACAAAGAAATACACAAAGTGCTGGAGTAACTCAACGGGTCTGGAGAACGTGGGTAGGTGACATTTCGTTCTCTGGAGAACGTGGATAGGTGACATTTCGAGTCGAAATGTCACCTGTTCATCTTCACCAGAGATGCTGCTTGACCCGCTGAGTTACTCCAGCACTTAGTGAAAGATAACATTTGGTTTATGTTCATGCTGATAAAAAATGGGTCAGTGCCTTTTCACAGTTCTCAGTCCATAATCTTCTAGGTCACAGCACTTCATGGCACTTGCCGGGAAATTGTTCAGGACTGTTAGGAAGGAACAATGTGAGAGACTAATCGAGTCCACCAAGCATGATGGCCAAAAGGGCTCCTTTTAGCCTTACATCTTTAGAATAGTTTAGTTTAGTTTAGAGATACAGCATGGAATCAGGCACTTTATCCCACTGAGTTCAGCGTTCAACCTTCTATCAGCCGTTCACACCAGTTCTATATAATAGTAAGATTAAACGAGAACTTACCAGTTTGAAGTTTGATCTTTATTTTATGAGGAGTTACGATGAGCGATTACGTGAAGAAGGCGGTCCAGGCACATGCGTGTCAATCTTCAAAGCAGCGGTGTTAAATCACAGATAACAGTAGTTGAACTAACATAGTAAGATTAGAGATGACTAGAACTACCAGATGATCTTTATCATACGAGGGTTGGGTGCGGAGGGCACGTAATCGCTCATCGTAACTCCTCATAAAATAAAGATCAAACTTCATACTGGTAAGTTCTCATTTAATCTTACTATTTTATTTCGGAGTCACGTGAGTGACTACGTGAAGACTTTGAAGCTCTGTGATTTCATGCCGTGGAAAAACGAGTCCACACAAGCACGACTGCATCAGTTGACCACAGATAAGGGAAACATTCATAATGCATACAGACATGACATGGATTTAAAACATGCTGATGCTGATAAATGAACAAATAATAATAATAATAGTAACCGCTCTCTTCCGGGGGAAAAACTATAAAATTGAACCTAAAATAGAGATGGCAAATACCCCTGGTCTGGCAATGGGTTAAAATAAAATGTTTGGAAAACTCGTTCGCTAGACCATCCTGCAGTCGGCAGGATGTGGTCCAGAGGACCGAACATAACCCTTGCTGCTGATGTAGTAGCAGCCCAGGTGGAGTGAGATTAGAGAATTAGTATCTACTCCCGTATAAGCCAGAAACCCGTTTTAACCACCTGGAGGTGGTCTGAACTGATACCTTCGTAAGAGGTTTTTAGTAACTAACTACATAGGTAGTATGAGAGCCTCTAAGGCTCTAGGTGACCTTGACGTAATGTTGTAAATGTGTGACCACACATAACCGAAGGTGCATGGGGTATGCCATGAGAACTAGTTTGAGACCTGACACCCCTGGGCTGCCCTGCTTAACTAAATCGTAAACATGAAATATTATATTATAGCAGGTATAACCATCCTGTCCAGTCGCAATTTATGTAATGACTGGACCCGTTGCGCTGAGAACTGCGCCAATGGGATAACTACCTTATGAGAGCCGAGCCAAAGATAGGGATATAGCTGGAGCCCCCTGGTGAAGTAGTGTTAACACAAAGTCAATATCCCATACTTCCGTGTATTTGGGTCTGGGAAAACTTGTGTAAAGATATCCTTAAGAAACTGGATATCAGAGGGTGAGACCCGACAGAGTGGGTCCCGCTCGCTGCAGCAAATATGATGAGAAAGCACGTTGGGAACAGTTAACGGGACTATCACTTAATTTATTGTCAAGGGCCCATTGAAAAATGAACTCTAAGATGTCAGTGTACGTGCCGTATTATATGTAACATAGCATTTAAACAGAAAGCTTCCCATCTCCTGAAGAGGAAATGTACTGCTTATTTGGTGCTATCCCTGCACTCTGCAGTGAGCACATACATGGATCGGTCTGACACCCCGAGCCGCAGGAGCTGTCTTCTCAGATTCTGTAAGGCAATGAATTGATTAATCATGCAGAGGCTGGTTCCCCGAGTCCCAGGCTGAACCAGCAAAGTTTTATGTTTAGAATACCCATATAAGGTTCTACTATAATTCCCAACATATGCGGGAAACCATGGCTACATAGGCCAATCAGACAGTACGAAAACCCCCTGAAGCAGGATCTTGCTGAATTTATTGCAAGACCCGACTGATGAGGCAAAATGGAGCAACGACATAAAAGAACATTCCTCCCCCGTGTAGCGAGAATGTATCTCTCACCACTGTGATGCCATATGTCTTTACAACCAGTGAATGAGCCTGGATGCAAACATATCGATATTCGGTGTTCCATCGAGCCATAATGTCATAAAATACTACGTGATCCAACATCCATTCTGTGTTATCATTGATTTTACGTGATGATACACCAGCGTCAAATAAGGTTGGGTAAATTATGACAGGATACTTTGGCTTGATTGCACCCATGTGACCAACATATACCACCACCACAGTGTATCAACCTGGAACTGAGCATGCATATCCGCACATTAACCCTATAACCCACAGTATGCACCTAGTGTCTATAGGTAGTTGATACCAATAACTGAAGATTTATTGACCAAAACTACTGGAGCAATGCTGAATATTGTTCGTCCACCATTGTGACTTTGGTGGCTTCAGCTGGTAAAAGCATAGACCTATACGGCACTTGAGAGGTTACTACTTTGCACATTGAAAGTTCAGATAAAGCAAAGACCCAATTGCACAGCTGAAACACAGCTGCTATATTGCCAATTACACTTGATGAATAGAAGACTGCTTGATAACAAGGTTGTTACAGGCTTCTATTGATTCTAATCTCTTGCCCCAGCGTGGAGTTACAGAGAATTAATAGTTAAAGGTAAAACCGAATAATCAATAACTGTAGTTGGTATCAACTTAAATTTAACTGGAGGAAACCTTAATTTCTCAAATATAGTTGTGGCTGAAACAGTTGATTTTAGCAAAACACAGGGTTTAGAATATCATCCAGTTTAAGCCATAACAAGTGATTTTTGAGCTCTGAGCAGTCCCAGCACCTGTTTAGTAATTTGGTAGATGACCTGGGAGCTGAAGTTAGCCCATTTGCAATGCATTAACTGTTATCATTGCCCCATCCAGATAAACTCCAAATGTCTCCTGGGATCCCTGTGAATGGGACCTGAATAGTATTCAACTATGAAAACGATGCATGCCATAAAAATCCTAAGGAAATCATTTTGTTAGACAGTAACGAAGTTCCATATACTGAAAAATCTATGTTGCATATGCTAGTTAAATCAATTTTAAACCGACATCCTCCATCTTTCACAATGAACAGGCCACGCCTGCCATAATTTTGTGCGTGCCTTGAATGACAACTCTGGCCAGATTCCCAAGCCTGTCTCGAAAGGTGATCCTGGCCATAATACTGAGCCTGCCTCGAAAGACAACTCTGGCCATAATACTGGGCCTGCCTTGCAAAGGCTACTGCAGCCATAATTCTGAGTCTGCCTCGAAAGACAACTCTGGCCAATTGTCTTGGAAGGCAATCCTGGCCGTAATACTGAGCCTGCCTCGAAAGACAACTCTGGCCATATTTCCGAGCTTGTTCCGGAAAGCAATGCTGGCCATAATACTGAGCCTGCCTCGAAAGACAACTCTGGCCCCAATTCCAAGCCAAGCTTGGTACCCTAGCATACTGTGCAATAATAACCCAATCTCATGTTATCATTTTAGTATATAACTGATCTGAATCTCATGTTATCGTTGTCATTTGTACAAAACAATTGTAAATATTACCAACTTGTAAATGGTCCACTACCCCATGTTTAGGAAGAACCAGACCCACCTACCTCCATGGTTACCGGTGGTCTATGGCAAGCCCAACGGCCCCTGATGAGGGTTCTATTCCCGTCCTTGATTGGAGAGTAGGAATGGTAGTGTATGTGGATTCCATATTTCCTGAGACCAGCTTGGACCTTGGCCTGAAAGGCCTCTGCCCAGCTTTCAAGCTGCGACCAGTTTCAGTGAACTGCTCACAGCCGATGAGGCGTGGGGTGTGTCGTCGCCGATACGATGAAGCTTTGTTCATCGTCGGTACCTTGATTAGGCCGACAGCTTTTGCTTCCTCATTCAGGTATACCTGTTGGATAAGCCTTACCTGAAGAGAAGATTCGGCGGCTGGTTTCATATCCTCCAATGTCACCCCTGATAGCGCTGTGAGGGGAACTCTGGCCCCTTCCGGGTATTCTGCCAACGGCTGGAACCAATTTATCCGGCAGTAACCCCTTCACTTGCAAGTATTTCCTCGCACTTCCCTCCACAGAGAGGGAGATTCGTAGGCAGCCCTGAAAACAGGTGCTGCCGCAGGCCCCTGAGGATACCTTCGCTGACATGGCCCCTCCTACAGACCTATAACAGGATTTTTGCTCTGTCAGACAGGAACTGACCCCAAATGCTCCCCTCCTCAGAGAGGGAGAGATTGTGCAGCCTTGTAACAGGTGCCGTTGCCGTGGGCCCCCGAGGAGACCCGCGGTGTTAACTCCCTCCTTTGGAGTATATCATCGTGGAGCAACCTCTCCATCAGGTGCTCCATGTGGGTTTGAACGTTCAAAGACGTTACCCATGAAAGGAGGGGATCCTCTCCATCAGGAATCCTCCTGGCCCGACTCGTTTGAGTCAACAGGCCTCTTCCCTACGCTCCCCTCCTCAGAGAGGGAGATATAATTTCGTGGCTACCCTCCAAGCGGGGTTGCCTAGGTGCTGCCGGCACCAGCCTGAAGCCGCTGGCTCCCCCACCAGCGACTTGGAAGGCGAATTTGACTGCTGCCCGCTACCCGCACTTCCGCAGTCTCCGTAGCGGGTTCCCCGCGGTCCGTTTCCGGGATTCCCCGAGGTCATGACCAGGATTCCCTGAGGTCCGTGACTGGGGTTCCCTGCGGTCCATAAAGGTTCCCCCGCGGCCCGTCCCGAATTCGCCCCGAAATTCAGCAGGAAACTCTGTAAGCAGAGAATCCTGCAAAAGAAAACACAACCTAGGAATAAGTTTAAAACTTACCTTGAGGTTTAAACTTACCGCTGGCAGGAGCAGCGCGCCTGCCAGTCTGACTTTGCGCAATGCGATAGGAACTTGTAAATGACGCGCATGCGCCTGGACGGCCTTCTTCACGTAGTCACTCACGTGACTCCGAAGTAAAATCCCACATTCTCATTCACTCACGACACACTTGGGGCAATTTCACAGAGACCAATTTACCTACAAACCCGTACATCTTTGGGATGTAGGAGGAAACTTTACCACCAAGAGGAAATCTACACAATCACAGGGGGAACGTGCAAACACCACACAGGCAACATCCGAGGTCAGGATCGAACCCAGATCTTTGACGCTGTGAAGCAGCAGCTCTACTGTGTATTCTTATATTATTATGTAAATAGGCAAGCAGAACACTGCAATAACATTACAACATTATAACTTACACCAGCTGGAAAAACTCAGTGGGTCAGGCAGCATCCATGGAGGAAAATGGGCAATCAATGTCTCTTCTAGATTTAGATGAAGGGTCTGGACCCGAAACATTCACTGCCCGATTCCCATCACAAATGCTGCTTGACACACTGACATCCACCAGCCACTCTCCTTTTTTGTCTCTACAGATTCCAGCATCTGTTGTCTCTTGTGCTCCCTTATAAATTACATCTCTATGTTTGTTAATCTCTCTGCCTCTAATTCCCAGGGCCCTATCCTACACCTCACATGTATTATGGTCCATAGAAATGAAAGGTTCCCATTTACCTTCAGAGAGTGGATGGTGCCAATAGTTTATCCAGAAAGATTGTAGGCAGCTCACAACGATATTCTCCAATGAAATTGGGAATGGACAGATCCTGAAAACATGAATAACTTAAGTATAAACCAGCACCTATGATGTTAGTGCAGCACTGGAGTGTCAGCCATGATTTTGTGCTCATGGTGGTGTAGAACATGATCACACACCCTTCTAGGATAGGGGCAAGAATCCAACATAAATATCACATCAGAGGAGTACAGCATAACTTGTATATTTGTCAGGATAGATTCAAATCTATCTTTGGTCAATGACGCTAAATGAGTTGAAAAGTAATCCTCCACCCGCTTATACTTACCGTTAGACACTCAGTTTGCTTGTGGAGAGAATTGCTGCTGGCAGGCAATACTCCAGCACTGGTCTTGTCTATGTGACTACAGGCAACTTCCATGTCATTTTCTTACCACACCAAAATTGCCTCTCAAAAAAAATCAACTACCCAATCAATTAAAAAAAACTAAAAATGGCAGCAGAAGCCGGGAACAATTTGGCACCAGATAGATATTAAACAGAAAGTTAGTCAGAACAAAAATTGGTGCTCATTCTAAAAAATAAAATAAAGCACACACAAAGCATAAATCTCAGCGAACATACTGGCAGGAAATGCCACCCAAGATTGATCAGAGAGCCAAACTTGTTCTTGAGCAGATTATTGAAGGCTACACCTATCCTGTAGTATTAGTGAGCGTTTGGGACTTTAAACCTGAAGTATCTTTATTCAATGAAAACTGATGCATTCAACAAAAGGACACTCAAAACCAAAGCTGCATTAAACAACAAGAACATTATATTTCTTGTTTTAGCAATCCGTTAACTAATCCAAAAATCATCTCCCAGGTCTCCAAAACAACCTTCTGCAATTAGCTCCAATTATCCAAACTTCTGAACCCGTTCAGGAAGTTGTACTGAATATTATTCACTTAACACATCGGAGACCAATCCATTTGGGTCAGAATTGTGATATGTTGTTGACTCCACAATGTTACGAATATTGTTCAATAATCAAAAGAGTTTTAGAAACCAAAGAGACCAGACTATGGTACAGACACTCAGGCATTGTAGTACGGAGACTTTACATTTAATTGCTTTGCCAAAGTATAACAAATGCAATGTTGGGAAAAGCTCATGATCACAACGATAACAACAAAAAAGATGCCCAGAAAGAATTCAGAGAGCGTGTTTGACCTATCACCTAGTCATTTTGCCCTTGTCTCTTGACCCAACGCTCTCCCATTTACCTCATTGAAGAGAGGAGTTTGCATTAAATAGGCCGCAAGAGGCTAATAATTACTCAGCCCACTTCTGACAGCGTGCAGAGTTCATGAGTACTGCAACAAAATTTCATTATTCCTCAAAAGCAATTCACTATCAAATGCAGTCATGGAACAATGATTAACAGTGGTTTTGTAATAGGATTTAATCAACAATGTATTTTACTAGCACTGGTTCCTCTAACCCCACATCAAATTAATTGGAGGTATTCTAGAGTAGGTGTGCAAGTAGAAAAGGTAATAAGAAGTCTACATTCATGCCCGTTGCAATGAAGAGAAACTTAATGATATTCTTGATTTTATTTGCACCAATTCTCTAATATAAAGCAGTCACAAAAAGGGGCACAGCTCGGATGATGGACTGTTGCATAAACAAAGTGTGTTACACCATTTACCTGCAAATATTATAAGTGCAGGGGAAAATATGAAGAGTAATGGGTTTATCGTGTTAAACTAGAAAGTTGTAAATTATGTTTTTTTTGCTTCTGGTAAATGTGCAGCTCAGCTGTTCCGCTTCATGTCAGCAACACTTGGTGTTACATATGACACTGATAAGCCGTGACAATTTGTGAACACAGTCAGTGACAGCTAAAACACGAAGCGTACCACACCAGCATCCCTCAATCACACGGCAAAGGAAACTGTCACCTTGTACAAAAACACACACAACCATGGGCTGCATCTCGGACCCTGTCATTTTCCTAAAATGAAAAAAAAAAAATTGTTTAAAGAAACTGTTGCTGCCAACGGGAAAAAAAATTGTCTGACCGTAGCAAAGTACAGCAAGACAGATGCACTGCTCGACATGATAGAATACCTTTACCATGGATCACCACTTTTTTTTCTTCCTGCACCTTCCCTCTCATGTTACTTGCCTCCATTACTCATTGCAGATAAGAAAATGTGAAAAAGTAATAATAATTAGACAAGGACAAATGGCTGGACATGGATATGGATGGCTTGTTCCACTAAATAACGGCCTGTTACCATGCCAACTAGCCAGCAGAGTGCTGATCTGACAGAGCGCTGAGCCGCTAACACAATGGCACATCATCCGTTATAGCGAGGGTCGGGCACTGCTCACTGAACACAAGACAGTGCCCAGGGCCGCATGCTCCATCAGTTAAAGTCAAGAGAAGCTATTTTTTTCATTACACGAGCCACACGATTTGGTTGGAGCAAATTAGGCAGTAGTTCAGCGCATCAGGAAAATCCATGGTCCATTTACAGACTCAGACAAGTAGGACAACGTGAAAAAGCATTTATGCAGAGCCAGGAATGGACTCAGTGTATCGGGCAGGAATGTTACACTGTAAAGTGCACGGGCAGATCCTGGACTGGAAAACAAGTGGTACGGGCAAGTTTCACTACTGGACAATTGTAGACCACAGATAGATCTCAATGCAGTACAAGAGGTCAATACTTTGCTCAGCGCAGTATCAAGGGACAAACATAGTGCCTGTTGTAGTGCCCGTTGCAAGATTCCATGAAATGGCCCAGCATGTTCCTCAAGAACCTCATTCCTCATCCACACCTCACGCTGCCTCAGCAAGACCACCAACATAATCAAGGATAAGTCACACCCTGGCCACTCCCTCCTTTCCCCTCTCCCATCAGGCAAAAGGTATAGAAGTTTGTAAACACACACAGGGAGAGTTTCTGCCCAGCTGTTATCAGGCAACTGAACCATCTACCAACAACTAGAGAGAAGTCCTGAGCTACTATCTACCTTATTGGAGACCGTCGGACTATCTTTGATTGGTCTTTACTGGACTTTATCTTGCACTAAATGTTATTCATGTTATTCGCTTTATCATGTACCCTGTAATTGTAATCATATCTTGTCTATCCGCTGACTGGTTAGCACGCAACAAAGCTTTTTACTGTACCTTGGTACACGCGACAATAAACTCAACTCAACTCAAGAAGGTATCTCATTCAACCTTTCTGTCAGGAGAGAGAAACTAGAGTTAATGTCAGAGAGAAGTGAGGGACTGCAGATGCTGGTTTACACCGAAGATAGACACAAAATGCTGGAGTAACTCACTGGGTCAGGCAGCATCTCTGGAGAAAAGGAATAGGTGATACTTCTAGTCGAAACCTTTCTTCAGACTGAGAGTCAGGATGGATGGAAACTACCCCGGACTCTCAGTCTGAAGAAGGGTTTCGACCCAAAACGTCACCTATTCCTTTTCTCCAGAGATACTGCCTAACCCGCTGTGTTACTCCAGCACTTTTTGTCTATCTTCAGAGAGAAGTGAGGGTTTGGTAACTGTGTGGGCTGGGAAATAGCAGGGGTTTGGTCATTGTGCAGGATTGATGGTGGTAGAGATTGGTAACGGTGGTGGTTGGGGGTTTGGTAGTGGTGGGCGGTTTGGTAGTGGTGGGGGGTTTGGTAGTGGTAGGGGGTTTGGCTTTGGAAGTGACAGGAGGTAGTGGACCACCTTGACAGAAGTCCGTGTGTGAGATCTTTTAACATGGTAGAGATCAAGCACGCAAGCAACAAGTTTGTTCGGTTAACTGGAATGAGTCCTTGGCCCAGGAATAAGAACATGACTCCATCTTCCCAACCATTGCCAAGGACTCAAGCAACTCAGACCCCCACTCCCCTGGAACCCCTTCAGAGGCAACTCTACCAGAAACTCATATTCCAGACCATCTGGCAGGTCACCTTCGGGGCGGCACCATGGTGCAGCTGGTAGAGCTGCTACCTCACAGTCCCGGATACCCAGGTTCGATCCTGGCGTCAGATGCTGTCGGTGTGGAGTTTGCACGTGCTCCCTGAGACTGCGGTTTTCTGGTTTCCTCCGGATGCTCCAGTTTCTCCGACATCCCAAAGGCGTGTGGGTTTCTAGGTTAATTGGCCTCTGTAAATTGCTCGCCAGTGTATAATGTGGATGAGAAAGTGACCTAACATAGAACTGGTGTGAAATCATAGAACTAATGTGAAAAATGAGATAACATTGAACCAGTGTGAACAGGTGCCTGGTGTATATCTAAAACAAAACTAAAATCAGCTAACTCTGAGGATCTGAAATAAGAACAGTAAATGCAGAGGATACTTAGTGGGTCAGAGAGAAGGCAGGAGAATGGGGTTGAGAGGGAAAGATAGATTGAATGGCAGAGTAGACTTGATGGGCTGAATGGCCTAATTCTTCTCCTATGATCCATGAACTTATGAAAGCAGCAATAGAGAGAGAAAGACACATTCAGTGTTTCAGTTTGTTGACCTTTCATCACATCAGAACTGAGATGTTTAGCGTCTTTAGTTTTTTGCATTTTGATTGTAGTTTGATTCACTGCCACTTCTCTTCCAAGAATAGCCACCTTGAAATAGATATGTTTGGTGGGTTTACAGGAGTCCCAATTGCCACATTCACACACAATGGCTTTGGACAGCAAAGGGGTGACACAGAGGCGCAGCGGTAGAGTTGGATCCTCGACTTCCTCATCCACAGACCACAGTCTGTCCGTTTTGGTGGAAATATGTCATCCTCGATAACAATCAGCACAGGAGCACCTCAAGGCTGCGTGCTCAGCCCCCTGCTGTACTCACCCTATATTCACTGTGCAGCCGGACATAGTGCGAACTCCATCATCAAGTTCGCCGACGACACCACTGTTGTGGGATGAATCACAGATGGTGATGAGTCAGAGTATAGAAGTGAGATCGACCGATTGACCAAATGGTGCCAGCACAACAACCTGGCTCTCAACACCAGCAAAACCAAGGGGTCATAAATGTCAAATTCCTGGGCGTGCATATTTCCGAAGATCTTTCCTAGTCCCAACACACTGATGCAATTATAAAGAAGGCACATCAGCACCTCTACTTTCTGAGAAGATTACGGAGAGTCGGTATGTCAAAGAGGACTTTCTCGAACTTCTACAGGTGCACAGTAGAGAGCATACTGATTGGTTGCATCGTGGCCTGGTTCGGCAACTTGAACGTCCAGGTGCGGAAAAGAATGCAGAAAGTTGTGACCACTGCCCAGTCCATCACCGGCTCTGACCTCCCCACCATCGAAGGGATCAATCACAGTTGCTGCCTCAAAAAGGCTGCCAACATCATCAAAGACCCCCACCATCCTGGCCACACACTCATCTCACCGCTGCCATCGGGAAGAAGGTACAGGAGCCTGAAATCTGTAACATCCAGGTTCAGGAACAGGCTATTATACATGGCATCAAATAAGCTCTGAACAATAACAGTCTATTATTATTGCACTATATCTGTTTATTTATTGTGAACTAGCACTATCCTACACACTAAGGACAATGCACAATCTTACTGAAGCCAATTAACCTACAAAACTGTACAACTTTGAAATGTTGGAGGAAACCGGAGCACCCAGAGAAAATCCTAGCGGTCACATAGAGAATGTACAAACTCCATACAGACACCACCTGCAGTCAGGATCGAACCCGGGTCCCTGGCGCTGCGAGGCAGCAACTCTAACGCTGCGCCACCATGCTATCCCGAAAATGCGAAGCACAACATTTTATTTAATCAGAACAAACAGGAAAAGGCATGGTTTTCATTTTTCTAAACATGGTAAAACTAGTTCAAGTTGTAGTAAAATTTTTAAGGCACGTTGCAATAATTGTTTCACTTTTCTATCTTTTTTGCAGGTTTTCTATTAGGTCGCAAAACTAAAGCTTAGAATTTTCTGTCACAGAATTATGGAATGAGCTCAGGTCAAACATTAGAGTCATGGGGTCAAACTGCAGGAAAGTAATCCAAGTCTGTGCCAACCATCGAGCACCTATTTACACTAAACCTACATGAGTTACTCCAACATTTTGTTCCATCCAACATTTGCAGTTCCTCACTATCACACTTCAGTGCCATTTGTATTAGGTGTTAATACTGCAGTTTATGTTGTAATCTTGGACTTGTTTAATTTTAATGAAATGGGCACTGACAGCAGGAGTCACAAGACTCAAGTTTAATTTATCCAATTCAGCATTAATAGGTTGTTAAATTCTCAAAACATTATCTGTAGATATTCTGTGTATCATGGTCCAATTAACAGCAATTTTGTCCATTGCAATTTTGTGGCATAAGATCCTTCTCATGTGAAAACTGGGGTTCCATAATACTTCTTAAATATTAAATATTTCTTCTTAAACGTTCCATAATATTTATTTTGTTGTTACTCACACGGTGCTTTTGGAATGGGGGCTTGGGGACTTAAAACAGGTGATGATAAAGTTGACACATTTCCAAGGTGTGTGATTTAACAGGATCCAGCAGGCGTTGGTATTAAAAACATAGAAACATAGAAAATAGGTGCAGGAGTAGGCCATTCAGTCCTTCAAGCCAGCACCGCCATTCGATATGATCATGGCTGATCATCTAAAATCAGGACCTCGTTCCTGCTTTTTCCCCATATCCCTCGATTCCTTTAACCCCAAGAGCTAAATCTAACTCTCTCTTGAAAACATCGTTAATTGGCTTCCACTGCCTTCTGTGGCAGAGAATTCCACATTCACAACTCTCTGGGTTAAATAGTTTTGCCTCATCTCAGTCCCAAATGGCCTACCCCTTATTCTTAAACTATGACCCCTGGTTCTGGACTCCCCCAAAATTGGGAACATTTTTCCTGCATCTAGCCTGTCCAATCCTTTAAGAATCCTATAAGATACCCTCTCATCCTTCTAAATTGCAGTGAATACAAGCCCAGTCGACCCATTCTTTCATCATATGTCAGTCCCGCCACCCCGGGAATTAACTTGGTGAACCTACTCTGCACTCCCTCAATAGCAATAATGTCCTTCCTCAAATTAGGAGACCAAAATTGCACACAATACTCCACCAGTCTCACCAGGGTCTTGTACAACTCCTTGCTCCTAAATTAAAATCCTCTTGCAATGAAGGCCAATATGCCATTAGCTTTCTTCACTGCCTGCTGTACCTGCATGCTTACTTTCAGTGACTGATGTACAAGCACACCTAGGTTTCGTTGCACCTCCCCTTTTCCTAATTTGACATCATTCAGATAATAATCTGCTCCCTGTTCTTGCCACCAAAGTGGATAACCTCACATTTATGCACATTATACTGCTTCTGCCATGCATCTTCCCACTCACCCAACCTAGCCAAGTCACCCTGCAACCTCATAGCATCCTCCTCGCAGCTCACACTGCCACCCAGCTTTGTGTCATGTGCAATATATATTGTAAATAACTGAGGTCCCAGCACCGAGCCTTGCGGCACCCCACAAGTCACTGCCTGCCATTCTGGAAAGGACCCGTTAATTCCTACTCTTTGCATCCTCTCTGCCAACTAGTTCTCTATCCATGTCAATACCCTCCCCCCAATACCATGTGCTCTAATTTTGCACACTAATCTAATTGTGGACACTATTTTTTCCCATGCACCTGTTGCCTTTGTCCTTTGTGATGAAGGTGATGGATTTGGAAGGTGCTGTTGGAGGAGACTGGGTAAGTAACTGCAGTGCATTATGTAGATGGTGCACACAGTGAGTTGATGGTGGAGAGAATGAATGTTTGGGGTGCTTGATGGAGTGCCAGTCAAGTAGGCTTCATTGCCCTCAATGAGACTGAGCTCCTTGAACATTGTTGGGTTTGTACACATCTAGGCAATTGGAGGGTATCTCCTCACACTCTTGACTTGTACAGTGTCGATGGTGAAATGGCCTTGAAATATTACGAGGTCACTTAGTCACCATGGGATAATCTGCCTCTGATCTGCTCTTGCAGTTATGGTATTTATGGCCATTGGCCCACTAGAGTTTCTGTTGATTATTGACCTCCAGGATATTGATGATTTGAGATAGGCAAAGGCAATGCTTTTCAAGTATGGTGGTGATAATCTTCCTTGTCAGAGTTCAGTTTAATGTAGTTTAGTTTAGGTTAATTTACTACAGTTTAGGGATATAGCGAGGAAACAGGCCTTTCGGCCCACCGAGTCCGTGCTGACCAGCAATCCCCGCAGACTAACACTATCCTACACACTAGGGAAAATTTACAATCTTGAGAAAAGGCAATAAGTCTACAAAGTGGTACGTCTTTGGAATGTGGGAGGAAACCGGAGTACCCGGAAAAAACCCAAGCAGTCATGGGGAGAACATACAAACTCCGTACAGACAGCACCCATATTCGGGATCAAACCTGGGTTACTGACGCTTTAAGGCATCCGCAATTTACGATACAGTAAAATAGAACTTTATTTATCGCGGGAGGGAAATTGATCTGCCCACAGTCAACATATAGATTGGGTGAATCAAATTGGCAGGGGTGCTGAGGAAGAGGATTTCTTGGAATGTATGAGGGATAGTTATCTAAACCAACATGTAGAGGAACCAACGAGAGAGCAGGCTATTCTAGACTGGGTATTGAGTAATGAGGAAGGGTTAGTTAGCAGACTTGTTGTGCGTGCCCCCTTGGGCAAGAGTGACCATAATATGGTTGAGTTCTTCATTAGGATGGAGAGTGACATTGTTAATTCAGAAACAACGGTTCTGAACTTAAAGAAAGGTAACTTTGAGGATATGAGACGTGAATTGGCCAAGATTGACTGGCAATTAGTTCTAAAAGGGTTGACGGTGGATATGCAATGGAAGGCATTTAAAGACTGCATGGATGAACTACAAAAAATGTTCATCCCAGTTTGGCAAAAGAATAAATCAGGGAAGGTAGTGCATCCGTGGATAGCAAGGGAAATCAGGGATAGTATCAAAGCAAAAGATGTTGCGTACAAATTAGCCAGAAAAAGCAGCATACCAGAGGACTGGGAGAAATTCAGAGACCAGCAGAGGAGGACAAAGGGCTTAATTAGGAAAGGGAAAATAGATTATGAAAGGAAACTGGCAGGGAACATAAAAACTGACTGCAAAAGTTTTTATAGATATGTGAAGAGAAAGAGATTAGTTAAAACAAATGTAGGTCCCTTGCAGTCAGAAACAGGTGAATTGATCATGGGGAACAAGGATATGGCGGACCAATTGAATAACTACTTTGGTTCCGTCTTCACTAAGGAAGACATAAATAATCTGCCGGAAATAGCAGGGGGCCGCGGGTCAAAGGAGATGGAGGAACTGAGTGAAATCCAGGTTAGTCGGGAAGTGGTGTTGGGTAAATTGAATGGATTAAAGGCCGATAAATCACCAGGGCCAGATAGGCTGCATCCCAGAGTACTTAAGGAAGTAGCTCCAGAAATAGTGGATGCATTAGTGATAATATTTCAAAATTCTTTAGATTCTGGAGTAGTTCCTGAGGATTGGAGGGTAGCAAACGTAACCCCACTTTTTAAGAAGGGAGGGAGAGAGAAAACGGGGAATTACAGACCAGTTAGTCTAACATCGGTAGTGGGGAAACTGCTAGAGTCAGTTATTAAAGATGGGATAGCAGCACATTTGGAAAGTGGTGAAATCATTGGACAAAGTCAGCATGGATTTACGAAAGGTAAATCGTGTCTGACGAATCTTATAGAATTTTTCGAGGATGTAACTAGTAGAGTAGATAGGGGAGAACCAGTGGATGTGTTGTATCTGGACTTTCAGAAGGCTTTCGACAAGATACCACATAAGAGATTAGGATACAAACTTAAATCACACGGTATTGGGGGTTCAGTATTGATGTGGATAGAGAACTGGCTGGCAAACAGGAAGCAAAGAGTAGGAGTAAACGGGTCCTTTTCACAATGGCAGGCAGTGACTAGTGGGGTACCGCAAGGCTCAGTGCTGGGACCCCAGCTATTTACAATTTATATTAATGATCTGGACGAGGGAATTGAAAGCAACATCTCCAAGTTTGCGGATGACACTAAGCTGGGGGGCAGTGTTAGCTGTGAGGAGGATGCTAGGAGACTGCAAGGTGACTTGGATAGGCTGGGTGAGTGGGCAAATGTTTGGCAGATGCACTATAATGTGGATAAATGTGAGGTTATCCACTTTGGTGGCAAAAACGGGAAGGCAGACTATTATCTAAATGGTGGCCGATTAGGAAATGGGGAGGTGCAGCGAGACCTGGGTGTCATGGTACACCAGTCATTGAAAGTAGGCATGCAGGTGCAGCAGGCAGTGAAGAAAGCGAATGGTATGTTGGCCTTCATAGCAAGAGGATTTGAGTATAGGAGCAGGGAGGTTCTACTGCAGTTGTACAGGGTCTTGGTGAGACCACACCTGGAGTATTGCGTACAGTTTTGGTCTCCAAATCTGAGGAAGGACATTATAGCCATAGAGGGAGTGCAGAGAAGGTTCACCAGACTGATTCCTGGGATGTCAGGACTTTCATATGAAGAAAGACTGGATAGACTTGGCTTATACTCGCTAGAATTTAGGAGATTGAGAGGGGATCTTATAGAAACGTACAAAATTCTTATGGGGTTGGACAGGCTAGATGCAGGAAGATTGTTCCCGATGTTGGGGAAGTCCAGGACAAGGGATCACAGCTTAAGGATAAGGGGGAAATCCTTTAAGACCGAGATGAGGAAAAACTTTTTCACACAGAGAGTGGTGAATCTCTGGAACTCTCTGCCACAGAGGGTAGTTGACGCCAGTTCATTGGCTATATTTAAGAGGGAGTTAGATGTGGCCCTTGTGGCTAAAGGGATCAGGGGGTATGGAGAGAAGGCAGGTACGGGATACTGAGTTGGATGATCAGCCATGATCATATTGAATGGCGGTGCAGGCTCGAAGGGCCGAATGGCCTACTCCTGCACCTATTTTCTATGTATCTATGTATCTATGTAACAGGGTACACGAAACATGAAATTAAAGTGACGAGTTGAAAGGATTGGGGATGTGCAAAGATTGGGGAGGTGGGAGGGGGAGAGGAAGGGAGTCAGTCGACACCACAACAGAAGGAGGAGGAGTTATACAGTTTGATAGGCTCAGGGAAAAAGGATCTCCTGTAGTGTTCTGCACTGCATCTGTTGCTGAAGATGCTCTTCAGTTACTCCTACCGCTGGGCCACCATGCTTCCCCAGATGCACGGACATTTCTTACTAATTATCATCCAGCGCCTGAATGTTGTCTGAGGTCTTGTTACACATAGGCACGGACTCTAGCATCTGTCGAGGAATTGTGAATGGCACGAGACATCAGCAAATGTCCTAACATCTGACCCTGTGATGGAAGGAATGTCATGGATGAAGCAACTTAAGATGGTTGGGCCTAGGACATGGGCCTGAGAAACTACCGCAGTGATGTCTTAGAGATGGAATGATTGAGCTGCAACACCCACAATCAGCTTCCTTTTTGCTTTGCAAAGTGTACCTCCATCCTCTGGAGTGTTTCCCCTTTAATGCCCATTGATTTCCATCTTACCTTGGCACCTGATGCTGCAGAGCGGAGGCGGGTAGGTTACCTGGTGGGATAAAACGCACACCGGCCGGCCGACGACCGGAACTACCTCCTGCCCACGGAGCCCTCTTGTCAGAGGATCATCTCCTGCTCGACCCCGAAGACCAGGAACCGGGGAGGCGTGTGGAGAGAGTTGGCAACGACGCCAGACGATGGGACAGAGGGACATTTTCAAGATGGTGGTGGATGGAGAGGATAGAAGCCACCAGGATAACGGGCCTTCAGGGCCAAGATAAGACTACACACTTAAGAACTTTGAAACATTGTGGGAAGCAAAAACGTGGCAGCTCTTTGTGTACTGTCTCAGCAAAGTCTACTATAATAACACTACAATCATTGCACTTGTGTACTATCTATGATTGTTCATGTTCTAGGAGCAGAATTAGGCCATTTGGCCCATCACGTCTACTCTGTCATTCAATCATGGTCGATCTATCTTTTCCTCTCAACCTCATTCTACTGCCTTCTCCCCATAAGCCCTGACATCTGTACTAATCAAGAATCTGTCAATCTCGGCCTTAAAAATATCCATCGACTTGGCCTCCACAGTCGTCTGTGGCAATGAATTCCACGGATTCCCCACCATCTGACTAAAGAGACCCCTCCTCCACCTTTTTAAAGGAACGTCCTTTCATTCTGAGGCTATGGCCTCTGGTCCTGGACTCTCCCACTAGAGGAAACATCCTCTCCACATTCACTCTGCCAGGCCTTTCACTATTTGGTCAGTTTCAATGAGTTCCCTTCAAGTTGTGCTTACAGCATCATTTTCCTGGATTATATGCAAAACAAAAAATGTCACTGTACCAAGGTACATGGGTACATATGACAATGAAGGATCACCGACTCATCTCTATTAGACGATTCACTTCAAAGAGTTGAGGGCAAAAAATCCAGGCTAATTTTCCAGTGCAGAACTGAGAAAGTGCAACTATGGTGGAGTTCCTTCAGATGAGAATTTAAACAAAAGCCCCATTTTTCCCCTCACAAGGACTAGAAGATGCCACACCATTATTTAAACGATCATAAAATTATCATAATTCCCCAAGGTATATTAATCCCTCAATAAAACTAAATTAAAAAAATTAGCTGATCATAATCAATTTTCTTTGTGTGTGAGAGCTTGTAGGAGCCGATTTGACTGACGTGCTTCCTGCATCGAAATAGTGATCGAATTTTAAATCTACCTCAGAGCCATTAAATATTATGATGGCATTTAAATAAAAGTCTTTCATCTTTTTTTAAATTCAGTATCATTTACAGAAACGCCCCAAGCAAGTAAAATTAAAAACTGGAGGCACAAGGAAGTGCAGATGCTGGAATATTGCGTGGAACACAAAGAGCTGGAGGACGGCACAGAGGTAGATTTGATGCCTTACAGCACCAGAGACCCGGGTTCGATCCTGACTACAGGTGCTGTGTCCAAGGAGTTTGTACGGTCTCCCTGTGACTGCATGGGTTTTCTCCGGGTGCACCGTTTTCCACCCACATTCCAAAGACGTACATGTTTGAAGGCTAATTGGCATCTGTAAATTGTCCCCTACTGTGTGGAATGCAAATCTGGGATAACATTGAACTGGTGTACAGGTGATCGATCGTTGGTCGGCGCGGACCTGTTGGGCCAAAGGGCCTGTTTCCATGGTGTATCTCTGAACTAAACTACATTCAGCAGGTCAGGCAGCATCTCTGGAGGACATGGATAGGTGATGTTTCAGTTCGTGCGGCTTAAGAACTTCTTAGACTGCTGGTGGTAGAGTGAAAGAAGGGAAGTGAGTTTAATCTTAACCTGGAGATGGATCACCAATACACAGCACATGACCTACAATGCTGCACGAAATTATCAGTGTGTTGATATCAGTTCTAGAGATCTGAAGCTTGCCTGGGGTGGGTTGGAAGACGTCTCCACCAGGTTTAAGTTGAGTTTCATCATTTGCTAAAATGTAAAGAAATCTTTTGCTTTACATTCTTATCTGAGATGATTGATGGTGGGTCCTCTTTCCAAATCTTGGGAAATGGAATTTCATTTAATGATACAGCATGGAAACAGGACCTACAGCCCACCAAATCCACACCGATCATCGATCACCCCATTCACACAAGTTCTATGTTATCCCACTTTCACATGCATTCCCTAAACACCAGGGGTAATTTTGAGAGGCTGAAGGGTTTCAACTTGAAATGTTACCCATTCCTTCTATCCAGAGATGCTGCCTGTCCCTCTGGGTCGCTCCAGCATTTATATAGAAACATAGAAACATTTAGTGTCTGTCTTTGGTGTAAACCAGCATCTGCAGTTCCTTCCTGCTGATTAATCTACAAACCTGCATTTCTTTGGGATGTGGGATGAAATCAGAGCACCCAGATGAAACCTACACTGTCACGGGGAGAATGTGCAAATTCCACACAGAGGCCAGTTTCAAACCCGGGTCTCTGGCACTGAGGCAGCAGCTCTAACAGCTGCACTACTATTTGAGTTCCTGGCACACAACATCCCTCACTTTGAGAGGGAGTAAACAAAAGCCTAAAAAAAAAAAAAAAAATTAAATATATACAGTGCCCTCCATAATGTTTGGGACAAAGACCCATCATTTATTTATTTGTTTCTGTACGTCACAATTTGAGATTTGTAATAGAAGAAAAATCACATGTGGTTAAAGTACACATTGTCAGATTTTAATAAAGGCCATTCTTATGCATTTTGGTCTCACCATGTAGAAATTACAGCTGTGTTTATACATAGTCCCCCCCATTTCAGGGCACCATAATGTTTGGGACACAGCAATGTCATGTAAATGAAAGTAGTCATGTTTAGTATTTTGTTGCATATCCTTTGCATGCAATGACTGCTTGACGTCTACAATTCATGGACATCACCAGTTGCTGTGAGTCTTCTCTGGTGATGCTCTGCCAGGCATGTATTGCAGCCATTTTTAGCTTATGCTTCTTTTGGGGGCTAGTCCCCTTCAGTTTTCTCTTCAGCATATAAAAGGCATGCTCAATTGGGTTCAGAATGGGTGATTGACTTGGCCACTCAAGAATTGACCATTTTTTACCTTTGAAAAACTTCTTTGTTGCTTTAGCAGTATGTTTGGGAACATTGTCACTGTCGAATGAACCGCCAGTCAATGAATTTTGAGGCATTTGGTTGAACTTGAGCAGATAGGATGTGTCTATACACTTCAGAATTCATTATGCTACTACCATCAGCAGTTGTATCATCAATGAAGATAAGTGAGCCAGTACCTTCAGCAGTCATACATGCCCACGCCATCACAGTGTTTCACAGATGAGTTGGTGTGCTTTGGATCTTGGGCAGTTCCTTCTCTCCTCCATACTTTGCTCTTGCCATCACTCTGATATAAGTTAATCTTCATCTCATCTGTCCACAAGACCTTTTTCCAGAACTGTAGTTGCTCTTTTAAGTACTTCTTGGCAAACTGTAACCTAGCCATCCTATTTTTGCGGCTAACCAGTGGTTTGCATCTTGCAGTGTAGCCTCTGTATTTCTGTTCATGAAGTCCTTGACAAATCCACACCCGACTCCTGAAGAGTGTTTCTGATCTGTCGGACAGGTGTTTGGGGATTTTTCTTTATTATAGAGAGAATTCTTCTGTCATCAGCTGTGGAGGTCTACCTTGGCCTGCCAGACCCTTTGCAATTAGTAAGCTCACCAGTGCTCTCTTTCTTCTTAATGATGTTCCAAACAGTTGCTTTTGGTAAGCTTAAGGTTTGGCTGATGTCTCTAACAGTTTTGCTGGCTTCTTTGACTTTCATTGGCACAACTTTGGTCCTCATGTTGATAAACAGCAATAAAGGTTTCCAATGGTGATGGAAAGACTGGAGGAAAGACTAGGTGCTGAGAGCTCTCTTATACCTGCATTAAGGAGGCAATTAAACACACCTGAGCAATTACAAACACCTGTGAAGCCATGTCCCAAACATTATGGGGGGAACTATGTATAAACAACGCTGTAATTTCGACATGGTGAAACCAAAATGTATAAAAATATCCTTTAATAAAATCTGACAGTGTGCACTTTAACCACATGTGATTTTTTTTAATTACAAATCTCAAATTGTAGAGTACAGAGGCAAATAAATAAATGATGGGTCTTTGTCCCAAACATTATGGAGGGCACTGGTATAGTTCAAAAATACTTGTTACTTGACCCTTAAGGGATCGGCAATAAAAAGAAAAACTGCTGCTTCCTCTTCTTTTATTGTCCAACATAATCCGATCTCAAAGCCATCATAAATGTTATATAGACCAGCGCTGCATACAACTCAGCCTTTTTCAATGACCCAAGCATTTCTGTTGACATTTTCAACCCTGGGATGACAGAAGATGTGAAAAACACTCAAATGCTCAGCCATTCATTTTTCTTAAACAATTTTGATACACTTTGGGGGGAAAAAACACTCTGATGCTTTATTTGATAAATAACGGTACAGATTGAAGGAGAAAGTTAGCAATATATAATAAAGCATGTGAGGTTCTCTTTTTAAATTTATTGAATAAAAATTAATTGCTCTCAATCTGTCACACAGGGAGAGAGGGAGGGGGAGGGGGAGGAGAAGGGGGAGAGGGAGAGGGAGAGGGAAAGGGAGTGGGAGAGGGAGAGGGAGAGTATCCCGAGGTATCCTAAACTGATGCATCTCCCCAAATTAATGCCTCATTATGTGGAGGGAGTTGGGGTAATGCAATTCTTCAGTTCGCTGGATGATAGAAGGGAGCTATGTGTCAGGTGAAAGTAGACTGGAGAAAGAGGGGTGGAACGGGGGTTGGGGGGGGAGTGGGCAAAAGAGAGGGGAGAGAGGGAGAGAGGAAGAAGGAAGAGGGTCAAGGCGAGGGAGGAGGGAGTTGTAAATTGCCCCTAGTGTGTCGGGAGTGGATGAGAAAGTGGGATAACATAGAAGTAGTACAAATAGGTGTTCAATGGTCAGATTTGACTCAGTTGGCCTGTTTCCATGCTGTATCTCTAATCTAAACAGGCACTCTGAATATTTACTCACCTTCCCTCTTAATTTTTTCATCCATTTTAATTTAGTTTAGTTTAGAGATACTGCGTGGAAAACAGGCCCTTCGGCTCACATAATCCGCGCCATCCATCAATCACCCCGCACACTAACACTATCGTACACACTAAGGACAATTTACATTTCCCAACCTTGGATCTGAAGATATTCCAAAAATATATCAGACTGGCATTATACCATATCTCTGCCCTTTTATATACGTAATGTTTCGATTATCTCAAGAGGTCTGAAGAGGAGTGCTTTGTGGCTTTTAACTAGTAATGCCTTTATCCGTCCTTACAATTTTTCATCTTATTTCTGCTTACTTCTTATGAATGGAATTATTCATCGATCAACCGAGTCTGCGCCGAACATCGGTGACTGCAGAATATGATTCTGGGTGAGGGTGATTTATCTGGGCGGGGGTGTCATAGGTTATGGGGAGAAGGCAGGAGAATGGGGTTAGCAGAATGTACACAAACACCATTCTACACGCTAGGGACAATTTACAATTTTACCAAAGCCAATTAACCTATGAACCTGTACCTCAGTGGAATGTGGGGGGGAAACCGGAACATCCGGAGAAATCACACACGCTCACAGGGAGAACATGCAAACGCTGCACAGACAGCAGCCGAGGTCAGGATCAAACCCATGTCTCTGGTGTTGTGAGGCAGCAACACTACCAGTCGCAGGTGCATGTGAGTAATATTATATTTCCAGGAGCAAGTTTATGCTACGAGAAGATGTTCATGCCTAACAATTGCATGAAAGGGAACATATAAACTAATTTCTTCTGAAAATGTTATACTCAAAAAGATTTTAATGCCCTCGCTTTAGTACAGATTTTAAGTACCAGTCATAATCATGTAAAGATGAAGCTTCTTTAAAAGGAGCTCTTGAATGATTGAAATCTATGCGTTATCTGGTTTCCAGGTTTTTTTCCCATTGCATTCTTAAGATGCAGGGATTGCTGCCAGAACCAGCATTATTGTGCATCCGTCAGTACATTGAATCAATTGAGTTGCTTCAACAAGCATTTCAAAGGGGACCAGTGAGTCAAGCCTCAAGTTACATATGGACCAGGTAAGGATGTCAGACTTCTCCTTGAAGGAGGCAAGTCCACCAGTTGGGTTTCCAAAGGCAGTTTTTATTTCCAGATTGTTTAAACTGAATTGTAGTCCACAAACCAATTCAGATTTAAACCATGGTTTCTGCATTATTAGTCCGACCTTCTGCAATACTAATCCAATAAAATAGGGGCGGCACAGTGATGCAGCGGTAGAGTTGCTGCCTTACAGTTCGATCCTAACTAAAGGTGCTGTCTCAACAGTGTTTGTATGTTCTCCCTGTGACCGCGTGGGTTTTCTCCAGGTGCTCCAGATTCCTCCCACATTCCAAAGACAATTGGCTTCAGGTAAAAATTGTAAATTGTCTCGAGTGCGTGGTATAGTGCTGCTGTACGGGGTGATCGCTGGTCAACACAGACCTGGTGGGCTGAAGGGTCTGATTCATTGCTGTATCTCTAAAATTTGAAGATTCAATTTCAATCCTGACTACGGGCACTGTCTACATGGAACTTGTACCTTCTTCCCAGTGACCACGCGGGTTTTCTCCAAGTCTTTGTGTTCTAGAAATACAGTTGTTTGGTACCGTTATGTTGCCACATAGGCATATGATTCATTCAAAATTATATGAGCCTTTTTCACTCTCGCTCAGGTGAAAGTAGGCTATAATAATGAGCACATTTGAGGATGCATTTACGGAATCTGGCTTTATTAAACAAATTAATCCTCCGTTAGAAAAATAGAGGGACATCCACTGATGACGATGCAGGCTACGGCAATGTCAGACAGGTTAATTATATTAAAATGGGTAAACCCGCAGCACAAATTTCATGTCCCTAATCCATTCTATTGGTCATCTGAACTGCAGCCTCTTCCCAGTCATCCTCAATATCTTTTCAAAGATGAGAAAAGACACAATTCGAAATCCAAGCTAAGAAAACGTCAGCACCCAGGTGTCTTATGTGTGAACACTTTTATTCTCCGCAAGCTCTGCTGCAAATAGTTCAAATTGATCCGTCAAGTGTGTAATAGCCCTGGATTCATTCAACTGAGGCAAATGATTTACAATGACAGAAAACTGGAGACACTGACGTATGAAGTAGGCAACTGACTGAAGTAACAGATACCCTTATATTCACCCAACTCAAGCAAGCAATTTGGAAGCAACAAGCCAATCTGGGCTATGCCCTCCTAAAGCAATCAATTTGGAATGTTAAGAGCCTTGGGACTCTCCCTATTGACGAATGAAAATAAATGACTGACGAATTGTAGCTGAACAAGTATCGCCAATCCTGACAGTACCAAACGGAGATGCTTCTTTGACCTTCCTTCTGACTATATCAAAAGAGATAGGTCTCCAATCCAAGCTGAGTGAGTTTGGATGGGTTCTCCTTACAAGACTCATACCAACAGCAGAGGAGACTGTCTGTATGTATTTTTTTGCGGTGGGGAGTGGGAGCAGAGAAAGCCCAAGAGAGGTGCAACTCGAGTTGAGAACGTGGCAGCCCAGTAGGTTAAACAATAGAGATAGAAGTAGGGGAAAATATAAAACAATTTTCATTCTTTGAGAAATTACACAGGAAGCGAAAAAGTTAAGTATTTCCTGAAAGAAAAATAGTAATTCAATTTTTTTTAATGTAGACCATTCAACATTGTGTTAGTTCTCAAAAACTCGCCAATTCCCAGAGGGTATGTTGACGGCCAGTGTAAATCTGTACCAGCAATCTTTAAAAGCAGGTCACCAATAATATGGAACTGGAAAGCTATAAATGTGGAAAATCCACATTGAATGAGTGTTAAGGCCTTGAACCCTTGATCATGGATTATCTATGATCTATTCTGATATGTCTCCCTTTATTAGTGAGTTTGGCCTTCCATGTCTCCGTCTTTGATCAATGCTGTTCGCGATCGCTGATGTTTTTTAGTCTGGTGTCTAACTGCTCTTAACTATCTCACCTGATAAACAGCAGCTTTAGTGAACACTGATTTCTTATTGATTTTTTCCCCATGCTGCCACAATTCTATGTGTCGACCATTTCCCCTGTGACAGATCACAAAGATTTTTGTTGTAACTTATTCTTTTGTCTCACGACATGGAATTCAACCATTTAACCCCAGACACTTTCTACAAAATAAGCCACTTCACCTGCTAACAGCTGAAGCCACATTATCGGCCTTTGGACGTGGAAGTGGGTGTACGTCATGCACAATGTTTGTAAACAAATCGGGTCTTCAGATACAACGTGGAAAATGGGCCCTTTGGCCCATCGAGTCCATGCAGACCAGCGATCACCCCATATACTAACACTATCCGACACACCAGGGACAACTTACAATTTTGTTTACCGAAGCCAATTAGCCGACAAACCTCTACATTTTTAGAGTAAGGGAGGAAACGGAAGCACCGTGAGAAAACCCATGCGGTCAAAGAACGTACAACATCCGTAGTCTGTATTGAACCCGGGTCTCTGGCGCTGTAAGGTGTCAACTCGACTGCTACACCACCGTGCCGTCCCTGATGATTGAAAAAAAATCATAATTTTACAATTCAAGGAGCAAGATTTGGTCTCTAAAATTTATAACCATTTAAATCCGTTTATTAAAGAAAATGCAGTATTTGAGATGGCAGCGGAAACCAACATCTTGAACCATTGCAGCCTACGTGGAAAATTATTATTACCCAAGAAGACTATGGGATTGAATGGACATTGACATTGTTCCAAGTCAGGGTGGTTTGTGACTTAAAGGGCACAGTCTGATGCCCTTGTACTGAATGACAGGGATGTCAGGGTTGGGAAGTGGTAATCATAGTAGCTTTGATGAGCTATTGCAGTGGATTTTCCAGATAACGTGCTTTCCTACCAAGGGATGTAATTGGTGGAACGGCTGAAGATCAAGTGGTTTGGACGAGGTAACCAATGCCTTGCAACTACTGTGTAAAGTTTCTTGGCTTTATTTGAGGTTCTTTCATCCACTTCACAACCCTTTTCATCCATTTCTACCAAATGACCTGTGTGGCTGTAGTTGATAGAAAGGCTACAAGGAGTCAACAGTTGTCTCACTAACTGCAGAATATCCAGCCTTTAAACATGCTTTTATAGCCACAAAATGATATGAATTAAATGAATTAAAGCATATAAGTTTGTATGACTCTTCTCCCCAAATATTGATGATGAGTGTTTCATGATCATAACATTATCATCTATAAATGGAAAGTCATCATGCTCCTTATTGGAGATACTCATTTCCAAATGCATTTGTTTAGGTTACTTTAGACGTTAGAGAAACAGCGCGGAAACAGGCCATTCAGCCCATCGAATCCGCACCGACCAGTGTGGATTTAAATCTAGTCAAAATTATGCTAATAAATTCAATCTAAATTTAAGTGCTTCATTCCAATCTATCCTGATGCTGATCAATCCAGTTTGCTAAGATTTTGTTTAAACTCTCAATGTGATCTTGTTGAAAAACAGTGCATATAAATTTTAGTTTTAAAAATGTTATTATGCCCCCCCCCCCCCCAGAAAAAAACGACAACTTACAATTTTTTTCTGCGAGAACAAACTCCTTAACTTTTCTTTGCAGCCTGCCAACTTAAAGAGAGTGTGATAATGGATTAAAATAAATGTAATGATCACAATTAAATGGTCAATGTCACTTCTTTAACTCCTTGGTTTGTTATTAGTATTAAAGCCGGCAAATTCTAGTCTTAAAACATATCGATGAAAGTAGATTGAATTTATGAAAAGGATCGACTTCATTTTTGTCGTACTAGAAATGGCACACAGAAGCAAATGTTCTGTGATGTAAAAATGTATGTGTTAATTTACAACAGTACTAAAAATGGTTTCCTCCTCCTCCTCCACAGATCTATTCATCCTGTGCTTTGGGACCAGTGATGATTATGATGTGTACCATAAATGTGGTATTCTGTCACTGCACTAACTCTGACTGAGGCCACTGTTCAAATATAAGGGCTGGTAATTGGCAGTAAACTGCACCTTTTTATCACCAGACAGTTATCCCACTTTCTCTTCCACTCCCGACACACATTCGGGACAACTTCACAAAGGCCAATTAACCTACTAACCCGCAGGTCTTTGGGATGCGTGTGGAAACCAGAGCACCCGGACAAAACCCACGTGGTCTGAGAAAACATGCAAACTCCACGTAGACTGCACCCGAGGACAGAATCGAACCCGGATCTCTGGCGCTGTGAGGCTACAAGTCAACTAGCTACACTACTGTGCCACAGCAAAGGACAGGGACTTGTGTTGTTTAAATAGGCAATGCCTTGCATGAAAGTTAGTTTCATTAGGCTCCAGGAGAAACTGTGCGGTTTCAATTTGGTCACATTTTTATCCACTGTATGATTTCTAGCTCATAACCAGTTATGCTGCTGCACATCATTGAAATAAATATTTTTAACATAATTAAATGCACATTTATTACAAAGAATACACTTTAGCTGGTGAAGTGGCATATGGTCAAAAGAGTTTAGGATTGAAAGGGTTATACAAAATAAATGATTTCACATCTCTTAATCACCCACACCTTGTGTTATTTGGAAACCGCCTGCAAATCACATGAAACGCAAAAGACAAATTTCAGGCAGTAAAGAACGGAACAAAGAAATGACTAAATATAGTAACAGAGGAATTATCATTGTACGTTACGTTGTATTTTACAGGAAAACAATGCCTTGCAAACCACATGGGAACATCCGAATCCAGCAATAATTTTGAGCTAAATTAGCACTTTATAAAATTATGCGGTTTGAAATGTAACAGGAGCACAAACTTGACACAGATAAATGACTTCCAAAGAACGCAACAATACTATGTACATTTATTGTATATTTATAGACTTCATATATCACGATGTTAGGTAGTTTGGGAGGAATACTCAATCGGGTTCCCTGTGCAGAGCCAACTTTAGAATGGTATGGAATGGCAAGCACTAGAAGGAGCTTGGTGTTCTCCCCAAGGTGGGCTCCAAGAAAGTGTGCAGGTAACTCGGTCTCTACATTTCTGACCGCATAAGGACTGGAGGAGAGAGTTTCACCATTGCAAGCACCACAAGAATTAGCCACATTCTCTGGCATTACAAAGCTATGTAAGCATCAACAATCTCAGACATATGGAGCTGAACTCCTCACTGCTGTGTAACTACTGATGGGGATGAGACATCAAGGAGCAGCGTGTCGGCCCAGGTGGTATGGATCTCTTAACACGAGAGATTATCTCCTTCCGGCTATTCAACTCCACATTCAAGCATCTCCTCTCCTATGTTAAAGTGTAACAGTTTCTGTCCTCCACTTCATTGGCACAAATTCAATTTGACACATTGGGGTATTATACTGAAGAGGCTTTGTTTTATTGAGAATGTCAAAAGGTGGAAATTTTACTTTAAGAATATCTACACTCATTGTATCCTCTTTGATTGTCATTTCAGCCATTTAGTTTAGTTCAGAGATACTGTGTGGTAATAGGCCCTTCGGCTCAGAGTCCACGCTGACCATCGATCTCCCGTACACAAGTTCTATGTCATTCCACTTTCGCAACCTCCACACCGTTTGCTCCATAGATGCTGCCTCACCCGCTGAGGTTCTCCAACATTTTTGTCTACCTTCGATTTTTCCAGTTCTGTCTTAAACATGCGTTTAAAGAAGCCATTTAACTGACAAACCTGCACGTCTTTGGAATGTGGAAGAAAACCGGAGCACCCGGAGAAAATCCATGCAGTCGCAAAGGAGAACGTACAAACTATGTTCAGACAGAACCCGTAGTTTGGATCAAATCCGGGTCTTTGGCGCTGTGACGCACTTTACAGAATGTAGTACGCATTTGATTTGTTTTCAATTATAAGGAATTATTTGACTATTCATTAATCTCAGTCTTTGTTAACTTTACGATAGTCAGATCTCTGTAATAACTCCTTGACTGTACAGACCTAAAGCACAAGCTGCTCTAACCAACCCATTTGCAGTTTAGAATTATTAATGTCAGGATATATTAAGTTGTTTTCCCCATCTAATCTATGGACAGAATTTTGGCTTCAGTGTCGTGTCAAGTCTCCCTGCTGATGAATGTCTTATAAACTGAAGACAGACACAAATTGCTGGAGCAACTCACGTCTACCCAATCAATCAAGTCTGAAATAGCCACGATAAAATTGGCCTCGGCAAAACACATTATGTTGGTAACTATCCTAAAATACTTTTATATATAAAAAAAGATAGCAACGACACTGAGAAATTTGCATCCGCACTGACCAGTGATCCCCGCACACTAACACTATCCTACACACTAGGAACAATTTACAATCTTTACCGAAGCCAATTAACCCACAAACCTGTCCATCTTTGGAGTGTGGGGGGAAACCGGAGCACCCGGAGAAAACCCACACTGTCACGGGAACAACGTATAAAGAATACAGACAGCACTGAAGTCAGGATTGAACCCACATCTCTGGCACTGTGAGGCAGCAGCTCTACCACTGTGCCTGATATATTCTTAACAGTAACAATATTATAAACAACCTGATATTGTTTTATCAGATGAATGGCAAATTCTGAAGTTAACGTAAGTCGTGAAGTAGTTTGCATCAAAAAGTCAGCAACTTGAAATGTTAATTGTGTTTCTCTCTTCACAGATGCTGCCTGACCTGCTGAATACATTTATCTCATCTGTAATATTTATTTTTTACATTTACAGATTATTGGCTGCATTTCCTGTCCCAGATGTATTGTTGGCAAGAAATCATTCCAGAAAACTACCAAATAGCAGTGCTGTCTTTATAACCACCTTTTTAAATATTACATGGCCTTCAGCTATTAATACATTGCAATAGCACTGATGAAACTAGACACATTATTAGTTGGTTAATAATGGATGATCTCTGGTCCTATACTAGGAAACAATGAACGTACAGAGGATCAGAAAGATCAAGTATTTCAGTCAACCCACACTTTTCAGCTTCCCTGTGTGGTATAGATTTTATGATCTGCACATTTCAACCTAATTGCTAATGTTTTGGCTGAAGAATTGTTTGGTGCAGTATTATCCAAATGCATTAGGCAGGCTGTGTACAACAGTTCTGGTTATCAGTGTTTGTGGGTGGCACAGTGGCGCAGCGGTAGAGTTGCTGCCTCACAGCGCAAGAGATCCAGGTACAATCTGAAATGCGAGTGCTGACTGTATGGAGTTTGTACGTTCTCCCCGTGACCGTGTAGGTTTTTCCTGGGCACTCCGGTTTCCTCCTGCATTCCAAAGATAAATAGGTTTGTAGGTTAATTGGCTTCTGTAAATTTTCCCTAGTGTGTAGGATAGAACTTGTGTACGGGTGATCACTTTTCGGCGTGGACTCAGTGGGCCAAATGGCCTGTTTCCACGCTGTATTTCTAAATTAAACTGAAACTAAAATGATTTTGTGCTCCGGTTTTCCACTACAACATTCACTTCTTCTTTGTTAGTTCTCGGGGTCAAGATCTGTTTGGATAACATTTAAAACAAAATCTTTTCACTGCACCTCAGTACATGGGACAATAATAAACCTTAACCTAAAAAATATGGGACTTGCCAAGGGTGTGCATGAAAGAAGGCAAGCAAGTCAACGTTCACCAGTCACCACAATCAACTATTCCCATGCAGGAAGGGACAAATGTGTGCACAATTGGCTCACGACAATTAATTATACACATGCACACCTCTCCAGATGCTGGCACCCAAAGGCGTCCCACCCATGCAGGAATGATCTAGTCCTGACAGCGTGAGGGAAGAATTTCAGGGAATTGGCAAGAACTTCCAATATACTTTAGATAAAACACTGGTCTCCATGTAAAGTATTCATCTGAGACAATATCAATTTGCATTTGTAAACTGAGATTATTAAGGCTAGAAAGTTGGCAAAGGAGTAACTGTGAGCTAAAAATTCTCCAGAACCTCATGCAACCATGTGTAAGATCATCTACAGCCATAATTACCACCCACGCACATCCTGGGCTATAAATGCAAACTATCATTGCCTCAGATAAATATTTCAAAATGTCATGGATTTTACATTTGAACTTTTTTTTAAAATTGTTTTTCATATTTTAGTTTCTACCTTGCCTGCTCCAGTTATAATTTGACACTACAATATTTCCTATTAGCTTTCTTTAACCTTCCAGGTGTGCTGTTCAGCGGATACCTCAATGCGATTGGCTTTTCAGCCAAATTGTTGTTCAGTTTAGACTTTAGAGATGCAGCGTGGAAACAGGCCCTTCGGCCCACCAAGTCCATCCGCACCGACCATGATCACCTGCACACTAGTTCTATCATAGAAGCTGGGGACAATTTAGTGAGAACAATTTACCGACAAACCTGCATGTCCTTGGTCTCTAGTCTGTGGGTTGTAGCAATGTTTTAATTAATTCATTGAAATATTTAATATGCTTAATTTAATATTTTAAAACATTCTGTAACATTTTTTAATTGAAAGGGAACTTTCACAACCTCCAGTATGGAAAGGTGTTTAAATGAAGGGGTCAGGAAGTCTCTGCAGTGAGATCACCTGCACACATATAAATAATCAGCTTCCAAATACCCGAGGGCAGGATTGAGCATTTCTTCACCATTTCCTTCAACCTCACATTTGCCCAGGTTTGCCATTATGCGTACAACTAATCCAGAGCACTGATACTTCCTTATAGAGTCATACAGCGTGGAACAGGCCCTTCGACCCAACTTGCCTATGCCTACCAACATGCCCAATCTACACTAGCCCCACCTGCCTCCGTTAGTGCCACATCCCTCGAATGCGATCCTATCAATGTACCTGGCTAAATGCCTCTTAAACATTGCAATAGTACCTGCCTCAACCACCTCCTCTGGCAGCTCATTCCATACACTCACGACACTTTGCGTAAAAAAAGTTAGCCCTCAGGTTCCTATTCAATCTTCCTCGTCTTACCTTAAACCTATGTCCTCTGGTTCTCGACTCCCCTACTCTGGACAAAAGGCTGTGCGTTTACCCGATCAATTCCTCCCATGATTTTGTACACCTCTATAAGATCATGTTCGGAATAATGTTCCTGACACATTATGTTCGGAAGGAGCCATTGCTTCCATCTGATGCCTCCCAGCTCAGACTAGACTAGAAAACTGCGTTGTTCCACTCAAACCTAAACTCGATATTGTAGACACCAACCACCACCAAAACTGTCGATTATTACAGGTCTTATTCTTAAAGACTTAACCGATTACTGTCAACCACTCTCACATTCTTCTAATATTTTTAGAATGATCTTAGTTCAGAAGACATTTAACCAGATTTACAGGCAATTCAGGAAAAGCCCAGCTGAGAGGGCAATTTTAAATTGAATATACAGTGGAGAAAGTCTATTCAGCATAACGTTTGGATTCCGCTCAAGTCTCTTTCCACCCGTCCTCACCTATAAATCTATTCGCCATATTTTTAGACATCAGTGGATATGGGTTAGTGCAGAAAATATGACACAGAAATAGCACCATATCCAATAGCAGAGCAAACAAAAGGCGGCAATTGGCCCAGCTCTGCATCTATTTCCTATATAATTTTGTTTGTAATTCATTGCCTTCTCTTCCATAAGCTGGTGTAGCCTCCTTAGTCTTCACAACCTCCACACTTACCTAATTGTCCAGGTAGAAATGCTTTTTTCGAACACCCTTTTAATTCCTTGATGGTTAATCTCATGCTGTTGATATCCAGCTGGTGGAGCCGCTGCCGCACTCCTCCAGAGACCCAGGTTTGATCCTGACCTCGGGTGCAGTCTGCGTGGAGTTTGCACGTTATCCCTGTGACCGTGTGGTGCTCCAGTTTCCTCCCACATCCCAAAGACGTGCGGGCTAGTAGGATAATTAGCCTCTGTACATTGCCACTAGTGTGGGCAGAGATCGGGTGAGAAAGTGGGATAACGTAGAATTAGTGTAAGGCCGAAGGGCCTGTTTCCATGCTGTAACCAAACTAATACTGGAAAAAATCTTGGCATCTACTGCCAGAATGTTGCATGCTTCTAAGGAGAAAACCAATGAAGGATATAACCTTGCAGATATTGGGAGATCCTTATTCACCTTATTTTCACACTATCTCCAGTATGATAATGGAGATATCTCCATGGTCTCTCTCCAGCCTCTCCCTCAAACCAAGACTGGCACTGTCTATATTACTACAACTGTTGTTTGTTGAAGAATCAACACAAAACTTCCCTGCTTTTCAATTTTATTCCCATTGAAATAAACACATACTTTTTTTTAATTTTAAATATCCGTATTAGCTAGTGTCATTACTGTTACTGACTTGTGTATATGTGCTCCAAGATTCCTTTGTTCCTCAGTCTTGTTTTAATTCAGGTTTTGTATGTAATGCTGCCTTTCAAAATGCAATACCTTTTTCGCATCGGTGTTAAAATTAATATGTACCTAGTCTGCAAGTTTATTAATGTCTTCTTTCAATTTGTTGTAACCCTCCTGAGTGTCAATTCATCCCCCTTCTCATCTCTTTGATGTTTGCATCAAATTTATGAATTATGCTTTCGATTCCAAAGTCTAAATAGTCAATATAAATAATGAACAATAGTAGTCGTAGTATCATACAGCATGAAAACAGGCCCTTTGGCCCAACTTGCCCACGCTGACCAAGGTGCCCCATCAACATTAGTCCCACCTACCCGCATTTAGCCCATATCCTTGGCCTCTAAACCTTTCCAATCCATAAACCTGTCCAAGTGTCTTTTAAATGTTGTTATAGTACCTGCCACAACTACCTCCTCTGGCAGCTTTATCCATACACCTCCACCCTCTTTATGGAAAAAGTTGCCCCTCAGCTTCTATTAAATCCAACCTCTCAATTCCAGGGGCGCTGGGGAGATGGGCAGCCCTGCCGGCAGTCTGTTCGTTTTTTCAGCTTTTTGTTAATTTTAGCGTTTGTTAAAAGTTTGTTTTAATGTACTTCGGTTTGGTTTTGTGTGGGGGGAGGAGGGAGGGATCGGGGGAAACTTTTTTTTCAGGTTCCTACCTTCCCGGAGATGTGATCAATTTTTGGATCACATTCTCCGGGCTCTGCGGGCCACCATCGCTGAAGCTGGAGGCCTCCTCGGACTGTCGTGAGCCCCACCGCGGGGCGCGGACTTATCATCGGAGCGGATCCCTTGCCTGGGATCGCTCCCACCGCAGCCTGCGGACTTACCATCAAGGGCTCGCAGTCTCGGGAGAGGCTAGTCGGGAGCTCCAACGCTGCAGAAGGTTCGACCAGCCCCGACGCGAGGTTCGAACGCCCGGCACGGGGGAGCTGACAACCG
The DNA here is from genome assembly GCA_038087875.1 of Malacoraja senta. Taxonomy (NCBI): domain Eukaryota; kingdom Metazoa; phylum Chordata; class Chondrichthyes; order Rajiformes; family Rajidae; genus Malacoraja; species Malacoraja senta. Next base: position 43,604,424 of record CM075982.1, on the reverse strand, counting down.
CCCGATGCAGGAGCTGAACGCCTTGACGCGGAGGGCCCGAACGCTGCCGGCTACGGGAGTCAAGACCGTCCCATCAACGGCGGGCTCGAGGCCCCCGACCGAGGAAGAACAAAAGGACTTGAACTTTATTTCGCCTTCCATCATAGTGAGGAATGTGTAGGAGTCACTGTGGTGGATGTTCATGTTAAAATGTGTTTTTGAATCTGTTGCTTTTAATTGTATGACTGACCTGGCCAGTGAAATTCCTCGTATGTTGCAAAACATACTTGGCGAATAAAGTGTGATTCTGATTAAACCTATATCCCCTGGTTCTTGATTCCCCTACTCTGAGTAAAAGACTTTGTGCATCTAATCTATCTATTCCCAATCTGTTCCAGAACAGATCTTGGAAAGTCCCCCCCAGTCTCCCTCTTGCCCATTATCTCTGCTCTCCGTGTAGTGTCAAGGCAGCTGGCTATACAGCGGAGAGGTACCGGCACTTTCACTTGTGGCTCTCTAGCGCCACCTCATGTCCCAAGGTGGCACATTAATCATCGCAGAGGCATGGGGGGGAAAATGCATCTGTATCTTTCCATACATTTCAGAGGGAAGTGAAGGATGGCCTTGTACATATGAACTGCTCTTCACTTCATCAGATTCTGTAACAAATGGAGTGCCTTTTGCACAGTTTTACAATCACAGAGCCTCTCAGTTTAATTCCATTCTCACTCAGGGTCAGGAGAGGAGCAGTCAGCATCAGCAAATGCTTCTTTCTTTCACCATGCAGTAAACTATGTTTAGGGATTGTTCCTCCATATGAAATGAATGGGCCATTTATCTACAAGTGCTAGCTGTCATACTGCACTGCCTCAATACTTCAGACTGACCTAATACAGATCACAAGGTGCCCTTTCAAGCTTTTCCAGGTCACAAACTTGTATTCTCCTAAATGGGGTTGTAGTCCTATTAACTTGCAATACAGAATCCTATTCCGACTCAAAACTTTTATTCAACTGGAGATATCAGAGCAAGCAGCTGCTTTCTAGCTGGAGGGACCTTTATTTTAATACCATAAAGGTGATATTTAAAAAGGGAGGACAGATTGAAGATGAACAGACATAATAACTGCGGTCCTGGAGAACATAACTCACTCACTTCTGGTGTGGTACCCATTCCCAGTGTAGGCTCGCTGAGTTTTGCAGCCAGATTTGAAATCTAAAGTTGGCGCCAAATCCAACTAGTTTTTTTTTTGCACAGTGAGTGATGGGTGCCTGGAATGCACTGCCAGGGGTGGAGATGGGGGTGATAGAGGCAAATACAATAGTTTCATTTAAGAGCCTTTTAGAAAGTCACATTGATAATACTATATAATAAACTAAAATAAAAATATGCAGGGAATGGAGGAACATGGATCACGTGAAGGCGGAGGAGATTAGTTTAATCTGAAATAATGCTCGGCACGGAGTTTGTGATAGAACAGTACAGCACAAGAACAGGCCCTTCGGCCCCTGTACTGAACATGATACCAATACCATCTCCTATCTATTTGCACATAAGGGCTCCACCTTTCCTTGATCATCGTTACTGGTTTTGATGTGTTCTTTTATATACTTTTCATTCATTTGTTCTTTGTACCTTCTCATATCTCTAGTATCCCTCTCCCCTGATTCTCAGTCTGAAGAAGGGTCACGATTCGAAACGTCACCTATTCCTTTTCTCCAGAGATGCTGCCTGACCTGCTGAGTTACACCAGCATTTTTGTGTCTATCTTCTTGTACATAATCCACATTTGTCCAAATCCATATGTCTATTCAAAAATCTCTTATAAGTCAGTCCTATTTCTCGCAACCACCAACCCCAGCAGTGCGTTCCAGGCACTCACCGGCCTCTCTGCAAAAAATGTTGCACAGAGTGTGGCAAGTTTTATCTCAGGTCTTCCACAGTGCTGAGTTTTTAGCCAGTAAATAGGAACAGTCCAGTCAGATTTAATAGCAGTCATCACTGCTTTCTTACTGCAAACTCAATCTTATTACAAAGATTACTAAGGCTTGCGTAAACCTTGCTTCTACCTTGGTCCATCATGGTGGGATGATGTTTCCCTGACCATACAACTGCCCACAAGTTTGCCAGGCCTAGTTCGAGATCGTTTTATGTGATTTTGAGCAACACCAGGGAAAATCGTGGCCATGAAAATAAGGAACTAAGATACACAGATACTAATTTCCAATGTTCAAATGGAACAATCGAGACCACTTCTAAAAACATTGTATGCTGTGGGCACAGATAAGGTGAATATCCAGTCTTTTCCCCAAAGTACGGGAGTCTAAAAAAGCGTTGCACTGTACATCAGTACATGTGACAATAAACTAAAACAATGGGTGCGGCCAACTCGATAACACATCTCAGCTCCTGCCACTCTGACCAGCTGACAGCCAATCAGACCCTCCTTTGGTCCAATTGCAGTTGCTAAGCTATCAGTACTGATCATTGACATTCGCAATAAAGTGCAAGTGTAAACATGTTTAAATGGTCCCTAGTGTGTAGGATAGTGCTAGTGTACAGGGTAGGTGCAGACTCTGTGGGCCGAAGGGCCCGTTTCCATGCTGTACCTCACAGAAAGTCTCTAGACTTTCAAATACACGGTGAAATACACCAAGTCATGCCGTCTTGAACGGCTGAGCATTTGTCATTCTCCTATGTTCTCTTCTATATTAAGTGTTATGAACCAAACGCTGGCAAGTGATACTAGCTAAGGTAGGCAACTTGGTTACAATAGACAATAGGTGCAGGAGTAGGCCATTCGGCCCTTCAAGCCAACACCGCCATTCACTGCGATCATGGCTAATCATGCACAATCAATCCTGCCTTTTCCCCCATATCCCTTGACTCTGCTATCTTTAAGTGCTCTATCTAGTTCTCTCTTGAAAGCACCCAGAGAATTGGCCTCCTCCGCCTTCTGAGGCAGAGAATTCCACAGATTTACAACTCTCTGGGTGAAATTACAACTCTCTGGGTGAAACATCTTCCCAATATCAGGAAGATGTTTCCTGCCTCTAGCGTGTCCAATCCCTTAATAATCTTGTATGTTTCAACAAGATCCTCTCTCATCCTTCTAAATTCCAGTGTATACAAGCTCAGTCGCTCCATTCTTACAACATATGACAGTCCCGCCATGCTGGGAATTAACCTCGTAAACCTACGCTGCACTTCCATGGACAAGTTAGACCAAAGGGCCTGTTTCTGTGCTGTATGACTAATTAATTCAGATAGCTGTGGAAATCCAGACTAAAGTTCAGAAGATGCCCTGCTCTGGATCCCTCACTGATTGTTTGGCGCCATATGTTTCTTCTTCATGCAATTAACTTTGGCAGTGAGGTAGATACAAAAGAAGAGATGCCATTGGCATTCTTTGGTAGTGAGAGGGGAAGTGTTTAGTTTAGTTTAGAGAGACAGCCTGGAAACAGGCCATTCGACCCACCTAGTCAATGCTGATCATCAATCACCCGTTCACACTAGCTTTACATTACCTTGCCTTCTCATCTACTCCTTACACACTAGGGCAACTTGCAGAGGCCAATTAACCTACAGAACACCCAGAGGAAACCCTCGCACACAGAGAGAACATGCAAACTCCACACGGACAACACGAGAGGTCAGGATCGAATGTGGGTCTCTGGCACAATGAGGTAACGGCTCTACCAACTGCACCACTGTGGTGGGAAGGTTTGAATAGAAACCTAATCCACAACTCACTTAGAGATGTCTTTTCAAATCTGATCATTTGTAAAACTTTGGAAGATAAATGAATTTGTAACGCATCATCTCCTATGTGCACAGGTGTGTGCGTGTATATGCGAACATCCATGATAGAGGTCAGCTCGATCCCTTCTATCACATAGGTTCCATATTGCGATCCCATTCGAGAGTCACGAGTATAAACAATCACACTCCACTGCAAAACGGAAGAAAATTCTATTAAAAATTCAATTATAAGACACTTAGACAGGTACATGAATAGGAAAGGGTTTGATGGATATGGGCCAGGTGTGGATAAATGGGACTAGCTTAGGTAGGGTTGCCAACGTTCTCACTCCGAAATAAAGGACAAAAAGATGGGTGTAGTCGGGGCATGTTGGTCAGTGTGGGCACGTTGGGCCGAAGGGCCTCTTTCCACGCTGTCTGACCCTGTATCCCAGGACTGATTGGATGGGACGGGAGGGGACGGAGAGGGAGAGGGGATGGGAGGGGAGGGAGAGGGGGAGGGAGATTGGACGGGGCCGTGAGGGGTGTGGTGGGTAGGAAGAGAGGAGAGTGGAGGAGGGAGGAAATTGAGGAGAGGAGGAGGGGATGGGAGGGGATGGAGTGGGAGGGGGACGGGGAGGGGAGGAGGAGGAGACGGGACGGAGGTAACAGAGATGGGGAGAGGGGGTCAGGAGAGGAGGGGACATTGAGGGGGAGGGGACATTGAGGGGGGGGGCATTGAGGGGGAGGGGACATTGAGGGGGAGGGGACATTGAGGGGGAGAGGAGGGGACATTGAGGGGGAGGGGAGGAGGACTGGATGGGAGGGGGGAGGGGGTTACAGAGACGGGCAAAATATAGCAGACAACTGATGCGTATAAGGGGGTCTGTGAATCGATGACAGGTAAATCACTCGTACGTGGCATCAACAGCACATGCAACACGCACGCACGCTGTTGTATCAGATCTAGGATCTGTCTGTAAGCCTGCCCTCTGGTGATTACAGAGTAGTAGCAGTCAATGACGGAACAAGGGCAGTCCCATATGGTACAAACCAATTTAGCCCAATATATGGGATATCCCGGCTAATACGGGACAGTTGGCAACCCTAAGCTTAGGGCCTGTTTCTGTGGTGCATGACAATAGACAATAGACAATAGGTGCAGAAGTAGGCCATTTGGCCCTTCGAGCCAGCATCGCCATTCAATGTGATCATGGCTGATCATTCCCAATCAGTACCCCGTTCCTGCCTTCTCCCCATATCCCCTGACTCCGCTATTTTTAAGAGCCCTATCTAGCTCTCTCTTGAAAGCATCCAGAGAACCTGCCTCCACCGCCCTCTGAGGCAGAGAATTCCACTGACTATGACTGAAACTGATGGAAGTGTTTTCTTCTGAAGAGCCCCATCTGCTTTCTCACTTAAAACGTCACGAAACAATTCTAAAGAGAAGATGCACCGAATATTCCCAAATAGATCATCTGGTGGTTGGCATGTTTGTGTGTTTTGGATCTTGTTGTGCATATATTGGCTGCCTTGTTCTCTACACTTTAAAAATAAGTGCACTGCCAATAAAGCACTTAACGATTTCCTAATATTATTCTTTATAAATAGATCTTTCTTTAAAAGGCAGATAATATAACATGAAAAAAGCTGAAATTGGAGAGATTTAAAAATATTGTGAATCTGTAAATCAACGTAAGGGAATCAGAGGCGATTGGATTGGACAACATGAAGGGCATCTTGGACAGCCCAGAACTACTACTGTGCAGAAACTGACTCTGATCTTCCTGATCTGGCCGTCATTGCAAGGAGCGTCGTACTGGTGCCAATTCCAATTTCTGTGGTAACAGCGCCCTCAGGTGTCACAGATTATTTTTGCATCTCATCGGATTGAAGAAAATTTAAAAATGGGCAAGTCAAAAGGTGGAAATGGTTGAATTGAAGGCCCTAGTTGGAGTCGGATGCTGGTGACTTTCACCAAAACTGTCCACCCATCCTGTCGGCAATTTCCTGCTGATTAAACCAGGAAACATGTTGACATCTTCTGCCACTCCTCATAAGGTCATAAGTGATAAGAGCAGAATTAGGCCATTCGGCCCATCAAGTCTACTTTGCCATTCAATCAGTGCTGATCTATCTCTCCCTCCTAACCCCATTCTCCTACATTCTCCCCATAACCCCTGATACCTGTACTAATCAAGTGTCTATCTATCTCTTCCTTAAATATATCCATTGACTTAGCCTCCATAGTCTTCTGTGGCAAAGAATTCCACAGATTCACCACCATCTGACTAAAGAAATTCCTCCTCAACTCCTTCCTAGAGGAACGTCCTTTAATTCTGAGGCTACGGCCTCTAATACTAGACTTCCCCATTAGTGGAAACATCCTCTTCGCATCCACTTTATCCAAGCCTTTCACTATGGGGTATATGTTTCAATAGGATCCCCCCTCATTCTTCTAAACTCCAGCGAGCACAGCCCAGTGCCATCAAACGCCCATCATATGTTAACCCACTCATTCCTGTGATCATTTTTGTAAACCTCCTCAGGATGCTCTCCAGAGCCAGCACATCCTTCCTCAGATATGGTGCCCAAAATTGCTCCCAATATTCCAAATGCGGCCTGACCAGCGCCTTCTAGAGCCTCAACATTACATCCCTGTTTTTGTATTCTAACCCTCTTGAAATAAATGCTAGCATTGCATTTGCCTGCTTTACTACCAATTCGACTTGCAGATGAACTTTTGGGGAATCCTGCACCAGCACTCCCAAGTCCCTTTGCACTTCCGATTTCTGGATTCTCACCCCATATAGAATATAGACTACTCCTTTATTCCTGTCTTTCTCCACGGTAAAAATATATACTCATTGAGGACCTTGCCCATTTCCTGTGGCTCCGCACAAAGTTAACTGCTTTGATTCCTGAGGGGTCCTACTCTCTCACTCATTACCCTTTTTCCCTTTATGTGCTCATAAAATGTCTTGGGATTATTATCCTTAATGCTATCTCTGCAACGGCTGAAATAGCAATTTGAACCTTGACCTCAAACCATTTACTGAAGAAGAGTCTCGATCCGAAACGTCACCCATTCCTTCTCTCGAGATGCTGCCTGTCCCGTTGAGTTACTCCAGCTTTGTGTCTATCTTCGGTTTAAATCAGCATCTGCAGTTCCTTCTTACCCATTTAGGAAGCCCTATTGCTGTTCTGTGATATCCTTGACCCTGGCACCAGGGGCTAGGTTCACATCCTCGGCTGTGGAAACAGCAATCTATTTGCCTCCCCTACCACTATTGTCCTTGGACTCTTGCTCATCATCCTTGTGCAGCTCAGCCTCCCACAGTAGCATGATCTATGCTGTGGCTGGCCTCTCCAGAGATATCTTCAGCCCACCATTTTCCAGCACTGAAAAATGGTTCCGGATCGAGGTGGACTTTGGTTTCTCTGACGACCTGCACCTCTCCTTCTGTTTGGTGGACACCCATTCCTTCGCCATGATTTTCCTTATACTACAGGGTAATTACTTCCAACAGCACACTATCCACACAGCTGGCAGCTTCACAGATGTACAATGGGGTTTCCAGCCATCACAATGTACATCCCACTGAAGTACATCCCACTGATGTACTTACCCTGACCACAAGGAGCATCTCAAAACTCTCACATGCTGCAAGCTGCGTGTTATGTGGAACTGAGCACCCCAGCCCTGACGTTTAGTTTAAAAAGAGTTCACAAAAATGCAATACAAACTTGGTCTCTGCACTGTATGGGAAAGAGTAAATACTCACCAGCCACCTCCATGTTTGGGACCAATTCACAGGATCAACCTGAGGCCAGTTTGAGAAATATAGAAACAAGAAACTGCAGATGTCAGTTGATACAAAAGGATTAGCAAGGACGTCAGGGGTTATGGGGAGTAGGCAAGAGAATGGGCTTGAGAGGGAAAGATAGATCAGCCATGATTGAATGGCAGAGTAGACTTGATGGCTGAATGGTCTAATTCTGCTCTTATAACTTATGACACGAATGTTGCAGTAACTCAGTGGGTCACAGAGCATCACTGGAGGACATGGATAGGTGACGTTTGTGGTCAGGACCGTGTGCGTGCACGTGCATGCGGGGGGGGGAAGGGTGGAGAAGAAAGCTGGGAGATGAGACAGGACAAAGCCTGTAAACAATAGGTGGATACTCTCTCCTATGTGCCCACAAATGCTGCCTGACAATTGAGCTACTCCGACACTTTTTTAAACCAGCATCAGCAGTTCAGTGTTTCTATGTTAGAGGATTTTAGTGAATTTACCTTTTTTTTTAAATCATCAACTTTTGGCTTATCTTCTCGATTTATGACTAATCACAATGGAAGAGAATGTCCACTAAGTTATTTTGTGAAACACAAGCCATGAGCCTGAAGACTGCAACGACCAGGTTCAGGAATAGCTACTTCCCCACAGCCATCAGGCTATTAAACTCGGCTCAGACAAAACTCTGAACATCAATAGCACATTATCTGTTTATTTGCACTTTATCAGTTTATTTATTCATGTGTGAATATATTTATATAATGGTATATGGACACACTGATCTGTTCTGTATTCATGCCTACTAAGTTCTGTTGTGCTGAAGTAAAGCAAGAATTTCATTGTCCTATCAGGGACACGTGACAATAACCTCTTTTGACTCTTGACTTGAGGTAGATAACGTGGGGAACTAGGGTCAGAGTCACAGCTATACAGGCCCTTCAGCCCACCATGTCCAGGCTGGCCTTTTTATCCCAGCTACACTAATCCCAATTGTCTGCAAAAGGACCATATCCTTCCAAGCCTTGCCTTTTCAAATGCTTGTCTAAGGTGTCTCTTCAACATGGTAATTGTATAATTCCAGAACACCTTCAGACAGCACATTCCAGGTATCAACCCCTCAGTGTGTAAAAAGTTAGCCTGCAATTTCCCCTTTCAAACTTTCCTCTCTCCTCAACCAATCCCCGTGTTAATTTTGAATTGAATAGTTTGACCTACTCCCAAAATTACAGCATTATGAAATGTAAAGATAGCAAGTGGTAACATGGTCCACACATTCAATTGTGCAAATATGAATTTTGGGTATAAAGTAGAAAGGCACATGAAAAGGGTAAATAGAATATAGAACAGTACAGCACAGCACAGGAACAGATCCTTCAGCCAAAATGTCAGTGCTGAACAAGATGTCAAGACAAATTCTTATCTGCCTGCACATAGTCCAGATCCCTCCATATCCATGTGCCTATCACAAGCATCTTCAAAGCTTCCACAGGTTGAACATAGATTCTCCGGCACCCTCGGTTCCAGAGACTTTCTGGATGATCAGCTTTTCTGGACCAGGTGTCAAGTGATAATGAAATTACAATAAACCTCTGGCCCGATGGCACCCCTCCTGTATCTCGAAAGCAAAGTGGCAGAAACTAAGAAAAACAAATATAAAATGTAAACTGAATGTGAATGGAATTACCTGCCGACCCATCCATGGCTCCCAGCCGTTTAAAGCTTTGGCTTCCGACCCCACTCCCCAACGTGCACCAGCGAGCCCCTCACCTTCTGCTGTTTCGTGCTGTCGACGGTGGCTTTACCCGCTCCCCACTTGACCACCACAGCCTGCTTCTCCCGTCGCTCGCTCTGTCCAGTCGCCCTCTTCTCCTCCCCCACCCTCCCCTCCACCACCGCCGCCTCCTCCTCCTTCTCCCCCGGAGTCGCCCACATACCCCACCTTGGAAGCGACTGCAGGTGAGAGGGGAGGGAGCCCCACAGTGACCGGTCCTAGTTTTTAAGTTATATGGCACAAAGTGTTGGAGTAACTCAGCCGACTGAATCAGTCTGAGGAAATTGTCCCGATGTTCCATGTTCAACTATCCATGTTCTCCAGAGATCCTGACCTGTTGAATTACACCAGCAATTTGTGTTCTTTTGTCTGTTAACAATCATCGGCAATAACAGCCACCATACCCTCCGCTATGGTCCATTATAACAAGGGTTTACTGTACAGTCCATAACGGTGACATTGGGATCAGAGGCCAATTAACCTGCAAACACGCATGTCTAGGAGACGTGGGATACAATCGATGCCTTGCATCCAGCAACATGCCTTCTTTAAACTTTCTCAATGCTGCTTTATACCTACTTGCCTCTGTGCCAAGTCAATTTCAAGGATTTTTTCAAAGATTCTCCAAAACCTCCTCACAGATTGGCCAAAGAGCTGTGTTCCTCAACTGCTGCAAACCATGTTAACGGATTAGGCCATTCGGCCCATCGCATCTATGCCATTCAATCATGGCTGATCTACATTTCCCTCTCAACCCCATTCCCCTGCCTTCTCCCACAACCTTTGAGGCTTTTACTAATCAAAAACCTATTACTGTAAAAAAAAATACCCATTGACCTGGCCTCCACAATGGCAATGAATTCCATAGATTCACCACCCTCTGGCAAAAGAAATTCCTCCGCATCTCCATTCTAAAGGTACATCCTTTTATTCTGCGGCTGTGCCCTCTGGTCATAGACTTTCCCATTACTGGAAACATCCTTTCCACGTCCACGTTATCTAGGCTTTTCAGTATCCGTAAACCTTGCAGCTAGGCCGCAAAGACCAAAAATCATTCCTTGGAGTGGGATTTCAAAACTTCACTCGAAGTCACACATTTCTCCAAAGGCACAGCTGGCTTGTCAGTCAAAGTGAAAGACAAAATGCCTGCTATGCAAATGCTCAAGGGTCCAAGCAAATCTTTAGCTAAGATGCAAAAGACAAACTCATTATGGTCACAAAATGAAAATAATGAACAAGATTAAGATTGTGGCTGTGGAGAAAATTAGGTTATCACTTCTTGCCCCCAGCAAGAAACAAAATTAGATGAAAGAGCGATGAATTATTATCTACATAACATTAGTGTGATTGTTGTGTTGGCACCAAACATTGTTGTTCTTTAAGGTGAATAGTAAAATGGTTTGTAACTGGACTATTAATCCACGTAACTAAATAGAAAGGCCTCCAATGTTTTTGGTTAGAAATAAAAATGGTACCAGCTCAACAAACATTTAGAAGCAGAGCATGCAGCCACAGGTCAGTGGCCCTGTCAGATAACAGGTCAGCATGACCATATTCGGATTCTTTGTGCTTGCAGGGCCAACCTTTAAAAACCATCTGGCCTCTTCCTCCACTGGAAGACAAGGGCAACTTTAAAAGGTTTCCAGGTAGCCTTGAACGTTGCTGGAAGGCCAGCCTAGGTACAATTCACCGGCTTCCTGAGCTTTGCTCCTGCTGCCAAGGATCAGAGTCCTGAGGGCCAACAACAGCCTGAACATTGAATCTCTCTGAGCTTTCCTGATGTTGAGGGCATCAGAGAAACAAGGTAACAGGGCAGCCGACCCTTGGAATCAACTGAACTCAATGATTTATGAACATTTTCATGATATGCTGTCTTGGATAAAAACTAGCAAGGGGTCTCGACCCGAAACGTCACCCATTCCTTCTATCCAGAGATGCTGCCTGTCCCGCTGAGTTACTCCAGTATTCGGAGTGAACCAGCATCGGCAGTTCCTTCCTGCGCCCTTTCTATAACCCTAATCTAGAGGATTGCATGTCAATAACCAAAAAAATTGTGAAACAAACAGATTCTCTTTTGAAATTATTAACAATTAAATTCTGAGGTCTGTTTCTTGAAACAGAAAACTTTGTTCATATTACAATGCTCTTAAATTTGATATACAGTGCCCTCCATAATGTTTGGGACAAAGACCCATCATTTATTTATTTGCCTCTGTACTCCACAATTTGAGATTTGTAATAGAAAAAAATCAAGTGGTTAAAGTGCACTTTGTCTGATGTTGGATTCACCATGTAGATATTACACTTTGTCTGATGTTGGATTCACCATGTAGATATTACATGTTATTGTTAAAGAAGGAACTGCAGATGCTGGAAAATCGAAGGTACACAAAAATGCTGGAGAAACTCAGCGGGTGCAGCAGCATCTATGGAGCGGAGTGCAGCAGCATCTATGGAACCTGCTGAGTTTCTCCAGCATTTTTGTGTATGTAGATATTACAGCTGTATTTATACATAGTCACCCCCCCCCCCCCCCCCCCAATTTCAGGACACCTTAATGTTTGGGACACATGGCTTCACAGGTGTTTGTAATTGTTCAGGTGCGTTGAAATGCCTCCTTAAAACAGGTATAAACAGGTATCTCTGCACCTAGTCTTTCCATCACCTTCGGAAACTTTTACTGATGTTTATCAACATGAGGACCAAAGTTGTGCCAATGAAAGTCAAAGAAGCCATTATGAGACTGAGAAGAATAAGACTGTTAGAGACATCGGCCAAACCTTAGGCTTACCAAAATCAACTGTTTGGAACACCATTAAGAAGAAAGAGAACACTGGTGAGCTGGGACTGGCAGGCCAAGGAAGACCTCCACAGCTGATGACAGAAGAATTCTCTCTATAATAAAGAAAAATCCCAAAACACCTGTCCGACAGATCAGAAACACTCTTCAGGAGTCAGGTGTGGATTTGTCAATGACCACTGTCCGCAGAAGACTTCATGAACAGAAATACAGAGGCTACACTGCAAGATGTAAACCACTGGTTCGCTGCACAAATAGGATGGCCAGGTTACAGTTTGCCAAGAAGTACCTAAAAGAGCAACCACAGATCTGGAAAAAGGTCTTGTGGACAGATGAGATGAAGATTAACTTATATCAGAGTGATGGCAAGAGCAAAATATGGAGGTGAGAAGGATCTGGCCAAGATCCAAAGCACACCACCTCATCTGTGAAACATGGTGGTGGGGGTGTTATGGCTTGGGCATGTATGGCTGCTGAAGGTACTGGCTCACTTATCTTCATTGATGATACAACTTCTGATGGTAGTAGCATAATGAACTCTGAAGTGAGTAGACACATCCTATCTGCTCAAGTTAAAAAAGCCATAAAACATATTGGCCGACCGTTCATTCTGCAGCAAGACAATGATCCCAAACATACCGCTAAAGCAACAAAGGAGTTTTACAAAGCTAAAAAATGGTCAATTCCAGAGTGGCCGTCAATCACCCGATCTGAACCCAATTAAGCATGCCTTTTATATGCTGAAGAGAAAACTGAAGGGGACTAGCCCCCAAAACAAGCATAAGCTAAAGATGGCTGCAATACAGGCCTGGCAGAGAAGATACCCAGCAGCTGGTGATGTCCATGAATCGCAGACTTCAAGCAGCCATTACATGCAAAGGATATGCAACAAAATATTAGACAATAGGTGCAGGAATAGGCCATTCGGCCATTCGGCCCTTCGAGCCAGCACTGCCGGTAAAAAATTTACATGGCTACTTTCATTTACATGACATTGCTGCGTCCCAAACATTATGGTGCCCTGAATTGGGGGGACTATGTATAAACACTGTTGTAATTTCTATATGGCGAAACCAAAATATATAAAAATTGCCTTTATTAAAATCTGACAATGTGCACTTTAACCAAATGTGATTTTTTTTTTTCCATTACAAATTTCAAATTGTGGAGTACAGAGGCAAGTAAATAAATGTTGGTCTTTGTCCCAAACATTATGGAGGGCAGTGCTTCACGGTCAAATGGCAGTATGATAATCTTTAATAAGCAATAAATAAAATGATACACATGGTACAACTATGTTCTTTTAACATTCACATTCACACACTTTAATATCATGAAAATTTATTCAGACATGACTTGTGTGTATTTAATGTACATCTTTTACAGAATGCTTTTTACAACATCTGTTTCCAAACAGCTGAATAGCAAGATACGGTAACAAATTGCCAAAGACATTTTAAATAGAAATCTTTATTTACAACATTAACATTGAGGCGAATAAATCATTAAAAGCAATATCTGCTAACCAGTTTACCATTATTCTGTGGAACCATCTTAAAATGAATTTTCTTTCATAACTTGCTTTACTTGAAATGTAACATAGGGATATAAACGGCAATACTAGAAATCTTGAGACTATCCTTAATTGAATTCTTACTATTCAAAACGTGTCTCCTCCAGATGGCCTTTCAAATATTGCTTTTCCAGCATGATACATTTATCAAATTCATAATTATGATACAGGAAATTAAAAACAATAGGCTGAAGCAAAAAGGAAAAAACAAAAAGTGACTCATTATAATACTTGCATTTAATTATTTCTTATTTAAATAATAAATAGTTTGCTCCACTGAATAAACCTATACATTAACTATATTAATGTACAATTTGGTGTTATCAGTTAAGAAATGGGTTTGAATACACAATCTCAATTTCTAAAGCCGTAAGCAATCTAGAAATGAAAAAAAAAATTAAAAACCTACAATAGCACACTGTTTACCTAGAAATCCCAAATCTTCAAGAGCACCAGTTAAGATCGCACATAATAATTGTACAGGAATTTAAAACGGTAATTTTCAGCATTAAAAATATAACTCCATTTTATTCACAGTGCTCTGAACTCATTCTGTATTGTGAAGCACAACGTTGGGTAAAATGGTCACTTATTGTCAGGAAGGGTGGAAATCAATGTGATGGTCTGGAAACATGCAACCCAACCTTTTCAATTTTTAAAATGAGTTGCTGATATTACTCAAAGTCAGTGTTCAGCCTGAAAGGTAGACACCAATTTGTAAACAGTGTCACTGAAGTGTCACTTGGAATACAATCCGAGTCATTTAAAATTGACTAAAGAAGATACACTATTCTCACACAATATGCTTTCCTACAAGTCCTCCCTTCTTGGTGACATTGGATCCACACACGAGCACTGTTCTACAGGCAATTGAGGCCTGAAGTGCCTGATCCAAACACACATCATTCATCCACAATCGTGGAGAGTTTGCATCATGAGACATGCGACTAATCTTGTCCGACTGCTTCCACAATATACATTGATGGATACATTTTTTACTTTACAGGGAGCATGATTCCCAGCCAGTTTTCTCCTCATCAAAACCAGTATGGACAATTGTAGAGTATCCGTCCACGACTACATTTTAACAGAGGGATCGCACCTGGAGTACCCTGACCTATGTGGCTCAGCTGCTATCTGGCTGGACCTTCTGAGCTATCAAGGATATCAAAGTACTTTTAAGTTTCTTTCACAAGGTTGACTGCATCCCTTTTCAATGGGATCTACTGATAACCTTGCACCCTTCAGAAACAGGGGCTATTTCTGTTCTCCAATGAAATAACCATGCTTTGGTGCATTGATATCTGTAAATATTCTTGGCTGTAACAAAAAAAATGGAACTGAGCCAGTCAAGTTAATTCAACTTTACAAAACAATCAAATGTTGCCGTTTTTAAAGCGTAGTAAATGCCTCTGGAAAGAAAATTAAAATGCAAAAATCTCGCACTGCTTCTAAATCATGTAAATAACTACTTTTGTACATTGGAAATGTTATACAACATAAGTAATGGCCTTTTCCCCATAAGATGCAAGTTATTTATCCCATGCCATGCACCTTGTACTAGTACCGGAAGAATCAATCCTTGAATTAGCTCTAAAGTACAGCTTTGCATTGAGAATGAAATGCCCGAGTGTTCAAGGTACCATGTCACCAGCTGTAACTGGGCACGTTTAGTCATTGAGGAATGTTTGTATATCGGGCTGCAATTTGAAACCTGAACACTTGAACCAGTAATCCTGCCTCACATCCACGGCATCTAATGCTTTAGTAGGGATGTTCTGGAAATCAGCTGGATCAGCATGCCGACATCGAATGAAAGTAATTTTCCCACAGTGTGAAAGAGTTTTTAAATCAGTGAACAATAATAGATGCACATTAATTGGTTATATTCTTAATGGAATTCTTCACTGAATGTAGAACTAGTAGTTTTAATATCTATTTTCCCCCTAGAGACAAATAAAATGTAACTGAATAAAATGAAGCCTTTATTTTTCTGACTCTCCACACTAAGACTCTGCTACTGTATTGTAGCCAGTGGACTCACAAGTTCAGGTTACTGGGTTATTGCCAGGCTACACACAACAGTCTGAAGAAGGGTCTCGACACGAAATGTCACCTATTCCTTTTCTCCAGAGATGCTGCCTGACCCGCTGAGTTACTCCAGCATTTTGTGTCTATCAGGCTAATTTAGCTGTTTGTTTTGTTTTGACCTCACGTCAGTTAGATGTACAGCCAACCTGAGTATTTTCACTTAGTAACTGATTCCCCTTTAAACAAAAAAGCCTGACAAAATAATTTTTCAACTGATTTGCCCATGTATAAATATAACAATTAATACTACTTTTATTACTTCAGGACTGATTCTCTAATTCCAGATGAGTGGAATCAGCAGTCACTCGGTCTTGTTCCACTGAACAACTTGGCTGGACAACAGACGTGTCGCATCTATTGCTCACTTCCATCTCTGTTTAACTTCAGACAGCCAGATTTTATTTTGGTCCATTTGCACACCAACAGCTGCCAAGGAACCCAATACCAACCCTACGAGCATTTTTTTAAATTTAAGTAGGGTTAGAGGGGGTTGCTTGGGAGTCAAACAGCAGGGGAATACGCCTTCAGCCTACATGTGTGCTAACTGTCCACAAATCATCCAGAAGAATATAATTTACATCTCTATAACAGCACCCACTTCCCCACCATAATTCCTGTCACTCGCCTGCACTAGAGCAATTTACAGTAGCCAATTAATCTACCAAACAGCATATCATGGAATGTGGGAAGCCAGAGCACCAGAAGAAGCCCACGCAGTCAGTCACAGGGAAAACGTACGAAATCCAGACAGGCAGAGCCCAAAATCAAGACTGAATCTGGGTCACTTGAGCAGTGAGGCAGCTGTGCTGATGCTGTGCCACTGTGTCACTCCCAAACTAAACTAAATCAGGTACTATTGATCAAAGTTCTCACAATGAAGCAAATCTGCTTTCAAGTTAAGAACAGTAATTTATTCAAAAGTGAACATTAAAAGCTGCGTTTCTCCTGTGAATGGATTGTACAAAAACAACCCTCCATTGAATAGTCGTGGAATGTATCAGCTGCTGTTGAGAGCAACAAGTCATTAAAAAAAAAACTGTTAAGTGATCAATATGATCAGAGGTGGCCTCAGGCCATTAACTACACAAAACATATCCATTACTTCAGCCAAAGTAGGTCAATTTGTGAAAATATTGTTGCCAGAAATAGCATTTTGTCTCAATCTCCACGCAAACATTAATTGTGGTTGAATTGTTGCATAGATTTCTTTACTAACTGAACGTTTAAGCTAAAATCATTCAGTAAAAGTATCCTTTTATAATGTTGTTTCTATTTAGGGAAACAAGTTTCATCTTGACAGTGGCATATCCAACTCTATTAAAATAGAGGTCATGATTTTGTGTGTATGTCCTTGCTGTACATTTTACTTAATGCAGTAGCAGACATTCATCTTAGCAAATGATGCAGACCAAACATTGGTACGCAGAAACAAATTAAAGAATAAACAAGGAAAATGGAAGGTAAAGCAAAGTCGAATTAGCTCAGGCAATGAACAATTAAGAGTATATAAAATGACTCCACCCTGTGTTATCTTTAAGGTGATTTGCCAGTTATGTTTATAGTTTGATCTTTTTTCGTTCACCGACAGTATTACATTTATGCTTCTAACTTGCAAAAAATAAACCCCACTGCAGTCAAGGAATTTTGTCTTTCATTAAACTTTCTGAAATCATTGGCATTTACTCTTAACACAGTTATTTTCAGCTCAATGAGCTGAAGACAGATGCAACACAGAATTCCAGAACCCGCAAAAATCCCCGCAAACAATATTTAGTCTTACAGTAGTTACTGTGTTGCCCATGGAATTGCACATTGCTCAGTTCATCAAATCATCATGGAGTTTGCTCATTCAAAATTATACAAAATCAGTAAGTTACACAAAGCTCAGACCATTATTCCTTTGGAGTACAACTGTGTAAATTGCCGTTTGAGGTAATGTCACTTGAGGCTTGATGTCATAATTGAATCTCATTTTCAGCCTCAAATTTATATTCGACCTCCCCGAAGTAGTGGATTGCCAAAGTCGTCTCTTCACCATGATCCTTACATTATCCATCACAAGGGATTCAGCAATTAGTATCTGTTCAACAATTTACAAGCAACTCACTCCCTTCCTCTCAGAGGCGAGGATAGCCAAATGGCATGATGGGCAATTCTGTCTCAATACAAATTAAAAGGAAAACAGGAAGAAATAAATCATTGTTCATACTTTCTGATCAATTGGTGTTTTGTCGATCCTAGCTTCAATTTAAAGGTTAAGATGAATAGAGTTGTACTTTTCAGAAGCATTTCTATTTATAAATGAAATTGGGGAAGGTGGGGATCAGGAGTTGAGTGAGAGGGAGGAGTAAGAGAAAGAAATGCAGCCTTCCACAGCCTTCTACAAAACTAAAAAGTGGATGGTGACATGGGAAAATCTAAACATTTTGCACATTCGTACAAATTAGTTCCATTGTCAATGCCAGGCGCAAATAGGACTGACAACCTGAACTGATGCTTAAAGGCATGTATACAGAAATAAGTCCGACAAATAATTAGCCTCACCAATGCTGTGCAAACAAAAAAAAATCCTTAAATGTGACCTATAAAAGTGTATATATAATATAATATTGTATTCATTATTTACATGATATATTCACAGGAGCCAGCTTCCAGGTGTTCCATGCTGCAGTACCTTGCTTACAGTCAACAGCACGCACCTTGTATTACTCCCATATGAAATTTTTTATCTGCAATATTTCAAAACGAAGATTATTATTGCTAGGCATTGCATATGCAGATTTAAGAAGTTGGATGTTGAGATACATATTCTGTGATCTTTCTGAAATACCAATGGAATACTTAATGCAAAGATAATCCGGAAAACGAAACCAAGGATGTGCCAGTGTGCAGCCAGGGCTACACTGATCACAAGAACAGTGAACCTCGATTACTTCAATCTTCTCTAAAGTGCATCCACAAGCACACTGTTCTATGCCGACACATGGCAATATTTTTCTCCCCCAAATGTCCGCAGCTGTATAATGACCACATTGCAAGTGACATTTCACAATACTGTCAGGAAAATAAACATGGCTAGGTACTGCAATAAAGTAGATGCAAGATTTGGCAAGCAAAGATGACATTGAAGGACAATTAAAAACCAAAGCAAATCCTAAACAATTTGAATTTTCGATCAAGCTCTGCCCTGTCACCAGGAGTCTGCTTTTCGATAAAACATCTAATAAAAACAGAGAAACAGTTCTTCTTTCTTAAGAAGTGAACACCTTAGCAGGCTGGCACAGCGGTTCTGGTTGGGCCACACCAAACACCAGCAGCACACAAGATGGCACCGTTTCCTTCTCTGTGCAAGTCTCTGCTGTAGATCCTTAGTGCACTGATTTCACAAGCCACATGGACCCAGGTGAACCTTTTGGATTGATAGTCAGCCATCCTGAGTTGTCAGCAATATTTCTGTTTCATGGAAAAAAATAGATTAAACAAATGAATTGAATGTAGAATCAGCTGTTTAGTCCACTTCAAGAAAAACAAAGTAATTCACAATTTCATTTGGCGCTTGAAAGAAACTCAGTGATGGCAAAAATGATCTATTTTCTTCTTCTCATGACAAGGATCAGAAAAAGTCAACTAGATCATATCACAGTCCAAATACAGAAGTTTCCTTTACTGAACTACCTATACCATCTTCATACAACAAGCTATTTATATTTTTTCTTAAAAACCAATAAAACATTAACTTTAGTTTTAGTTTAGAGATACAGCATGGAAACAGGCCCTTCAGCCCATCGAGTCCATACTGGCCATGGGTCACCTGTTACCATTGGTCTACATTCCCCCATTTTTGTCATCCACTCCTTATATTCTAGGAGCAATTTACAGTCGCCAATTAACCTAAAAACCGCGTGTCTTTGGGATGTGGGAGGAAACTGGAGCACCCGTGTAAACCCACGCAGTCACAAGATGAACGTGCAAACTCCATACAGAGAGCACCCAAGGTCAGGATCAAACCCGGGTCTCTGTTGCTGTGAGGCAGCAGCTGTACCAGCTGCACCACTTACAGGCAGAGAAGTTAAATAAACTTGTCCTATAGACTAACTATACATGTATGACATTTCTATTTTACATGCAAACCACCCAAATAAATTCAAGATAAAGGATACATCTAACAAAAAAACAATAAATGACCACCCATGCGACATCCATTCTTAAACACTCAGAAAAGGTGTCTGAATGCATTTATTATATTGTAGTTGATTCTGCACTGGCCAAGCTGCTTAAAATAATTTCAACCAGATATAAACTCATCCTGACATAATTCATTTTAAAAATATTTAAATACTTCAAACTATTGCAAATTTATATGAAGGCAGATACTGCAGCAGCATTGCTTCCTCCACTGAAGAAAGACATTTGGAGCGGTACATGTAAAGCAATATACATAGAGCTATATGGGTCAAACGCATGCAGGTGGGACTAGTGCAGATGGGGAATCTCAGTCGGTATGGACAAGTTGGCCGAAGTGCCTGGAACCATGCTGAATGACTCTAAATTTCATTCTAAAGTTCTAGTTGCCAACTGCTCTACATCAGTGAGACCAAGGGTAGGCTTGGCGATCGCTTCACCCAACACCCCCGCACACGTCGCATTAACCAATCTGATCTCCCGGTGGCTCAGCACTTCAACTCCCCCTCCCATTCCGAATCTGACCTTTCTGTCCTGGGCCTCCTCCATGGCCAGAGTGAGTTCCACCGCAAATTGGAGGAGCACCACCTCATATTTCGCTTGGGTAGTTTACACCCCAGAGTTATGAACATTGACTTCTCCAATTCCAGGTAGTCCTTGCTTTCTCCTTCCTTCCCCTCCCCTTCCCAGCTCTCCCACAGCCCACTGTCTCCGCCTCTTCCTTTCTTCTTCCCGACCCCACCCCCACATTATTCTGAAGAAGGGTCTCGACCTGAAACGTCACCTATTCCTTCGCTCCATAGATGCTGCCTCACTCGCTGAGTTTCTCCAGTATTTTTGTCTACCGTCAATTTTTCCAGCATATGCAGTTCTTTCTTAACTAAATTTCATTAATAATGTTCTCCCTAGGTTGGTTCCCACTATGAGTTGTTCTATGAGACAAGAAAGAGCAGAAGTAGAATGGGCCGATGTTCTCTGATTTATTTTTAACACAGTACATTCTGACGGGTTTATCAAGTTAGATGCTGAATGACTCATCCTTGAATTTGAAGAGTTTAGAACTTAGGTATGGAATTGGGGACTTTGGACTCCTCCCTCCTCCCTCCCCCCCCCCCCCCCCCCCCCCCGCCCCCAAAGGTTTGTAAATCATTGGGATCTTTGGGTCCAGTGAATCCTAAATGTGTTACCTAGTGTATACCAAAAACTGAAAAAAGGCGATTTTTGGGCATCAGAGGGCATGGGACAGGAAAGTGGACAACGTAGAAAGAAAGTGCAGCAGATACTGGTTCATGCCAAAGATTGACACAAAGTGCTGGAGCAACTCAGCAGGTCAGGCAGCATCTCTGGAGGAAAAAAAAGATGGGTGAAATTTCAGGTCAGAACTCTTTTGGGTCAAGGACATGGAAACGTCACCCATTCTTTTTCTCCAGCAATGCTGCCTGATCCGCTGAGGTATTCCAGTACATTGTGTGTATCTTTGGACAATGTAGAAGTCCAGTCATGTATTTATTACACGGCACAGCAGACACATAAGCCTGAGGGACTTTAAAGACTTATCACTTTCACATTTCTTGTGGAGAACATCTTAAGATTACTTTATTGGCTGCAAAACATTTCATGGACATACTTAGATTGTCTAAGATTCTATAGAAACCTTTATTGTTAAATGAAAACTCCTACCTGTTCTTGACCCATGCTTGATATCCCCGACACAGACATAGGAGCCATGCCCATTTGCCCTGGCATCGGACCCATACTGTTGCCACTGGCATTTACTGGCATGTTGTTGTTCATATTCATCAGGTTGCTGTAGGTGCTGGCATTTGTCTGTTGCCCGAATTGCTGTGGAGATTGCTGTGAAAAAGCACTGCAAGCCAAAAAAGATAAAATAATTCAATTTACACCTGTTCTGTGCTATTCTGACCAAAGCAGAGATACAGAGTGAAGTCTGTATGACCCAACTAAAATCTCTTCCCATCATCATTTCTAACAGTCTCACTGACCTGTAAACCAGCTAAATGTTCCAGCTTTTATCACCTTGCATGTAGAGAAAGTAATTCTGATATTTGTTTAATTTAGTTTCATTTAGAGATACAGCGTTGGAACAGGCCTTTCAGCCCACCGAATCTACGCCGACTATCGATCTCCCGTACACTAGTTCTGTGCCCGACACACTGGGGGCAATTTACAGAAGCTAATTAACCTACACACCCGTACATTTGTGGAATGTGGGAGGAAACCAGAGTACCCAGAGAAAACCCATGATGTCACAGGGTGCACATACCAACCCCACACACAGCACCCAGTCAGAATTGAACCCAAGTTTCTAGTTCTGTGTGGCAGCAACGGTTCAGCTTCGCCACTGTGCCGCCTGTTTCGTAGCCCACTGTTTTATTCTATCTGGAAACGATTGTTCCACCTTCACCATCGTCACACTTGGAATGTGCTTACTCTACAGTATTAGTTGAAGTTATTTAGAGTCAGGAGTTAATCCCATTTTGATAAAATAAATGCTAAATTTACACGGGTAGCCCTGCATTATTTCAACTTGACAATATGTGAACTGCTGTTTCAGTTTAGTGTCAAAACAAAATTAAGGGAACATCTTGAAAGTTCTTTGGGCTGCATGGTTTATATTTAAACCAAATAATTAAGTTGTTATGGGATTCATTGCTGCCATCCTCTTATGCAAAAAATGTCAACATTTAAAATTTAGTCACATACTCAAAGCTCTCTCGCTGGCAGAATATGCAATTTCTAGGCAAGCAACGTAACCAAGATACTACATTGCTGTAAACCACAATGCACAGAATTTTAAAAACATTGAACGGACTTTCTAAACGTGAAATAACGCAAGCATTCCAAATAGCTTGAGAATTAACCAATATAACAGCTCCCAATAGCATACCTATTTCCACCATATTTCCTGTGGACCAACTCTTCATGTCAGCGGTTGTTTGGTAGACAGAAGCAGCCTGAGGGTGCTGCATCATAGGATTCTGCGACTGTCCCATTCTTGACATGAGTGCATTGTGAGGGCTGGGAGCCCGACCAAACGATGGATCAGTCTGCTGATTCATAGCTGCAAAGGGAAAACTAGTCATTCCACTTCCGACAACTCAAAACCAATTCATTCACAATTTGAATAGCTCGAGTCATTCATCAGATTGCGAATGAGAAAATAAAACTGTTTATAATCAAAGGCAAAGTTCTTTTTCTGTTATTCCCTCATTATAAAGCAGATTTTCCATGGGATCCACCACATGGCAAGACAATGGCATTAACAGATTAATGGAAAAGGACACAAAATGCTGGAGCATGTTAGCAGGTCATGCAGCATGGATGGGTGACGTTTCAGGTCAGGACCCTTCATAAGTAGGCCTTGTTCATGTGCAGAGAACACCGAGCAGTATGTCGGTTTCTTCCCTGCGCACACAAACATGCAAATAAACAGGAAAACTGGATAATCTTCAAAGGCAAGTGATCAATAGGCAGACACAAAATGCTGGAGTAACTCAATGGGTCACGCAACATCTCTGGAGAACAGGAATAGGTGATGTTTTGGGGTCAGAACTTTGCTTTAGTCTATCTTCTTTTGTTAAGATAGACTTTTGTGTCCATCGTCGTATAAACCAGCATCTACAGTTTCTTCCTACACAGAGACCAATAGAGTTTTGTTTCAAAGTCTACAGTTGTGGAAGAACTGTTAGTACTCCATTTGTCGCCTTCATTGGTTGATAAGGCTAATAGGTCATAACCAGAGGCCTGCTTGTGATCAAACAACACCAATTAGCCTATGTTTGCCCAAGTGGTTTAACAAAATATTCCATTCTGGGCACTCAAGATCAGATCTGAAACTAAATATTATAAAGATACCAAAGATACAAAGGGCAGTGAAGAACAGGGCCACAAAATTGCCCAATAAAATTATATCCAAAATGCTGGTAAGGTGGTGGAAAGCTTAAAAAATTGCAGCTAAATGCATTGGATTTGTAAATGTATCATTTACCAAAACTATCTAGCTGAACATTGCTAGCTGTGTCAAGGGGTTCAGGTGGAAACAGGGGCGGAAATCCCGGGGGGGGGGGGGCAGGGGGGACATGTCTTCCCCCCCCCCCTGTTTTGAGAGGTGGGGGGACCATCCACCACCCCCATTTATTGTAATCTGGATTTTAAAACCGGGTGAAATCTCCGCTTACCACGAGAGTGGGGGTGGGACTGCTGATCGAGGGCGCCGATTGGACGAGAGAGATGTCGGTCATCCGGTAATGGGGGCGGGACATGACAATTCAGCGCTATCATTGGAGGAGGGAAGTGTCGGTCAGAGGCGGAAGTAGGGGGGGGGGGGTGTGGGACTGAGGATAGAGCGCGGTGATTGGAGGAGGGAGACTTTCCAAAACGCTCTCGGCACAGACCTGCGCCTCATCCGCAGCCAGAATCGATCCCGGCTCTCCGGCGCTGTCCCGTCTCCACCCGAGTGCAACACACCCGGGGGTGGCCAGAGACGTCGGGAGTCAGACGGGAGCTGTGCCCCCAGGCCCACAGCCAGCGCAGAGAAGCAGTGCTAAACCCAGCTCAACTCTGCCTGTCCCGCCAGGTTAACCTATAGCCCTGCCTGGACTTGCAGGAAATATGGCCCAGGTTTACAGCCAGCGAGGAGAAGCAGCGCTGGTGTCCCATCAGTCCAGGCAGGGCTGTAGGTTAACCCAGCGAGACAGGCAGAGTTGAGTTGCATTTAGCGCTGGATTGAGCCTCCAAAGTCTTGCGTGTGTGTGTGAGTGTGCCCATGCGCGGCCGCCATAAAATTGTGTCCCCCCTGTCCCCTCCATATTTTGATAGCGATTTCCGTCACTGGGTGGAAACTACCCACACAGCCACACAGATGGAACTTGTTTAAAGACCAGTTAATCCAAGTTCAGAACCGGCATGTTCCAGTGAGGAGGAGGAGAGATAAGAGTGGAACCTTGGATGACCAAAGAGGTTGTAAATTTGGTCAAAAAGAAAAAGAGAGTGCATACAAGGTTTAACAGGATGGAATCAGACAGTCTTTGAGGAATATAAAGGGGGATAAGAACACAAGCAGGCGATTAAAAAGGTCAAAAGGGGCAACAAAATGGCTTTGAGTCAGATTAAAGAAAATCCCAAAGCTTTTTATACCTATATTCAAAACAAGAGGGTAACTAGGGAGAATGTAGGACCACTCAAGAATCAAGAAGAGGCTTGGAGCCTGGGGACATAGGCAAGGTATGAAACAAATATTTTGCATCTGTTTTTACCAAGGAGGAAGACTTAAAGAGAATACCAATATACAAAGGCAGTTAGAGATTAAGGAGGAAGAGGTTTTAGGTCTCTTGAAGAGCATTAAGGTGAATAAGTCCCCAGGACCATGATGGGATTTATCCCAGGTTATTGACAGGGGCAAGAAAGGATATTGTGGGATCTTTGTGCCTTCTCTAGCCAGAGGCAAGGTTCCCGAGGACTGGAGAATAGCTAATGTTCCTTTATATAAGAAGCTGAACACGGAAAGTCTAACTGGACAATGGCTAGGTAATGCAGGTGGGAGAGAGTACCACTTAAACACAACATGAATGAATTCTATACCATAGTTTGCAGGGTAGGTGAATTGCTGCGGTGATGCCGGGGTTATCGGAGGACCGCCCATGGGAGTTTCCATGCCAGTGGGAGCCGTGACGTTGGGTGGAGGGCTGAAGCCCTGCTGTTGGTGCTGCCTCATGATCATGGCTCGGTGCATCATCTGCCTCTGGCGAAGCTGCTGAGTCAAGAGCTCGCGTTGTCTCTGGGCCATCATCTGTGCATTGAGAAAGTCCTACAAATGAGTACAGAAGACGACATAAACAGCCCACAGTCATCCACTGACCATTATTAGGACTGGAAAGTGATTGCTACAATTTGCATGTGCAACATTGTGGAAGTTCTAACACAGTGGTAGATAACCCATGGTGTCTAAATAAAGTTCTAATATAATGGTAGTTCAGCACAAAATGTAAATAATGTGGAAAATCCATGTACAGATAAATTCATGTTTTAAAAAAGTTCTATGCAGAACCTTTGTGCAGAACGGCATTCTGCATAATTTAAAAAAGGCTTCCTCTTGACTGATAGAAATTATGTTTTTTTTCTTTCCTGCCTGTACTAATGCAATTATCGTTCGGTAAACTGTATTAACTATCACCAACTCTGATTGGGGCATAGTCCCATTTCAAATGTGGTGAATAGAAATTACATGTTTCAAATCTAAAACTGTTCCCGTCATGTTTGTCTGAGAAAAACTGCGTGCAATGCGGGTCCAGTAATTTAAGTCGTCAAGTCACATTTATTTATATAGCACATTTAAAAAGCAACTCTTGTTGACCAAAGTGCTTTACATTTCTTGTAAGAATAGTATAAACAAGCAAACTACATACATATATACATATAGCCCTTGCTCAGAGGATGTCAGGAAAGGCTTGGGAGTACAGATAAGTTTTTAGTCTAGACTTAAAGGAGTCGATGGAGGGGGCAGTTCTGATGGGAAGGGGGATGCTGTTCCACAGTCTAGGTGCTGCAACCGCAAAGGCGCGGTCGCCCCTGAGCTTATGCCTAGACCGCGAGATCCAAAGTAAATAAATGTATTTAGTAAACTCATCATACCACAACTTCACTTCGTGAATACAAAATATGCTTCTCAACTATAGAAAAACTATGGACAAATGTGCATCCCCGGCCCTCCCCCACCCCCACACACAGACAACACATTTAAAAATGTTTTGGGTAAAAACAGATTAATATATTGAGAATAACAGTCTGAAAGTGAGTCATTACCTGTGCCACCATTTGCTGTTGGATGCCTGGCCGAAGAGCTGGATTAACTGTATTAGGACTTTCCAGTTTGACTCCAAGGGACTGACGATTTGGATTCATAAGCTTTAAAATACAAATATGAGTAAAGTGTTTTCAATTTTGATTCAACACAGAATGCATCCCCACATCATTGCAGCACCATTTCACTTACAGCGTTTCTGACAAGAAGCCAAGGGCAAGTTGTTACCCCTGTTCACATGTTCTTTGTTAATAGTCAGTTTACTAGTGCAACCAACGGAATTACCAAACAGAATTGCCCTCAACTAAGAATGACGACAGAAGTACTCAAAATGAGCAGGTAGCCAGAGTACAAGCAAGCAAATTAAAATAGGTTGTTTGATGGAAAAGGAACGTCAGGAAAGTGGGATGTTTTAAAAAGTGTACAGACAAAGGTTCGGGACATGTACATCCCTGTTAAGAGTGAAGGGCAAGGAGTAAGGAGGTCTGGATGACCAGGGGAATTGAGGCTTTGGTCCAGTGTAAGAAGTAGGGATGGGACAGGTATAGGCAGCTGGGATCAAGTGTATCCCTAGAGGAGTGTCGGGAAATAAGGAATTAGCTAATAAAAGGAAGTCAGAAGGGCAAAAAGGGGACAAGAGATAGCTCTGGCAGATAGCATTAAGGATAATAATGCAAGACATTTTACAAGCACATAAAGGGAAAAAGATGCTTAGAGTGAGAGAATAGGACCCCTCAGGAATCAAAGCGGTTAACTTTGTGCGAAGCCACAGGAAATGGGCAAGGTCCTCAATGAGTATATCTCCTCTATTTTTACCATGGAGAAAGACAGGAATAAAGGCGTAGTCTATATTCTATATGGGGTGAGAATCAAGAAATCGGAAGTGCGAAGGGACTTGGGAGTGCTGGTACAGGATTCCCAAAAACTTAATCTGCAAGTTGAATCGGTAGTAAAGAAAGCAAACTCAATGCTAGCAGTTATTTCAAGACGGCTTGTATACAATAACAGGGATGTAATGTTGAGGCTCTATAAGGTGCTGGTCAGGCCGCATTTGGAATATTGTGAGCAATTCTGGGCACCATATCTGAGGAAGGATGTGCTGGCTCTGGAAAGGGTCCAGATGAGGTTTACAAGAATGGTCCCAGAAATGAGTAGGTTAACCTATGATGAGCGTTTGTCAGCACTGGGCCTGTACTCGCTGAAATTTAGAAGAATGAGGGGGGACCTAATTGAAACATACAGAATAGTGAAAGGCTTGGATAGAGTGGATGTGGAGAGAATGTTTCCACTCGTGAGAGTCTAAGACTACTGGTCATAGCCTCCGAATTAAAGATTCTTTTAGGAAGGATTTGAGAAGAAATTTCTTTGGTCAGAGGGTGATAAATCTGTGGAATTCTTTGCCACAGATAGCTGTGGAGGCCAAGTCAGTGGATATTTTTAAGGCAGTGAGATAGATTCTTGATTAGTACAGGTGTCAGAGGTTATGGGGAGAAGGCAGGAGAATGGGGTTAGGAGGGAGAGATAGATCAGCCATGATTGAATGGCGGAGTACACTTGATGGGCCGAATGGCCTAATTCTACTATTCCTTATGATCTTATGAAAAGAGGATGGGGGATCTTGGGGTTGTCACTGGAAGTGTCTTTGAGAGCAGTCAGTATTATGGGCGCATATGTGCTGAGGGTCCTGACGCCTATGAAGATAGACAAATCTCCCAGATCTATCAGAGGACACTGTGGGAAGCTAGAGAAGTTGCAGGAGTCCTCGCTGAGATTTCGGAGTCATCATTAAATGCAGACGAGGTTCCGGAAGACTGGAGGGAGGCAAATGTTGTGCCTCTATTTAAGAAGGGCTGCAGGGAAAAGGCTAGGAACTACAGCCCAATGAGCATAACATCTGTGGTTGGAAAGTCACTAGAGAGTATTCTGAGGGATAGGATATACATGCACTTAGATCAGGGGTCTCCAAACTATGGCCCGTGGGCCACATCCAGCCCGCCACGAGATTTTAACAAGTTCCGTGCGGCGGGCTATTTAACGGGTTCAGTGGTAGCGGGTTCCGTGCTAACGAGATAAAACAGCGCCCCCACCTGCCCCGCCCCGCCCGTCTTTACTTGACTGGCGTCATCATCTTTTTTCCCCTCAGGGACCCGACAGCTCCATGGGTAAGTTTCCTTTTCTGAGAGAGAGCGAGACGGACAGAGAGGGACGGACGGAGAGGGAGACGGGGAGAGAGACGGGGAGAGAGAGACGGGGAGAGAGAGACGGGGAGAGAGAGACGGGGAGAGACAAGGACAGAGAGACGGGGACAGAGAGACGGGGACAGAGAGACGGGGACGGAGAGAGACGGAGAGAGAGAGAGAGAGAGGACGGAGAGAGACGGAGAGAGAGGGAGACGGAGAGAGAGAGGGGGACAGGGAGAGACGGAGGGGGGAGAGGGGGAGAGACGGAGAGGGGGAGAGAGGGGGAGTGAGAGAGAGGGGGAGTGAGAGAGAGAGGGGGAGTGAGAGAGAGAGGGGGAGTGAGAGAGAGAGGGGGAGTGAGAGAGAGGGGGAGTGAGAGAGAGAGGGGGAGTGAGAGAGAGAGAGAGAGAGAGAGAGAGAGAGAGAGAGAGAGGGGGTGAGAGAGACACAGAGACAGAGACATTAAATTTATAAAACTGACATTTTTTTTAATTTTTCCTACGGCCCGCAAAAATATGCCAAATATATAATGTGGCCCTCATACTGAAAAGTTTGGAAGCCCCTGACTTAGATGGACAAGGCCTGTATAGGGATAATCAACATGGTTTTGCACGTGGGAGGTCATGTCTCACAAACCTGATTGAGGTTTTTTTTAAAAGATGTAACTAGTTTTACCTGGGTGCTCCGGCTTCCTTCCTCACTCCAAAGACATACAGGTTTATAGGTTAATTGGCGTTGGTAAAAATGTAAATTGTCTCTAGTGTGTGTGATAGTGCTGGTGTACGGGGTGATCGTTGGTTGCCGCAGACTCAGTGGACCGAAGGGCCTGTTTCCACGCTGTATCTCTGAAGTCTAAAATAAAGAATGCCTACTGACAACACAATCGAAGCTGAAGAATTGAAGGGAGGTCAGGTAGAGTACATTTCTGATTTTGCCGTTTCACGAAGAAAAACAAATTTAGCATGTGGCTGAACCACTGAAGTGTCTCCCATTAAAAAGAGTATACAAATACTTCAGACACTTACAGCACTGTGGTTAACAGGCTTGATCAAAGATTTAATTACGCAATCAGGTCCACTCTGGCTGGAAATAATTTGGTTAATAAATGCGACCTTGAGAGGTCTTTTTTGCAATCTAACCATAAACCTTCTAGGCTTGTAGGCTTGCGCCAAAAATAGCAAACGGCAACATGATCAGGTAGGTGCATTAATGCTTCTTCAACATTAAAATCAGGGATTTTGAGACGAATGCTCAAGATCCCTCTCAAACAACATCCTTACAATTGCTCTAAAATCCACCTGATACGTTCAGTCAGCATCCAATGAGTTTATATTCAAAAGCAAATACAAGGAACTGTGGATGCTGGTTCAAAAAAAGACACAAAGTGCTCAGTGGGTCAGGTAACAGCTCTGGAGAACATGGATAGGTGACATTTCGGGATGGGATCTTTCTTCAGACGGACTATAGTGGGGTGGGGGAGAAAGCTGTAAGAGAAGTGGGGACAGGACAATGTCTCAGAAATAATAGGTGGATGCATGCGAGGTAGGTTCGTGATTGATAGATGGCTGGACAAAGGCTAGAGGTGAAAAAACAATGTGTGAGATAAGGAGTTAAGATTAGAAGTGGCGCCAAATGTTCAGATGTTTTAATTGCTTCTGTAACATGTCCTTTCTTTGCTATCAAGATCAAACAATGGAAATGTCAACAATCATAAACATCTTCGATATGAAAATCAGAATTCCAAAAATGCTGCTCTCACCTGCTGTTGTCCTTGTAACCTCTGCTGAAGTTGAAATCGTAGTTGCTTGGGAGCAGAAGCATTCAGCATACGATGCCGAGCAAAGTTTGCTCGGGCATGGATGTTGGGAAGGGGAAAGCTGCCTTGTTGACCCATTTGATTCATCATGGGGTTGAAACCCGGTTGTTGACCCTGCATGGAAGGATAACATCCTTGTGCTGGACCAGCTTGTGAAGCAAACTGCTGACTGTACATAGCTTTCTGTTCCAACATCATGGCTGTGTCTTGTCCCGAGAAAAGTTCTGAGTGTGCCTCAAGAGGCTGAGCCTAGGCAGCATAACAACAGCAATCTATTTAACTTTGCAAAATCATTAACAAAAAACTCAAATATTCACATGTAACACCTTTAGAAAATTAGACACTTCAAAAGTAGTACTTTGGTAACGGCCTCGTCAAATCTGCTTTATTATAAAGATTCAGGCAAATTCTACAGATTGCATTGAACAGTACAGCACAAGAACAGGTCCTTCGGCCCACAATATTTGTGCCATACATGATGCCAAGACCATCACTTATCTACCTGCACATAACCCATATCGCTCCAGTCCCTACACATCCATATGCCTATAGATAATTTTTTTTTAAATACCACTAATGTATCTGCTTCAACAACCACCCCTGGCTACATGTTCCAGGCACTCACCACCCTCTGCGTAAAAAACCTCTCTCCTTTAAACTTTGTCTCTCTTACGTTAAAGCTATGCCCGCTAGTATTTGATATATGCCTCACAATTTTATATACTTTTATCAGTTCTCCCCACAACCTCTGGTGTTCCAGAGTAAACAATCCAAGTCTGTCCATCCTCTTGCTGCAGCTAATATCCAGACATCACTCCGATAAATCATTTTTCTCCAGAGATGTTGCCGGACCTGCTGCGTTACTTCAGCACCTTGTGCCTATCATTCTGATAAACTTCCATTGCACTCTTTCCAAAGCACTCACATAACGGGACAGAATTGCATGCAATACTACAAATAATTCATTAATTTAAGCTATTTATATAGAATGTAGCCTAGTTCATGTCAAAGCCACTTATAGAGGACAAAAAACAAGGTGCTAGAGGAATGCAGTGGGTCAGGCAGCATCTTTGAAGGGACTTTCTTCAGACTGAAGAAAATACATATTAGTTAGGATTAATTGTTGCACCTGACTGATAAGATCTGGAATTCCTAATGCCCTGTCAATTTCTTCCAGTCCCATTTCATCTGCGTTGCTCAGCAGTGTGTCCAACTGATCCAAAAGAGCTTTCTCATCATTCTGAGCTTCGGCAGTAGTGGGAGGGCAAAGAAGATCATCCAAGGAGCTTCCAAATGGTTGCCTGTAATGAACAATTTACAACCAAATGTATCACTGCAGGTACAAATTGGTAATCAAAAATTTGAGCTAAATGAATAGAACTATTTTTGCAGGCAGATCCAGTACATCATCACTTACATCCCTTTTCACTGTGCATCATCACCGAATCATCAAGATCAAATTTCCCATTGTTAACCACAGCTCGAAACTGATAGCACAACCCAGTAGGTTTGTTATATTTTTTGTCAGGTTTTTGTTATGTCAGTGGCGCATCGGTAGAGTTGCTGCCTTACAGATCCTGACCACTGCCGCTGTCTGTATGGAGTTTGTACTTTCTCCCTGTGACCGAGTGGGTTTTCCCGGGGTGCTCCTGTTTCCTCCCACATTCCAAAGACGTACAGGTTTGTAGGTTAATTGGCTTCGGTGAAAATTGTAAATTATTCCAATTGTGTAGGATAGTGCTAGTGTATGGGGTGATCACTGGTTGGCGTGGAGTTGGGGGGCTGAAGGGCCTGTTTCCACGTTGTATCTCTAAAGTCTAAAGTAAAGTCTTAGTGAAACAACCTCGTGGCAAAGTTCACCAGCCAAGTGTAAAACCCTGAATATCCATTAGAATAATTGGAATGAATACTTATTAAACGTGCATAAATGCTCGATTAATGTAAGACACACTTTAATACAATTTAAAATTTTACATAGATTATATTATTCGAAAACTAAAATTCATAAAATTTTCCCAAACGTATCATCTATTTGTGATAAATGTCAATCCCAAGAAGCTACTATAGCGCACTCATTCGTCTTCTGTACAAAAATTCAAAAATTTTGGAATGAAATTTTTGAAATCTTTACAAAGTTATTTAAAACAAGACTGATACCCAAAGCAGAATGGATTATCTTCGGAATAACGGAAGATGATCCAGAACTAAATGTGTTTCAAAAGACTATGGGTTAATAACTGGAAAAAAGCTAATTCTAAAATTTTGGAAGAAGGCTCCAATACCAACTATAAATATGTGGATTT
Source organism: Malacoraja senta (assembly GCA_038087875.1). Taxonomy (NCBI): domain Eukaryota; kingdom Metazoa; phylum Chordata; class Chondrichthyes; order Rajiformes; family Rajidae; genus Malacoraja; species Malacoraja senta. Next base: position 43,571,371 of record CM075982.1, on the reverse strand, counting down.
CAAATATGTTTGAAACATTACACCTAGAAGAGATAAGACTCCTCCTAGCAGGTAAACCAGATCACTTCCACCTGACGTGGTCTGCATTTATAGAATTATTACAAACATAGGGTGCAAAAGTACTTTAAAAAAAATAAAACATTGAGGTCAGGTAAGGGGGGATGATAGTTGAAGAGTTGGTATGTCCTATTTACGTAATACTCAAAAAAAAAATATTTGTTTTTTCTTTTTTTTTTACCTCTCTTTCTCTTTTTTTTCCTAGGGCCTATCTCTTAACTCTTTTTTGTTTTTGTTTTTAATTTCGCTCTTATAGGGTCTTCGTCCTTTTTTGTTGTTACATTTTCTACACTTTTCTACACTTTCACTTTTTCCTTCACTTTCTTCTTTTTTTCAATCTTTTCCTTTTCTAGTGTAAAAAAAATAAAAATAAAGGGAGTACATTAATTGTAAGAAGATACAAATGACGAGTATTAATGTATGTGGTTGTAATGTAATGTACTTCTAATAAATAAAAATTAAAAAAAAAAAAAAAAAAAAAATCCATTAGAATAATTCTATTTGCTGTCATTACCTACCTTCACACGTATTTTGGTAATAGTCGCATTAATCTGCTGAATTATGAAGACAGGGAAATTCCACAGATTGCAAGGACCTATTCCTTGCCATTTTTTAATTCTAACGTCTAATCTTATGCATTACGGTGCTGAGATGCTGATAGGATATTAGGGATTTGTCAAAGAAAGGAGGGAAAAATAGCTGAAGCAAGAGCACCTTTAAGTTATTTTTCCAACAGTAGGATAGATCATATCGTCAGTCTTTACACTTCAACAGACAAGTTAAAGAAAATGTTGATCAATGATAGTCGTAAAGCAGATTGGCTAACACAACCCCAGTTTAAAAAGTTAAACTCTCACAAAGTGGATACGTGTGATTAGTTGCTGCAGCGTGATGGAAACTCCCAAATGCCACCATGGAAGTTTTTTTAATTGCATATGCAAGTATGGGCGGTAACAAAAGTGCTCCAGTGGGGCACAATATCACAGTAACTAATGGCTTGTTAACTTGCCACAAACTGCAAAGAGGCCTCAAAGAGACTTACAGGGGGAAATGTAAATAATAGATAAGAGATACAAAATACCAGAGATGGACTTTTAATCTGCCCTTAACTAATGCTGCATTTGATAATGCTTGAACATAAAGAGCAAACTATTCATCACCTTGTACCTGCTCCAATATTTAATACAATTATGTCTCATCCTTTAACTCAATGACAAATAAAGCAAAGATAGAAATGATCCATCAAAAAGTAATGACTAAGCGATTCCAATGTCAACATGTATCATCAATCTTATAAGAGTCTAAAACAAGCAGCCCAACCAATTTTGTTTCCACCACACACTAACCTGCTTTGATTGCCTGAAGGCACTTGTTCCATCTGAAGAACACCTTCAGGCCATGAAGTAGATGGATTGGTGGGACCCTGTTGTTGCCCAAACTGGGGGCCTCCAAGTCCCATATCCATTTCTGAAGATCCTGCGTAATAAGGTAAATGGGCAACAAAATTAAAACAAAGTAGCAGAATAATAACCATATTTTCTTCCTCACTCCAATCCGCGTACATAGATGAATATACATAAAAGTGTTTTTCTCCTAGTTCTTAAAAACCAGTCTATTGCTCCAATCGAAGAAACAAAAACACACAGCTACAATACTTTAAAAATAAATAAAAGGAAAGGACTTCCAAACTTTAGAACATAGCTAAAACAAAATATTGGAAATGCTGGAAATCTGAAGAGAAAACTTAACACGTTTGGCAGCTTTTGTGAACCAAATGGTAACAGAGTTAACATTTCAGGTTTGTGCAGGAAGGAACTGCAGATGCTGGTTTAAACCGAAGATAGACACAAAATGTTGGAGTGCTCAGCGGGCAGCATCTCTGGAGAGATCCCATCCCTTCTCTCCGGAGATGCTACCTGTCCCACAGAGTTACTCCAGCATTTCACATCCACCTAACATTTCAGGTCAGTGACCTGCCATCAGTACTGGGAATAGATATAAAATACATATGAAGTGAGGAGAGAACAACAGGTTTGAAACGTAGAGAAGGCTTGAAAGATTAAATGTCAAAAAGGGGAGGGGGTAAGGTGAAAGAACCTGGCAGTCTGGGAGCTGGAAATGTAGAAATATGAAATTATCAAACAAACACAGGACAAGTGTGACAAATAAAAATACTAAACATTGTACTTATGTAAAATTGTTGTACAGCGTTAAATGCAAAGGGTTGTAATGTGTCTTGTCAGAAGGTAGTAAAGGGTGGATAAGAGATTCACCAGAATGTTACCCGAACTTGCGGGCTTGGATTATAGGGAGAGGTTTGATACGCTGGTGACATTAGGGTAACCCCTCGGCCTCCTACACTCCAAAGAAAGAAGTTCCACTAGGATCATGTGCTGCATGGATAAAGTAAGCACTATCTTTTCCCAGGGTAGAGGATTCTCAAATTAGAGGGCATAGGCCTAAAGGTGGGGAAGGAGGGGTGGAAGCGGGAAGGAGGCAAAGGACCTGTTTCGGTGCTGTACAGCTCCATATCTCTACGGTGTGATTGCATCGTTATAACAGTCAAAATCCAGGAAAAATGTCAGTGGGAGTGAGGAACAGAATTAAGATGACCAGAATGCTCAAGATCTTGCTTGTGAATTGAACAGAAATGTTTAGTTTAGTTTATATACAGCGCACAAACAGCTCCTTTGGCCCACCGAATCTATGCCGACCAGCGATCCCTGAACACCGACGCTATCCCACATACACCAGGGACAATTTACAATTATACCAAGCCAATTAACCTACAAACCTGTACATCTGCTATCAGTTATGCTATCCATGGTCTCCCTTTCAAAAACATTTTATCTTGGTAAATATTCCTAATTCTGATAAGAACTGTCACCCTGAAACATTAATTATTTCTCCCTCCATAAAAATGTCGTGACCTATTGAGCTTTTCCAGCACTTTGTGCTTTTATTTCAGTTTTCCAAAATCTGCAATATTTTATTGTGTGTTTGTCAATCAGCCTGCATTTAACTAGCTTTAATTCTGAAGATAGACACAATGTGCTGGAATAACTCAGCAGGTCAGGCAGCATCTCTGGAGAAAAAGGATGGATAGCGTTTCGGGTCAGGACTGAAGAAGGGTCCCAACCCGAAAAGTCACCCATCCTTTTTCTCCAGATACTTGCAGGGGTACAATGGTTTTGTGGAAGCAGGGGAGAGAAAAGAGATAAAACTTACGCATTCCCATCATCTGTTGCTGGAGTAATGTTCTTGCACCAGATTGTCCATTGGATCGCATCTGCATTCCAAGTGAGGAGTTACCCACTACACCTCTTTGCATTGATGAACCATACTCTGCACCTGGTCTGATCAGAGACACGGGGCCTGTGTTTCCACCAGAGTTTTGCAGTCCCCATTCTCCAGTTACCATCGCCGTTTGCTGAGCAATACTCATACTGCTCTGTGCACCTGGAGGAGTACAATGTGCTGCAACATGACTGTGAACAATGAACAATGCCAGGTTATATCCTATATTATGGCTGCACGAAAAAAAGTGAATGCAGTAATGTTCTTCTGTAACATTTGCGATGGTCACAGAAGTCCACCACAGGATATTCACATTAGTTCATAACGCACACCCATGTAAATAATTTGTCCAGGTGAAATTTTGCTAGCAGCATTCTAAATAAAATTCCCCACACAGCAAATAAAAAATGACCACATAATCGTCCAAGGTTTTGTTTGAGGGACACAGCTGGACAGAACAACTATGATAACTGTTTGCCTTACTTTCACTTGAAACAATACAAAGTCAGGGCTCAACATCTCATCAAGAAACAATGCGCTGAAGTCCCATTTCACAGGACGCCAGACAAGCTGATTTTACAGAAAAGAAACAGGGTGAATGGGTGATGGTTGCAAGACAACAAGCAATGATTAGTGAGAAAGAGACATTTACAAGAATATCATCAATAGCATTCCAATGGGGGAGGGGGAGGCACACCACATTAGAGGAGTAAAATTGAAACTTTTTGACTATACCAGATTCTGTAACTTTAACGCAGATCAGAAATAGCAGTAATAAGGCATTACTGGTAAACAGTATGGTCACATAGACAAGTTCAATGTACTAAAGTAAAAATGGAGAAAAAAGATGGGGGGGAGGGGGAAACAATCAAGTGACTGAATTTTAAATAGACAAAGGGGCAGTTGGGCCACGTCACACTGATATTCAAGTCATTAAAGGTTCTGCTTGATTACATATAACCATGAAAAAGAAAATTATACACTGGAATTCAAGGCAAACCCATGAGGAAGGTTTCTATATATTTGAGAACACTACTTCAGTTGTTCAGCTCGCGAATAAGTACATGCTCCCTGTTGCTACTGCAAACTTTGAACAGTTATTTTAATTAAGCAAACAGACATAGGTATGAATTACTAGAATGTAAATTTTAAAACCTTGGAAGAATATTTTTTTCCCCTATTTCTGTAATTTGATAGATCAAGTTCTCAAAAAAATGGTTGAAATTGGACAATGAAGTTTACTTCTAACAAGTCCATTCTCTCAACAGAAAATGTATAACTTACCCAAATGTGCAATTCACTGCCTTCCTAAATTAGTGAAATATTGAAGACAAAGTTTATGCAATGTTTTCAATAATCTCGAAGATTTCATGGAATCAATCGATATCATGGAAGTATTACCTAATCATCATCATGTTACTGCTTCTGGAACTTGCTGGGCGCAAAGGGATTATCATTGTTTAGTTTTTCTGTTTAGTTTTGAGATACTGCGTAGAAACAGGCCCACCGAGTCCACACCAACCAACGATCACCTGTACACTAGTTCTATATTATCCGAGTTTCGAATCTTTCACACTAGGAGCAATTCACAAAAGCCAATCAACCTAAAAAATTGCACATCTTTGGAACGCGAAGAAACCGGAGCACCCAGAGAATACCCAGGCAGTCTACAGGGAGAACGTACAAATTCTGTACAGACAGCACCCGTAGTTAGGATCGAACCCGGGTCTCTACTACTGCGCCGCTTACACTGACAGTCAGTGCATTTCAAAAGGAAAATCCGGAGTGAAAGTTTATTAATCTGCTCTGCCTCTGAGACCTGAAAATTGCAAGTTATTTCTTGCCTTCCTTAAAAAACGTGAGCTGCATGTTTTAAATAGACGCTTCAACAACTAAACGACAACCCTAGCAGTACTCAACCTTTTTTTGCTCCTTTTAGAATTTTATCACATCTTTACATGCTTGTGTAAGTAAGTTATTCAATGGCTCATTTCTTAAAATGTTCATCCATTCCCCAGCATTAGCTTTTGACGATAGGCTCCTTCGTATAAATAACATGTCTCTATACTAAGCAGATAATAAACATTCTTCAACAAAAACTTGTTTTTGCAACATAATGTGACATTTCCTTATAAATGGAATGCTTCAAAATGCAAAAGTGGATGATGGCTGTAATACCAAGTTTTTGGGTGTCTTACCCCATCCCGGTAGATTCACAAAGTGTACTTCTCACAGAGGATACATACCTGCACTTCCCACAAAACTCTCTTGGCTGCCTCCCATTCGATTTACCATCATTGCTTGCTTTGCCATCATTCCATAAGGGGTGGTGCTTCTCAGAGATGGGCCAACTCCTGCACTGGCCTGGCCCTGAGTGTTAACGTCCAACGACATGGCTCGGTTAAACCGAGGCCTGGACGATTGCATAGGTGGTGGACTGCCTAAAGCTAGAAGATTGACACAGAGAGTTATCCTGTTAGAGATAGTAAAATATAACAATAGGAATACAGAGCAAAATATGAATAACACTTTGCAAAATAAAATTTTGCTATTCGGTTTCTGTTCACATATTGTTAAGGCCACTCTACCCATCATCTGTACTGGTCATTTTACATCACTGACTTCCATCCCCATCTCCATCTCCTTTTCCCAAAATATCACCTTTGTGCCTGTCCACCGTTGTAAAGCACTAAACAAAAATCATAACATTCAGTAAAGGCTTTTAACGAGGCAGAAAACACAACGGCAATATATGCCAAATTATAGGCATGTTTTCTTATTATGCAAAAGGCCAAGAAGCAAAAATAAATTTATGGTGATCAATTTCAAAAGTGATGGGAAAAAACTGCTTTGAGTATTGTAGACAGGAAAATAAAACATTTGTGAAAGTAATTTAATTTTTTCCTGAAAGTAAAATGTAGTGGTATTATAGATAATTACTTGAGAAACCTAGCAAGCATTGAACAGTGATGGTGACTTTCACCTTTATGAAAAATTCACTGTCCTTAAAAATATATTCAATCAATTCCAAAATAGGAATTATCAGTATTCCTTTTTAAAATGAAAACTATATTGAATCAGCAGAGAAGCAAAAATACAAAAATGTTGAAATAAACCCTTTGAATAAGACCGATGGATGATCTCACTCTTTAAGAAGGTATACAAAAAAGTTTTTTAAAACTAGGAGGAAATATCAAGTCCATAAACTGCATTCTCAAATTGGTTGCAAAAGTACTGCAGGTTTGTTTGTACATGCACTGCATTTGATGACAAATGAATTGTTTAGCCAATGTTCATCCCAGTCAACATGACTAAGCAAAATGATGATTTAGCTCATTGTTGGTTGGGCAGCAGCTAGAAGTTAGTTGCTTCATTTGCTGAAAAGTGTGACTACATTTGAACTTTAATAGGCGCGAAACACATTGCGATATCCCAAGGATATAAAACGCACAGCTTGCTTGTGTCTTCCTGAACAATGAGATTCTTTAAAAAAAAATCTTAATGTGAAACTCTTCTCAATTCACAATTTTTTTTACAGTACAGTCTAGAGTAGAAATGAATGATTATTTGATTTCATTAAAGTAAACAATATCAATACAATTTTCTACAAAACAAACTCAAGCAGTCCCACTCGAAAGTACACACAATGATAAGCAATTATTTTAAGTAATGAGGTCACAGGACAAGTTCACAATTCCATTAGTGCAGCAAATTTAACCCAGATAAAGCCAATTGCTTTCCAAAAAAATCTTTAGATGGCATGAAATTCTCAGTGCAGACATTCAACTTATTCAAATTTAAAATTAGAACAAAACTTGCTGCTGGAGTTTCTTATCCTAATTTTATAGTTTCTCCCTATATCAAAAATGCATAAAAGGTTCATTGTGCATACATCGAACCAGATGTAAATATTGTCCAAGTTCAAAATGTTATCCTACGCCTATTGTGACCTCGCTTCAAGGACGCCTCTTGGCAATCGCTGCAACTGGAAATGGGGCTTTCCACAGTTGTGGAATTACCAACATATTTGGACTTTTAATACAATACAACGTCAATCAAAATGTCCCATTGTAATCCAAGCTGTAAGAATCTGGGTCATCCAGTCTTCATTGCTTAATTCCCTTGTACTTAAACAGGGCATGGAAGCGGAGGTTATGGTCATCTCTTAAAACTGACTTCCTTTAAGTTTTAAGGAATGAACGTGATTTGACATAGCCAGGAAAGTTCACTATTGTGTCACTAGCACAGCATCCTTTGAACCACCTAGCTCCCTCACTAAAACAATATGGATTTGGATCTATGTTGTGAACTAATGGTTTCACATGATGTTTCAAAAGATAACTGTTTATCAAATCTTTGGGATTTAGTTTGAATAGTTGCAACAAATTTGACTTCAAAAATGTTTACTTTAGAGCTACATAATGAATCAAAACAAAGATGACATGTTACCATAATACTCTATTTGAAAATGGGCATTTAAATATGACCAGCACTTCCCTCCAACCCACATTCAGATAGGAGATTTTTTTCTGAATAAAGCATGACTATTCACAGGTCAATTCCAGTGAAAAATTAGGCTCATGCCCCTTTTGCATGCTGGACCTTCTAACAAGACACCAACTTCTCTGTGACCAACATCATACCACCCTCCACTACCAATTATTTCCCCAAACTTCAAATATTTTCATATCATAGCACTTAATGCAGTCCATTCCTTCAACCTTGAAACATTTTGTTTATGGTTTAATACATCTACCAAAGTTTGAAGCCTCCAGCATTAGCAGACTCAGACAGCAGGTGGAGCAGCTTTGCTCCCTATGAAGCTGAAGTAGTATCAAGACTGCAAGTAATAAATGCAACTTACTGCCACGGATTTGTTTGGATGCCCCTGGGGATGGTGAATGACCTCTTTCGAATGCCATGGCATCCTGAAACATTGCTTGCTTATTCATCATGCTGTTCCCAGACTCTGTATAATACTGGGGCAAATCACCCAGAATATCATCCAATGTATCCAGTTCATTGCTTGCCTAAAACACAAGTAAAATCAAAAAGAAAAATCAGCATCAATAGTTTAAGGACCATCAACTATAAATTAACGATAACTGAAGACTGTTTGTATGCACAAAGCATCAAAGAACCAAATGTAATATTTTTCTATGTTTCCAGATCAACCAAAGAAGCCAACATCCTTGCAGGAAGGTCTTAAACTAGAGGGACTAGGGGACAAGCAAGGGGTGGGAACCAGATCAGCGGGTCCGCAAATGAATAATGGAAAGATAGATGTTAAGACAAGTAAGTCTCAAAGAACAGGCTAGCGGGGACAGGATAATGAACATAGTGAGACATGGGCTGAACTGGGTTTCTTTCAATGCAAAGAGTCTTGTAGGTAAAGAAGATGAACTTAGAGCCTGGATCAGTGCATGGAACTAGGATGTGTGGCCATTACAGGGACTTGGGTGCAAGAGGGGCAGCACTGGCAGCTCATCATTCCAGGGTTTTGATGTTTCAGATGTGATAAAAGGGGAGGTAAAAGAGGTAGAGGCATGACTAATCAGAGAAAAACTTTACAAACTCAATTTAGACAGGACATACTGGAGGATTCATCCACTGAAGCAATATGGGAAGAGCTCAAAAATAAGGTGCAATCACTAATGGGATTATATTATAGGCCTCTCAATAGCCAATGGGAGATAGAGCAACCTTTATAGAGAGAATATAAAACAGGATTGTTGTAGTGGGTGACTAACTCCCAATATTGACTGGGACTTAATTAGTGCAAGGGGTTTAGATGGGTCAAAATTCATTAGTGTTTTCAAAAGTAGTCGCTGTTTCTTGAAACACTATGTATGGTCTAAACAGAGGGGGGATCTCCTATTGGAAAACAAGCCTGGCCAGGTGACTGGCATATGGGAGAGCATTTTGGGAACAGTCTTAAGATAGTTATGAATAAGGGCAAGTCCGAACCTTGGGGGATAGTACTAAATTGCGGAAGGACATATTACAACTTTATTAAAGAGGAGCTAAAGAGAGTAAATTGGGAACAGTTGTGGTTGGGTATGTCCATATCAGACATGTGGGAGTTATTTAAAGGCCAGCTGATCAGAGTTCAAGACCAGCATATTCCAGACAGGAGAGACATGGAGGTCAAGATAAGGCAAAATGAATGATGAGAGGGATTGTAAAGTTGGTCAAACTGGAAAAGAAACTGGTTTTAGGAAAATTAAATCAGACAGGGCCCTTGAGAAATATAAAGAAAGCAGGAAATAACTCAAGCAAGGAATTAGAAGGGCCAGAAGGGAGCCATGTAATGTTATTGGCAAGTCGGATTAAAGAGAAGCCCAAGGATGTTTACACATTCATTAAATACAAGAGCGTAACCAGGGAGAGGGTAGGACTATTCAAGGATAAAGGAGGAAATTTATGCTTGGAGTCAGAGACTGTAGGCGAGATACTATACAAATACGTTGCATCGGTATTCATCAAGGAGAAGGACATGGAAGACAGGGAGATCAGGGGTGTACTAATATGGAAAGGCATTTTGAGTCTATTTTGGGTCTCTTGAAGAATAACAAGATGTATATCCCCAGGGCCTGATGGGATCGATCCAGGATTATTGAGAGAGGCAAGAGGAGATTACTGAAGTCTTGATGAAAATCTCTGTGTTGTCTCTCGCCACAGGCGATGTCCACGGGGTCTGGAGAGTACCCAATGTTGATCCTTTGTTTAAGAAAGAAAATAAGGATAATCCAGGAAATTATGGACCGGTGAGCAAGTGGTGGACAAGCTGTTGGAGAGGATTCTTAGGGATAGGATTTCCTCATATTTGGAAGAGAATGTTCTCATTGGGGACAGTCAGTGAGGCTTTATCTGGACAGGTCACACCTTAAACTTGACTGGTTTTTTGAGGAACTCTATGAAAGTAGCAGTACAAGTAGATACTGTAAGCAAAGTTGTATGGTATGCTTGCCTTCATCAGTCTGGGCATCAAGTACAAGGGTCAGGAAATAATGTTACAGCTTTATAAAATTTTGGTTAGGCTGCATTTGGAGTATTGTGTGTAGTTCCAGTCACCCAACTAAAGAAAGGATGTTGAGGTTTTGGAGATGGTGCAGAGGAGGTTTATCAAGATGCTCCTTGGTTTAGAGGATATCAGTTAAAATGAAGGTTTAAGCTATCTCGGATTGTTTTCTTCAGAACAGAGAGACTCAGCATTGCCAGGGCCATACAATTATGTTGCATTTCTCTAATTTTGATGGTCCCACAGAATTATGAGCTTCCACTGCTGCAACCAGAGTTGACTGGCTTCTGCTAGTGCACCTTCAGGTGATGAATTTTGATTGGATTTGCAATTGCTCATGAAGTTGCTCATCACTCCCACACCAGAAAAGATGGGATTCTAATTCTACACAAGAGTCTCAGCAAGATTGGTTTGAGACTCCTCTTCGCTCCCTGATATCTCCAGCTCTGTCAAAAAGCCTGTGTGCAAAGTACATTTAATTGTGCATACTCGTCAGCCATTTTCTGAAGGATAGTCCAAAGTCATCATACTGGTTTTCTTATCAGTAAATAGCTGTGAAACCGCACCATTCAGTAAGCTTACACCTACAATTCTTTCTGTGTCATGGAGCCCATTATGTGCAAAACATACCTTTAAGCTAACCTCAAAAGTACACACAGTCAGCAGCTGAGCTGGTGTCAGAGTGGTATAACAAATGGTGGTTTATTTTCAATCTCTTATCACCTTTATACCATTACCCTGACAGGCTACAGTTCAATTAAAAACAAGGAGAGAGGTATGCAAGTGGAAGAGGGTATTTAGAACATTTGTATCCTGCAAACCAGAAGAGTGTGGTATATCTCCATCACAATTGAAGGACTGGTAGTGTGCGTGAGGTGGAAGACATAGATGTTAGGCTTTCAGTGGTAAGTGCAAGGTTGCAGTAGAGAACCTGAAATTAGGTAGGAATCCCTACCAGTACATTATTGATAGATTTATGGGGGTGATCATCTTTTAGCAGTGATCATGAATAAAAGTATGGTTGGTAGGAGACGTGAAAATGTATTCACTGGTCCTCAACTGTTGACATTGGCCTGCATTGCCAACTCTTCCTGTGATCTTCCATATTAATCAGCAGATTGGGGAATGGAATTGTTTACTTGGATACCAGACATCTCAAGACTGCACTAAGGCAATCGGAACAGCACCCAAACAGTGCAGAACTCATTATTTACCGTGCTGTGCAATTACCATGCAGCAATAAAGCAACTGCTGAGGCCCTGATTAACAGATGTACAATCTTAACAGATTGTTGAGAAACTGGAGTCTCGTGCTTATTTATTAAGCAAATGAACAACAAGTCTGGATGTGTACTGAAATTGCTCCAAGAGCAAACAGCATGAATTTATTGTGCTATCTGAATCAGATGCAACATACTTAGGTTCATCATATTTTCTGACTCTCTTTTTCATTTTTTGAGTTTTCCCAAATCAGATCCATTTCCATGCAATTTTCTCAACTGGGATAGATGAGGCAATCATTGCTTCCAACATTGTGTTTTCTGATTGAAATTCTGAATTGCAGCCCCACTTAAACGTCACACCTCCGCAAATGACATCTCCAGGAGATGAAGCCAGAGAATTAGGGGAAATAATGCAGAGAGAGGAACTAGAAACATTAGCCTGTTGCTTATGACAAAGTGACAATTGAATGTTAACAACCATTTGCACAACAATCTAAACCTTTAGAGCGGGAATTTTGTATAGTGATTTCTCAAACTATGTTGCATCACAAAGTAGGACAAAATTGGAAAGGAATGGAAGATTAAGGGGATAACACCTACCTCTACCACCTATTAGATTGGAACAGTTCACTATGACAAGCATATATGTTCAGAGCATGAGGAAAGTTGGATTAATCTCTTCCAAAGCCTGATTATTATAACTATTCAGCTGCAACAGAAAAGGGTAGCATGGAGGAAAAATGAAAGTATGTGGCATGGAGACACAACACTGCCTGTCATGATCTCTGTGTGTATTCTTCCATTATTTAGCTTCCTTAAACAAATACCAACCCCTATTAGCAATCCATATTTTATTAGTACAACACAGCTACAGCTCATTCACTGAAATATCTCTCCAGCAGTAAAATACAGTATTTTTAAGTCTTACCTGATCAGTTGGTTCTGTCTTGATGCGAACTTCCTCTTTCACTTGTATTGAACTAGACATCTTTGCTGCATTGCAAGGATCCATTTTGTCCATTCCTTCTATTTTGGGCTTAATGTCCTTTAAAGTTAGTTCTTTTGGATCATCTTTATCCAACAGGTAGCGCAGTAGTGCATTATTCTCCTTCTTCTTTGGACTCATCTGTTCTTGCTTGATCATAGCATCGCCCACTGGTGTCATGCTACCAGAGTCCTGACATGACTCTTTGCCTGTAGCCTCTGCAGTAAGCTTAGCCACCTCAGCAGGAGAGTTGCCATTCTTCAGCAGCTTATGCAAAATTTTGTGTTTCTCTTGTAAAGAAGAGCCATGCAAAGCGGTTGCAGCAGAACTAGCTCCCGCTGTAGTTGAGGTTGAGGAAACTCCTGTCGGACTTGTGATGCCTGCAGAGGAATCCTTAATACTGGAATCCAAGTTGGAGTTTGTTAATGAAGTCAGCCCAATGTCATCCGATGGAGAGGTCAACAACTGTAAAAGCTTGGTATGGTTTTTGTTCTCATGGAATCTTCTTTGGCCCTCTAAATTGTCACTGTTAGTGAAAAGGTTCAGATTACTTTCCTTAATGTTCTTCTGCTCAGAATGAGCATCTCTACTTTCTGGACGACCCACCGTGCTCTCAACTTGGTTATGTTCCCCATATAGGCCAGGAGATTCTTTTATATCCATGCCACCCATCTTTGGTTGCTGGATCAAACTCACATTCGGGGAAGATTCCAATTTCTGACCAGGTGACGACAGCGATGATAGGAGTGAAACTCCTAATCCTTCACTAATGCTTGAAGTGCATTGAGGGAACTGCTGGAGAAGGTGCTATTTCCTGTGCTGTTTACATGTCCCACCGGTGATTGAATCCCACCAGCTGAAGAATATTGACCAGGTCCCATTCGTGGACTTAGTCGATGCCTGGTGAAAGCATCAAGTTCTGCTGGGTGGTGTTCACTCCAGGGCTGCTGTGTGGGGGGCTGTTCATGGTGAGTGCATAGTTATTACCCTGTAAACCAGGTGCCTGCATGCTTGGCCCTATGTTCATTGCACTTGTAGTCCCACTTCCTGCACCAAATCTTCCCATTTGCCCCATAGAACTGGGGTCATTCATGCTATTTGTACCATAGGCCATGCTGTTTTGAACTGGCATCCCTTGTCCTGTTCCCCCTGATGACATATTCATGTTGCCCGTTGAGTTTGCATTTGCTGTGGCAAGCGTCTTCATCATTTCTTGCCCATGTTATTTTGATTCAACCTGCAACCATTCTGTTCCCTGCGGGTAAGACAAGATTACTGGAGGTAAGAGCCAACATCAACATTTTATCATGCCTTCACTGTGAAGACAAAAACCCAAACATGAAATTCCCATTTTGACAATAACTGTATTTTATTCAATTAACAATGATTTCTACAGACATTTTGAATATTTGAACAGATATATCCCTTATCTCTACTGATATGATTTAGACCCATGGACTTGTTAAGCACAGAAACAGGCCCTTCGGGCTCATTTGCCCAGCCAACAGAGCCGCCCATCTATGCTTGTTGCATTTGCCTGGATTAGGCCCGTATAGTTCCACTCTTTTTCTATTCAAGTATAGGTCCATCACCGATTTTCCAGCACCCTTGGTTGCAGAGCCTTCCTGAGTTTTCCATTTTGCCAGACCAACAGAGGTCATGGCCATGGGGGGCCGGGATACAGGCCCACAAAGTCGGCTGCAGAAGTAGACTATGGAATAAGACAACTGATTCCGGTCAGTAGGTGACAAATTCAGCAAGTTCCAGAGCCCTGGCCACAGGCGCCAAATTCCACCCGCCAGTTGGCCGCGGAAGTTGGCTACAAGAACCGATCTGCTAGCCCCGGACCCAAGGGGCAAATTCGACCTATCAATTGGCAAGGAAGTCTCGATAAGGTTGACATCAGCCGCCTCACCTGGCCTGGGTGCCACATTTTTGGCGGGACTCCGGTGTGGGGGATGTTGACTAGATTAATGGGGGGGGGGGGGGGGGGGGGGGGGGGCTGGACTACCAGTTGCCAGAAAATCAGTGGACCTGTACCTGTCCAGGTCTTTTCAACATTGTATTTGTTGTTACTCCCTGTGGCAGAACATAACTATCTCTGAATGTGGAAAAACATGCCCTCAGATTTCATTTACACCTCTCCCCACTCACTTTAAACCTATACCCTCCAGTTTTAGACTCTGCCCAGCTAGAAAAAAGACACACCAAGTGCTTTACTCATGCCCTCAATTTTGTAAACTTTGAAAAGTCATACATGTCATAAAATCAAAAGAAAATGTGATTCTTTATAATTGCCTATTAAATGCTCAAACTGCAATCTAATGCAGGAACTGAAAATGACAATTAAGTTAATAGCTAATAGCATAAATCTCATATAAACCTAATTGTGTAGGCTATTATTGTAGAAACCCAAATACTTTACAGAATCAACCAAGATAAATTAATGCTGAGTGCAAGCAAAACACAAAATAGGTTAAGTATATTAACCATGACGAGATACAAAGTAACTGCCCGTATGGCATGCTGTGTACATGAATTATGAGCAGACGATTTTTCAGGCGACTGCTGGTGACTGTCAAGCGGGGGACAGAGCAAGCGGAGGGAGCGATGTCTGAGTGAAATTCACACGGTGCAAAGCTAACGTGATACAAACACACAATGAACAGGAAGGTTGGCGCTGTAATTAAGACGGTGAAAGCACTGTATATGGGAAGGGTCACGTAAGTCCTTTAAAGGGGGGGAGAAGGGGGGGGGGAGAAGGGGGAGGGGGAGAAGGACTGGAGACGACTTTTAAGAAGTCAGAGATACACAGCTGTGGTTATCCTTGGTTCTGAAAATTACTGCATACGTTTTTTTTCCCCCCCCAATGAAATTCACCGGTCAGCACCGGCTACAACCTATGAGAACCTACGACAACCTACAACCACCTAGCGACCCACTACCACTACACCTACGGCATGAGAATTCTCGCTACTCTCCATGACGGCTTCATTCTGGTCGTCGCTAATTTTTCAACATGTTGAAATATCCGCGGCGACCATAATGAGGCCACGACTAGTTCCCAGAATGCGGGAACTCCTCACGACCATGAAGGCGACTACCCGGCAACCACCCGTGAACATGTGGCTACCGCAGAGTCTCCTGCAGTCGCCTAAAAAGTCGCCAAAGTGGGACAGGCCAACTAGGGTCTTATATGTTTGAATAAGTTCATCTTTCATTATTTTAAACTTTATGGAATACAGGCTCAAAGCATTCAGTCTCTCTTGGTGGGACAACCTTCTTTAATTTAGACTTTACTTTACTTCAAAGAGACACAGTGGAAACAGACCGTTCAGATCACCGGGTCCGCGCCGACCAGCGATCACCCCGTACACTCACACTATCCCACACACGCACTGGGGCCAATTTACAATTTACAGAAGCCAATTAACCTACAAACCTGTACATCTTTGGAATATGGGAGGAAACTGGAGCACTCAAAGAAAGCCCACACGGTCACAGGGAGAACGTACAAACTCCGTACAAACAACACCCATAGTTAGGATCAAACCCAGGTCTCTGGAGCTGTAGGCAGCAACTCTTCCATTGCCCCACTGTGCCATCACAAGAAATAGCCTAATGAATTTGCGGTGACCTTAATGAGGCCACGACTAGTTCCCAGAATACGGGAACTCCTCACGACCATGGAAGCGACTACCCGGCAACCACCCGCAAACAAGTGGCGACCGCATAGTGTCCTGCAGTCGCCTAATTAGGCTTCTTAATGGTCATCGATTCAAAGAAAGGGATCGCTGAAAGCAAAACTGATCTGTGCCAATTTCAACAACCAAAAAATGCTCTGCTCAAAAGTGGAGTTTGCATAGATACCATGACTCTCGACACCCAACTGGACCATAAATATAGCACTGAAGCTTGAAACTACAGCAGAAACTCTCAATTCTCACTCAAAGATTAAAATTCAATTACACACTTGGGGTGGAATTCATCCTTAGTCACATATGCAGGACATAGTAAAGTATACCTTCTATTCCAAAGTTTGGCTCCAGTGACTCCAGTCCCATTTCAGATGTATTATATGTGACCAGACTCTATTATTTAGCACATGCCACGAATTAATTTTAACCACAACAGGTCCTTAAAACTCCACTCTAGATCATATGTATGGGCCAGTGGATGCACATCTGCATACAACTGCAGTTTCTAACTTAACTAAGACTTGCTTTCCTGTACCTTTGAAGCAGATGTGTGGAGCCAAAGCCAAGGGTTTCATTGGATGCTGGATTGCGCAATAGCTTGGTCTTGGTCTGTGCAGTGACAACAGTGCCATCTGACAAGGAAAACCGATATAACGGACTCTCTGCTTGGCCTTGCATCATGGCTAGATAGGATGAGAAAAATCATGTTATCGTACAAATGAACAGGCACCATCAATTTTACATTTTATTAAATTGAAGAGCCACCAATGCAACAACTGAAACTCTACATTTATTTTTTATTTTTTTTACAGTTTGTTACTTCACATTTATTTTTGTATGGTATTTTTAGCAGACGTTAAAGTGGTATCATGGATGTGGATAAATTACACCCATATATGTCTTTCCTTAAAGAGGATATATTGCTTTAAATTTAGGAAGCTCCAGCCACCCCTGTTTTATAAATGTTTTTAGTAATAATGCATTTTAAATCATCAAAACACACTCAGCACATGCTAAAATAATTAATCCAATGATCTTTAATTGGCTCTAGGTTCAATTAATTAAATATTATTAAAATTCACTGTGCATGTCATAACATATCAAGCACTTAGCAAACCGCTAAGGTGAACAGGTTGGAATAAATAGCACCAACCACATCCCCATCAAGATGGGCAAGCTACTAGTACAATTTGCAACACGACAGCTTAAAGGCAATAAGGTATGATTAATTAATCAACAATAGGGAAAAGATCATTAATCAGACTTTGTTATGTGCCAGTGAAGTCGTGGACCAGAATATCAGAGCATTTAGCTTCAATGCACCTTTTATTATTAGTTTATTATTGTCACGTGTACCTAAATACAGGGAAACATTTGGGTTTGCATGCTATCCAGGCAAATCATATCATACATGAGGACAATCATACCATACACAAGTACAACAGGTAGTTTAATAAAAGAGAAAGGAAACAGAGTGCAGATAAGAGTTAAAAGAGTATTAGTAGTTTATAAAACAGCACCATCTTTGAGCTTCAATTATGTTTTCGTTATGAAACTATGGTTGAAGACATGCCTTGTTTCTAACATCCATCTCAATAAAATTCTCAGCTCTCCTTTGGAATATCCGTATGCACCCAACTACTCTTCACAATCCAACAACTATTCATTTCTCAGCTAATGCATTAAAGAGCACTTCACCTTCTTGGTAATGTCTTTTCAGTGACCATGGTTGTCCATCATTATGGTGAAAGAACCTCTGAATGCATCTCCTCACAAGATCTTCCCAACCTGGCTTCATCGAGGCACGCAGGGAACTTGGATCGATTGAAGTTATCTTGCCTAGAAATAAAAGGGAAAAGGAACTTCATACAAATCAATTTTAAAATTGGAACGGGGAAAGTAACAAAAGGCTTTTGGTCAACATGCACTACTAAATATTCAGTCGCTCAGTCACTGTGTCTACAGAGCGTACTCAATATCAAATAATCACCAGCTTACAATCTGCCATCACCCTACTCAATGACAAGAACAGTAGATAAATAGTAGATGAATGGGGACTCAATGGGATACACGGAGCTATAGATGTTGGTTCACAAAAAGATGTACGGAGACTATCATTTCTAGGTTTCCCTTCAAATTTGCACACCATCTTGATGCATGGAAACAACATCATTCCTTTATTTTCACTGGTTTCATGCACTGGAACTCACAAATAATGTAGGATTATCTTCATTAGAAGGTCTGCAGCAGTGACGTAAGTAGTACACAATTACTTTGCAAAGGGCAGTTATTAGTATTGGCTTATGATTGTCATAAAAAACATAGTTTTGCCTGCTTTCCAGTCAAATTAAACAATACGAATACTATCAAGCTATACACAAATACATGTAATACAAGGAGAGAAAATAACCAGAATGCAGAATATAGTCTTACAGCTACAGAAATAGTGCAGAAACAAAAAAGTGCAGGGGCCACAACAGTGCAGGTTTGGAGATTGGGGCTACCCCCGTAGTTTATGAGAGATCCATTCGATAGTCTGATAACAGAAAGAAAGAGTCTGTTCCTGTATCTGGTGGTATGTTGTACCTTCTGCCTGACGGAAGAGGGAAGAGGGAAGAGGAGGAAATTACCAGAGTATAAATGGTCCTCGATTACTTTGACTGCTTTCCCAAGGCAACGTGAGGTGTAGCGTCAAGGGAGGTTTGGGAAACTAGTTTTGTGATGGGTTAGTTATGAATGCTGGCTTGGCTATGATGTCCACATCACATAAAATGAAGGCAAATTCTATTTATCTAAGGCTTCTTTGAGATATTAAAATATTCTAAAAGTTCCAATTCTCCATCAATGAGTGTTTTACATTGACAATATCAAGCCAATTCATATTTAAAGAGATTGATAAAGATTGTGATATTAATCTGATTATGAGGCTACATCAAAAATCATGGTGTCACCGTTTGATTTTTATGCCTTTCACACAATACAGTAGTTCACAAGTTGTACATTGTGGTGTGGCTTGGTTGAATAGATTTAGAAACATATTTATTTTTGTTGGGCTAGCTTAAGTTCAACACTTGAGACTCAATTGGAAAGCAGTGAGTGAAGATGCTCAGCAAATGAGTTGGGGAAACAAATGTGTGCAACAATTGATCTTATGGAGGTGGATAAAATCTTGAGAGGAATCGATCGGGTAAATACGCATTGTCTGTTCCTACTAAATGTGATTTTTATGCCTCAAACAATATTGTATTTCCCAAGTCGTACATTGTGATGTAGTTTGGTTTTGGGACGGGGGAGGCAGATGCGGGAACAGGGTAGGTCACATGTCAGTTGTGCGTCTCAATCAACTGAAGCAAAGTGATGAATGACGTGAAAATGATTTCTGCATGGTGAAACCAAAATGTATAAAAATGGCCTTTATTAAAATCTGACAATGTGCACTTTAACCACATGTGATTTTTTTTCTATTACAAATCTCAAATTGCGGAGTACAGAAGCAAATAAATGGGTCTTTGTCCCAAACATTATGGAGGGCACTGGATTAGAGGCATGGTAGACCTTTTTCTATATTAGGTTTGATTTCCCACAACACTCACCTGTTATGTCATGTCTTGTGACAAAGCTTTCAGGACTGGTGGGGAACTGTGATCGTTCCACTGGTGTAATCCGTCTTGCAACGCAAATCATACAGGACTGAAGATCTGGAGCAACAAAAATCAGGCTTCAGTTCCACTTTCCATGTTAAAAATCAACTCAAATATTCTTTACAAATAAATTGTATTTCATCATATTTACTTCCCTGGCAAATGAGAGTCAGTAACAGGTCAAAACAAATGAGTAAAAGTTTTCTTATACAATCATTCCTTTGAGACAGCAGATCTTTACAGCTGGTATAATAAAACTAATTAGTTGACAAATAAGTTTAATGGGTTTGCATTCAGATTAAGAAATTGGGTCATTCGTATCCACGCTGAAGCTTGTTTGAAGTCCAATTAGTTAAAGAATCTTGAAAATTGAACCCTAAGTGCATGCAAAGTTAGATAATCTCAACTCAGCTTGGAGTGGTTTTGTCTTTGGCCACATGTTGCAGAACTCGGGCAAGGGAAATTAAATGCAGAAATCTGTGACGCTGCATATAAATGAGCATTGAACGAGGATAGCACTACATTCAGCGGTGGTATCCTCGAAGATTAGCTCATCCATCAGGCATGACATAAATTATGTACATGAAATGGTTACAAAATGATGGAGTAACTCAGGTCAGGCAGCATTTCTGGAGAACAGATTAGGCACATAACAGGGTTTGTCATGTTTCCTGAAATCTTTTTCAGTCTGAAGAAGGGTCCCGACATGAAACGTCACCTATCCAAGTTCTCGAGAGATGATGCCTCTCCTGCTGAGTTATTCCAGCACTTTGTGCCTTTTTTATTGTAAACCAGCATCTGCAGTTTGTGTCCATATGAAATGGTGCTGGACATAATTCTCAACTAAGGAAGCACATCTGAGGATGTTGTTACCAGCAGAAATGACCCCCTTCGCGAGAGAAAATTATTTTCAAAAGTTAGCTTAACTTTTCCACATTCCCCGAATTTTTAGTTATCTTAATATTCCTATTTCTCTCACAATTTTTGTCAACAAGCAATAAGAATGATAACTGTCAAATTATTGATTGATTGATATTGCATTTAATCTACAATAAAGTACAATAATTAGAACTGCCAGTTTGGATGGATGATTGAGTTGCAATAATGGGCAATTTGATTTAAGAAAGCAACTAGTTCAGGTTGAGCTACAGAAACAAATTTGCAAACAATGGCTTGGAAGAAAGAGAGGGGGAAAAAGGAGCTTGTGACTTTGAAATGTTTCAGTATAAAATAAAAATATATTAGTAAATGAAAATATAATAACTAAAAAATCACAACTAGGGCCAGAATCATAAGATTCCAGACCATACTTGATGTAATGCTTAAAAGGGTACAAGAATAAAATGACAGGACCTAAGAACCAAATAATCCGCACAACAATGTTGAAACTGGCCGAAGTAAATAGATTCATAGAGAAGTTTAATCAACCCACAACTAATGCAAAGAACATTACGATAAATTCACCTCATGACACCCACTTGAATTTCATCTTCCACGTTGAAATATTATATGCTGAACATACAAGGAACTTACCTTCACCCTCTTCAGTTACAGCCTTGGGCTGAGAGAGTGCAAAGCACTGCATGGTTTCATATTTCTGACGTGGTTCGTGATTTCCATTTGACTCCTCCAAAGAATCATAAGGAATCTGCACTAACATTCGACAATTGAATGTGTGGCTCTTCTGCCTCTGTGTTTCATTTGCCCAAGAAACTCCGTTCACTGAGGAAACATGAATGCAGATCATGAACACCAACTGATCAGAGACAATCTGAACATGCATGAGCTAGCTGCATCAAGATATGCTTGCAAACTTGTTAACAGGTTAAAGATGCCAGCTCCTCAAGGGCCTGTCCCACTTGGGCGTCATTTACGCGATATCCTAAAAATTGGTTGGTACGTTGTGACGCGCGCATGGCGTGTGGTGAGGCGTATGCAGTGATGCGCGGTAATGCGCTGCGCCCCAGGATTTTGGAATGCTCAAAATCCTCTTGCGCCACCTGCGTGACGTATCCCTTGTGCACTCTGACGTACTGATGGCATACGCTGACGTACTTACGACGTTCGTGTAGCACGTGGTGACGCATGGTTACGCACGGTGACGCACGAACATTGCCTATGCTAATTTATTATGTGTCACCGTGCGTCAACGTCCGTAACCACGCGCCGCCCGCGTGCCATTTGAGCACCGCACCACGTAACCACCCGAGTATAAAGCGCGAGTAGTTTTGACATTTTTTCACTGGGAAAATCCTTGCCACGGAGATCGAACTAAGTACTAACGACATCGCAAATGGCTCCCAAATGAAGCAGGGCCCTCAAGAGCACTTGGCGCACGACTGTCGTACTGCTAGACGACGACATTTACCAAGCCAATTAACCTACAAACCTCAGTTTGTACACAAAACAAAAACTACAAAACACAGTTAAGAGGTGAGTGAGTTGAATGATGAAAGCCTATGATAGAATGGAAACAAAGAATGGATTCACTCATGGGGAACAACATGATTGGAGACAGTCACCAAAAGTACATTTAAAGGGAGGGTAGACAAGCATATGAGGGAGACGAGAGCAGAGAGTTACTATCAAAGATTAAAATGAAAAAAAGACAGCAGGATTCTTGAGTGATGAACAGGCCAATCAGCCCATTTCTATGTCATGCATCATATATAAACAGCAAACATTCACTGGAAAATCTAGATTATTCCAGGAAAATCCAGCACTGTCACACCAATAAATTTATACCACATTACTGCACTTTTTTAGATAACTAGATTTAGAGACATTCTTTCTCATACACTAAAAGTTTTGCAAGCACACTGATCGAGAGGTTTTCTTCAATCGTGCATAACAGTGTACGAAAAAAATGTTTTTCCAGTCTGAATGCGAAGAGTCAGCAATAGGAAAAATCATGCATTCTTTCTTTCTTCTAACCTTCCTTCAGTCATAAACCACACCAGTACAAATTTCTCACGCCTTCTTCTAATCAGAGATGGTAGCTCTCTCAATCCTATACCACCACCCCTTCCCACCCCTCATCCATTTTTTTTTGTGTTTCTACTGCCTTGCCATGTGGTATTCAAAAATCCATGAATATAATAAATCAGATATCGTGGTGGGCCAGATATAATTTACCTGAACATCCACATGTAATCAACATAGTGCCTTAAGCAAATATTATTATAATAGTGAAATTCATTTGAAATAATAGCAACTATTTTAACAGACCAAGGAAGACAGAACACTGATCCTTGAGGGAACGAGGACCCTCACGTACTCCTCCGTCATCTTAAAATGCTTGGGACTAAACGAGTGCACTGCCTCAAAATCTCACCATTTTTTTTAACGGTTTTCCTACCTGTTGATTTCGGCAAATTTCGAAGAAATTCGTCACGGTCCTCTTGATGAAGGATATTATACACACTAGTGTTCATGAGCGCCTCCTGTTTGTACTGAAGGTACTGGGTTACGTTTTCGGACACAAAAACAATGTTTCCATCTCGATTAACCACAAACAGAAAGCCATCCAGGGCCTGCAACCACAAATAGATCATGTCTCACTGAGCAAAATGCGTGCAGGATTGTTCGTCAGATTAAGACATACATGTTGAATGTGCAATAGAATTCAAAGACTTTCACTATTCTCTTAAAATCTACTTGCAGGTCATCCCCCAGTTTACGAATAGGTAACTTGTGTGCAGCCTATACAAACAAACACACATTTGGGAGACCAGTGGGTTGGATTGGCGGCTGCTGCAGGGCTACAGATGATTGTTTTTGGCATTAGCTAAAATGTTGCCATGTCCAAGCCAAATAGAATACATTCAAGTTAAAGACTTTGATGCCTATCTTGCGAATCTATCCAGTGTCACACCATTTAGGCTCCAATAGCATTAAAAACATAGACTGCAGAAAAATCTTTCAAAAGAATCTCATTATTAGCAAGCGATAAGTTCCATCAACATTTTTTAATATCAGCTTCATTATTAAGAGTGGTAAAATTTGATTTTTAATGCTTCTCCAGATTATCTATCCCTATTAGACAAGTCACCTCCAGACCTGCTGTGTGGGAACCCTGTTTGTAGCCGCCCTTTCCGAGTTGCGAACTGCTCGGATTAATAACATTTCTCAAGAACAGAAAAGAGTACAAAGTGCTGGAGTAACTCAGCAGGTTAGGCAGCATCTCTCGAGAACATGGATCGGTGACATTTTGGGTCAGGACACTTCTTCAGACAGTCTGAAGAAGGGTCTCGACCGGAACCATCACTCCAAAAATGTGTCTTTTTTTGTAAACCAGCATCTGCAGCTCCTTGTTTCTCAAGAACCATATCGTAACTCAGCGAGGACCTGTACACAACTAAAGCTACCAATCCATGAAGTCTTCTGTTTCATTGGCGAACTGGTCACATGGAAAATTAATATTAGATTAAATTAAATGTGTATTATCAGATTACCTTGAGCAACAGGGGACCCAATGAATCTTTATCAATAACTCCTTGTCCTGTTGAAGAAACATCTGCTTTTTGGACATCATCTTCATTTGAAGACGCTTTTCCTATGAACAGAAACAATTAACTGTACAGAGACAAGTAAAAACGCTCTTCTGGCTTCATAGCTACTCCTTCCATTATTAAATCAGCATTTTAAATTCTAAAACTGAACAGAGCTACCGAGTATGTCTAAACAACAAAATCAATGTGTGTTAAAGCTCACTAATTTTAGAACTCTATGGTCTAAATTATACCCTATAGGACATATTTTAAAAGAAAATATTGGGAAAAGATACTAAGCCGAGGAAAAAAAAAGAAACAAGATGACATTTTGAGAAGTTAATAAAGATCGCGGAATTGAAAAATGGAAGGATTTTTGGAGATTGTAATACTCAAAGGCTATATCACTCCAAAATTGGCTGGCATCAGAGTAATGTAAAATTCACAGCATGATAGAGTTTTGGAAGAGATTGGGGAAATAAAATGGTATATTTGAAGATGAGGGCAGGATTTAAAGAACATATCAACAGTGTTCTAACATTCTCGATCGTTTATCAGGATTTGAATAAATAATTAACCAGGTGATCAATTAAAATATACTTTCAGCAATTAAAGCTCGATTGAGGATTACTTAACTTCATAAATTGAAGACTTGCCTCTCAATCCTGCTTTATCACTTAGCAAGATCACGGCTGATCAAGCGTCTCAAATCTATTTTCCAGTCAATTAGTGGGGTTTTAATTTATTGCTTTAAAAAAAAAAATTATGTTATCTACGAGTATGTGTTGACAGGCCTGTTATGTTCCTGCAAGAAATAATTTCACTGTGCGCTTCGTCTAACTATAAAACTCAACTAAAGTTCCTTATTTCTGCACAGCATGTACCAACACTAGATCCTCCACTAGAGGGGTGAAAGTCTTTCCACATCATAACAAAAACTTTGAACAAACTCGAATGAGGTCATTACAATACAATTCCACAACAACATAAAGCATTGCATTAATAAAGCACCTATCCATTAAAAAAAATCCAAAGGGGCTATCATTTTCTGAAAGAGCAGACAGGGCAAAATCTCTATCCCAGAGGGGAGTTTTATGTAGCAGTCTGGGACCTTCATTTGTCTTAATTTCAATATCTTGGCTAAAATTCAAAAGTTTTTAGTAATTAAAGTT
Source organism: Malacoraja senta (assembly GCA_038087875.1). Lineage (NCBI taxonomy): Eukaryota > Metazoa > Chordata > Chondrichthyes > Rajiformes > Rajidae > Malacoraja > Malacoraja senta. The sequence goes on along the minus strand of CM075982.1, from coordinate 43,545,788 downwards.
TTAACATTAAAATAAAAATCAGTTATATAGTTTGCTGCAATTTCAAGGCTTGCAGCATCAGCAATGCAGGTGTTTAAGGTTACTGCACCAAGTGAATGTCCCCAACAACATACAATGATAATAGCACATATATATATTATTTGTCAACAGAGCACTTATTCAATCCCAATGTCCCCACATCCACACCATTAGAGGGACCACAAAGACTGCAAGCAGAGAACTTATTTTATGAATAATATAGATAAACATGGAGGAATGGTGAGAGGTTTGGTGTTAGCAACAAGTCTCTCAATATTTGTCTCACTTCATCTCCAAGCTTCAACTTTACTACATCAAGATAATTCATGTCAAGTGTGCAATATGGAATTTATAATCTTTAGCATGGAAAAATGCTCTGACATACTTCACAGCAGCATTATCAAACAAAATGGCAGACACAATTTATTGCAGATTTTCTGCATTCATATTTAGTAGGATTATAATACATCACATTACCTTGCTCTTTTATCTGACGAATCTGCCTCACTGTTTCTTTCAAGATTGCACATTTATCAGGTTTGACATTGAAGTTGTCAATGTCACTTAGGTTAGCTGAGATTAGTTCAGCCAGTTCCTCAATGTATTTGCTCTCTTGCTCACGTCGACGCTTTTCAATGCTGCAGTTTACACTGTCAAACAAGTTATACAGGATGGTGAAAACTCTGATAATCACTACGGACAAATTATTATTTAGAAAATGTAAACAATATTTAGTTTTCTGTATAATCTGCACAATCTGAAATTCATTTTTTGTACAGAAAAAAAGAGTTGACACTACCAAGACTGCACAGAACAGGCATAAAAGACTGATATGTGAAGCCTTCCAACTAGCCATGACAAAGTACGATGTCAATTAACCTAATTTGCGTTTGAAGCCCCAATCTTTTATCACTTAGCAAAATCGTAGCCGATACAAATGGCAGAGTCGATTTGGGGTATAACAATACTTTTGCTGAAAAGAACTGTCAAAGAAAGTAGTCAATTGAAAGGATTTAGTTGCATGTGAAGCTCCCCATGTATACTTCAGAAAATTCCCTAGTGCTATTGAAAGGCCAGTGAAATAATAAATCATTAGTCAATGATCCTGAAATAAGTTTCATTCAGACCCAGATGTTAGTATAGAAATAATGAATTTACTTATATATTGTCGGGAAGACTGCTGTATGAGCATTAAAGATTTCTCAGTATAGAATAAACTGTGCGAGTCAAAGTTAGACAGCGTAGAAACATGTCCTTCGGCCGACTCAATGCCAACCATCCTACCAATTATACAGATTCCATTTATCCACATTAATTCTATATCCCTCTGCTTTAGCTTTGTCATTCAAGGACTTAACATGATTCTTAAAATGTCGTTACTATTCGGGCCTTCACCACTTCCTCTGGAAGCCCATTCCAAATACCAACTACCCTTTCTGTTGAAAATGTATCCCTCAGATTCCCGTATATTATTTCCCTCTCTCCTTACACCCATCTCCTCTTGTTTTAGGTGCCCCACCTTGGGAAACAGTATCAGGCCATCTAACCTATCCAAGTCTCATAATTTACAACTATGTCACCTCTCATCCTCGATCATTCCAGGGAAAACAGTCCCAATCTATCTATATAACTCAAGTTCGTCAATACAGGAAATATCCTTGTGAATCTTTTCAGTAACCTCTCTGGTTTAATTACATATTTTCTGCTGTTTGGCAACCAGAACTGCAGACTATGCTGCAAGTGGGTTAACTAACATTTTGTACAACATAATGCCTTGGCCAAAGAAGGCAAGCATTCTATATACTGTCCTCACTGCGCTACCTATTGCGTTGACATGTTCAGGGAACTATACATTTGTACTCCAAGGTCTCTCTGCTCAACATCACACACTGCCATTCACTATTTATGTCCGAACCCGACTTAACTTCTCAAATTGCATCATATTGTGCTTGACCAAGTTAAATTCTATTTGTCATTATTTTGCCCACTTTCCCCATTGATCTAGATCCTGTTGTAAATTTTGACAACTTCACTTCACTGTCCCTGTCCATCTTGTCTACAGGCTACTCCAGCATTCTGTGTCTTCTCTGGCTCTTATACAAGTTTGTAAGCAGGGTTTCCACCGTAATCTTGACATATTAAACCCCCCAATTTAAAACTACAGCTATTTTCTGCAGTTCAGCACAATACAAGATTTATTACATCCAGAATTTTTAAAAATGAAGGCATCATGCAGATCAGAATCCATATATTAATACGGGCACATTTCTGGACCTCAATTCCCCATTATGTACAGAGCAGCCCAGTCAAATTATTCAAAGAAATCTCAGTACAACTATACAATTGAAAGATGCACTTTTGACATAGTTTACAGTGTTCATCACTAGTCACGTCTTACACGCAATTCTGGCATGTCATTTAGAAAAAACAACAACCACAAAAAAAAAAATTGTGCCAGTACTGCAGATCTCCTACAGGTGGTAGCACATTACTGGCTTCTACTAGCAACAGAACAATGCCTTTAAAATTCACAAGTAGGAAGATTTGAACTTTAAACTCAATTATTTAGCTTTAAAACAACTTTTTTTGACAAGACGTTGAACAGACTAGTGCAGATTTCATACACACATGCAGATTTCATACATTCATTACAAACAAGTTTTATTTGACAGCCTAACCTCCATTTGTGTGAAAATTATTATGGCAGCTAAGACAATTAATTTTTCAGGAATAGAGAAATCTAGGAGTCAAGAATCGCCAAAACAATAAATCCAACGCAGGCAAGGGATCCTTACAGGGAGACCAGGTTTATTATAGGAGTGATTACCAAATAAATCATCTAGCAATTAACTACCAAATGTTCACAACTCAGAACATCACATAAATGCTCAACAAGAATGTAAACAAAAACATCTGTAACAAATGTATACATAGTGAAAGTCAAAAGTGGAAAATGTGCCCATATATCCATGTTTCCTCAATTGGAAATAGAAGTGTTTACTGCATGAAGTTTAAGGACTTTCATTTCACAAACATTTCTAATGGATAGATGTAAAATGACTCAATCTCCTATATTACAATGAATAAACTTAAAATGTACTTATTTAGCATTGGGACATTTTTAAAGGTTTCAAAGGTCAAAGGTCTTTTATTGTCACGTGTACAGTGATGTTCGTATTACCATTTTGAAGAGAATGTGTAGTGAAAATGGAAGCTTTTGTCTCTCACTCATATTGCCATGACAAATTAAATAAAGCTTTTTTTGCACAATTTCTTCAGCAAAGCCTGCAGAATTGAAATATGTTAATTTTACTGACATGCTCACAAATGTCCAACTTCAACTGCGTAAGCAATTGTCAAATTCACTTTCAAATCTACGTCAACTCACCATTAGTGGCCTGGGGTTTCTACTAGATTGCTATGGATTTTTCAGTGCAACTTGCCAGACATTCATCAAACCAGCAAAATAGATCATGGAAATTCAAGTGGAAATTACGCCCAAGGCAAATCAAGTTTCCGTGATTTGTTGCACTCAAAGCTCTCTCCACGCACAAATTTGGTTAGTCTTCAAGATTGAATGAATTAGCATTAAGTTTTACAGTTAACAGTGTATATTTGAAGGCCTTCAAGGCGACTCTAAGCATTTTTTGGTGATGCAACAGTTGTGTGTTAAATGCTTTAAAACAGTTGTGTGTTAAATGCTTTAAAAAATTCGTAAGATACTGATTACAGTAATTTAACTTGTAAATGGCTCAGGATACGATTCTTTAAAAAGTACATTTTAAAAGCATGTTTAAACTCCAGCTGCGCAAACTGTGCATCAAACAGTAAAAAGGCTTGTGTAGAAAGAACTGCAGATGCTGGTATATACCCAAAGATAAACACAAAGTGCTGGTGTAACTTAGCAGGTCAGGCAGCATCTCGGGGGGGAAAAGGACGGGTGCCGTTTCGGGCCAGGGCCCTTCTTCAGTAAAAAAGCTTGCTTTGAGATCTTTCCATCTTAATTAAGAGGATTGCATTGAGTTGGCAGTTATAAATGTACTGAGAAGTTGGAAATCCAAAACAAAAGCATAAAATGCCAGAAGCTCTCAACAAGCCAAGCAACATCCATGCAGAAGAAAACAGTCAACATTTCAAGGAAATGGTCTTCATCAGACATTTAAAAAAGTGATGAAACAAGTCTAGTTTAAGACACTATGTGCTGGAGTTTAGGCAACATCTCTGGAGGACATAAAGGTGACTTTTGGGTTGGGACATTTCTTCAGACTGATTGTGTGTGTGTGTGTGGGGGGGGGGGGGGGGGGAACTCAGCTGGCAGGTAGGCGAATAACAGTTCAGAGGGGTTATGGATAGGCAGATGGACAACGGCCAGAGAAAACTAGAGATGCTGCCTGAGCCACTGAATGACTCCGGCACTTTATTTTGTAAACTAACATCTGCAGCTCCTTGTTTCCAGTTTAAGTTGTATGAAAGGGGCGGGTACAGAGAACAAAGTCCCAAGGTCATAATCACTTTGAGTGAGCAAGACAAGCACAACATATGCTGGAATCTTGAACAAAACACAAAGTACTGGAGGAACTCGGAGTCAGGTTGTACATGTGGAAGGTATGGGCAGACAACGTTTTTGGTCAGACATTGGAGAAGGGAGAAGGAGTAATCTGGAAAAAGGGCGTGGAGTGGTGCAAAGCCTCGCAAGCAATGGTTGAATCCAAGTGAACGAGGCAAAGGGTGGAGTAAACGGCAAAGGATAGAGGTGAAAAAGAGACTAAAGGGTGTCAGGTAAGAGAAGGAGTGAAATGTAAAGCCTGAGGGAGGGATGTGGGTGGAAGGGAACAAGGAAAAGAGAGGGGGTAAAAAAAGGAAATGGGGGACTCTGGGATGGGAGATGAACGTACAAAGATGTACGTTCCCTTTGTTTAGTTGGGAGAGGGAATGCAGAACTTTGGGAACAGGGAACAGGGAAGGTACGAACAAAAGCTTGCTATTTCCCCTAAATACTCCTTCCAATTTAGTGGTTGCACTGGATACTCACAATGTGGTTCCCTCTACATTGAAGAAATCAAATGCAGACTGGGTGACTGTTTTACATAACATCTTTGTGCCATTCACAAGGACGATCTTGTGGGGGGGGTGGGCAGAGAGAGAGAGAGAGGGGGGGCAGGGAGAGAGGGAGGGGGGGGAAGAGGGAGAGAGAGGAAAAGAGGGGGGTAAAGAGGGGGGAAAGATTGGGGGGAAAAGAGGGGGGGAGATTGAGGGGAAAAGAGGGGGGGAGAAAGAGGGGGCGGAGAAAGATGGGGGGAGAAAGAGGGGGGGGGCGGAGAAAGATGGGGGAGAAACGGGGGGGAGAAAGAGGGGGGAGAAAGAGTGGGGGGGAGAGAGAGAGAGGAGAAATGCCGGGGAAGGGGAGAGGGGGGAGAGAAGGGGGACAGGATGGGGGACAGGAGGAGGGGGGGAGGGGGAGGAGGAGTGGGGGACAGGAGGAGGAGGCGGCGGAGGAGGAAGAAGGGGGAGAGGAGGAGGGGGGGCAGAGGTAGAGGGGGGGCAGATCAGGAGGGGGGAAAAGGAGGAGAGGGGAAAGGAGGAGGGGGAGAGGAGGGGGAAGAGGAGGAAGGGAGCGGGGAGCGGGCAGCGGGGCGCGCGTCAACCAAAGGACTGCGTGTTCAGCGGCTTCACCGGCTGCAGGCCCCGAGTATGGGGGAGGAGTGGTCGGGGGGGTGACGTCACTCGCAACGCGTGGAACATAGTGCAGGCCGCGCGAAGCAGATACATTGTGACGTCATCACGTCATCAGCCAAAGCAAGGCGGATTTTTTTCCTAGGTTCTTTCAGATTTTTGAACATTTTGATTAATAACTCGAGAAATAAAGCATGAATTTTTCAGGTAAAACATTTTGGAGTCCACGGGATAAATCTCCACCAGAATATGTGAAAATGTTACCGTTAGAGCGTCGTTTTTTCGAGCAGATTATGCCCACGCACACACACACATCCAAGATCAGAGTTTTATAATTATAGAGATACTCTTAACTGAAGGTCTGGGGTAACAAATAGTCACCATCCCAAAGAAAGGTGGCAAGAGAAGAAAACAAACAGATTTTACACACGTCAAATATACCCTTTTCTCTGAGAGATCAATTCACAACTCAACTTGCAGATGACCTCCAAAAGAAACACTGCTTTCTTTTTTGCCTTTTTCTGAATTGAGGCACAACTAGGTTTGTGGAACAGTGAAGTGATCACTGTGTTTTGTCACTCAGCTTCACACCATTTTTTCTGTTATTCTCATCAAAGAGAGAAAGTATTATTTCTTCAGACTGGAGAAGGGTCTCAACCCTGAAACATCACCCATTCCTTCTCTCCAGAGATGCTGCCTGTCCCGCTGAGTTACTCCAGTTTTTTGTGTCTATCTTCGGTTTAAACCAGCATCTGCAGTTCCTTCTTACACATAGTATACTCATTACATCTCAAACTGCCAACCTGTCACTGCCTTTCAAAGAGATCAGCTTCTATCATTACATACCTTGAGCCCTGAGCATCAAAGGAAGAAAGTTTCCGTTTCCTTGAATCAGAATTCACCGGATCCAAAGTGTTTTCTCCAGGTCCACTCATCTTAAACACATATCAGCAACTGTGAAAAAAAACCTGAATTAGTAAAAACTCAGCTCAAATAGTAATTATCCCCTATTCAGAAAATGTCAATCTTTCTAAATTGTTTTAAAATAAACATTCACACCTTTATATGCTTTTTCAAATAAGCAGCAAGATAGTGTCGGTATCTAATGTGTCAGCATGATTAACGTTAATCAAAAATTAATGCCTTCAGAATCACGACTACACATAACTGGTTTCTGTGGAAACCTCTGCAGAAACAGTTAATACGTCAGTTTCCATTCGTGCAACATGTCATTTCCTTTAGATTTTAAAAAGAAATAATTGGTTAACATTAAAGATGATAGTTATTTGTTCCGATTGTTAATTAATTCACAAACTAGTCTCATATGACATGAAATGTTTACTTTCAAACAATACTAGAACTAACCATACTTTACAACAAAATGTGAGTAAGAGAGTGAGGGAGAATGCATATATACCAAGCAAAATGACGCCGATTTTTGTTGATGCCATGAAATGCCCAAACTCATGGTCAGGGCAAACCATAGCATAAGACTGAGGGGAAAGTTACTGCCCTGTATTTGTTGAGGAGTTAATTCTGTTCCTAACAGCCAACCTCCACTGTACAATTGACACTGGTGTAATGTTAGAAGCACTTCATATTATCATGTTGAAAGTGCTCACACGTTATTAGAAAATACCAAATAAGAAACTGCTGAAGGAAAACAAAACTGTTAAATTGTCATATATATTGTTTCAAGGTTGCCAAAAGTCACAATTGACAGAGCTTGTTGAACCTGTGGTTTGATGTATTCCTCAGCATTGCAAAAAATCAGTCAGAACACCATCTGCAAAGCTTTAGACACTGTTCTTTTTCTGAAGGTATCTCAACTTAACACCCGTTTCTCATTTTGCAGGCTTTCAAAGGAATAAGTGTTCATATGGCGCTGAAACAGAAATGTTGGAGTTGCATTTGGCTTTAAGATGGTTTTGCTTTAGCGTCGCAAAATCTATTTTCATTGTAGCAAACCACCAAGGTCAGCTGAACAAGTCAATGGCAACTCACTATAGTCAACACCAGACCACATTAAAGAACCATTTCATTCTCTCCATTATTCAAAGTATCTTTATTTCCCCCACAGGCATAGGTACTGTATTAAACAGATTTTAAAAAAATCAATGTGGGGCTAATTTATGTTGTTTTTTTCTGATTTGCTGGAAACAATTAATTTCACTCATTTTGCTGGGAGGGAACACCATGATAGTTAAGCAGAACTTCCTGTAAACAAGGGGCGGATGTTGAAGTTTTTTTTCCCCCTAAAGGACTGACAGATTATTTTAACCAAGTTAAACTAGAATTCAAACCCTATTTCTAACTAATTTAACATAAATTGCCCAGCATTTTCTTTTGACAAATATCAAAACCTGGTTGGTTATTTCGTTATTTACGATATATAAACTGTTCTTAGAAAAAATTGTCCTCACAGCAGAGTAATTTTAAGTTTTCTGGGCTCATCCTTTGTATGTGATCATAGGATATTCAAAAGTAAAATCCAAGAAGCCGTAGATCTTCCGAAATTAAAGTAAAATCTGTGTTTATTAATAAAAACTATTCCTCAGTATAGAGGTGTACTTGTGCAGCAATAGTTTAAATAGTAACTAGAGTGCTTGTACAATAAAGCTTAATAAGTAACGACATGGAGTTAAGAAAGCTCTTGCTCAATATACCTCTATTTGGTGAATGGCAACATTACATAGATGTTGACAGTTTGTTTCAACTTCTAGAAACATTTTAATTAGGTCCTATAATCAAAATGACACATAATTCAAACATAACACAACTGGATTAAAAACTCCGGTTAATAGAAGAGCATTTCAGCAAGCACACATTTTAAGAGCAGGTGGCGATGTGGAATACTACAGAGGTCAATGCCTGGACTTTTGATATTTCTTATTTACATAAATGCCTTGGATGAAGTAACTAATTGCACATGCATCAGCATTGCAAACAGTATTGATGCAAAATGTGCAGTTAGTAGTGTATTTTTATAGGAGACTTTGGATCAGCTTAGCAACTAATTAAATGGCAATTTTTAATTTTATACAAGCAATTGTGAAGCAAGAGATTCTGCGAGAAAAACAGCAACCAAGGTGCTTCAAGAGAAGAATATGAGAGCGACTAAGTAGTGAAAAAAGATTTCTCACCCACAACTGAAGGCCAGTCAAGCCCCCCAGATTTCACAAGAACATATATGAGTGGGGAGAGGAGAGAAAGGAAGACTTGCTATCATTTACTCGGCCAGCTCACAATCACCTCCTTCCCTCACAGGTTTCATGTGACACAGTAAAGAGGACAGTTTCCCATCAGTTAGCCATCCAATAGTTGCAGACAAGCAATGAATTAAGACTGCTTGAATGTACAGCACAAGCAATAGAATAAAAGAACACAGAAGTAATGCCGAAACTTCAGACATGGTTCAATCAGACTGCTCTTTATTGAAGTGTGCAGCTATACAAGGAGCAGTCTGGTTGAACCATGTCTGAAGTTTCGCCATTACTTCTGTGTTCTTTTATTCTATTGCTTGTGCTGTACATTCAAGCAGTCTTAATGCCTAAATGCATTGGAAAGGTTGAAAAGAACGGCAAGAATGATCACAGGAATAAAATGAAGTACAAGATTATAAAAAGACTGAACAAACATTTAAAAAATAAGGGACACCAATAACGAAACTGCGATATTTTCTAAAAATAATTCAGAATGCAATGAAGCAGAAGTCGATAAATGAATACAACTTCAAATTATTGAAATACAGATAAGACAAATCTTAAAGAAAGATTACTTAAGAGGAGATAATAGCTTCATATCATCTGCCAAATGAGATGGGGAGTGGAGGAGTTTAAGATGTTGTTAAAAAGTTGGAAAAAGATACGTGGAACATAGAACATCAAAAAGTAAAGCACAGGAACATGCCCTTCAGACCCCAGTCAGATTATAATCTGAACAAAATGCCAAGATAAATTCATCTCATCTGCCTGCACTTGATCCATATAACTCCATTCCCTGCATATCAAACAGTCTCTTAAACGCTACTAAGATTAAATGAATTTGCATGTACTTGTATGTTTGTTTTATTTTAGTATGTTTTGTATAGTATGCTTTTTTTTTAAATACCACCATACTATGTTTTAAATTTCAACTGGGCAGATAGCTTTAAAATCAGCACAATAGCCTAATCAAGGTCACCAAACTACTCCAGTTTATTTTTAGATAACAATATGATGCCATGCTCTTCATTTCAAGGCTTCTCTCAGAGATCAAGAGTCATTCAACAGGACTGATATGCAACCATAAGAATTACAGTCAGGACAGCTTGTATCACGTTAATACAAGATATGATTAGCTTCTATACATAAGCAGACTTGTTCAGTCAGAAGTGCAAAAGGAAGATTTATCTTAGATTCCTCCGGAGATCCCCAAGCCAGCTCTCAGCCACGTGATAAATCAAAGCAAGGCGGAGCAATGAAACTGCAAAGGCTGCTAGAGTAGAAAATATTTTAGCTGCAATAAAACCCATAATCCAGAACTTGCTGAGCCTTCAGTTAAGCTGTTTGAGTACAATTATAACACTGGCATTTCCAGACAATGTGGAATGTTAGGAATGTCTTGATCACAGAAAAGAAACAATTCTGGCAAATTACCACCCAATTCATTTACTCTCAATTATCAACAATTTATCAAGAAGTACTTACTCATCAATAATTGCTCACCCCCCATGCACTGTTTGGGATTCACCAGGACTACCTCTTGGTACACATCAGTCTTTACACAAACACCGATCATTTGACAGTTACTTCTTTTGATATCCAGACAGCATTGACCAAATGTGGCATCAAGGTGTCTGGGTAAAGTTAAAGCCAATGGGCATTGAGGGAAAAACACTCCAGTGGTTGGGGTCATACCTCACACAAAATGTAATGGTTGTGATCATTGGAAGTCAATCAAACATTTCTTGGGACATCAGTTAAAAGTTTCTTAAGGCATGCAGTGTCCTAAGCACCACCATCTTCAGCTTCTTCATCAATGACCTTTCTCCCAGCACAAGGTTCTGAAGTGGAAATGGTTGCTGATGATGTACAATTGCCAATTTGATTCACAATCCCTCAGCAAGTGAAACAACCCATACCTTGGATGCTGTAAGGCTGACTAATTGTAACATAATGAGAAGCCCTATTGGCAAAACCAGGACAACCTTCAACTCTGGGCTGTTAAGTGGCAACAAACATCTGTTCCACACTAGTGCTGTAAAATGTACATCTGCAACTAATGATATTGAAAGCACCAACCCCTGACATTGAATTGCAAAGCTGTTGCCGAGTCCCTCCAGCATCAACACTCTGGAAGTCACGATTGACATGAAACTCAAATGGACTAGCCACATGAACATGTCGAAAATGGGATATCTTACAGTGAATGGTTCACCTGCTTACACACTTAATCCTTTCAACCATCCACAAAACAAATGAGGAATATTCTTCATGTAGTGAAGCTACAATACTCAATGAGCTCAACAATAGCTAGAACAAAAAAGCTGCTTAATTGGCATGCCATTCATTTCCTAGTCATTGGCACACAGTGGCTGCAGAGTAAAATGCAACGCAAATACTTTGAGAGCCCTCAAACTTGAAATCATTACCACCAGGAAGGATAGGGGCGGTAGGGGCATGGAAACATTTCCACCCACAAATTTCTAAGTCGCGCACTATTCCAATTTGGAAATATGTTGCTGTACCTATATCCTGGAACAACCTATTGGAATCTAAATCAGATTGTTTTCTTCAAGGACAAGCCCTGCATAAGTAGTAACAGTCTTTACTTCATCTCCCAAGATAATATCTGTAACCTTGTCAATGAATCCACGACAGAAATCTTCAAGGCCGATTCAGATCATTCCAACGATATGTCCAAACTTACAATATAAATTTGTCTGTTGTCTCCAAAAATATGCAGCAACAATGTTCCAAATATTGTTGATAATTGTTTCTCAATCTCTAGAAAACATAAATTTCTGCTTCACATTCATTATTTGCTGCCAATTCTCACTTGTACATGTCCCAGTCTCCTGTTTTTCATTGTGCTCATTTCAAAATCCTTCCTCTGTACATTCCTAATCTACAATTGCTATTACACTCTACTCCCCCCCCCCCATTCCCCTTCCCCCCTTCAAGCTAAAAGATAACGGTTGAAGTGTTTAATTGTCATTTAGTACCGACTGCAGCTTAACAGGCGCGTAATGCAATCACACAGATAAATATACAATAATAGTACAATTATTAATAGTAATAATACTAGGTAACCATAATAGTGCTGATCACTGTTTGCAACCTGCTGGACCTTCTCCCCGACAGTGGTAGCAAAATGAGAGCATGGTCAGAACGGTGTAGGTCTTTGATGATATCGGCTGGCTTTTTGAGGAAGCGCCGCCTATAGATCCCTTTCAAGTTGGTGAGATAAGTATCTGCGATGCACCAGGCAATGTTGTCACTTCATGTAACCTCCCTCATTTCTAGGCATTCGAGTTGCAGAACCCGCTGTGATGCAACCAGTCAGTATGCTTTCTACCGTATACCTACAGAAGTTCAAAAGAGTATTTGTTAACATACCAAATCTCCTCAATCTTCCAAGGAAGCGGAGGTGTGATGGGTTTTCTTTGCAATTGCATCAATGTGCTGGGCCCAGGACATATCATTAGAGATTTGCACACCCAGGAACTTGAAGTCATTAATTCTCTATACCATCATCTTGATGATGAAGACATGTTTGTGAATCCCCTATTTTCCCTTCCTTAACTCACCAATCAACTCTTTGGTCTTGCTAATATTGAGAGCAAGAATGTTGTTCTTCCATCATTCAGATTGTCAATCTCTCTCCTGCACTCCACACAATGGTGGTATCATCAGTGAATTTAAAGAGGATGAATTGTCGGTAATTCGTACTTATTGTAGTCATTCGACGAGAAAGTCGAGGATCCAATTACATCGGGACAGGCAGAGACCCAGTTCTCAAAGTCAGATAGTTTTGGAGGGGACAATGGTGTTGAATGCTGAGCTGGAGTAGATGAATGACAGCCTGATAAGTGCTCCTATGATCCAAGTGGTCTCGTGCAAAATGGAGACCCAGTAAGATCACATCCACTGATGATCTATTGTGGTGGCAGGTGAATTGTAGTCGGTCTAGGTCCAAAATAAGGCTGGAGTTGGTAAAGCATCATAACCAATGTCACACAGCACTTTATCACCATGAACATTAGTGCCACTGGTCAGTTGTCATTGAGGTATGTCACCTTACTCTTCTTGGGCACCGCCATTACTGATGTCCTTTTAAAGCAGGTGGGATCCTCAGACCTCAGTAATGAGAGTTGAAGATGTCTACCAGGCAGTTGGTATGCGCAGGTTTTAAGAACATGGCCAGGTACACACACCATCAGGGCCGGGTGTTTTCTGAGAATTCCTCAGGATCCTCTGATATCAGCTTCAGGAACTGGGATTATATTGTCATTCACATCCAATTGAAGCAATGGCGATATTTTCCATACAGTGCAATATGGTAGTTCAGAAGGGAAAACGTATAACAGTTATCAACATACAAATTACAAATGTAGATAATGCGTGTTCAGTAGTTTAAAAGATGCAGCTTACAATCACAGCCTCAGTCTAGGAGGTGCAATTATTTTCCAGATTCAGTTCATTTAATTTTTCTGTTGATCAAGTTCCTGATCCATTTAGGCTGTCACGAGCTCAACTCCCCAGTGAACCTGGCAGCATAATTTTTAAGACACGCCAAGACAGTGTACCGATGCACTAAATCACTGCAATACAACACTAGAATACAAGTTTTATGCTCAGAATTCTCCACATGACAAGTTCCTCTCTTCCACGTAAGAATGAGGAAGACATCAATGAGAGTGGTTTGGCAACTTGCCCGAGGAAGAGAGAGGAAAGCAAGTATAAATGAGTTTCCATAATTCAGTTTAGGGAGAGGAATGGTAAATGCACAACATATATTTTATGACAAATGAAAGATGACATATTTAATAACTTAAAGTAGCTCAAATTAATTTTTGCATTCTTAATATTTATATTTTCAAATTATGCAACTGTACAAGTGTGGCACATGAATTCAGCACAACTATATATCAAAACAAAAAAATATATCTCACAATTATTCCACATTGGTTTCCAGCATTTAGTACAGAAGTCAGAGACATACCAACCGCAGAGAAACAGCAACGTAATTTCATGTCCAGATGGTGGTGGGCATTCTGAGAAAGGTTTCCAAGTCCAATATCAGCAGAAAGCCACACCTGAGCATCAGTCTCACAACGCCTCGGACTGACACTGCAAGTCAGGGCAATAAAACATTACTATAAAAAACTGAGTATTAATGATTAATGAGGAAACTTCAATCTCTGACCCAAAGTTTGGATCTAAACCAAAGGTTAAAGAAAAAATTCCATCCTGGCCTTTAATCTTTAATATAATTCCTAATTGGAACAAATCTGAAAGACTATTAATATTTGACCAAGAGGACGTTTTCATTATAAGGCATCTAATTAGATTTTGAAAATTATAATCCAGGTATTGTTTTAATGCAAAACTGAACTGATATTAAATGAAAGTTTAACACTTTACAAAAACAATACAGCACTTACGAGTTAACAGCGCAGGTGTAAAAGAACAATGTTACGCAACAACAGAGTGATCGTTCATGGAAACTACTATTTAGAAATGTTGCAAACAAGCAAACCTATAACCGCAGTGCTAATATTTCCCCCCCATTCTTTCCTAAGAAACTATCAAGAACTACGTAGAAATTTACATGCTGGAAATGCAGTGTTTTGGGGACACATTATATGAACTGTTAGGGAATTCAAAACTTAATTCGAAGTTTAATTCATCTTCAGCCCTTAAATTATGGCAAGGTTCTATTCATTGACAAGATTGTATGCAGCAATTACAACACCAGCTTCAACGCTAAAATAATTAAAAAAAATATTGCAGATAAAAATAGACATGCACTTTTTCCACACAAAGGGTAGTGGGTGTATGCAAGAAGCTGTCAAAGGGGATACAGTGTCCTCCATAATGTTTGGGACAAAGACCCATCATTTATTTATTTGTCTCTGTACTCTACAATTTGAGATTTGTAATAGAAAAGAATCACATGTGGCTAATGTGCACATTGTCAGATTTTATTAAAGGGTATTTTTATATATTTTGGTTTCACCATGCAGAAATGACAGCTGTGTTTATACATAGTCCCCCCATTTCAGGGCACCATAATGTTTGGAACACATGGCTTCAGAGGTGTTTGTAATTGCTCAGGTATCTTTAATTGCCTCCTTAATGCAGGTATTAGAGAGCTCTCCGCACATAGTCGTTCCTCCAGCCTTTCCATCACATTTGGAAACTTTTATTGCTGTTTATCAACATGAGGACCAAAGTTGTGCCAATGAAAGACAAAGAACCCATTTTGAGACTGAGAAACAAGAATAAAACTGTTAGAGACATCAGCCAAACATTAGGCTTCCCAAAATCAACTGTTTGGAACATCATTAAGAAGAGAGCACTGGTGAGCTTACTAATCGCAAAGGGACTGGCAGGCCAAGGAAAACCTCCACAGCTGATGACAGAAGAATTCTCTCTATAATAAAGTAAAATCCCCAAACACCTGTCCGACAGATCAGAAACACTCTTCAGGAGTGGATTTGTCAATGACGACTGTCCGCAGAAGACATCATGAACAGAAATACAGAGGCTACACTGCATGATGCAAACCACTGGTTAGCTGCAAAAATAGGATGGCCAGGTTACAGTTTGCCAAGAAGTACTTAAAAGAGCAACCACAGTTCTGGAAAAAGATCTTGTGGACAGATGAGATGAAGATTAACTTATATCAGAGTGATGGCAAAAGCAAAGTATGGAGGAGAGAAGGAACTGCCCAAGATCCAAAGCATACCACCTCATCTGTGAAACACGGTGGTGGGGGTGTTATGGCCTGGGCATGTATGGCTGCTGAAGTTACTGGCTCACTTATCTTCATTGATGATACAACTGCTGATGGTAGTAGCATAATGAATTCTGAAGTGTATAGACACATCCTATCTGCTCAAGTTCAAACAAATGCTTCAAAACTCATTGGCCGGCAGTTCATTCTCCAGCAAGACAATGATCCCAAACATACTGCTAAAGCAACAAAGGAGTTATTCAAAGCTACAAAATGGTCCATTCTTGAGTGGCCAAGTCAATCCCTACCCAAACTGAACCCAATCTCTTCTATATGCTGAAGAGAAAACTGAAGAGGACTTGCCCCCTAAACAAGCATATGTTAAAGATGGCTGTAATACAGGCCTGGCAGAGCATCACCAGAGAAGACACCCAGCAACTGGTGATGTCCATGAATCGCAGACTTCAAGCAGTCATTGAATGCACAGGATATGCAACAAAATACTAAACATGACTACTTTCATTTACATGACATTGCTGTGTCCCAAACATTATGGTGCCCTGAAATGGGGGGACTATTATAAACACTGCTGTAATTTTTACATGGTGAAACCAAAATGTATAAAAATGGCCTTTATTAAAATCTGACAATGTGCACTTTAACCACATGTGATTTTTTCTATTACAAATCTCACATTGTGGAGTAGAGGCAAATAAATAAATGATGGGTCTTTGTCCCAAACATTATGGAGGGCACTGTAGTTGAGGCAGGGATTATCCCAACATTTAAGAAACAGTTAGACAGGTACATGGATAGGACAGGTTTGGAGTGATATGGACCAAACGCGGGAGGTGGGACTAGCTGGGAAATGTTGGCCGGTGTGGGCAAGTTGGGCTGAAGGGCGTGTTTCCACACTGTGTCACTATGAGATAATGACAGGCTTCTAAAGCTTGGTGAAAGCGAAACATTTTAAGAAGCAACTTGGACAATAGGTTTGAATTCAGCAGAATTGCTAAATTTGGAAAGGACAGAGCTAAAGAGCTCTGTCAGGAGCAGGGCAAAATAACTGGGGACTGCACAAAAGACTAAAGAAGATTGTGGAGACTTAAAAATAAAATATTTAAAAAATATGCAAGTAGCAATCACATGCCATTTTTGTATTTATTGCTTTTTTTTTAAAGGGTATGTTATCAAATTACTGCAAGGTCACCATAGGAAGCATAATCAACAATGGTATTAGCGGCAAGTTAAAGGGTACCACCGAACATTAAATCAGATGTATTAATCCCAGCAAATATCCAATGCGCGTGAACAGAAAGAATGTTTAACATGACAACGATGATAAAACATATGACTGAACACAATACATTCAACTGAACGGAAACATAAAAATCTCAGGAGGTACAACCAGAAATTAAAATAATTCAATGCACAGCTAAAAATTGAGCAGGAAACCAAATGTACAGGAATAAACAAGCCCTTGAAAGCCAGCAGGTAATGCCCATGTCATACATTTTCATCTTGGCAAAAAGCCGACTGTCAGAAGAATTAGAAGGTGTAGACAGCAAGTAATAGGAACAAACACACAAGTTCCATTAAATTTATAAGTAATAGACCTTTAGTTCAAGTAAATATTTCGCACTTGCTCTGCCACAGCTGCTCAATTCCCACCCACACCATACATGTCAAAATCCCCACACCTCACCAAATGAAGAAACTTTCATAGGCATGCAAAGAAAATAACTGAATAGGTCATGCAGGCTCTGAATTGGAGCAAAATTGTCAGAGTGAAATGGAAAACGAAAGGGAAAAATTGCCTGAAAGAGAATGAGCGCAGAGGAGCTATCGTACATATAAAGTTACAAACCGTTATGGACCTGTGGGCTTATACCACTCTGCTCCATATCTGCAGATGTTGCTGCCAAGGGGACAGCATACAAATTAGGAAGAATTAATCAAACACAGCACTTTGGAGAGCCACACTATGATAGGACGGAAGTAACTGGAAGTATTGAGAACATTAGAAGTGAAGGTGGGATAATTCATCTTGCTTTCAATCCCAATTCTGTTGGGGATATTTCCAAAATCTTAAACAGAGTTGTAGGTAAAATAGACATGAACGAGAAGACAGCTGCAATTTGAAGGAGGAATAAAACCCCCAGCACATTAGAAATAGAATGGGAATTTGTGGGAAAAGATGAGAAGGATATGGTGGTGGGAGTTGTTTTGGGAAGAGGAAATGTGGGAGCTGTTTAGGGAAGAGGAAATGCACTGGACGAAGTGGAACTCCACAATTAGCCAGCCTTGAATCTTAGGGTGGTTGAATATTTAGCTGAAGGAGCAGAGGTGGGTTTTATGAACAGGTAAACTCAAAAAAGGTAGGTGGAGGGACATGGGAGAGAAATTCATTCTGAGCAACAGGAGGAGGAAAAATTGGAATAGGTCTGGCTTAATGGCAAAGGAAAATGCAGAGGTTGCTAAATGGACGGGCTTGGGGTGAAATTCATGGTGAAACTTAAAGATTTAATATGAGGAAATTAATGAGTTCAAAGTAGCTGCTACTTAAAAGGAGAGAGAAAAATGCAGGTTAAACATTTAAGAAACAATTAGACAGGTACATGGATAGGATAGGTTTAGAGGATTATGGGCCAAACCCGGAGAGGTGGGACGAGTGTAGATGGGGCATGTTGGTCAGCGTGGACATGTTGAGCCGAAGGGCCTATTTCCATGCTGTATGACATTATTATTATTATTATTTTTTTTTAATTTTTATTTATTAGAAGTACATTACATTACAACCACATACATTAGTACTCGTCATTTATATCTTCTTACAATTAATGTACTCCATTTATTTTTTACACTAGAAAAGGAAAAGATTGAAAGAAAGAAGAAAGTGAAGGAAAAAGTGAAAGTGTAGGAAATGTGACAACAAAAAAGGACGAAGACCCTATAAGAGCAAAATTAAAAACAAAAGAAAAAGAGTTAAGAAATAGACCCTAGGAGAGAAAGAGCAAGAGAAAGAGGAAAAAGAGAGAAACAAATATTTTTATGAGCATTACGTAAATGGGACATACCAACTCTTCAACTATCATCCCCCCCTTACCTGACCTCAATTTTTTTTTTTTTAAGTACTTTTGCACCCTATGTTTGTAATAATTCTATAAATGCAGACCACGTCAGGTGGAAGTGATCTGGTTTACCTGCTAGGAGGAGTCTTATCTCTTCTAGGTGTAATGTTTCAAACATATTTGAAATCCACATATTTATAGTTGGTATTGGAGCCTTCTTCCAAAATTTTAGAATTAGCTTTTTTCCAGTTATTAACCCATAGTCCATTAGTTTCTTTTGAAACACATTTAGTTCTGGACCATCTTCCGCTGTATGACATTATGACTCCAAAAATGATCAAAGTGACTTAAAAGTCACTGCAAATTTGGATATTCTGACATGGGGTGCTTAACCAGTGATCCAAATTTAATTCTGAGGATATCCACATTATTATTGGTTTTCCACAGAACTGCTTCACTAATCACTTTCATTGTAAGCACATACAATTTGCTACATAAATCACCTTTTACATATCGAGCTTAAGCTAAAATGATGAATGTAAATAACTACAAATAAAGATTACTATTGCATGACATCATTTATACATGTCATGCAAAATTCAGTGCATTAAAATTCAGTGCAAGTGCCATGTTAAGGGGCTGTCCCGCTGCGGCGACCTAATCTGCGAGTTAAGAAGAGTGTCTTCCACCTTCAAGTGCGAGGGCACTCGCCTGGAAAACCTCGAGCTGCATCGACTGTCAGCGTTGAAACCGCGAGCTGGATCGACCGACCGCACACACACACACAAACACATCGCAAAGGCGGGGGAGCACGGTCTGAAATTCAGACCCGCGATGAAGAGGAAGGAAAGACGGCTGCACAGTGTACGGTAAGTCCTTTAGGGAGCGCGGAGGGGGAGGAGCGAAGGGGAGAGAGGGGGAGAGAAGGGGGGGAGGAGTGGAGACACTTTTAAGAAGTATAATAAAGTTTAGCAGGCATTTTAACTACCGGTCGGTTTTCCTGGGTCCTGAAAACTCCAATGAGCCAATCAAAATGCCCAGTCAGCGAAGGAGATTGCCTACGGCTACCCTCGTCTGCCCTCGTCTGCCTATAACTAAATAGCGATTCCACTCCACTGCACTATGAGTTAAAAAGAACCATGCCGACCAAATTTTACTCGTGGAAAATTTTTCAGCGACCTGGCTGAGGCCGCGAGTATTTGGGAACTTCCCTCGAGCATGAAGGAGAGTTCCAGTGACCTCATAGGACCTCCGAGGACCACGTGTCGACCATGCTGCGAGTTTGAGGGCAAACTCATCTAAACTCGCAGATTAGGTCGCCGCAGTGGGACAGCCCCTTTAGTGTTTACTTTCATGGGGCATCATCTTCAGGTTGACAAAAACATGAAGAGAAAGGGCATTACCAGCCGACTGAAGAAATGAGTGACTGCTGTGTAGCATTTCAACCACAGAATTCACAGCATATTAAATGGTTACATAACATTCCATTAAAGAAACTTCAGGGCTTCTGTGTTACACAGCTTAATTTTCCACAGGGAATTAAATGAATGAATCACTTTGTCCAATTCTCAAAAAATCTATACAAGCCCTCTTTAGATTTGAGAAAAACCACCATTCCTGCAAGGATAGAATTTACTCTCAACTGAGAGTTCTACAGCATTCATTGCTTTTTTTCCATGCTACATACAGAAACGAACTGGAAACCACACACAGTCTGCAATTCAGCCTCTTAAGCCATTGGAAATACACTTTTTACTACTCCCTTGATAGAAGGGCAGGTCCTCAATAACGTTTTTCAAACGAACAAATACAAAATGTCTGTAGGCTTTGGACATCACTAAATGGTTTACCCATAACATGAACGACTATGACTGAGACGTGTCATCAGCTGAAGGCAACACTGTGCACTAAGCGCTGATGTTAATACGTGGGTTTCTGAGGAATGATGGTTGACCAGGCAGGTAGTTCAAAAGCTCCCCAAGTCAATCTTGCTCAGCAAACAGCATTCTTTGCTAAGTACTGATGAATTATGTACAAAATGGATAATTTATGTTTCTGTGTTAGTTTGAGACTATATGCCTTTAAAGGGGCTGTCCTACTGCGGCGACCTAATTGGCGAGTTTAGGAGAGTTTCAAAAAATGTCATGTTGAAGACCTCCTTCGACTATGTAGAAGACTTCCTTCGCACTCCTTCGACTATGTTGAAGACTAGCTTCGACTAGCTTTGGGAAAATTGAACACCGAATAGTGGAGAGTGAAGACGACCTCCTTCGATCTCCTTCGACTATGTTGAAGACTATCTACGACTACCCTCGACTACCTACGAATAACACCGACTTACTTCGACTAAACCAACGAGTTTTTAAAAAATCAATTTTTTTCCATGGCAACGTTTTTTTTTACTCGCGGGCATTTTACAGCATGTTGAAAAATATGCCGCGACCTAGCTGCCTCAAGTATGCGGGGACTACTCTCGAGCATGAAGGAGAGTTACAAAGACCTCCTAGGACCTCGTGTCGACCATGCTGCGAGTATGAGTTGAGGGCAAACTCTTCTAAACTCGCCATTAGGTCGCCGCAGTGGGACAGCCCCTTTACGTTACTGCAAGCAGGATTTTCATTTTACCCGTACCTCGCAGTACTTATGCACATGACCATAAATTAGACATGATTTGAGTATCAATTTAAAGACATACAAATGTGGCAAAAATCGGTGGCATCCCAAAAGATTGGGAAATTTTCTAATTTCCTGGAAAGGATGATGAAGAAAAATGAGGAGAAAATGGCATAGTGTAAATTAGCAAATAATGTTAAAACTGTTAAAGATAGCTTCTACATGTACAAAAAAAGAGAATAGATTGTAATAAGCTACGGAAAATACTGGAAGCCCTCAGATGAACTGGCAATTCCCACTATTTCTTTCTACATTTGTTGCTTGACCTGCTGAGTGTTTTCAGTGATTTCTGCTTTTATTTCTCATTTCCAGCAAATACAGTTCTTTTTAGTTTCATTCTTATTCATTTGGATCGGTCTTCATACTAAACAACATTGACACTATAAACATCCCAAAAATAACAGATAATATCAAGCTATAAAGGGAGGTGAACTTAACTTCTGGAGAAGCAGGGAACTGCAGGTGCAGGAATTTTGAGCAAAACACAAAATGCTGATGGAACTCAGCAGGGCATCTGTGGAGGGATCGGATGATGTTTTGGGCTGGGACTCTTATTCAGATAGATGGGGTGGGGGGGGGGGAGGGGGGAGGAGAGAAACCTAAAAAAGGGGTGAGTACGGCAAAGTCTAGCATGTGATAGGTGGCTACAGGTGAAGGGGGGTTGATTGGCAGATATGTGGAGTATGTGACAAAGGCTAGAGATGAAATGGGTATCAGATAAGATGAAGAATTGTGAAATGTAAAGCCAGGAGGAAGGGATATGCGTGGAATGGAACATGGAGATGCTTAAAGGAGGGATGAAAGGAAAATAAGGTGACTCAGGGATGGCTGATGAACGTACAGAGAAGGGAAAAGGAGCAGGGCCAGGGGTGGCGGAAATTGGAAAATTCAACATTCACACCAATCGGTGGTATGCTACCAAAGAAGACAAAGAGCTGTTCATCAAGTTTGCGTGTGTGCTCATTCTGGCAAAGGAAAAAACCAAGGACGGAAAAGTCAGTGTGAGAATGGGACAGGCTTAGATTCATGAGCTTATAAGAATGAGAAGTGAGCTTATTGAAGCAGAGAAGGCAGATAGGGTAAATGCCTTTGTGGGGTTAACTAGAACAAAGAAGCTTTGTTTCAAAAGAAGTCGTCCATATATGACAGATACAAGGACGAATTTCTTCTTTCAAAAGGATGTGAATCCTTGGAAGCTTCTATCCCAAGAGAACTTGGGAATTAAAACAGAAAAAATTAATACTTTCAAGGCGCAAAGGTGACAACCAATGTAACTCCAATGTATCAGTCTGAAGAATGGTCTCGACCCAAAACATCACCCATTCCTTCTCTCCAGAGATGCTGCGTGTCCCGCTGAGTTACTCCAGCATTTTGTGTCTTCCTTTGATGTAAACCAGTATCTGCAGTTCTTTCCTACACATTAACTTCAATATATGTTGCTCACACTCATGTACAGTGCCCTCCATAATATATGGGACAAAGAACCATCGTTTATTTATTTGCCTCTGTACTCCGCAATTTGAGAATTGTAATAGAAACAAAATCACATGTGGTTAAAGTGACATTATCAGATGTTAATAAAGGCAATTTTTATACATTTTGCTTGTAGAAATTACAGCAGTGTTTATACATTTCAGGGCACCATAATGTTTGGGACACAGCAATGTCATATAAATGAAAGTAGTCATGTTTAGTATTTTGTTGCATATCCTTTGCATGCAATGACTGCTTGAAGTCTGCGTTTCATGGACATCACGAGTTGCTGGGTGTCTTCTCTGGTGATGATGCTCTGCCAGGCCTGTATTGCAGCCATCTTTAACTTATGCTTGTTTAGGGGGCTAGCCCCCTTCAGTTTTCAATTCAGCATATAAAAGGCATGCTCAATTGGGTTCAAATCGGGTGATTGACTTGGCCACAAGAATTGACAATTTTTTAGCTTGGAAAAACTCCTTTGTTGCTTTAGCAGTATGTTAGCGATCATTGTCTTGCTGTTGAATGAACCACCGGCCAATGAGTTGAGACATTTGTTTGAACTTGAGCAGATAGGATGTGTCTATACACTTCAGAATTCATTATGCTATTATCATCATCAGCAGTATCATCAATGAAGATAAGTGAGCCAGTACCTTCAGCAGCCATACATGCCCAGGCCATAACATCCCCACCACCGTGTTTCACAGATGAGGTGGTATGCTTTGGATCTTGGGCAGTTCCTTCTCTCCTCCATACTTTGCATGCCATCATTCTGAATCTTTGTCTCATCTGTCCACGAGACCTTTTTCCAGAACTGTGGTTGCTCTTTTAAGTACTTCTGGGCAAACTGCAACCTGGCCATCCTATTTTTGCAGCTAACCAGTGGTTTCCATCTTGCAGTGTAGCCTCTGTATTTCTGTTCATGAAGTCTTCTGCAGACAGTGGTCATTGACAAATCCACACCTGACTCCTGAAGAGTGTTTCTGATCTGTCGGATGGGTGTTTGGGGATTTTTCTTTATTTATAGAGAGAATTATTCTGTCATCAGCTGTGGAAGTCTTCCTTGGTCTGCCAGTCCCTTTGCGATTAGTAAGCTCACCAGTGCTCTATGTCTTCTTAATGATGTTCCAAACAGTTGATTTTAGTAAGCCTAATGCTTGGCTGATGTCTCAGTTTTATTCTTGTTTCTCACTCTCATAATGGCTTCTTTGACTCCAAAGCATTGGCACAACTTTGGTCCATGTGTCCCAAGCATTATGGTGCCCTGAAATGGGGGGACCACGTATAAACACAGTTGTAATTTCTACATGGTGAAACCAAAATGTATAAAAATGGCCTTTAATAAAATATGACAATGTGCACTTTAACCACATGTGATTTTTTTCTATTACAAATCTCAAATTGTGGAGTACAGAGGCAAATAAACAAATGATGGGTCTTTTTCCAAAATATTATGGACACTGTATGTTTCTCATATACCCAGTATAAAATCTTTTTCCTGGTGCAGACAGCAAAATTCAACAAGGCTTGCATGGAATAAATTTATGCATTAAAGACGTTGAGTAGAAGTTTACCAGAGAACATGAGTCTCTATGACGATTCCTGGGAATTTTTCCCCATGTATTATTCTAAACACATGCAAGATGGCATAATTTAAAATATACTTTGCCATGTCAGAACCTTTTATGCCCTCGTCGGATAAAAACAGAAAGAAGGAAGGATAGCAGAGGAGATCATTGGAGATAGCTGACTTGGCATTCAAAAGGGCATAAAGGCTTCAGTGATGAAAACTGATGTGGACAGTATTTTTCAGACAAGAACAGACGAACCATGGTCAGCAGTTCAGCTCAAGGACAAAAATGCTGAGACTGCAAGCAACGTGGTACACAGATAGAAGGAACAGAGTTTGCTGTGTGGCCGAAGACAGTTACTTCGGTCTTCCCAATGTTTAATTCAGTCATTTGGATCACAAGAATTTCTAATATGAGCCACTGTTTTCACCCTTAAAATTGCACATCAATTCCAATCAAACACCACCCCGTGGCCAAATGCTCCAAACAAAAGTACAATATTAATGGACCACGTTTGACCAAGAAATGTCAACAGTTCTGCAATGAATTACATTACACCCGTGTCAGAGAGGTTGTGTTTCTGGAAAGCATTGACATCATTTGACAAAAATTGACAGCATTTGTTGGGTTTTCCCCCCATTTTGTATTTAATAATTTTTCTTACTTAAATTCTGCAAGAGCAAATTTTTATTCCTTTTCAAATTCCATAGGGGTGAATTTCTGTTACCCCGAATTGCCAGTACACCATGCTGACATTTATTTAACCCCCTATCAGAAAGTTTGCAACTTCTGTGCAAGTGTGAATTTTGTAAAAAGAGTGCATTGGCATTTTAAATGACAGCACCAAAAGGAGCAGAAAAGCACAAACTTCCTTGAATTCCCCAGTTTGGCAAATTTGTCTACTGAACCTCTGGTTGGTTAGACATGTTTAAATCAATCTGGATAAACAATTCTACAGTTATCTCACAGGAAATAGAGTGTCAGAATAAGTGGGTCTATCTCAGGTTGGCAGGAGGTAACTGTCGTTTCTTGGACTTAGAGTCATACAGCATGGAAACAGTCCCTTAGGCCCAACTTGCCCACACCAACCAACATGTCCCATCTTCACTAGTCGTGCATGCGTTTCGCTCATATCCCTCCAAACCTGTCCTATCCATGTACATGTCTAAATGTTTCTTAAACGTTGCGATAGTCCTTTCCTGGACTATCCTCTGGCAGCTTGTTCCATACACCCACCACCCTGTGTGTGAAAAAGTTACCCCTCAGGTTTCTATTAAATCTTCCTCCCCTCACCTTAAACCTATGTCCACTGGTTCTCAATTCCCCTTCTCTGGGAAAGAGAATGTGTCTACCCGCTCTATTCCTCTCATGATTTTGTACACTTCTATAAGATCATCACCCCTCATCCTCTTGCGTTCCAAGGACTGGAGTCCCAGCCTGCTCAAGCTCTCTCTATAGCTCAGACCCACAAGTCCTAGCAATATCCTCATAAATCTTCTCTATACCCTTTCCAACGACGATATCTTTCCGATAACATGGTTCCCAGAACTGAACACAATACTCAATGCGGCCTCACA
Organism: Malacoraja senta; assembly: GCA_038087875.1. Lineage (NCBI taxonomy): Eukaryota > Metazoa > Chordata > Chondrichthyes > Rajiformes > Rajidae > Malacoraja > Malacoraja senta. The sequence goes on along the minus strand of CM075982.1, from coordinate 43,519,790 downwards.
AACGCACTCACTCATCAATTATCTATCTATATATATATATTACTAAAACTCTCATCTTTTGTGTGTGTGTGCGTGTGTGTTCCTAAAATTATGCCAAAACGGTTCACGATAGCGCTATAATTTTTGCACCACCTTACAATTGTCTTGTGGTGTGTTTTCATCAAGTTTCATTCAGATTTATGTTATATTTTACAAGTTATTCACATTTTAACTTTACAAAATCCAGTTTGAGAAAGAATGACTTGAACACTGCAGTGGGAGTGGCAGTTACACCTATGACGTGACAATGGGATATCATTTACAACAATGTTGCAATCACAGAACACCGAGTCCTGGCAGAGGGAGGCTGAACAGGAGGAGTACTGTGGGAGACAGGGGAAGTGGAATTGAACATTTTTTAAAGTCGTGGCAGCAAGTGCTTGCATTTTTTAAAAGTTTAAAAAGAGGGAGGATGAAGAAGAGTGGGAGGGAGTGCGGGGGAGAAGGGGAAATGAGCCACCCCTGCGCAGTTGGGGGCTATGGGTGAGTGGTGGAATATTGCATTGGGGGAACGGGTGAGTGGTGGAATATTACGTTGGGGAATATTACGTGTGACAGGGACCCAACGGGTCCCACTTGGTCCAGTTTCCATTAATGATGGGGGGCAGTATACAAGGTATCAGAGGCTGCCAAGGACATAAAAAATAAGCTGGAGTGTATTACAAGATATTTGAACTCTGCAACAGGGTAGTTGGGTAGAATGTGTCGGTGAAAACTTAGCAAATGGAGGTAGAAGTGGGAAGACAGAAAACAATGAACTTTAAGCAGAAATCAAAAGGCAGACTATTATGTAAATGGCAGGAGACTGCAAATGAGTGGTGTACAGAATGATCCAAGCCTTCGTGTGCATGAATGAGAAAAAAGCTATCAGACAGATGCATCAGGTAGTTAAGGGAAAAGACACATTGGACCATAATGAAAGTAAGTTTGAATTCAGAAATAAGATTATAATTTTATACGGTATTTGCTAGACCACACCTGTAGTACTGTGCATTTAATCTAGTTAAGAAAGTTGCAAGAAAAGGGAATGATCATTTAAGACCAAAGTGCATCAGAGTTTCTTCTCTCAGAGGAATTATGATTCTGTCCATACTGTGATGTCACGAGAGGAATCAAGAGTATCTGTGTTTATTGGATGTGTACTCTGGTTTTAAGGGCAGCAGAATGGTGCAGCAGTAGAGTTGCTGCCACACAGCTCCAGAGACCCAGGTTCAATCCTGACTATGGGTGCTGTCTTGCACAGAGTTTGTACGTTCTCCCTGTGACCGCTAGAGTTATCCCCGGGTGCTCTGGTATACTTCCACAATCCAAAGGGTTACAGGTTTGTAGGATAATTGGCTATGGTAAAATTGTCTCTAGAGTATAGTACAGATGTTCACTGGTCGGCACGGACTCCGTGGGCTGAACGGCCTGCTTTCACGCCGTATCTCTAAAGTTTAAAGGATCCCGAATCTCTGGAATTCTCTTTCCTAGAGAACAGGGAAATAAATTGTTCAAAGTATTTATAAGATGTCGATATCTTATTGAAAGACAATGGAAATGACAGCTATGGGGAACTGGCATGCACCAGCTATTATTGTATTGAGTGTGCATCTGGCTTAAGAGGCCACGTGGCCTAATGCTGCTTCAATTTTTTGGGATACAAAATAATCAAATTGCTTCTGAATCTTAAACAAAATCTGTAAGGAAAATGTCCAGAGCATTAAACATATCATACCTCAGTTTTAATCTGTAAATATCTTGATGATCATGTAACTTCTCATAATAGTGCCTTCAGTCATCATGTGGCATTGCTGCAAAAAAATGAGACCAATTAAAATCTTAACTAAACAATGAACCAGAAAAACAACAATTGTCAATTCAATTTAAACATTTGAATGAATAAATAAAATCAATCCAGCACTTTACTACCCCATATTAGCAATAACCTAATGCATAGCACTGTAATGGTAAAGCGCCTTGTCCCTGTTATTTCCTTTCAATAAAAAGTACTTTGAATTAACAGATGTTCAAAACCTCAATGAGGCAGCTGCAGAATATAAATTCAATTAAATAAATGTGTTGGTCTCAGTAAGAACAACCACAAACTATTGCAGAATAAAATGATTAAATCCATTTATATCCTTCAAAAGGTTGGCTCTGACCCTTAATTGGCCCTGTCTATATGTGGCTACAGATCTATCAATGCGTTTACTCTTATCTACTTACTGCATTCTGTGGTATTTGAAGATGGATAACAAAATATCAGCAATATAAGTGACATTGACTTCCCATGATCAAATAAACAATCAAACCAAATACACGTCACAACTATAGATAGATATTTTCCTCACTGATCACTGACAAAACCTGGAGAGGTAACTAATCAAAAACCGAGGGATATTACTGTGGTACAGAGTTAATAGACAATAGGTGCAGGAGTAGGCCATTCGGCCCTTCGAGCCAGCACTGCCGTTCACTGTGATCATGGCTGATCATCCACAATCAGTACCGCGTTCCTGCCTTCTCCCCATATCCCTTGACTCCTCTATCTTTAAGAGATCTATCTAACTCTCTTGAAAGCATCCAGAGAATTGGCCTCCACTGCCTTCTGAAGCAGAGAATTTCACAGATTCACAACTCTCTGGGTGAAAATGTTTTTCCTCATCTCTGTTCTAAATGGCCTACCCCTTATTCTTAAATTGTGGCCCTTGGTTCTGGACTCCCCCAACATCGGGAACATGTTTCTTGCCTCTAGCATGTCCAATCCGTTAATAATCTTATTTGTTTCAATAAGATTCCCTCTCATCCTTCCAAATTCCAGTGTATACAAGCCCAGTCGCTCCATTCTATCAACATATAACAATCCCACTATCCCGGGAATTAACCTTGTGAACCTACGCTGCACTCCCTCAATGGCAAGAATGTCCTTCCTCAAATTGGAGACTATAACTGCACACAATACTCCAGGTGTGGCCACATCAGGGCCCTGTACAACTGCAGAACCTGTACAACATCTTTGCTCCTATACTCCTCTTGTTATAATTAGCTTTCTTCACTGCCTGCTGTACCTGCATGCTTACTTTCCGTGACTGATGAACAAGGATCCACAGACCTCGTTGTACTTCCCCTTTTCCCAACTTGACACCATTCAAATAGTAATCTGCCTTCTTGTTTTTGCCACCAAAGTGGATATCCTCACATTTATCCAAAGGGAAGAGATAAGACTTTTGCCTTCCATCACAGTAAGGATGTGTTGGAGATTCACTGTGATGGATGTTTGTGTAAATTGTGTTAAGTGTGGGTCTTGTTTTTTTTTTGTAATGTTAAGACTGTAGAAATGCAATTTTGTTCAAACCAAGCTGTTTGAATGACAATAAATGGCATTCTATTCTATTCTATTCTATTTAAACTGCATCTGCTCACTCACCCAACATGTCCAAGTCACCCTGCATCCTCAGAGCATCCTCCTCACAGTTCACACTGCCACCCAGCTTTGTGTCATCTGCAAATTTGCTAATTTTACTTTTAATCCCTTCATCTAAATCATTAATGTATATTGTAAATAGCTGCGGTCCCAGCACCGAGCCTTGCTAGCCACACTAGTCACTGCCTGCAATTCTGAAAAGGACCCGTTAATCCCTACTCTTTGTTGTATACCATCAAGTTACATTTTGAAGTTTCCTGATTCAGCTGTGCCAATGATAGAAATGTTCAGTTTGCAAGTTAAAAAAGTAACATTATTTTAATCTGCTACCATAAATTAACTGATAGTATTTCATGTTTTGCAGAAATCATTACCCTCAGCACAAGAGATCAATTAAAGGGAGGAGTTGTATTTCAAAAAATAGTTTTTGCCATGGGTCATTAAAACTTTAAGCCTTTGCATCATTTTGTTTAACAGGGCTATGAAAGGGAAGGGTGGGGGTGCTATAAAAAAAAAAATCAGACGAAAATCTGTTTCCACAACCAAACATTTATAATTAGTTATTCCAACAGTCTAGAGTTTGCAGGGAACTATCAGCACATGCACAAACATCTCATGTTTCCTGACAGCGGTTTGCTGGCATTTCTTGAAATGGCTCCAAATTGAGATCCACATGGAAATGTTCAAAAATGGTCAGTGGTTTTATATCTTTAGCAACCAGCTAATCCTGGTAGTATGGTCAGCCAGCTGTCACCATCTTTTTCACCATTTTCTAGAAAGGATCTCATTATAGCCAAGTGCTTTGAAGAATCGCCATTCAACATGGAAGAAACTTGAAAGTAGCACAACATGCAAGGGTTAATGTGGTTCAGAAGAGTGACACAGCATTTAATTTTCAATGCACTGGCAGAGTAACTATCTAAACCGATCACTGCAATAACAGCAACAAAAAAAAAGGATTTAAGGGACAAATTTTTTGCTATTATTGAAATGATTAGTTCAGATAGTTTCTCTGACATTTAAGGGACATTGACAGGAACTTACATTTAAAGGGACAGCAGAGGGCTAAAGAGAACTAATAACTAAGGAGGAGTAAGAATTATTCAAATAATGGATGCAATTTTTTTTAAATGAGCACTAGATGAATGTACATCTTCAATGGGATGCTGTTAAACTAGCGTTTTTTGTATATTGCAATTTGCGAATCTGTATCATTATTCAGCACTACAGTTTGCTTTTCTAGCACTTCATAATCCACCATCACATGTGCTGACAGATGGGCAGTGCTAATTGAGTAGCCAGGCCATCTCTTGATTAATCAGAGATAGACACAAAGTGATGGGGTAACTCAGTGGGTCAGGCAACATCTCAAGAGAAAAAAAAGTAGGTGATGTTTCGGGTTGGGATACTTTTTCAGACATTTTACTCCAGAGGTACTGCCTGTGTTACTCCAGCACTTTGTGTCTACCTTTGGTATAAACCAACGTCTGCAGTTCTTTGTTTGGACATCGAGATTAAACAGCGCTGCTCATTATTCAGTGCTGTTTAAGTCCAGCATAACCTGTTTACCACAGCGTTTTGTCGCATCACTCTTGGGTATTCTGCGATAGAAGATGTTTAACATCAAAATTTGCTCTCAGAGATCAGAAACATTTGATCTAACTTGATTTTAGGTGGTGAAGAAAATGAGTCCATTCTTAGCACATCATTTAAATCAGACCACAGGATTTGTGCTCAATTACATGTCTTAATCACCAAACACCATTTTTCTCAGACAAGCAAAGGCTGTACTGGTACACTGAAGGTAATGATGGCTTTCATCATTGAGAGGCAGCAGTAGAGATACTGGAAGTGATCCATGCTTTCCGGATACTTATAATACACCATATTGTCAGAGTGCCGTCTTGTAGAGTGGATAGATTGGTAGAGGATCTTTCTTTTGCAAGGTCAACATAAAACTCACGGTCTACTGCGCTGCCATGATCCCCGTTCTCCTGTACACCTCAAATATATTGTACCTATAGCAGGCAACTTAAAGCACTGGAGAGATACCACTGATGTGATCTCTGGAAACCTTATCCTGCTAATGGATTTAAACCTGAACCAACAGCAGTGCCCTCTCCCAGCCCAGCATTGTGGCCCTTTAGTGTGCAACCTCCAATGTTTAAATGCCCAATTCCAGACTTTTGAAACATTATTCCAAACAATTCCAGACACATTATTCTGGTCCATCTTGGCAAAGACTATCAGATGGATGAAAGAAAAGATTCAAGGCTGTTTTCAAACCCTTGGAAAAAGTGCAATGCCACCTCATTCTCCTCAAACCCAGGACTCAAAAATTGAGGAGCAGCATTTCAGGATGGCATTGAGAATTTAATCATTCATTAAAAGGTCACAGAAGCCTGGCATAAATGGCAGGAGGAGGACATCACCTGCAAGATTGCACACCTGCTGTCCATCCAGTATGTAGTCCCCTGTGATCAAGTCTGCAGGTCCTATATTGACCGAGCAATCACAGAACTGGAGTGGAAGCAAGTCATCCTCAATGCCAGAGACTTTCTAAGATAAAGATGATTGTTTTGCTAATAATAACGCGTCCAGCTGAACAACAACCTAGAGAATTTATTTTATATTTAATAGGCCTTAAACTATAAATATCAGTTTCATCAACCTATTTTTTATGTGATAACAACCAAGAACATGAAACAGCACAACAGACATAAAGTCTGAGAAAAGGGATGGCTGGCATTATGGGTCAGAACCCTTCTGTTGATACCCAAAAGGCCCTGACCCGTAATGCAGAAATTAATTTGCAATTCCTTTCTACATAATTTGGCTGCTCCACTGCAAAATCTCCTCAAGGTATATCTACTTTGAAGGCTCCTGACCAGAAACATCACCCACTCTTTTTCTCCAGGGATGTTGCCTGACCCGCTGAGTTACTCCAACACTGTCTGTTCTATTGCTACAAGTTGCCTGTCCGATAAATGGGCAAGAACTCATTCTGTTGAAGCCTCCCCTGTAATATTTGCAGCAACAAAAAAAAACTTGGCTGCTTACACAAACATGTTTCATCACCAACTTGCTCCTGATCACTTTTTCTAAAGATAAACAGATATATGAAAGTAGAACAGGACAACATAGTTTCAAATAAGATTACTTTTGAGTCCCAATGCCCTATAATTGGCCCCAAGTATGTAAAAGTGGAAATCTTGATTATGTTGAACTGACAAGTCAGGAAGGTGTTAGGTCCAAAACAAATACACCGGCACTCCAGCAAGGGGCTTCTGCGAAATCTGGTGTGCGTGGAGTGGAAAATATGTCACTTAAAGGGTGTGGAACGGATGAAATCAGTAAAATCAAAGCATTTTGTGAAAAACACAATTTACATTGTGTAAATCTTGCAATAATTGAAGCAACAAATCTGAGCAGTAACACCACTGCCTGCGGTCATCAGTATCTGGCATGAATGAGGTGCTGGTAGTGGGAGCACAGAAATATTGTCAACAACGACATCACCTTTTGGAAATTAAGATTAAAAGGATGAAAACAACCAAAATCTAAAAGGTGAACAAGACCCAAAGGAAACTAACAGAGCCTGGTCTTTGGTGGAAAGATTCAGCATGTCTCACATCAAACTTACTTGATATTTAACCACCTCCTCCCATTCCCAAAGAGCATGCTTTAATAACAAAATATGTCCACCTGCATACAAGACTACATCTGAGAAAATGCAATCCACTGCAAGCTCACTGCTGAACACGATTTGTATTAAACACCTTCTCAGCTTCCCTCCATTTCTTCACAAATATTCTTTCCCAGTTTAGATTAGACTTGCACTGATCTTTGCAGTAAAGTACATGGAATGGTCTGGTATCTTTCTTTAGACTTATTCTTCCCTCTACTAGTATAAAACACTCACTAATAACCTTATTTCTTGTAAAAATGGCCTTGAAATTGTTATGGGATAAAAATGTTTGACACTTAACACATACATTTTACGCATTTAATCAGCATTAGAATAATGACTCGTGCTAGTATTTTATTTCAAGTTGTATTTCAATAGATTGTTTCATAAAAATCCATAGATTCCTATTAGCATCAGAAGAGACCTACCATTATTCCTTCATCCTTCATTGAAAAGACATTAAATGCACAAAATAGTTTGTTATTCAACACCTGGATGAACTGGCAAAACTACAACAACTGGAGCTCAATGTCGCAAGATTCATGGTCATCAGATAGACATACTGGAATATTCCACTTTGGGTTCAGATAGACATACTGGAATATTCCTTTCGCCAGCAAGTTCAAGATGTGAAACAAAATCCTTAAGAGGTGCAAGTTACATGAATCAAAGCTTGTGTAATGGTACCAAAATAATCAAGGTGACAACTGGGGTCGAGAATTCAAAGAGAATTTCATACAGCTGTGGCAAAAAAATCTCGTTAGTTTTCACCTGGAATTGTGTTCAGTTTTCGACATCTAAAAATTAGCATAGTTATTTTGATATCAGAAGGAAAGCACAAATTTAGGTTTATAATCATCCATAAATGGCTTAAATGAGAATGCGAAACTGCAACTATGAAAGAAACCTAGGTCTTGGTCCTGTTTAAAGTGATCTAATAGAGGGGGTTAACATGGTTTAATAAGATCGACACTGGAAAAATATTTTAGTGGAGGGCATGAATCGTATAATAGTTGAACCATTTCTGACTAGGCAAAAATTTACAAAATGTTCCTTCACAAAAAGTTCTATTAAAAGTTCAAACACTTTACCCAAGGACTATAGATGTTAGATAATTAATGTTTTCATGATAGATTTTCTTTGGGCAAAAGCAACAAAGGATAGCAAAGGCAGATAAATGAAGTACAAATAAGCAAAATGAAATAGCAGAATAAATATGGATGTTCGTTTTAGTAATTTGTAAATATGTAAATTCATTTAAATAATTTTGCATTTGAATTCTATTCGAGAACTAAATTTGCCAAGAAAAGCAATTCAAAATATTTGAGAACTCATTCATTATTAGTTTATTCTAAGATTAAACTAAAATCATTGTCTTAGCAATTATACAAGATATTTTCCCAACATATTTGATTACTCATTTAAATCATTTAATTTAAATGTACTTGATCTTTTTATTTTATATTTGAAAAACTAGCTGTCTGAAATGTATCAATTAATTTTGAAGCCGTCTCAGAATGAAAAAACAAGCAGAGAAATAAGGAACCAACAAAAATCAAACAACATATTTCTTCATCTATCAAAATATCCTTCATAAATCAAAAAATGTCCAAAATATCTACAATTAACTCAATCTTTGGTTATTTCTTTTACTGAAATCAGTGTAACCATTAATAAGATGTAATGGAAGGGGATTATCCAATTCTTGGTCATATGATGGTAATAATAATACAAGGACATTTTCAATCACACTGTCATAATATGATGATTACAGTCAAGGCTCATGATGGAAATCTGACTTAGATTTGGGCAATCATAATTTCCAGAAATCTTTGACAAATCTTATACAATGATCGTCAGTTGAAACTGGCTTCCAACATGTGCCCAATCAAAATATAGCTTCACAACGTGTGTTACAACTAATCACATAATGTATAAATAAGTGCTAGCTATGTGGAAATCAAGGTAAAATATTTGACTTGAGCATTATTATATAATGCAAATTACAGCACAACAGGAGGTAACCTTGGAGTTTGCAATGTGGTCTGTGCCACGTAACCAGATTTCCATCCAGTACTAAATGAGAATGCGAAACTGCAACTATGAAAGAAAATCTTACTCGCACTCTACTCTCACCACCATTTCCAATCTTAGCATTAAACTTGCACTTCAAGCAGACATCAATGTCACTCAAGTAGACTAATTTCACACATTGCACTAAAACGATCTCTATCTGTAACCTCAGTTCTTCTGCTAATTAAATTCTTCCATCAAACCCTCTTCCCCAACTCATTCCAATTTTCTCCTCATTGGCAACTCCTCCTCTGAACATGAATATCTTAAATGGTGCGAACTTCATTATTTTAATTTAATTCCAACTCAACTTTTCACAAAGCCATGGTAATTTGCACCTATTTGCTATTCCTTGATATAATAAAATTTTAAAAACCTAAGCTTCAAATCCTTCCATTATCTCTCCTGCATTTTATCAGCCCACTCCCTCACTGCATCCAAGCTTCTAATTCTGGCCTTCAGATGCATCTCTCCAAAATAATTAAACACCATGTTTAGCAGCAGAGCCATCGGCTGCGACAGTGCCTTCAAATTCCTCTCTTTATCAACCAAAGACATTCCCATATCTGGGCTAGGTCTATGTTCAGACTTAGTCTATGCTCATCACTTTGCTACAATACCTTGGATTTCTTTTCTTATGCACATGATTTATTACTTCATTAATTGAGAAGTCAGTGTTTTGGGGAGACAAGTGTTTGCTCTAAAATGGTTTACTAAGTCTACAGTTTAAGGAAACAAACAAGTAATTCTATTAAATATAAACAAGAGCTAAAATGTCTAACAAAGGGAAATTTACAAACGGCAAGCAAATAATTTTTTTTAAATTTTATTAGAAGTTAATACAATACAAAACAATACAGTGGCACCTAATTTTAGGTGCCAACTATGTCATAACGTAATGCATTCTATGTACAACCTCTAGTTTTATGTTTTTGAAAAGGAGGTAAAAAATTAAAAAAAATAAAGAAAAAAAATAGAGAAAAGAAAGAGGAAAAATAAATAGTAGAAAATAGAAAAACGTGAAGTGTGTATATAAGAAAAGAAAAAAATAGAAAGTAGAAATAGTAGAAAAAGACCCTTAAAAAATAAATTTTCAAATCCTTGTTTGGAGATGTAAATCTATCCACGACCTGACCTGAAATCAGTCATCTTTACGGTACTGCTCCATCACATGATTCCAAAAAGTCGATGAAAGGTGACCAACTCCTTAAGAATTGGTCTTATTTATCTATTAGGCGGAGTCTCATTTCTTCAAGGTGTGCTATGTCCGTCATATTCCTTATAATTAGTTAAATTTTGTCGCAACTACACATTTCATCTTCAGTTTATTGTACATGTGATTGTAATGAATATTTCTGTGTTAAAGACAATAATGTTTTGCAAACCCATTGCATTGCACACTCAGGATAGGAGCAAGAAATTATTTGTTCCATTCAAATACAAAGATGATTAAAATACAGCATTTTTAAAAGATTTAATGCAAAACCAAGAAGATGGTTTGCAAATCAGCAACCCTGAAATCACCAATTACTTTTCAGATATTTTCCTTAATTTCTAAAATTAGTCACTGTTTGTCGAAACACAATGACAAGACTGGTAGAGAGAACCAGTCTGCTTACAGTGGCACCACAAATGAGCCAATTTGAATTTTGGGCTATATATTTAAGAATATCTATTTCCATCACTGCAACAATGAGTGCCTTCCATAATGTTTGGGACAAAGACCCGTCAATTATTTATTTGCCTCTGTACTCCACAATTTGAGATCTGTAATAGAAAAAAATCACATGTGGTTAAAGTTCACATTGTCAGATTTTGGTTTCACCTTGTAGAAATTACAGCAGTGTTTATACATAGTTCCCCCATTTCAGGCCACCATAATGTTTGGGACACATGGCTTCACCGGCATTTGTAATTGCTTGGGTGTGTTTAATTGCCTCCTTAGTGCAGGTATAACAGAGCTCTCAGCACCTAGTCTTTCCTCCAGTCTTTCCATCACCTTTGGAAACTTTTATTGCTGTGCCAAAGAAAGTCAAAGAAGCCATTATGAGACTGAGAAACAAGAATAAAATTGTTAGAGACATCAGCCAAACCTTATGGGCCTGTCGCAATTTGGCGATTTTTCAGCGGACTGCCGGCGACTGTCAAGTGGCTGGCAGTCGCCTGAAAAAACAGCAATTGGAACGGCGACTGTCAGAACACACACACACATCGCTTCTTTCACCAGCCCGTTATGCAGTCGGGAGACAAGGCAAGCGAGGGGAGTGCTGTCTAAAATATTCATATGGTGCAAAGCCAACGCGAAACAGACACACACGGCGATGAACTGGAAGGTTGGCGCTGTAAAAAGACGGCTAAAGCACAGTGTACGATAAGCCCTTTAAAAGAGGGTGGGAGAGGGGGGAGAAGGAGTGGAGACAACTTTTAAGAAGCCAGAGATACACGGCTGTGGAGCTCAGCAGACACTTAACATTACCAGTCGGTTATCCTTGGTTCTGAAAACTACTGCTTGCCTTTTTTTCCCCCAATGAGCCAATGAAATTCACCGGTCAGCCGTCTACAACCTAAGAGAACCTTCGACCTCCTGGCAACCCATTAGGACCTCCCGGCAACCCACCTACGGCTCGAGAATTCTCGCTACTCTCCATCGCGGCTTCATTCTAGTCGCCGCTAGTTTTTCAACTTGTTGAAATATTCATGGCGGCCATAATGAGGCCGCGATTAGTTCCCAGAATGCGCGAACTCCTCACGACCATGAAGGTGACTCCCCGGCAGTCGCCTAAAAGGTCTCCTAAGTGGGACAGGCCCATTAGGCTTACCAAAATCAACTGTTTGGAACATCATTAAGAAGAAATAGAGCACTGGTGAGTTTTCTAATCGCAAAGGGACTGGCAGGTCAAGGAAGACCTCCACAGCTGATGACAGAAGAATTCTCTCGTTAATAAAGAAAAACCACTGGTTAGCCGCAAAAATAAGATGGCCAGGTTACAGTTTGCCAAGAAGCACAAAAGAGCAACCACAGTTCTGGAAAAAGGTCTTGTGGACAGATGAGATGAAGATTAACATAACAGAATGATGGCAAGAGCAAAGTATGGAGGAGAGAAGGAACTGCCCAAGATCTAAAGCATACCACCTCATCTGTGAAACACGGTGGTGGGGGTGTTATGGCCTGGGCATGTATGGTTGCTAAAGGTACTGACTCACTTATCTTCATTGATGATACAACTGCTGATGGTCGTAGCATAATGAATTCTGAAGGGTATAGACACATCCTATCTGCTCAAGTTCAAACAAATGCATCAAAACGCATTGGCCAGAGCTTCATTCTACAGCAAGACAATGATCCCAAACATACTGCTAAAGCAACAAAGGAGCTAAAGATGGCTGCAGTACAGGCCTGGCAGAGGATCACCAGAGAAGACACCCAGCAACTGGTGATGTCCATGAATCGCAGACTTCAAGCAGTCATTGCATACAAACAAAATACTAAACATGACTACTTTCATTTACATGATATTGCTGTCCCAAACATTATGGTGCCCTGAATTGGGGGGGGGGGGGGGGGGGGGGGGCGGGCTATGTATAAACATTGCTGTAATTTCTACATGGTAAAACCAAAATGTATAAAAATGGCCTTTATTAAAATCTGACAATGTGCACTTTAACCAGATGTGATTTTTTTTCTATTATTACGTCTCAAATTGTGCAGTACAGAGGCAAATAAATAAATGATGGGGGTCTGCCCAAACATTATGGAGGTCACTGTAACTCCTCTGTCCATCTATAGCTTTGGACTATCCAGTGTACTGTTTCCCGGCCTTCCTCATACTGCTGTCTAATCCGCCCTTCTTCATGGCGAAACACCATAGCTGGATTCTGAGAGTAGGTTGGTAGTCAGTCATGTGTGAGGTCTGTCCGTTGTCAGTTTATCTTCAGAGCATCCTTCTTATCTCGGAGTCAGAAGTTGAAGGTTTCACACCAATTCTGAACCACTCAATTGGCTTCCAGAAGGATACTTACTCAAGGATTTTGCAGGCAACAAATTACTCTCAATTAAAGTCTATAGAAATATATCATAGCACTTAACTCTGATCACCCTATGCATACCATACAGGTGCAGTTAATAGATTCTACTTCAGCATTAGGAAACATCTGCTTTATACAACAAAACAGAGTGGTCCAAATAAATGAGATAGAAAAAATTCACCACGACGTGATTTTCTATTTAGCAATTAAGCGGAAAGGATAATGACTTAACCTGAAGCACTCGAGGAGTGAAACACGTATCACAGCAATTCAGTGTTAAAAAGTTACTTGGTGAACTTTAAACATTCTCAAAAGCATTTTCTTGTCATATTAATCTTTAGTATTACTCTACTGGAATATGCTTACAGCTCTGCATGTTGAGTCCAATTAGAAAGATTAATTGCCATGGAGAAAATCGGTATGAAAGACTAAAATTATATTGCTAGATTAATTTTTAGATTAAAAAATACATATAGCACAGTGACTGCCAGCGATCTGTCAGATCCTATGGGAGGTGTTATATAATGTCAATTTGCGATTTAAAAGAAGGAAGTACTGCAACCTTTATTCAAAAATACTCTAATCATGCAAGGTCATAAACCAGGAAGAGCTTAGAGAAGGTAAATATTTCTGTTGCTGTGATACCATTACAACTGACAGCCACTGCCACCTTTATAGATGGTCAAAACAAGTTGCAATTTATAGAACAGTAATTCCATTCAATTCCAGCGATTAAACTTTTCAGTGAGATCCCAACTTTTAAATTACTACCTTTTTCCTGCTGATGTTGACCCATATTTCCTTAAAAATAGATTTCACACGACTTATAAATAGCTGATCTTTAAAGTGACAATCCATAAAGGCGAGTCCACACTACCCAATACTGGCACATGAACAAATAATACTCCTCAGAATTCTAATAATGTTCATTTGTCAGATCCTATATGAGATGCTAATAATGCTACTCAGAATTCTAATGAAAAGGCAAATATATATTAGAAAATATTATCCTATCATTTATTAAGCACTCATGGCAAAATGGGGTGCATGGGCAGGGGTGAGAAAGGGTATTTTAGAATAACTTTAATCATTTTGCACTCTGTACTATATCTATTCACTCATTCATTTCAGTCTCTGCATCTTGGGTTCTCTTTCCTGTCAAAATCTGTTAATCTTATCAAATTTCTTGGTTAATCATTCAAGAGAAGGAAAAGATCAACTGATTCAGCTACTTGCAAAATTTAGGCTAAATATTACCACAAATTAAGTAGCAGGATGCATACATGTGCAATAAAGATTAATGGATGGATCCGTATTAATGACTATGCAGAGAGAAACATTTTTCAAACATGCATTACAGTTCTTTTGATGAAAATTATAGGTTTATATCCTGTCAGAATCTCATGCACCACTTTAAGAAATTAACACTGGTGTGTTTGTGTCTCACCATAAATGCAGGAATGAAAAAATGCTTCAAGTGGGGGGGAAATCATATTTAGAAAAACATTCTAAAAGTAATCTTTGGCAAACAAAACTGAAATAACTGCACCCACACACACAAAAAGCATGGTCTCTATGACAGTGCTTCCAGTAAGAAGCTTTCAATGCAGAGGAAGTCACCACAAACACCGAACTAATATTACAAAAATAACTGATGCTTACCTTTAGCCAATGAGATTACTGTAAAAGGGCAAGTTGCCAAGATCTTCCTGGCAGTTCGATTAAAACCCGAATGGCTGACCAGTTGCCAAAACTAATTATCTAATTTGTTTTGTTTTAACCCACTTACCTCCTCCCAAACATTAACCCAAGTACAAAAATGAAATGAATTCCTTTCAGAAGTCAGAGCCCTCAGCTCGTTCTTGGTGAAACAGAAAACAGGAAATAAATCAACAAAACTCATCAGCTTGTTTCACTTAGTTCACGTGATCTTTGCCCAGTCAGCAGCCAATGCATTTTTCTTCCTGTATTAGCAGAATTATTGCTCTGATCGTAATGAATGCTTCAAAAAAAAAAAAAGCCTCCTCCTCCAAAAGAATGTATCGTTGTTCTCCAGCATGCAGAGCGTTTCCAAAGATTGCTCCCCTGATTGGAGTTTTTTTTTTAATCTATTTAATTACTGTAACTGAAAGCTACAAACATCACACTTTGCATATTTTAAATTAGCTCTTTTACAATGAAAGGTGGTGCAATCAGAACACTTATTTGAAATCTGAAATAACTACAGTAGTACGAGCCATATCTTGCTATTTATAACAATCCCTGTTTAGATGCAGTATTTTCAAAAATCACAACCAACCTACCCCCGACATACATATTATTTTAAAAAAGCAGGTATATTCTCAGCCAATTATACTGTATCTTCTATTTTTGGAAGACTGGGTCATAACCACTGCTATCTGTGAAAGAGCAACATAGTCATTTGGAGATTTGGGCTTAAAATTATATGCATTTAATTTAAACTGATGCAATGTCTTTAAATGTAATATTGCCGATTTACAAACTAACTTGCTATATCATTCACACTTTATAGTTACTTGCCTGTAAACAAAAATCTCTCTAAATGCAGATGGTATTTAGTCCAACATTTTAAAAATAGATCTTGCAGGGTTGGTTGTAGAAAAACAAGGCACTGAATCAAATTTACATTCATGCTTTCCACATAACCTCATAGCAGGCAAGATATCTGTATTTTATTTTTAATATGAGTTGCATGAAGCACACTTGCAAAAAACAATATGTTGCCAGAACCTGAGTTAACTGCCTTTGTTTTTGAACAAGTCTACAGGACAAAGGTCTGGGCATTCATGTAAATATTTGACTTTATATATCTAGTCTGTAACAAAGTTTTACAGAATGCTCAGTATCGCTGGAGATCACTGAAGTAGATTTTTACTGATTTCCCTATTTTCTTCCTTTTTGGGAGATCTGAAATCAAATTAACTATCCCAATTAGAAAGGCCAAATTTGTCTTCGCACTGAAATTTCGATTTCCATCAATCACATGGATGAACTCCAAAAATTGTTCATCCCTATCCGGCGAAAAAATAAAACGAGGAAGGCGGCTTAACCATGGCCAACAAGGGAAATCAAGGATAGTGTTAAATCCAAGGAAGATTGGCCAGAGGATGCAGCAAACCGGACTGGAAATTTAGAACAGAGGTGGACAAAGGGGTTAATTAGGGGGGGGGAGGATAGAGCATGAAAGAAAGCATGCAGGGAATATGAAAACTGATTGTAAAAGCTTCTGTAGATATGTAAAAAGGAAAAGATTAAGACAAAAGTAAGTCCCTTACAATCAGAGACAGGTGAATTGATAATGGGAAACAAGGAAATGGCAGAACAGTTAAACGAGTACTTTGATTCTGTCTTCACTAAGGAAGACACATTCTCCCAGAAATGCTAGGGGACCGAAGATCTAGTGGAGGAGGAGCTGAAGGGAATCCACATTAGTCGGGAAATGGTGTTAAGTAAACAGTTGGGACTGAAGGCAGATAAATCCCCAGGGCCTGATGGTCTGCATCCCAGAGTACTCAAGGAGATGGCCTTAGAAATCGTGGATGCATTGGTGATCATTTTCCAATGTTCTCTCGACTCTGGATCAGTAGCCGATGTAACTCCACTTTTTAAAGAAAGGAGGGAGAGAGAAAACGGGGAATTAATGACCAGTTAGCCTTACATCGGTAGTGGGGAAGATGCTTGAGTCGATTATTAAAGATGTTATTGCAACGCATTTGAAAAGCAGACAGGATCAGTCAAAGTCAGCATGGATTTATGAAGGGGAAATCATGCTTGACTAATCTTAGAAAACATAAAAACATACAAAAATAGGTGCAGACGTAGGCCATTCGGCCCTTCGATCCAGCACCGCCATTCAATATGATCATGCCTGATCATCTAAAATCAGTACCCCATTCCTGCTTTTCGCCCCATATTCCTTAATTCCTTTAGCCCTAAGAGCTCAATCTAACTTCTGGAATTTTTGAGGATGTAACAAGTAGAATGGATAAGGGAGAGCCAGTGGGTGTGGTGTATCTGGACTTTCAAAGCTTTTGACAAGGTCCCTCACAAGAGATTAGTGTGCAAAATTAGAGAACATGGTATTGGGGGTAAGGTATTGACATGGCTAGAGAACTGGTTGGCAGACAGGAACCAAAGAGTAGGAATTAACGGGTCATTTCAGAATGGCAGGCAGTGATTAGTGGGGAGCCGCAACGCTAGGTGCTGGGACCCGTTAATTACAATATATATTAATGATTTAGACAAGGGAATTAAATGAGACATCTCCAAGTTTGCAGATGACACAAAGCTGGGTGGCAGTGGGAGCTGCTAGGAGGCTGCTATGAGGCTGCGGGGTGACTTGGATAGGTTGGGTGAGTGGGCAGATGCAGTATAATGTGGATAAATATGAGGTTATCCAATTTGGTGGCAAGAACAGGAAGCAGATTATTATCTGGTGTCAGATTAGGAAAAGGGGAGGTGTGCTTGGACATCAGTCACTGAAAGTAAGCATGCAGGTACAGCAGGCAGTGAAGAAAGCTAATGGCATGTTGGTCTTCACTGCGAGAGGAGCAAGGAGGTCCTACTGCAGTTGTACAGGGCCCTGGTGAGACTGCACCTGGAGTAGTGTGTGCAATCTTGATCTCTTAATTTGAGGAAGTACATTATTGCTATTGAGTGAGTGCAGCATAGGTTCACCAGGTTAATTCCCAGGATGGTGGGACTGTCATATGATGAAAGAATGGGCTGACTCGGCTTATATTCACTGGAATTCTGACCTTACCTTTTCACATTGATCTTGCTCAATGTTAGTGAAGGTGGATAATTTCCTCAATGAAAAGCAGAGGAAGTGAATGTTTAATAAAACTCAAGAACAAATTCAAAACATGTTTTAAGGTTTGAAAATCAGAAATGTAACCCTGACTGATACCCCCTCCCCCCCCTCCCCAACCACTCCCCAACCAACACAGCCAGACCCCAGTCTGCAAAGAATGGACCCTGCACCCTCTCCTTCCCATTCACCACTTCACACCAACTTAAGGCAAGACTCCAGTATGAAAAGACTGGACCATTTCCCACCCCAACCAACACTCACACCCACTCACAGCCTGACCTCAGTCTGCAAAGACTGGGCCCTTCTACACCCACCCCCCTCTAATCACCACTTCACACCCAATTACCCACACCCTCCTTGCTGAACAACATCACTTCATCAACAATAAAAATAGAGGAGGTGGAGAGGCTTTTCAGAAGACAGAAAAGCTGGAAATCTCCAGCACCTGACAAACGGTAGAGAATTGAGGAAAGCAGTTGAACAGAAGGATCCAGGAATAACTGTGCATAGTTCCCTGAAGGTGGAATCTCATGTAGATAGGGTGGTAAAGAAAGCTTTTGGGGTGCTGGCCTTTATAAATCAGAGCATTGAATATAGAAGTTGGGATGTAATGTTAAAATTGTACAAGGCATTGGTGAGGCCAATTCTGGAGTATGGAGTACAATTTTGGTCGCCTAATTATAGGAAGGATGTCAACAAAATAGAGAGAGTACAGAGGAGATTTACTAGAATGTTGCCTGGGTTTCAGCAACTAAGTTACAGAGAAAGGTTGAACAAGTTAGGTCTTTATTCTTTGGAGCGCAGAAGGTTAAGAGGGGACTTGATAGAGGTCTTTAAAATTATGAGCGGGTTAGACAGAGTTGACGTGGATAAGCTTTTTCCATTGAGAGTAGGGAAGATTCAAACAAGGGGACATGACTTGACAATTAAGGGACAGAAGTTTAGGGGTAACATTAGGGGGAACTTCTTTACTCAGAGAGTGGTAGCTGTGTGGAATGAGCTTCCAGTGGAAGTGGTGGAGGCTGGTTCGATTGTATCCTTTAAAAATAGATTGGATGGGCATATGGACGGGAAAGGAATGGAGGGTTATGGTCTGAGTGCAGGTAGATGGGACTAGGGGGAAGTATTTATTTAAAAAAAATAATAATAATTAAAAAAAAAAAAAATGTTCGGCACGGACTTGAAGGGCCGAGATGGCCTGTTTCCGTGCTGTAATGGTTATATGGTTATATGGTTATATGGACAATGTTTCCCCCTCTACTCTCAAGCTCTGTGCCAAACAACTGGCACCGGTCCATACAGACATTTTTAACCAGTCCCTGCAAACATGCCCTGTCCCTGCCTGCTTCAAAGTCTCCACTAATGTCCCTTTACACAAAAGGGCAAGGATTACTTGTCTTAATGACTTAAAGGCTTGTGCTGGCCAAGCTGAAAATATCACGATCCCCCTGCTGGACCCTATGCAGGGCTCTTACTTAACTTTTTTTCTCTGTTGCCAGCCGGGCAACCTTGACAGCTTTTTAGGTTGCCAAATGACAGTTTAGGTGGTCATTTAAGACGGTTTGCATGACGCATGCGATAATGTGCTCGGACGAAGTGCGTAGTTACCAGTCGGAATTATGCTCAATGAAGCATTCACATATTATGTTCAAGAAGGAACTGCAGATGCTGGAAAATCGAAGGTAGACAAAAGCGCTGGAGAAACTCAGCAGGTACAGCAGCATATATGGAGCGAAGGAAATAGGCAACGTTTCAGGCCGAAACCCATCAGTCTGAAGAAGGGTTTCGGACCGAAACGTTGCCTATTTCCTTCGCTCCATAGATGCTGCCGCATCCGCTGAGTTTCTCCAGCACTTTTGTCTGCATTCACATATTATTTCTGCTTCAAATATCTTACAAACTAAACATATTCACCAATCAAGACATGATATATACCACAATGACATGCAGCAAAATTATAATACAATATCTCAAGTCTTTTTACACATTGCAATTAATGCAATTTCTATTAGTTCTTTCCACTTCCAAACAAAAATGTGGTTGGATTATTCAGCATAAGATCAACCTGTGTCAATAAATCCTGGACCATGGTGATATATATATGCTTAACCATGCACACTACAGATTGATGCAAGCATGTTCTCTGTGAAAGACCGAAAATTATCATGACATGGCCTTAGCATGGGTCGTTATTGCTATTGGTACAGAAACACTCTCGCTTCCCACATAATTTATCCATAACAAAATATACAGGTTGCAAGGAAATTTCTAAAGGCATTTTATGATAATAGCTGTTAAAACCGTCTATACCCATCTGACAGGTTAAACATTACACTAACTGACAAGAGATGGCCAAAATACATAACTGCAGCAAATGTTCTTTTGGTAATATGTTTAAAGGTGTCAAAATAAATAATAACATTGGGAATTAAAACACATTTGATTGCATTCCGTTATCAAACAGTCAATGTTTGCTCTGAAGACCATGAAGCACAATAGGGTCAGGGAGGGGGGGGGGGTGTGAATCAATGCGGGGTGGATAGATGGCGGGGGAAGGAGGGGGTTGAGAAGGCAATCGGTGCGGAATGGATGGATTGAGGCAGGTGAATTAGTACGTGTTGGTTGGAGTATGTAAAATTGTGAGAGGAGAGCACGGGGGATGTCAGTGGTGTTGAATGGGGGGTTCAGTACGGGATGGATTGGGGATCACTACAGGATGAATGAGGGGCTCAGTATAGGATGAATGGGGGATTAGTATGGGATGAATGAGGGGATCAGTACAGGATGCATGAGGGGATCAGTACAGGATGAATGGGGGATCAATAAAAGGTGAATGGGTATATCACTACAGGATGGATGGGGGGTTTAGTGCAAGGTAAATGGAGGGTGGGTCAGTACCGGATGAATGGGTGGATCAGTGCAGTATGAATGGGGGGAGAAGTACAGGGTGGATGGGAAGGGGGTCAGTACAGGATGAATTGGGGGACCAGTGGAGGATGGATGGAGGGGGTGGCAGGAGAATAAATGCGAGGTGGGTAGGAATTGAATAGATTGGGGGGGGGTAGATGGGGAGTGGAGCACAGGGGATGTCAGTGAGGACTGAATAGAGGAGGGAATGGGGATCAGTGCGGGATGGAGAGGGGTCCCAGGATAAGAGGGGTGGAGGGGGGCGTACAAGAGAGAGAGAGAGAGAGAGAGAGAGAGAGAGAGAGAGAGAGGGGGGGGGGAGGGGCAGAGGAGGTGGGGAGGAAGGAAGGTCAGCGCTCCTCGGACAACATCGCCCCGCTGCCTTGGCCGTCCCTGTCCAACGCCAAAGTGCCGCCGCCAAAGGGGGTGGCGGTTGGGACCTCCTCGCCACCGCCTTCCCTCCTCCGACAGCCGACAGCAAGGTGCGGGGCTGAGCGGTGCAGCTCAAAGATCCTATAGCTATAGGATCTTTGGTGCAGCTGCTTCAGACGACGGAAGGAGGCCTCCCTCCCCCTCTCCCCCTCTCTCTCGCCCTCCCGGCCTTGGCGTGCGAGAGGGGTTGTTTTGAAAGCGCCGTTAACGGATTTGCAGGCAGCGGCCGTTATCAGGGCGATAGCGGCTGCTGCTTGCAAATCCACCAACAGCGCTTTCAAAACAGTCCCTCTCGCACGCCGAGGCCGGGAGGAGGGAGGGAGGGAGGGGAAGAGAGAGAGAAAGGCCTCCTTCCGCCGGGCGGGGTGCGGGAGGAGGAGGCGGTGGAGCCGCTGTCGCTGCTGTTTGGGGCCCGTCATTCGCTCCGACCCTTCGTCACCACGCACCTAGTATCTTTGCCCCGCACAGCCGCCGCCGACACGAAACGTCACGTTCCTATTCTCCAGAGATGCTGCCTGACCCGCGGAGTTACTCCAGTTTTTTGTGTCTATCGATATAAACCTGTATTTGATTGCCAAGCCGGGCAAAATGACTCTGTGTTTAGGTTGCGCGGCGGCACTTTGAGTGGTCAATGGCACCCGGGCAACCGCTAATTTCGAGCCCTGCTATGCAGTTTGCATTTCGGGCCAATAGATCTGTGGATGATGCAGTCAACCTGGGCCTGCACTTCATCCTACAGCACCTAGACCGCCAGGGGACCTATGCGAGGATCCTGTTTGTTGATTTTAGCTCTGCATTCAACACCATTGTGCCAATGCTACTACACTCCAAACTTTCCGAGTTGACTGTGCCTGAACCCGTCTGTCAGTGGATCACCAGCTTCCTGACAGACAGGAAGCAGCATGTGAGGCTAGGAAAGCACATCACGGACCCACCAACGCTCAGCATAGGAGCACCGCAAGGCTGCGTACTCTCTCCTCTCATCTACTCTCTCTACACCGACTGCACCTCCACAGACACCTCTGTCAAGCTTCTCAAGTTTGCGGATGACACAACCCTGATTGGACTGATCCAGGATGGGGAGGAATCTGCCTACAGACAGGAAGTGTCACAGCTGGCATCCTGGTGCCATAGCAACAACATAGAGCTCAATACTCTTAAGACAGTGGAATTCATTGTAGACTTTAGGAGAGCTCCCCCTCCCCTCACCCCACTCACCATCAACAACACCATAGTCACATCTGTGGAGTCTTTTAAGTTCCTGGGAACCATCATCTCCAAGGACCTTAAGTGGGGGGCTACCATTGACTCCACAGTCAAAAAGGCACAACAGAGGATGTACTTCCTACGGCAGCTGAGGAAGCACAATCTGCCACAGGCAATGATGGTCCAATTTTACACGGCCATCGTAGAGTCTGTCCTCACCTTCTCCATCATGGTCTGGTTTGGCTCAGCCACCAAGCACGACACATGGAGGCTGCAGCGAATTGTCCAATCAGCTGAGAAGGTTATTGGCTGCAACCTTCCCTCCATTGATGAACTGTACACTGCAAGGGCCAGGAAGCGAGCGGGCAAGATCATCTCTGACCCCTCTCACTCTGGCCACAAACTCTGAATCACTTCCCTCTGGAAGGCGACTCCGGACTGTCAAAGCTGCCACAGCCAGACATAAAAACAGTTTTTATCCACGAGTAGTTGCTCTACTCAACAGCCAAAAATCTGTAACCTCCCTTTGATCTGGTATTTTGTTGGTTCACATGCTTGATCAATGGTGTTTTATCATTAATATTTTATTATTATTAATGTTTAGTGTTTTCTGAGTCATTCGTAACTGTCACTGTATGTCATGTTGTTACTTGTGGGTGGAGCACCAAGGCAAATTCCTTGGATGTGAATACTTGGCCAATAAATTTACTTACTTACTTAAGAACATATTTAATATATCTTTGTTTTATGATCATCCCAAAACTCTACCAATAAGACCCTCATAAGCATGTGGAACTGTGATATAAACAAAAAGATATATATTTAAAAGTAGGCAAGTTCTACCTTTCTGCATCAAACATAATGAGAGGTCTATCTAATGCCGTTCTCCCTGCCCTCAAGGACGAGGACAGTACTTATGTGCAGGAATTGCTATCAGATACTTTGATCAGTTGTGAAAAATTGCCTGAAATAAAAAAAGCCCCAAAAGGAAGCAAAACATCAGAAATAACAGACTTTTGACTTACTGGAACCACGACTTCCTGTGTGCATCTGGGAAGTTGCCTTCATTACTGGTTCAAGCATTTCAACCTCATCTTTAATACTTATTTTAAGCATTCTCATAACCATTGCATTATATAAATCATATC
The DNA here is from genome assembly GCA_038087875.1 of Malacoraja senta. NCBI lineage: Eukaryota > Metazoa > Chordata > Chondrichthyes > Rajiformes > Rajidae > Malacoraja > Malacoraja senta. The sequence continues at coordinate 43,496,031 of CM075982.1, read as the reverse complement.
TTGCCATTATGTAGTAATTTATTCTAATGTTAATAATTTACAAATGTAATTGAAATGTGGGTTATTCACTAATGAACATAATTTACATGTAAAATTTATAATGACGTTATATATAAAATACTATTACAGCATCTATACATGTACACGTGCCCACTATAAAGAGAGATACATAATGTAACATTAAAACTAATCACCAGCTATGGAAATAAAGACAACAACTGTAACAACTGCGATAAGGTCTACCTCTTATTTTGCAAATAAACATTTGTGCATGTTCTCAATGCCAATATTGGAACAAATCACTTGAAAGCTTGCTTGTAAGTTAAGGCAACTTTTACTTTCAAAGCCTCTTATTCAACATTCAAGACCTTTTGAACCAGGAAGCATGCATCAATGGACGAGGAAAAAAAGTGTGTAGTTCGTTTTCTTTGATTAAAATTAATTGCCACTTTTTCCTCAGAACAAGCAATTGCCAATCCTATAATGGTAAACGAGTTATTTTCCGTGTCGGCTTGATTAAATTGGCCTTTTAAGATCTAAACTAGCACATTCATTGAAGGCTGAAATTTGCTGCTTAAATCCAAAAGTTGTTGAAGCTGCCAATAAATCTGTTACAACATAGCTTCCGAGGATGAGCCAAGAATTTTGTATGAATACACCCCAATACCGTAGCATTTTACCCATTTATTCAGGATGCAATCTGGTGCCATGGGTACTATAAAGAAAATGAGAGGCCCCTGTGGAGTTAAGGCAATTCTAAATGGCAACGAGGTTTTAGTTCAGATTTCCAACATCCAAAGGGTTACTTTGTGCAATGCCAGATAATTCTGCTTCTCCCAATTACACTTCCTTTTACTTCTTTATCTGTTCCATCTATATGATAGGATCCTCACCTATTGATAATTCCATCTACACCTTGCACTATCATTCTATTTTAAATCATTTAATGTCACCAATCTATCCTTCCAAAGATCCTCCTTTTATCTTTCTCTTCCCTCAGATTTCTCTCCATACGAGGACTGATTTAGTTCTTAGCTCCCCCATTTCGAAAGAAAGGTTACTGAGCTGAAATATTAACACAGCTTCTTGCTCGACATATGCTATCTGACCCGATCATTTCCACCATTAAAAAAAACTTTCAATCACAAACCACATACGTGATAGACAAAAATAGGAACAAACTTTGGTCAGGTGACATTTCGGGTTTAGGACCCTCCTTCCGCCGTAGAATCAGTCTGAAGGGGTCCCAACCCGAAACAGCACACATCCATGTTCTCCAGAGATACTGCCTGACCCATCGAGTTACTCCAGCACTGCCTTTTTTGTAAACAAGCATTTGCAGTTCCTTGTTTTAACAAATCTTCAATAGTTCAATGGTTCCTTTATTATCACATGTACCAGTGAAATTCTTATTTTTGCATATAGATCAGAAGATTATTGCCATACACAAGTACATAATAAACAGAAACTTTTAATGCAATACCCAAAATCAAACCGTTGAACAGTTCTTCAGTGAGCTACTGAAACCAATGCTCCCATCACACTCTTGAATCCCAAGCCTCTTTCCTTGGACATCAGCAAATAAAGTATGCCCCCTTGCTTTAAAGGGAAAAAGGTCTCTGTAGCAATTTGTTTTTAACAGCATAGTTTCTGAAACTTTCAATCAACATAGATGTCCAGGCATGCCACCCATTGGGTTTAACAGAACCAAAAAACTGGTGAAATGCATTTTACCAAACAATTGCAGATCCAAACATCTAAATTGTATTTTAGAGCATAATCCAATCTAGAAAATTGTGCCTTTATGCAGAATCCTTTCCAAGATTCCAATATTTAACTGCACTTAAAGAATGACAGCAGGTACTTAACTGGAATTGCATCCTACCTATTGATGATCTTTTATTATCAAGCAAGTTGTGAGGAGGTCCAAAGAATAGGCCTTTAACATTGTGCGATTACCAGCCAAGGATTATTTTCTTAACATAAATCCAGCGTTTTAATGTTACATTTCATGGGTGACATTACTCTTTCACAATTGAAATGCATAAAGGAACTGATAACAGACACTTGCTACTCAGTGTGTAGGAAGGAACAGCAGATGCTAGTTCAAATCAAAAATAGACACAAAATGCTGGAATAACTCAGCGGGACAGGCAGCATCTCTGTGGAGAGAAGGAATGGGTGACTTTTTGGGTCGAGACCCGAAACGTCACCCATTTCTTCAATCCAGAGATGCTGCCTGTCCCGCTGAGTTACTTCAGCATTTTGTGTCCCTCTTTCTACTCAGTAGCAGCTTCAACATCAGCAGAACTTGTTATGGTGATGACTTATGGACACTTCATGGCACAGAGGTTTAGGTAGGACAAACTTTAATATTACTCTAAAATCAAACTATTGCAGATATAAATCTTACATAAAAATCTGAAGCATTACCAACATATTTAATTTTTACAAACAAATCCACTCATCGTGGTAAGTGAATCAAGACACAAGGCTGCAATTTCAACATATAGATGATGGTAGGAAGAGCAGAAATTAACCGTGCATATAAAATGTAATGGGAATGGAACATCATCTGAATTAGTACATTGTTCAGAAATTGCCCTACTACTTAATGGAGAAAAAAGTGCAACCATTTGGCTCCTTTACTCTTATTTCGTGTCAAGAGGCAAAGGAGAAAGGATCCAACAATATACCCTGCAGTGCTTTGTGGATCCATAAGTTTTAAATTCGAAAGGAAAAAGGGATCAAGAGATATAGTTCTGGAGATGTCCAGAGGAAGTAGATCATTGATAGGACAGTATAACAGGAAAGCAGTGAGTATATATTTCAAAAGTATACACTAAAATGGATAAACTATAGGTTGTGCAGGAACTTCCCTGGAAAATCCTTCTTCTATTTGGATTTTTTAAAAAGGGATCACACCCACTAGAAAGAAAAATGGTGATATAAAACATTGCCTAGACAATGTGAAATATTGAAACAGCTGCTTAAGGCAAACTGGAAACACAATCAACAAGAACTGAGGCAAGTAAGGAATGGAGGTTCATCCACTCAATTTTTAAAACTTTCATAGATACTGAACTTGTGCCAGAGGACTGATCTGGTCTAATGTTTTTCCTCTGAACTGATAAGCAGGTTCTTCTGAACTAGTCAGCTAAATGTTGATTTTGGAAATATCTACAGAGTTCTATGCAAGATAAAGTTAATCATTAGAAAGGTAGTGGCTTAATTAAGGGGAGATATAATTTGTAAATAACACGTATTTGAATTTTAATGAGGCAAAGATACGTGTTCAATTTATTGTCATGTGTACCGAGATCTGATATGAGATCGGATCAACCATAGAAAAGTACAGTACAGGAACACGTCCCGCGGCCCATAATGTATGCGCCGAACATCATGCCAAGTTACAAAAAAACTCCTTTGCCTGCACTTAATCTATATCCTTCAAATCCCTGCATAATCATGTGCCTATCCAAAAGCCTCTTAAATGACACTATCCTCTCTGCCTCCACCACCATTCCTGGCAGCTCGTTCCCAGCACCCATCACCCTCTGGGTTTAAAAAAACTTTCCCTGCACATCTCCTTTAAACTCTGCCCCTCTCGCTTTAAAGCAATGTCCTCTCGTATTTGACATTCCAACGCAGGGGAAAAGGTGCTGACTGTCTACCTTATCTGTGCCTATTGTCCTTGAGAAGACAACAAGAAAACTCCATGGGCTGCTGTTGTCCCTCTAGGGAGAAGATGCTCGCACAGTGGTATTGGTTTAGTATACAGAACATTTCTGAAGTATTCAATGATGTATAACAGGAATCATAGTCAATAGATGAGTTTGAGACAAAAACATAAGCAGCATTGTTCTCCAAGAGTTGGTGCTTGGAAAACTGCTTTTCTCAATATCCACTACACAATAGCTGATCTGGCCATTGATATTGAATACATTACGCCAAAATGTTTAATGACGGAAAACGGGAGGGTGTAAATTACACAAATAATTGTCAGATACAATTTAGTGCACTTGCGAGGAAGGTGGCAAGAATACTTCAAATGGAAAAACAAACAAAGGGAGAAAAATTAACAGGATAAAATGTGTTGGTACATCACGGTTTAAATTAGGAAAGTGAAGTGCGACATGAAAAAAATATCTTCAAGGTCACATTCTCCGAAAGTAATGTTGAGCACAAAATCAAAAGCACGAGGCACAATCTATTCAAACATCAGCTGGGCTGTGTTCACCACTCTCTGCAGGATTAGGTGGTCGAAGGCAAAGTTACAGTAGCAGGATGAGCTGCATTCTGTCTGAATACTTTGAGGATTTAAGAGAATCCCCATGGACATGCTGCATCTTCTGAGACGCTGATCACTAATCACATCTTCCCAGTTCCGCCTTCCGCAGCAACTAACCCCTCAAATCCTTGGTTCAATCATCCCTTCCCACCCAAACCATTGCCTCTTCAGGTACTTTCCCCTGCCATGCAGGAGATGCAACACCTGTCTTTATACCTCCTCCCTTAACTACATCTAGGGTCCCTGACAATCCTTTCAGGCAAGATAGTTTCATAGGCACCTCTTCTAACCTCGTCCACTGTATCTGGTGTTCCCAATGTGGCCTCCTGGACATCGGCGAGACCAAACGTAAACTCGCCCACCATTTCACTGAGCACTTCAGCTCAGTTCGCTGAGGTCTATGGGATCTCCCTGTTGACAACCATTTCAACTGCCCTTCCCAATCCCATTCTGGCCTTTGCCCTGGGCCTCCTCTATGGCCAGGGTGAGATCACACACAAATTGGAGATCAGGGCAGGGCAGGATACCACCCAGTGGTATAAACGTTGAATTCTCTAATTTTAAGTAACGTACTAAAACTCCCCTCCCTCCTTCCTCTACCCATGTAATTTAACCAGTTCACCTCTTTGTATCCTTCTCGTGATCACATCTTTGCAACACTAGGCCTACCAGGGCACCTCCTTGCCAGAGGTCCTTTGTTGCCAGTCCTGATTGGCCCTGGTCTTTTCTTGCCCCCAGCTATTCAACACCCCCCCCCCCCCCCACCCCCTCTACTTTCAGTCAGATGAAGGGTTCCAACCCGAAATGTCACCCATTTTTTTTCTTCGGAGATGCTGCCTGTTCCGCTGAATTCTTTGTTTTTACATTATGTGTTTTGTTGATCACTGCATCATCTGTGATGGACCAGGTTAGGTTGCTGATGATATGGATGCCAAATAAGCTGTCAACACCTCCACAGCAGCTCAGTTGATTAAATCAGGGTTGTACTAACCCCTTTGAACACGGTTTAAACAAAGACCTCATTCTGATTTCTGACAGGAAATGAATACCATTCACTATTTTGCATCTTAAGTTAATTTTTTGCAGCAGCTCACTGGCACAGGTTGAGTGCCTGGGTTCAAGGACATTACAATGCTCAAAAGCATTTTCTATGAAGCTGATGCAGTATTTCAAGTTTTTCTGATACATCTTTTCCACAAAATTGTACTTTTCGAAGTCAGTCATGAAGCGATAACAAAAAAAAAAAATCAGGAAAGCTATTCCGCATCATTCTTCATCAGTCTGAAGGGTCTCGACTCGAAGTCACCCATTCCTTTTCTCCAGAGATGCTGCCTGTCCCGCTGAGTTACTCCAGCATTTTGTGTTCAATTTAAACCAGCATCTGCAGTTCTTTCCTACACAGGAAAGCTTTCATCAAGTCGAGTTGCATAGAATGGTAACAGGCCCCACAGCTCACTGAATCTGTGATGACCACCTTGCCAGTCTATATTAATCCTCCTTTTCTGCATTAGTTCCATATCCCACCATGCCTTGCTCTTCAAATAATGCCCAGATGACCTTTGAAATGTTGTTTCTGTTTCTTCCTCCACCACATTCTCTGGCAGCTCATTCCAAATACTCTGGGGAAAAATGTACCCCTCAAATCCCCTTTAAACCTTCTCCCCTTTAAAACTAGCCCTCTAGTTTTAGTGACCCCTATCATGGGAAACAGACATTATCAGTCTGAAGAAAGGTCTCAACCCGAAACATTCAGTCTGAAGAAAGGTCTCAACCTGAAACGTCACCCATTCCTTCTATCCAGGGATGCTGCCTGTTCTGCTGAGTTACTAGCTATTTACCCTATATCTACCTCAAATATATACACCTCCATCGTGTCATATCTCAGCCTTCTTTGCTTAAAGTAAAACAGATACAGACAATCCAATCTCCTCTTGTCACTCAAGCCATCCAATACAGGCAACGTCATTGTGAATTTGTTTGCATCTCCGAGTTAAATCACATCTTTCCAGTAGTGTGGTGACCAGAACGGCACACAATATTCCAAGTGTAAGCTAAGTAACATGTTGTATAACTGTAACATGCTGTTCTAACTCTTGTACTCAATTGGCCTGGATACTGGAGAAGCAACAACCCTCAGCACCGCTTTAAGAGAGCTGCCCACAAAAATCTCAATGTTCTTTATTGCAACAGAATTATGTTTCAGGTCGTCAAATGCTGTTAGGCATGCCATGTGCTCGAAAGAAACTGTAACTGTGATGTTGTCAAGACTAATAAGCAAACAACATTGAAGAATTCACACCTGAGGCAAGGCAAGAAGTAAAATGCACAATATCTTAGATAATATTTTAACATTCATACCAAGGATAAAATATGAATATTACACTAATTTGAAGAAATAAAACGTTAACATTTGTTGCATTTAGTCATCTTATGGGTTTAAAATGTATACATACAAAATATGTTCTTCTGGGCCCAGTGCAACTGTGGTTCCGATTCAGAGGCCATGAAACAAAGAACCCAGCTATCTTTGAGCATGCTCACTTTCCTCCCTCCAGCAACATTACCTTAAAATAGATCGATCATCCATCTTACAGCAGTATCTAAGAAAGCTGTGCAGACACTGTCAAATTAGTGGAAATCGTAGGAAAAGGCCAGTCAGCCCATGTGCTTATTTCGCCATCCAATACAATCGTAATCTTTCACTTCAGTGGTACGTTCCTGTACAACTACCATATTCTTTAATTCCCTTCTTAAAAATGTATTGATCTGTCCTGAAAATACTCAGCAACTGATTTTCCAGAACTCTCTTGCAGCAGTAGAGTTGTTGCCTACAGTGCCAGCAACCCGGGTTTGATCTTAACTTTGGGTGCTGTCTGTACGGAGTTTGTACGTTCTCCCTGTGACCGTGTGGATTTTTCTGGGTGCTCCGGTTTCCTCGCGCACTCAAACGATGTACAGGTTTGTAGGTTAAATGGCTCCAGTAAAATAGTAAATTGTCCCTTGTCTGTAGGATAGTGCTAGTGTACGGGGTGGCCGCTGGTCAACTGACTCAGTGGGCCGAAGGGCCTGTTTCCACGCTGTATCTCCAAAGTAAGTCAAATCACTTCCTTCCAGGTGAACAAATTCATTGAATGTTAGGCCACTAATCCTGGTTCTGAACATGTCGGCCAGGAGAAAGCATCAACTCTGCATGCAGCTGGTCAAGATCCGGAGGAAATTTGTACATTTCAGTGTGATCATCTTTCTCTCAAAAGGATGACAGTACCCTTCTACTCAAGGCCCTCCTCATCAATTCCTGTTTTTTTTTTTCCCCCATCTCAATTAGTTGGCCTTCACTGCATTCTTTCTATCCCAAGAACATACCGACTTAAAGGAGAACAGACCTGCAAACAATATTCCAGATATAATCTGGGGCCCTGTGTGATCAGCACAGGAGAGCTCTATTTAAAGGTTTAGATATATTTGTGTCTTTTTACAAAACTGGAGAGATTTTGAGGAACAAGATTATTATTCCGTTTTTTACACCAATACACTGTTCTTAACAAAAATCTATCCATAACTTCAAGACCGAAAGTCAAAAACGTTTTTCATCGTTTTACCACCAATTTTGACATTTAAAAACTCTGCCACATTTAGTCATAAATATTTTGAGGAACAAGATTAACTTGAGGGGCAAAATAAACTTCATATGGCCCCTCATACATATACGTTTTGATAATGATCTAGGAAAATATCTTCGTCAATACCAGGAGAAAAATACAGTGACATAAGATAATACAGTACAGTAAAGATCCCGTAACGGTCGTTGAGCTTGGTGTCCATTGTCACAACGACTGTTATCGGGGTCGGTACCTCCGTAAGTTAAATCACAGAGGCTCCAAACCTCTACTGCTTTTCAAAAATCCAACGAGGTAACTATGGTAGTAGCGATTTTGGGGCGTTAATTATTTTTTCTTATTTTCCAATTTAATATATCAAAACATTGTGGTGTCAAAAACGCAATGACTGTTTACGATATATTTTCCGACTTTTTTAAAACAATTTTTTTTTAAAAGGACATAAATTGGTCGTCAAAACTAAGAAACGGAGCCAATCTTCAATTTGGCAACACACTGTCTCTTGTTTACCTTTCGTACGGACCAAGTCGCTAACTTCATTCCTTCGTGTCAACTTCGGGAAGCTTCGCAACGACCGTTACGGAGACATTTTACTTACTAAAAAATCAGCCCAAATCAAACGTTCTGACGAATCATCGGCCATCGATATAGCTCAAATCCATAAGATAATGTACCGTTTAGATAATATTGGTGAAAATGTTTGGTTTTCGCTAATAATGTAACGTTCGTTTTCTGGGACACCAAACCTTTTAGTGTCCACCGCAACGTACATTTGTGTATGATGTGTAACGCACGTTGCGGTGTCCACTCGGATGGATGCAGTATTCTACTACATGATCAGGTGAATGAAGTGGAAACTGTGTTTGCAATTTTATTGTTCCATGTGGTATTCATAGACATAGAAAGGAATAAGAAATACGTGCACTCACTATGCCAACCAGGTCACTGGTGGACACCACGCGACAACCGTCACATAAAATGTATTTGTGTATTCTGATGTCATTTTCGGAAACTTGTCATCAATATGCATGCTATCTTTTCTTATATTTTTTGTTAATACTATGTTAGTCATGAACCCAATAAAGTGCTTGTCAACTTTTTTGATGAAATTTGAAATTTGACCCCCTTTGTCACATTTTGTGTGTGCAGTATTGTAAAAAGACACATTTGCTTTCCTAACCAAAGCCAGCATGATCTTCTTCACAGGTTTTCGCTATAGATCCGGAGTTGCGCAGTGATGCAACAAGCCCTTAGGGCCACTATGTCCATGCCAGTCACCTTGATCAGATGCACTACTCCCATTTTCCCATATTAGGTCCATATAAATGAATGAATGAATGAATACGCTTCATTCTCTTCCTTGTCTATTCATACATCTTCCTCAATATCCCTTAAACATTAAGATTATATCCTCTGGTACCAAGTTCCAGATTTTTTTTAAAAGTCCCCATAAAATTCCCTTCCTCTTACTTTAAACCAATATCATTTTGTTTTTAATTACCTCACTATTTACCGATCAATGCCTCTTACAATTTTATATACCTCCCCCAGATCACCCTCAATCCCCTACACACCAGGAAAAACAAGTCCAATCTATCCAATCTCTCCCCACAAGTCATTCAATCCAGACCAGATCTTGATGAATCTCCTTTCCACTCTCTCCAGCACAATCACAATCTTCTTAGAGGGTTGCAACCAGGACTGCACAAAATACTCCCAAATGTGATCCAAACAGTATTTTGTAAAGTTGCAACATATCAACTTCTGTAGCAAACTCTAAAGTTACTCTGTTCATCAACATTCCTTCGTGCCCAACCATTTACTGCATTTACTATTCCCATTCAACTTCCTAAAATACATGATCTCTCACTCAACCAAAGTGATTACACATTTTATAAACATTTCACCATTGTTATTGTCTTCAAACTTTCTAAATTTCCCCTCAACAGGTCACATAAAAGACACCTCTAAATGAATTCCAGTGATTACTCTGTTCTGCATTCATAGAGGAACCAATGGACATTTTAGACGTAGATACAAAGCTGGTTGAACAAAATAACAAAAATCAAAGTTGATGAATCAACTCATGAATAAAGTTCAGGAGTTTCAAGTGAGGTTTGAAGCGTGTAGACGTCATGTGTAACATTATGGGGAGTGGTTGCCAAGAAGGAGAAAGGAGGGGAAATGCATCGTCCTTTATGGCAATCGGGAGAGAATTAAACAATTTAGAGGCAAGTGGCTGCATATTTACAAGGGAGAAGCCAAGGGTAAGTACTCTATGGCAAATAATAATTCAATACAAATTCAATGCAGAGAAATGAAATTTTGTAAATAGTAATGAAAGATCACATCACTGTGCTCCCATTTCCTGCTTCGCAAAGTGGGTAACTTGGATCAAGAGAATGCAGCGATTGCCTGTTTGCAATTCACAAAGCGCTTTACAAAAGATTAATGCATCGTTCCAGGCAAACTTCCAACCGTACTCAATATATACAATTACGACTTGTGCCAACGACGACATACTTTAGGAATCTGACAAAGGTCCAGTGATTTAACATGTCAAGATGGAAAGAATCACCCATCAATCTAATCCATATTCATTACATGCCATTACTCAAACTACCCTTCCCTACCTCCCATACATATTGAATACAGGTCCTGCTGATGTGTAACACATGACTGAAAAAGCCTTGCTTAAAGCCAACTTTAGTCATTTATATGAAATATTTGAGCCACTTAATACAGCACAAGGAGGCCATAAATGGGGTAAGTGCATATCCTTTAATTTACAAATACGCAACTTTATTTCTTTGCAAAACATCAATTGTGATTTGCACTTAATTTGCATCTTTCAGGGTTTCCCAAAACCACAAACAATTAGTAAATTTCCAAAACCTGTCATTGTTGTAATGTAGAAAAAGCTGCTACCATATGATCACAAGACTTAGGAGCAGAATTCGGCCAAGCGGCAAATCGAGTCTGCTCCGCCATTTGACAACCGATTTGTTGTCGGCGAGCACCCACAAGCAGCAACATGCTAACGATAGAAAAATCAGTTCAAGAAATGCACGCGATAATTGTACTGCTCTCCCAAGGAAGATGCTATTGTTTTTTTGTCTATTGTGAGAATAGAGGCCTTGGGTAAGCATCGCAAATGAAAAAAACAGGTACCTCTGGAAGCATAATACACTATGATGACCTTTAAATTTAGGCCTCAAGTATCAGAGCCTACAAAAGGTGAAAGTGCTGCTGGATGGGTCATGCTGAAATACATGTAGGGCTCATCCAAGTTGGTGACCAAAACTATTCGGATCCATATATTCTTTCTCGGACTTGCAAACATTTACACAACTACGTAAACAGGAAAATATCTTGCTGTATTTACAGTTCAATTTAAACTTTTAGTTTAAGGCTAAAGGTACAACATTGAAACTGAGCCTTCGGCCCTCGAGTCCAGCCAATCACTGATCACCCGTTCACACTAGTTCTATGTTATCCCACTTCGCATCCACTCCCCACACACTTGGAGTAATTTACAAAGGCAAATTAATCTACAGACCCACATGTCTTTTGGGGAGTGGGAAGAGACCAGAGCACCTGGAAGAAATCTACACAGTCACAGGAAGAATGTGCAAACTCCACACAGATATCATCTGAGATCAACATATCGTGTTGAGAGGCAGCAGCACCAGAGTTAGAATTTTGGTCCACTTCTGTCACAGACTGTGTACATCAAAATGTAGTAATTTTGTAGCAATTGTAATCCTGAACAAGCATAAATAAATTAGAAGACTGCTTCAGGTTGCTGCTCTTCAAGGGGGAATGGGAATAGAGGCAATGCTAATCAAACTTTCGAGCCACTGTTTGGTACCTGTAAAGACACATCATTTACTGATGGAGCAGTATTGCCACAGAAAGTCGAGGCAATGTTTCAAAACTCTTCAACAGGCCACCAAATGACAAACCCTGTAGAGGCAGTTGTCCGGTCACAGCTAGGTTGACGTGCCATGGTCAGGGTCATAGCAGCAGGACTTGCCAGTTTGGCTCGGGTACTAATCAATCTTCTCAGCATCTCTTTTTATTGCCAGAAAATCTACTGCAGCTTTCAGTATGAACTATATTTGCATACATCCAAATCAACACTCCAACCCCCACCTCCCCCGCCCCAAAATCTAATTATTATAACTCCACTAGTAAATCACCAAGTCTTGCATTTAAATATCTTATGGCTCTAAGTTCCATATCCTCTTATTTTCATCCCAACAATTTTGCTGAAAACTTGTTGAATGTTTCCCTCAAATCTCATTTTGGATCGCTTCACAATCAATTCAATTCTATTTAAACAATTTGTAATCATTTCACCATCATGAATATAATTTGTTCTTCAAAGTTGTTCCAAAAGCAATTTAACTAAAAAGTGAAAGTGTTGAAAATGTGAATAGTTATCGCATGTTAGTTATAGAAATATGAAATTGAGTTATCAACTGAAGGTGTGATACAAGTATGAAGAATGTGATGGAACAAATTAGATAGCTGATGCAACTAGATCACATTGGGGCAATCTAGAGAGGGCAGAAAGATTAGAAGAAAGTTGCTTATGGATTTCAAAAGTTTGGTTGTTATATCTTGACACAAGACACAAATTCAGGAGCTGGCAAGGCATAAAAACAGATAGGAGAACAGAACACATCGCAGAAACTGATGTTTATCTACATAAAACGATCTAAAATATGCCAATCAACCATCAATGGAAGAACAAACACAGCATTCTTGAAATGTATAATTTCTACACATATTGAAAATTGTGTATGTGTGTCTGCGTGAATGGCTGCACGCTGTGTTCATGCGCTGCGAGTGGCGTCGCCCGGCCACGCCGTTCATGCCCAGCCTGGGTGTTCACAAATCTGAAAGACCTTTGAAAAAAAAACCCACTATCTTCTTGCTCACGCTGCAAGTGACCCACCCCCCCTGACCACTGCCCCCGTTCTTGGGCCCTGCCTGGAGCCTGCAGCGAGGGAGCCGGCATTGAGGGAGTATTGCGTTCGGGAACCAGCCCTCCCCTCTGATGACGCACCCCCCCCCACACCCCTAAAACTCTACATCCCTCCCCCCTCATGCTCCCTCTCCCTCTCTGTGCGTCTGTGTCCCTCTGTATGCCTGTGTCCCTCTCTCCCGCTCTAGCCACGCCTGCGAGTTGGGGGCTATGCATAAGTGGATAGGGCGGGGGATGGGGTAAAAGGAGTGAATGAATAATAATATAATATTAATGGGGGTGGTTAGTGTGTGCGTGTGGAGGTGGTTAGTGTGTGTGTGTGGGGAGGGGGGGGTTGGTTAGTGTGTGTGTGTGCGTGTGGAGGTGGTTAGTGTGTGTGTGCGTGTGGAGGTGGTTAGTGTGTGTGTGTGGGGAGGGGGGGGTTGGTTAGTGTGTGTGTGTGCGCGTGTGCGTGTGCGTGTGCGCGTGCGTGTGTGTGTGTGCGTGTGACGCCGCAGGCCGCCCCCACCCTCCACATCCGCGCGTTGAGGGGACGGGACCCAATCGATCCCACTTGGTCTAGTAAACTTTAAAAATTGCATAGCCTTTAGAGTTTAGAGATACAGCATGAAAACAGGGCCTTCAGCCCACTGAGTCCTCGCCGTCCAGCAATGATCCATGCACTAGCCTTATGTTATCACACTTTTGCATCCTACACACTAGCCAATTTACAGAAGCCAATTACCCTACAAACCTGCATGTCTTTGGAATGTGGTAGGAAACTGGAACTCCGAGAAATCCCATGCAGTCACAGGGAGACCATACAAACTCCATACTGATAGCACCCGTAGTCAGTTTCAAACCCGCGTCTCAGGCGTGGAGAGGCAGCAGCTCTATCACTGTGCCATCCTTAAGTAATTAAGCAAAATCTCAGCGGGCTAAAAATGCTCCAGATTTACCATACCACGTGGTATTTCATTCATCAGCTTAAGACTTTATAATTTCACCATGTATACAAATAAGATTTTTTTTAATGGTCTTCAATGATTCTCCATATTTAACCTGTGCAAAGATAACATGGATCATTAACTTAAAATTAATTGCTAATAATTTTAGATTCACTGTGTAACTTGTATATTTTGGATAGGAATACAAAGAGACTAAAGTATCATTGGCATGTAATTGCACACAGTGAAATTAAAGCATAGTAAAAGGCCTCTCACTATACTGTGTTTATCCATTCCAGTACTCTAACTGCAGCAGTTTTATTAACCCCCTGTGCAAGGTTCGGTTTTCCCCATACCAAGCACTTGTTAAACCATGAAATATTCAAAACTTACTCTATTTTACTAAAATTGCAAGATTGAATGTCAATTGTAATGTCCTTGGAGGACAAAGAACATGATTACTTTCTGCTTTTGCAGCAAGATACAAGTTGCAAGTTCTTTGCATTGTCATGACAATAAAACATTTTTGGGGGTTAGTGTGGTGGCTGCCAAGATTGAGGCAATGATATATATATTTTTGACTGCATTTGAATAATTGTTCAAGAGTACTGAATATCTACATCAATGAATGAGATGCCTTAAAAAGATTAAAACCTTCACAAAAGATCGACACAAAAATCTAGAGTAACTCAGCGGGACAGGCAGAATTTCTGGAGAGAAGAAATGGGTGCCCTTGTGTTAAACCAGCATCTGCAGTTCCTTCCTACACATACAGCCTTCACAAAATTAGCTTCAAGATCCTTGCTATCCCGATCTAATGCGTTTACAGTCTTGTCCCATCCCAAGTTAGACTCCTTGATAATCTTCGTCACTTCTTGTATTTTTTTACCATTCTTTGTTTTCTCTTTTTGCTCAATAATTGGCTGCCACTATCATCCACTAAAGCTCTGCATTAAACTCCTATCTGGGAGGGGATCTGGTACTTTGACTCCGAGTAGTCGGTTGTCCTTGGCTAACAAACATTTATCAATCGACATTTTTAAAATCTCTCATGTCGCAATATGCTCACTTTTGGGGAAACATTGTTCCATATTGATTCCATCTTTTCTGAAATAGTACTTCCTAAAATATTTCAACTGGACAAAAGTTCCCTACACTGTGCTTCAGCAAATGTCCATTTATGATAACTACATTATTTAATATTTTAAACATTCAATTTAATTAATTCCTACAACTTTAACACTGTAACTATACCATTGAGAAGGCCCAAAAACCATCACAGATGTCCATCACAAATATTTTTGGAAGTTTATTTTTCCAACTTATTTGGAATTTAATGCATGTTGCAGAATTAAAAATGTATCTAAATCTCAGCATGTTAGCATTTTTGCTGTTGCTCAAAAATATAGTTAAAGTTATCTCCATTATAATAATAATAATACATTTTATTTATATAGCGCTTTTCAGGACTCAAAGTCGCTTATGATGTTAGCTAGAGTTTTCTTGCACTTTGACCCAGCAATGAAGAATGGCAGCAATTCCTTCCAAGTCGGGGACGTTTTCACTCGATTTATGCATTTGTTTCTTGCACCAAGACACATATCTGAACGTCAAGCCACAATTTTAATTTTGCAGCACTCAACCGCGAATTGGAAGTCTCTAATATTGTGGATAAGGTCTGTGGGCAAGCTTCCTCCTGAAGAGATTTGTGTGTTGTAGAAAATTAGTGATTATCCTATCTGAGAAGCATACTTTTGGACAAAACTTTTAATTAGGCCCATATTTTAAAATCATTATTTAATGATCATGGAAACTTGCCTGGTTGCCACAGGATTGTTAGAGAACATAAAATCTATTTGGCCCATCAAGTCCATGCTGGCTCATACAAGAGTAATCCCTTCAGTCCCATTTCCCCAGAGATCTGCAAAATATTGTCTCTCAAATTGCCATCTAATTCCCTTTAAAAATCACTGATCAAATCCTGCAAATATTTTCTGCACATTTTAGGACCTTAATTCTTTCCCAAAGTTAGACGAATGAAATTGGGTGCAACAATACTGTTTTGATCGAACCAGTGTTTTCCTCAAGATTCAACACAACTTCCCTACATATGTACTACTTTTATACTTATTATTGTATTCTTCTACTATAATAAAACAACACGTTGTGTGTGGCCCCTCACTCAGGCAATGGAGGCGGATAGAAGGTTGGCTACTGAGCTACAAGACAACCAGCTAACTGGATATAGACAAAATGCTGGAGTAACTCAGTGGGATAGACAGCATCTCTAAAGAAAAGGAATAGGAGGTAGACAAAAGTGCTGGAGAAACTCAGCGGGTGAGGCAGCATCTATCGAGCAAAGGAAATAGGCAACTTTTCGGGCCGAAACCCTTCTTCAGTGATGTAGGGTAGGGGGTCGGGAAGAAGAAAGAAAGAGGAGGAGCCAGAGGGCTGAGGGAGAGCTGAGAAGGGGAGGAGACATCAAGGCTACTGGAAATTAGAGAAGTCAATGTTCAAGCCGCTGGGGTGCAGACTGCCCAAGCGGAATATGAGGTGCTGCGCCTCCAATTTCCGATGGTGCTCACTCTGGCCATGGAGGATGCCCGGGACAGAAAGGTCGGATTCGGAATGAGAGGGGGAGTTGAAGTGCTGAGCCACAGGGAGATCAGGCTGGTTAATGCGGACCGAGCGGAGGTGTTCGGCGAAACGATCGCCAAGCCTACGCTTCATCTCACCGATGTAGATCAGCTGACATCTAGAGCGGCGGATGCAATAGATGAGGTTGGAGGAGGTGCAGGTGAACCTCTGTCGCACCTGGAACGACTGTTTGGGTCCTTGAATGGAGTCGAAGGGGGAGGTAAAGCGACAAGTGTAGCATCTCTTACGGTTGCAAGGGAAAGTGCCCGGAGAGGGGGTGGTGCGGGTGGGAAGGGAAGAATTGACCAGGGAGTTACGGAGGGAGTGGTCTTTGTGAAAAGCAGACGGGGGGGGGGGAAATGGGAAGATGTGGCGAGTGGTGGGGTCACGTTGGAGGTGGCGAAAATGACGGAGGACTATTTGTTGTATGTGACGGCTAGTCGGGTGGACGGTGAGGATTAGGGGGACTCTGCCCTTGTTTCGAGTGGGGGGAGATAGGGAGAGAGAGCAGTGTTGCGGGGTATTGAAGAGATCCTGGTGAGAGCCTCATCTATAGTAGGGGAGGGGAACCCCTGTTCCCTGAAGAATGAGGACATTTCCGATGCCGTGGTGTGGAACTCCTCATCCTAGGAGCAGATGCGGCGTAGACGAAGGAATTGGGAGTAGGGGATGGAGTCCTTACAGGAAGCAGGGTGGGAACAGGTGTAGTCTAGATCGTCATGGGAATCAGTAGGTTTATAGTGGATGACGGACAGAAGTCTATCACCTGCGATGGAGATAGTGAGGTCAAGAAATGGTGGGGAGGTGTCGGAAATGGTCCAGGTGTATTTGAGTGTCAGATGGAAGTTAGTGGTGAAGTTAATGAAGTCAGTGAGTTGTGTGTGGGTGCAGGAGGTAGCACCAATGCAATCGTCGATGTAGCGGAGGTAGAGGTCGGGGATGGGGCCCTGGCATGCCTCGAACAAGGATTGTTCGACGTACCCTACAAAGAGGCAGGCATAGCTGAGGCCCATGCGCGTGCCCATAGCTACGCCTTGTATTTGGAGGAAATGGGAGGAGTCAAACGAAAAGTTATTAAGGGTAAGGACCAGCGGAGGAGAGTATCTGTAGACGGTGATTGGTTGGTTCTCCGGTCGAGGAAGAACCGGAGGGCTTTGAGACCCTCCTGGTTGGGGATGGACGTGAAGAGTGACTGGACGTCCATAGTGAAGATGAGGGGATGGGGGCCTAGAGAACGGCATGAATAGAGAATAGGTGTCATTTCGGGTCGAGACCCTTCTCCAGACTTTAGTATCACAATTTGCACTAAATCCCTAGAAATTATCTCTTAACTGAATAAGCGGCATGAATTTGAAAAGATCCATCTATTATTAGCTTCAGAGCATAGGAAATTGAATTAACAATTATATAAAAGTAATTTACTAAGCTTTTGCCTTAAAACTGGTTTCCTTGTGCTTTTTCCAGTCTATGAATCTATTCTATGATTCATCTTTTACCAATCAGCAAAAAAAAAAGCAAACATGCAGAAGATTCTAGAAATAACGTGGGATGTAGAGGCGGCAACTAACGTCACCTTTTTCCACAAGACCATTTGCTGAATATTTTTCAATTTTCTCTGATTTCAACTGCTTGAAAAAAAGTCACATTTTAATTTCAAATATTCACAATGTGGGGCGAGAAATTGCAGAATGGTGCTTTTGTAATTTAATTGCTTGATGTTCCTCATGGTCTCATCGTGAAACAAATTTGCCACCTTCTTTAGCAACAAATACAGGAGCTCCACGGGTTATGAACTCAGAACAGTACAGCCCAGGAATAGGCCATAATGTCCGTGCTGAACATGATGACAAGTTAGACTACACCCATGCCAGCAAGCGATCAATACCCTCCATTCATTTGATATCCATGTGCCTTTCTAAAAGCCTCGTAAATGCCTTTATTGTGTCTTAAATGACCTGAACTATGGAAATCTGACTGCACAAACTTTCCCCATATAGTTTTGAAGCATTTTTTAAGATAGTAAAAATAATCGACTATAGCTCTATGACTAATGTTTCATGCTGTTCATTAATGACTGGACACAGTATATATTTCATTAGATTAATAATGCATAGTGCTAGGGTGAATGCTTGATGAAATTAAAGAATTATAGCAGGTGTATATTAAGTGATATGATAGGGGTAGCCATAGACAACAGACATTTCTGAGCAATATAGAAATCACCTACAGCTCTCTACAATGCTTACATTCTCTACTACTGTCTATAACCTGGGGTTTATCTAGGTTGCATTCTTTGAAATAAAGTAAAATTCTAAATACCTGCCATCTGATTGTTTTTGAAATCTCAATGATTTAGCACCTGGCTTACCAGGTGATGGGTTTGCTGTGCTTTTTTTCCCCACTCAGAGTCCCACACTCCTTTTCCACTCACCAGCTTCAGTTGAAAATTGTAATGTTGCATACATTAGCAAAAAGTTAATTGAAGTGTGCTGTGGTATTAATAGAAATAATATCTAATAGTTTGGAAAATCTGCCAGTTTGGCACCAAAGTTCCAAATACGACTGATCAGCCCAGTTTGGCTGCAGTCACTACTTAAGTGACTGATTCTAACAATATTTTCTTATGTCACTGAAAAGGAATCTTGATCAATTGTCAGGATTCCCCAGAGGTACATAACAACAAAAATTAACCAATGCTCACTGCGGTGATGCAGCGGTAGAGTTGCTGTGCCTTACATCGCCAGACCCGGGTTCGAATCTGTCTCCAGGTGCTGTCTGTATGGAGTTTGGACGTTCATCCCTTGACTCTGTGGGCTTTCTCCGGGTGTTCCGGTTTCCACCCACACTCCAAAGACAGATAGGTTTGTAGGTTAATTGGTATCGGTAAAATTGTAAATTGTCCCTAATATGCAGGATAGTGTACAAGGATCGCTAGTCGACACACACTCGGTGGGCCGAATGGCCTGGTTCCACACTGTATCTCTAACCTAAAAATTGAGTTTTTGCAATTTCCCCAATCACATAAATGTTCTCTTTATGAGATCGCTCAAGATTCTAAAAATGCTCCAAACTGCACACTGCTCTCAATATTCATGTGCGCATGCATTACCCATGTTCCATGGATTGCCAACGGAATTACGGCATTGAACAGAACAGGTATATAAACTTAAGCTGTCACCAGAAACTGACCAGAAAAAAAACTTGCAATCAATTAATCATAAAAATGAAATTACAAAACATAAACTTGAGTGAACTATTCAATTAGTGAGACATTTTACATTTGGATAGTAGCTGTTATGTTGTCTAAACAGGCAACTCAGTGTAAAATGAAAAATAAACTATATATTGTTAAAATGCAAATATATTACTTTGGTGAACAAGAGGCCACAGTGAAGTCCTGCTTTGCATATGCATGTTGCATGACCAAGACAACACAAATATTTGGAAATACCTCTTTATGTACACAGGACGTTGAGAAAATGCACACAGCATTAATACCCTTAAACTGGTACCTTAAAAATAATCTAAAATTCTCTCAAATTTATTCTCATTAATTCCGCTGATCTCAGTCGTCATTTACACGGATTTGAAGAGTAACAGGAGGTACAGAAAACAAATTAATTTGCGCAGATCATTTAAACTATTTAGAGATTGCATTTTGAATAAAAATATATTCATATAATATGCAGAGATCTCTCCTTGTCCCGCAAGTGTTATTTGTATACCATACTAACCAATATGCTTGGTTAATGTATAATCAATAAAGATTAATATTTAAGCTCTTTTTAAGTGCCTGCATGGTCATGCGCTGAAAAGCCTTCTGTGTTGGCATCATTCATTGTATTTACAATATTATTACTATGCATTAATCAATTAGAAATTTGCAAGTGTGCAATCACAATGTACGTCCTCCTCTGGTTACAGCAGAGTTCCATTCCTGAGAATAACCTGCGCAGTTCGCACGATGGAAAAGCGATCGTGTGCAGAATTCCCACGCGGCAGAAGATGCCTTCAGCCCCACAAAAATTGGCAAATCCATCCCACCCGTTCCAAAAACTCGCTCATATGTACAGGTTGTACACAAGTCGGGTATTCATAAGCTTTGGATGACCTGCATACAGATTGTTTGCTTTTCCAACAAGAGTCAGTAGATTGCCGATCATAAAAACACAACCCAGAAGACTAGTGCAAAAATTGAAGTTGATGCTCCACTAGAGTTCTGACAAGATGCCAATGATACAGTTTATTGGATAAAACATTGAAGCAAGGCTCTGTCTAGGCTGGTGTAAAAGATTCCATGCCGTATTTTATAAAGAGTAGGAGACCCACCCCCGTATTCTGGTCCCAGTATTGATATCCGCATTCATCATTACGAAGACAAATCATCTGGCAATTATCACACTGCATATGTGGGAGCCTGGCGTGGCCAAATTCACGATCGTGCATCCCATTTTACAACAGTGAATGCAATTCAAAAGTAATTCAGCATCTGCAAGTTCTTTACAACGCTTCAAAGTCAAAACTTGTTTATAAATGCTGGTCTCTTTACATCTGTAAATTCAATAATTATTTTATTGTCACATGTATCGAGATACAGTGAAATGCTTTGTTTTGCATAAACCCCGACCCCCCCAAAAAACTCTACATGCACACAAACATTCAGCCAATTGCAATTTTGACTGAGGATTCTCCCCCCACTACTTTTGCAGTCAATTTACATGATGATCCCGTTTCATGCACTACTAATATTTTCCAGTCTCTTCCACAGTTCAATCATTGTCTTTGTCTTATAGATTCTACAATCAGAAGTAGTGAGTAGATGACCAATCTACCTAAGTCCCCACCGTTGCATCGGCAAGTGATATCAAGAAACAGCTGATAGCATTGGACAGAACAATGGCTACGGGACCTGTTGACAACCAGTTGCACACGTGATACTGAAGACATTTGTTCCACAGCTAGCTGTACCTTAATGCATGCTGTTCCAATATCTGCATCCAACTAACAGTGTGGAAATTTCCCCCTTTATGTCCAGGTCCATCTGTCCTAAAGCAAGACAAATCCAAATTGGATAATTACTATCCAATCAATCCACTCTCCATCGTTAAATTGATAGAAGTGGTCTTTGGAAGTGCTATCAAGACATTTTTATTCTCCAATAATATGCTCGTTAATTCAGAGTCTGGATTTTGTCAGGACCTCTCTACTCCACATCTCATTTGAATCTTGGTCCAACCATGGATTAAAGAGCTGAATTCCTAATGCAAGGAGAGAATGGCTGCCCTTCTAAAATTGAAGTTAATGAATGACATGAGGAAAATACTCCAATGGTTTATGTAATATCTGTAGCTTTTTTTGGGGGGGTCAAATTATCAGGCCTAGCGGGACAGAGTCACCTTCAGCTGCTGCAAAACCACCTTCTTTTGGTCCAAAATGGGGATGTTCATTGATGTTCAACTCCTTTCACAATTCCTCAGTAAACAAAGCAACCCATACACACAAGAATTAAACAGCAGTCAGGTAAAGGGCTGAAAGCTTGAAAGTAACATTCACACCGTCATTTGAAGATGGACACAAAATGCAGGAGTACCTCAGCAGGACCGGCAGTATCTCTGGAGAGAAGGAATGGGTGACGTTTCTTTAGTCTGAGACCCTTTTTCAGTCTGAAAGAAGGGTCTTGACCCGAAACGTCATCCATTCCTTCTCTCCAGAGATGCTGCCGGTCTCGCTGAGTTACTCCTGCATTTTGTGTCTATCTTCAATTTTCTTGGCCCCGCTCTGGCAGGAGGAGTGGGGGCGGATCCGGACCGCCGTGAGCCCCAGGCCGAGCTCGGCGATCGTTTGCCTGCTTCTGCTGCTGTTGGAGGTGAGACGTTGCATCGTGCCTGGGTCTTGGGCCTGTCCCACTTTGGCCATCAGTTACGCGACAGGCCGGTGGCACGCAAAGATTTTGTTCGCTACAAAATTTCGGAGCGTCGCGCGATACCGCGCACAATTCCATACCCCTCCGCGCTTCTCAGTGGGACCGGCCCCGCGCGGCCACACGATGCCCGTGTGCCTCAACGCGACGATGAGGTCGCGTAATTTGCGTGCCAAGGACACATAAGTGGGACAGGGCCTTAAGAATACTTTCACCAGGGGTACTGGAAGGTTTAAAAAGGTGGTCCTAGCACCTTAAGGACAACGAAGGGAAGGCTATAAATCCTGGCCTTGCTACTGACATCTCTATCTTGTGAAAAAACAAATTTAAATACCGACCACAATCCGCAAATGATAATCTTTAAGTTATTTGTTCACAATGGCACATTACTTGGGCAGCACGGTGGCGCAGCGGTAGAGTTTCTGCATTACAGGGCCACAGTCCCAGGTGCAATTCTGACCACGAGTGTTGTCTGTAGAGTTTGTACTTTCTCCCAGTGACCTGCATGGGTTTTCTCCTGGTGCATTGGTTTAATCCCATATTCCAAAGTCATACAGGTCAATTAGATTAGGTAAAATTGTAACTTGCCTCAGGTGCATTTAGGACAGTGTTAGAGTGCGGGAATCGCTAGGCCGAACAAAGGCCCTGTTTCTGCACAGTATCTCCAAACTAAACTTGCTTTTGTAAAACTGTTTGAAGAAGCTTTATAAAGCAAAGTAGAGGTTGCAAAGCAGTTCCATGAATAACAATTACGACTTCCCATTCGACTGGCATCAGGAAGGTGTGAGAAACTCCATTAAAAAAATACACGATTTAGAGCAGTATTATCCAACAGGAGATATTGAATGCAAATTGTAAAATTTCAAAATAAGCAACAAATAATTCACTTGAATACACTAGTATTATATTTCTATCAGCACTGTTGTAAAATACCATGGGTACAGGAACTCGAGAGTAATAACGGAAAACAATGCAATTACTCAAAGCAAGATAAATATAATTTGTTCCCGGTTTATGACTTTTCATCAAAAATGGAAGTTAGGAATGTAATATGTTAAATGATGAAAGAAGGGAGTGGTGGGAGAGAAAATAGAACAGAAAATGTAGATGCCAGCACAAATCAAATGACAAAAAGTATGAGTGTGATGCTAGGGGGTGGGGACGGACGTGGAACAAGAAATAAGATGGATCTCAATTATGTAATATTGATATCTATAAATACACATCAGTGACTACAGCACTACTGATGCAGGTATAAAATGACTAGAGGGCAGAATGCTGCGTACTGTATACTATTCTAGTTACCACACTACAAAAAGATATATTTGCAGTGGGAAGATTTATGAGGTCGCTGCCAGGATGATTCGAACCTAATTGAATTGCAGTTGGATTTTTTTGGAACAAGGAAATTAGAGATAATAGTTAAGGACAAACTGGTGCACAACACATTATGGTATTCTTTATTTTCTCATCTAAATATGAAACAAGCTTATTTGAACTCCCCCACAATCAACTAGTTATGGCACAAATAACAGCCATTGGAACAATATGATAGGATCATTCCTCAATCCATGCTCAATCTGTTTATCTCAACTGGGTAGCAGGAGGCAGCGTCACAGGGTAGGGAATTAAAAAAGGTAATTTAGTGGTCTCCAGCAAAACAAAATGCTGGAGGATCTCAGCAGGACAGACAGCATCTGTTGAGAAATGGATGGACGATCATTCTTCAGACTTAGTGATCTCTACACCTGTACATGCGATATTAAATAGGACAAGGTTTAACTCAAATGTGATGTCTCAATATATAAATTTTGATTTACTCATAAATAGCTATCAAAGGCAATAATTGTGATCTATTGCTCAGCATACAATTATCAGTAATAATCAAACAATTTCTCAATTGGTACTGGTATGCTGGGGGACATTGTTGTTTTCTGAGAGTTAAGGGTGGGTGGTTCAGATGGAAAAATGAATAGCACTGGGAAGAGTCAAATACCGGCTTCAAACACCATCATTTTCCTCCGATTACTGTACAATGCAGATTGGTATAGTTTTGGATCCAAAAAAAGATAACACCAATATTAAACAAAAGCTTTGAGAAAAAATATATATAATTTGTGTCTATTTTAGGGCAAATTCAATGGAATAAAGTATTTTGTATGGTACACATTCTTTCAGAATATTTCAGACGATAGTTGAGAGAGCGAGAGAGCGAGAGAGCGAGAGAGAGAGAGAGCGAGAGAGAGAGCGAGAGAGAGAGAAAGAGAGAGAGAGAAAGAGAGAGAGAGAAAGAGAGAGAGAGAAAGAGAGAGAGAGAGAGAGAGAGAGAGAGAGAGACCAACTAAGATGAGCCCCAGAATGGGATTTTGAAAGCTTTCCAAATATAGGCCATTTGTCATAATGTGAAGCTGTGATAATTTAAACTAATTACGTTTAAAGTAATGAGAAACAATGCACCGGGGAGAAACAATGCACTGGAGGATAAAACACTTTAGCCAGAGGCCCTTGTTGAGATCCATGTGCCTGAGTCAGCTTTGTGCAGAGTTGTTAAAGCTTCAGAACTTTAACAAAACCTACATTTTCAATCTTTTCCCTTCTCCTTGTTAAATGTCAGTGAATGTAAAACAGTTGTTTTCATTATTGGTTCCCATACTCCACACAACACAGCACAGGAAAACAGCATTTTTAGTTCTTGCCAGCTACTCTGCATTCTACGTAGCTCCATCCGATGAAGGTCAAAAGTTTACAGAGTTTTTCAGAAACTACAGCAGCCAACCAAGGGAAACAGTTCCGCACTGCATATGTTTTGACCCTAACCAAGTGGATTTTTTTCTTATTTCTGTAGTGTTGTGGGCATGATCCATGAATGATTGAACATGCCAACTGCAGTTTAAAGCATTAATCCTCAAGGCAATTGTGACCAACTTTGGGTCATAAAAATATTAACAAGTTTCTCAGTGGATGGAAATTTTAGTTAAACCTTTTGCATAACTATTGAGAATGACTGTAAAAGGTTAAATGACAGTGACTTAATTGCAGAAAACTTAGTTGCACCATCTGCTTCCTGGGCTGTTGCTCATTATTTAACAACATATTCCACAAGTTATGTTTACCACAAAGAATTGTATGCATTAACAAAAGGCTTCTTGTCCCACGTGACACTGTATTTTCAGTTGCCATTTCTACTTGTACTCCGAAATAACAAGGTTAGCAAAACAAAAAGCCAATTTCAGCCCTTCCATTCAGAGAGCACACAATATTATAATGTACATGAACCCAGAGCTTCAGAATAAAAGGACATACCTTTAGAAAGATGAGGAGGAATTTCTTCAGTCAGAGAGTGGTGAATCTGTGGAATTCATTGCCACAGATAGAAACATAGAAACATAGAAAATAGGTGCAGGAGTAGGCCATTCGGCCCTTCGAGCCTGCACCGCCATTTGATATGATCATGGCTGATCATCCAACTCAGTATCCCATCCCTGCCTTCTCTCCATACCCCCTGATCCCTTTAGCCACAAGGGCCACATCTAACTCCCTCTTAAATATAGCCAATGAACAGGCCTCAACTACCTTCTGTGGCAGAGAATTCCACAGATTCACCACTCTCTGTGTAAAAAATGATTTCCTCATCTCGGTCCTAAAAGTCTTCCCTCTTATCCTTAAACTGTGACCCCTAGTTCTGGACTTCCCCAACATCGGGAATAATCTTCCTGCATCTAGCCTGTCCAACCCCTTAAGAATTTTGTAAGTTTCTATAAGATCCCCTCTCAATCTCCTAAATTCTAGAGAGTATAAACCCCTCTAGATCCCCCCTCAGTCTTCTAAATTCCAACGTGTACAAGCCGAGTCTATCCAGTCTTTCCTCATATGAAAGTCCTGCCATCCCAGGAATCAGTCTGGTGAACCTTCTCTGTACTCCCTCTATGGCAAGAATGTCTTTCCTCAGATTAGGAGACCAAAACTGTACGCAATACTCCAGGTGTGGTCTCACCAAGACCCTGTACAACTGCAGTAGAACCTCCCTGCTCTTATACTCAAATCCTTTTGCTATGAATGCTAACATACCATTTGCTTTCTTCACTGCCTGCTGCACCTGCATTCCTACTTTCAATGACTGGTGTACCATGACACCCAGGTCTCGTTGCATCTCCCCTTTTCCTAATCGGCCACCATTCAGATAATAGTCTACTTTCCTGTTTTTGCCACCAAAGTGGATAACCTCACATTTATCCACATTATACTGCATCTGCCATGCCTTTGCCCACTCACCCAACCTATCCAAGTCACCTTGCAGCCTCCTAGCATCCTCCTCACAGCTAACACTGCCCCCCAGCTTCGCGTCATCCGCAAACTTGGACATGTAAATAGCTGGGGTCCCAGCACTGAGCCTTGCGGTACCCCACTAGTCACTGCCTGCCATTCTGAAAAGGACCCGTTTGCTCCTATTCTTTGCTTCCTGTCTGCCAGCCAGTTCTCTATCCACATCAATACTGAACCCCCAATGCCATGTGCTTTAAGTTTGTATGCTAATCTCTTATGTGGGACCTTGTCGAAAGCCTTCTGAAAGTCCAGATATAACACATCCACTGGTTCTCCCTTATCCACTCTACTAGTTACATCCTCGAAAAATTCTATAAGATTTGTCAGACATGATTTACCTTTCATAAATCCATGCTGACTTTGTCCAATGAACTCACCACTTTCCAAATGTGCTGCTATCCCATCTTTAATAACTGACTCCAGAATTTTCCCCACCATCGATGTTAGACTAACTGGTTTGTAATTCCCTGTTTTCTCTCTCCCTCCCTTTTTAAAAAGTGGGGTTACATTAGCTACCCTCCAGTCCTCAGGAACTACTCCAGAATCTAAAGAGTTTTGAAAGATTATCACTAATGCATCCACTATTTCTGCAGCTACTTTCTTAAGTACTCTGGGATGCAACTTATCCGGCCCTGGGGATTTATCGGCCTTTAATCCATTCAATTTACCTAACACCACTTCCCGGCTAACCTGGATTTTACTCAGTTCCTCCATCTCATTTAACCCCCGGTCCCTTGCTATTTCCGGCATATTATTTATGTCTTCCTTAGTGAAAACAGAACCAAAGTAATTATTCAATTGGTCTGCCATGTCCTTGTTCCCCATGATCAATTCGCCTGTTTCTGACTGCAAGGGACCTACATTTGTTTTAACTAATCTTTTCCTCTCGACATATCTATAAAAACTTTTGCAGTCAGTTTTTATGTTCCCTGCCAGTTTTCTTTCATAATCTATTTTCCCTTTCCTAATTAAGCCTTTTGTCCTCCTCTGCTGGACTCTGAATTTCTCCCAGTCCTCTGGTAGGCTGCTTGTTCTGGCTAATTTGTAGGCTTCCTCTTTTGTTTTGATACTATCCCTGATTTCCCTTGTTATCCACGGATGCACTACCTTCCCTGATTTATTCTTTTGCCAAACTGGGATGAACACTTGTTGTAGTTCATCCATGCAGTTTTTAAATGCCGTCCATTGCATATCCACCGTCAACCCTTTAAGAATCATTGGCCAGTCTATCTTGGCCAATTCACGTCTCATACCCTCAAAGTCACCTTTCTTTAAGTTCAGGACCTTTGTTTCTGAATTAACAATGTCACTCTCCATCCTAATAAAGAACTCAACCATATTATGATCACTCTTGCCCAAGGGGCCACGCACAACAAGACTGCTAACTAACCCTTCCTCATTACTCAATACCCAGTCTAGAATAGCCTGCTCTCTCGTTGGTTCTTCTACATGTTGGTTTAGAAAACTATCCCGCATACATTCCAAGAAACCCTCTTCCTCAGCACCCCTGCCAATTTGATTCACCCAATCTATATGTAGATTGAAGTCACCCATTATAATGGTTTTACCTTTGTTGCACGTGTTTCTAATTTCCTGTTTGATGCCATCCCCAACTCCACTACAATTACAATTTTATTGTCTTTTGGACAAATTTGTCATTTGGACCCCTTGAGGTCCAAACGAAATGTCGTTTCTGCAGCCATACATTACAAAACGAAGAAGACCCGAGACACAACACAATTTACACATACATCCATCACAGCGCTGTGATGGAAGTCAAAAAAACGTATCTGTCCACTGCACTCCCCCCCCCCCCCCGATGTCAGAGTCAAAGTCAAAGCCCCCGGCGGGCGATGGTGATTATCCCGCGGCCATTAAAGCCACGCCGGTTAATGCAGGGTCGCGCACCGGGTCTTGGTGTTAGAGCCCCGGCGCGCGCTCGCAAAGTCCGGCGGCCATTCCAAGCCGCACGGGGCGACGATGTAAAGCCCCGCTCCAGGTGCTCTTCAACCCCGCAACTCGGGCGGGAGAAGTCGCCGCTGCGGAAGCCCCGAAAAGCGGTCTCCCACCAGGGGACCCGCGGGCTTCCGGTGTTGCCGTCTGCCAGACCCGCGGTTGTAGCCTCCGAATCTCCGGAGGTCGGGTAGCAGCAGCGATTGTTTCCACCACAGCTCCACCCGCTCCGGACTCGGCCAGCCCCACGACGGTGAGTAGTCCGCAGCTCCATAACTGGAGCCCCAGGTCGTTCCTGCTGGAGGCCGCTCCACGTTGCCCAGCCCCAACAACAACGGAGACCCGACAAAAAAAAGGTCGGGTCTCCCGTGCAGGGGAAAGATTTTAAAGCCCCCCCCCCCCCCACCCCCCCACACACATACCCCGACAAAAAAAACAAAAAAAAACTACATAAAAACGAGACAAAAATAATAAAAAGACAGACGGACTGCAGAGGCCGCTGCAAACGAGAGTCGCGCCGCCCTACTACTACTGTTAGGTGGCCGGTACACCACTCCCACCAGCGTTTTCTGCCCCTTAGTGTTTCGCAGCTCTACCCATATCGATTCCACATCCTCCAAGCTAATGTCCTTCCTTTCTATTGCGTTAATCTCCTCTGTAACCAGCAACGCTACTCCGCCTCCTTTTCCTTTCTGTCTATCCCTCCTGAATATTGAATATCCCTGAATGTTCAGCTCCCAGTCTTGGTCACCCTGGAGCCATGTCTCCGTGATCCCAACTATATCATATTCATTAATAACTATCTGCACATTCAACTCATCCGTCTTATTACGAATGCTCCTTGCCTTAAGATACAAAGCCTTCAGGCTTGTCTTTACAACACTCTTACCCCTTATACAATTATGTTGAAAAGTGGCCCTTTTTGATTTTTGCCCTGGTTTTGTCTGCCTGCCACTTTTACTTTTCACCTTGCTACCTATTGCTTCTACCCTCATTTTACACCCCCTGCCTCTCTGCTCTTGCACCCATCCCCCTGCCACATTAGTTTAAATCCTCCCCGACAGCACTAGCAAGCACTCCCCCAAGGACATTGGTTCCATTCCAGCCCAGGTGCAGACCGTCCTGTTTGTACTGGTCCCACCTCCCCCAGAACTGGTTCCAATGCCTTAAAAGTTTGAATCCCTCCCTCTTGCACCATTTTTCAAGCCACGTATTCATCTGCAATATCCTCCTATTTCTACTCTGACTGGCCCGTGGTGCTGGTAGTGATCCAGAGATTATTACCTTTGAGGTCCTACTTTTAAGTTTATCTCCTAGCTCCCTAAATTCACCTTGTAGGACCTCATCCCTTTTTTTACCTATATCGTTGGTGCCAATATGCACCACGACAACTGGCTGTTCACCCTCCCCCTCCAGAATGTTCTGTGGAGGTGGCTGTGGAGGCCGTCATTGGGTATTTTTAAGGCGTAAATTGACAGATACTTGACTGGCAAGGGTGTCAAGGGATATTGGGGAAAGGCAAGAGAATAGATTTGAGAGGGAAAGAGATCAGCCATGATGGAATTGCAGAGTAGACTTGATGAACCGAATGGCCTACCTCTGGTCCGATAACGTATGAACTTATTAGCATGTGTCAACCCACTCTGACCCTCAAGCCTGTGCTGCCATTTAACAAGATAAACAACTGCAAACACATCTCCATATTCCCGTCTCCCTGCAGTAACCTTTCACCTTTTAAGGTTATCAAAAGTATATCACTCAATAATCAGCTTTCGCCACCTTGAGGACAAGTTCAAAACAAAAAAAGAACAGTGCTGGAGTAGCTCAGTGGGTGAGGCATGATCTCAGGAGAGAGAACATGAATAGGCAAAGTTCGGGTTAGGTCGAGTTTGTTGTTTCTACAGTGCAAGACACTTGCCAGCCTCAATGAATTTCACCTCATTTCCGGTCTTATTTTTCCCTCTCGATCTATCTTTCCCTCTCAATCCCATTCTCCTGCCTTCTCCCCATAACCTTTGGCCCCCTTACTCAACAAGACCCATCAACGTCCCCTTTAAATAATACCCAAAGATTTGGCCTTCAGAATACCCTGTGGCAATGAATTCCATAAATTCACCACCTCTGGCTAAAGAAAATTAGCTGCCGAATCTCCTTACTAAAAGGTACGTCCTTTTATTCTTAGGATGTGCCGTCTGGTCCTCGACTTTCACACTACTGGACAAATCCTCTCCACATCCACTCTCTCGAGGCCTACTCAGATTGTGCACTTCAAATGGTTTCTGATTTCATGTCTAGAAGTGAGGCCATGCCACTAACATCAGCTGGATCTCCATGTTTGTGTATATCCTTTAAAATAATGACGTTTTTTTCCTACGATCTACTTTTCACAAATTTTCAGCCATTTTAATCATTTATCAACCACTGTAAATGAATAATTTTTGTCATGGACCTCATTTTGTGGAAATAATCTTTGCTGATTACCCAAGCACATTTTTTTCATGATTTTAAAATAGCATATTAAATCGCCTATCAATTAATGGATATTTGCAGTATCTCACTCAGTCATAATTCTTTTTCATTTTCTGAACTAGAAAGAACAGGGAGGACACGTTTAGAAATCCTCAAAATCCCCAGTATCATCATATAATTGACCCCACTAATCAACAAAAACTTTCCAGCAAATCTGCTCTGGATCTCCTCCAAATTCTTGACATCCTTCCCAAAATTGAGCACAAGGCAATTTTTTTAAATGCTTAACGTAACTTAACGCCTCTACTAACACAATATTTCATACTTTCACACGCTTACTGAACAGTCTTGTCAACTCATCCTGTTGCCAAACATCTGTACTTATTTTTTTCAAAAAAATTGCCTAATTTTGTATTTTGAAATGCATCACTTCAAACTTCCAGTATGAAATATTGACTGTCCATTTCTGTTTACATCCTACTGATGCCTATTATACCCAGCATTGTTTCAACTATTCAAACTTTTGTATCATTACACAGCATCCATTCTACCAACGTCCACGTTATTTAATATTAAACAAGCAATGGTCCCTGGAGGACATTACTTGTGAACTCATTGATATGGAAAAAACAATTGCCACAATGAGAGCCTGCTTTCTGTCTCCATCAGTTTTGCATCCATGCTGCCAATTAATATTCAATCCTTTAGATACTAATTTTGCAATAATGTTATCCTTTGTCAAAGAGCTTTTGATGGCCCATATAATCATCAACTGCAAACCTTTATCAAAATTGTCCATTAATTCTTCCACTTGAAACAATTTGGCAGACACAACTTTAAAAAAAATATCTATTTTGCCATCAATTAATCCTTACTTTTCCAAGTTAATCACTTTCATTCTTAAGATCATTAGAATTTTCTCCATCACTGATAAAGCATGGAGAGTAACTGCATAATTTAAAGAGACATGATGGAGATGACAGAGATACAGGCAATCCCCAGGTTTGTTCCGTTCCCTAGAACTGTTCTCAACCTGTAGTGTTCTCAGGTCGGAAAAGAACAGTTTGTGGAAGGAGATCAGCAGCAAAGGGGACGTGCGGGCAGGCACAAGAAGAGTGGCCGACTGGCGACCTAAATAACATAGTAAAAAAATGAGTCAGGTCAGTACTCTTATTTCTATTCAATCCATCCCATTTCTTGTACCTCATTGAAGCAGAGGGGAGAGAAATGAGAAGAGGGGAGGGGCAAGGGTAAAGAGGCAAATGGAAATGCCTCATTGCCACCTGGCAGAAGGATGTCTACTGCCACACACCAGCCAGCAAATCTATCCCCAAGTTCATAAATCAGTATGTAAAAATGCGTTTTTAATCAGCATAGGAGACTGCTTACAAGCAATTCATGAAATTTGCCCAATTCAGAGCCAATTGTGGTATATTTATTTCCTCAACATTGTTATTTCAGATATCCATCATTCCTTTGCATCTTATATCTGCACTAATATCTGAGTTTTTATGCATTAAATATGAGTTACATTGCTATTGCTTCAGATGTCACAATGTTATATTGTAAACTAAAAAGTGGTAGCTACATAAAACATGTTAAATGTCATAATTCCTCTAAATACAAACCTAATTTAACAATATAGAATTTTGATGCACAGAAGGGAACTAAAAACAACATTTCACTTGGCTTCTTTCAGAACATCAGTTACATAATATTAGGTTTGCCTTTTTTTTAATTACAGTAGCTTGTAATTAATTTTTTTCTGAACAACATAATAGGTATGAGAGGATGCCAAACACAATATACAGAATAGTAAGCCGTCATTCATGGTTGGCTTTTTGATGTAAAGGGATCAAAAGTCAATAGCACTAGGGCCAAACAGAAGCACTGTGCACAGAGCAGTCAAACTATCACCTCCATTATCCAAACAGTAAAAATAAGTTTTCATTTAAATGGGTAATTTTGATAGGTTATCATCTGAATATGGTGTAATGACTAATATGACAGAATAATAAAACAGACTAATGTGAACAACGCACACAAACACACAATCATAGATAGTGAGAAGCATGAGCCTCTATCTGTATATATTTTTTGATAACTCTAAAACTCTAATCTTGTATGTATGTGTATACATGTGCGTGTCTTTAGATTTTCACAAAAACACTATGCGGTAACGATTACATTTTTACATATTCTGATTCACATTTCCCCCCTCTGAGCAGTGAACAGCTTCACTGAAGATTTTATGCTTTATTTCTCGACTAGTTGCTAAAGTAAAACAAAATAAAGACTCCCTTTTAAAACGACCAGCTTCCACTGATGACGTCACAATGAGGTTGGCTCGGCTCGGAGCCCGTTTCACACAGATTCCACGAGCTTCGAATTACATCAGCCCCCCCCCAACGTACGTGTGTGTGCGCGTGCGTGCGTGTGAGAGACGCCACAGGCCGCCCCCCCCCCCAACGGTCTAGTATTTCTTAAAACTTAGGTGAACCACTGATCCAGTGTGAATGGTATCAAGATGTCCTAAAAATCTCTAAACTTGAGCATTCTTTTTACAATCTCTCAGTCATTATCATGTAATACGAATAATTTGAATGATACGTTAAATTTTGGCTATATATATATATATATATATATATATATATATATATATATATATATATATATATATATATATATATATATATATATATATTTTTAATTTTTATTTTATTAGAAGTACAATTGTATACAATCATATTTTCATAATACCTTTCATGTACAGCTTCTTATTTAAATTTTTTGAAATAAAGAAGAAAAAGAAAAAAGTTAGATAATGAAAAATAGAAAAATGTGAGATATATAGTGTGAAAAAGAAAAATAAAGAATGAAATAAGAAAGTTGAGACATAGAAAATAGAAGAGAGAGAATAAAAGAAAAGATGAGAAGAAAAGAAAATAGAAGATCATTTATAATCTTGACCATCCGCAGTCACGGATTAGCTTTTACACCTGTTTTGCACCATACGTTTCCAAAAAGACGACAAATGGAGACCAACTCGTTATGAATTGGTCAAATTTATCTATTAGGAGGAATCGCATTTCCTCAAGATGTGCGGTATCCAACATACTTGCAATCCACATTTTGAGCGTTGGTATTGGTGTATTTTTCCAAAATTTCAATATTAATTTTTTTGCTATTATTAAACCATA
Organism: Malacoraja senta; assembly: GCA_038087875.1. Taxonomy (NCBI): domain Eukaryota; kingdom Metazoa; phylum Chordata; class Chondrichthyes; order Rajiformes; family Rajidae; genus Malacoraja; species Malacoraja senta. Next base: position 43,461,702 of record CM075982.1, on the reverse strand, counting down.
ATTAAAAATTGACTTTTGAGATGAACTCAATTTGTTCCCGTCTTCCATTACCCCAAATATAATCAATTCATTATTGGGTTCCATTTTTGTCTTAAATAGTTTTGTAAATATTTCGAAAATATCACTCCAAAATCCATGAAGTTTTATACAAGAAACAAAAGAGTGTGTTATAGTTGCTTCTTGGGTTAAACATTTATCGCAAATGGGCGATATATTTGGATAACATTTATTTAATCTTGTTTTTGAGTAATATAATCTATGTAAAATTTTAAATTGGATTAGATTATGTCTTGCGTTAATCGAACACTTGTGAATGTATGTCAAATACTTTTCCCATGTAGCCTTCGTAATTTTTATCAATAATTCCCGTTCCCACTCTTCTCTAATTACCTCGGTCACAGGTAAATCTATATTTAAGATACTATTATATAAATATGCTATTAATTTTTGTGTATCAGCTTTTATATTCATTACTTCTTCTAGTAAATCAGGAGTTATTTTTTGATATCCCTGTATGTATGTCTTCAAAAAATTACAAATCTGAAAATATTTAAAATAATGAGTGTTTTTCAGTTTAAATTTTAATTGTAATTGTTGAAATGATAATAAATCTCCCATTTCATACATATCCCCGATCCTTTTAATTCCTAAACTTTCCCATTGATTATATATTTTATCCATCATAGATGGTTTAAATAAAGGATTATTCGCTATCGGTGTTAACAATGATAGGTTTCTTAATTTTAAGGATAGTTTTATTTGTTTCCATATTCTTATTGTATCTTGTATAATTGGGTTTTTCTTATATATTGTATTGTTCATTTTTTTCGGGGAGAAGAGGATTGTTCCTATATTACAAGGATAACAATCCTCTTTCTCCATTTTTATCCATTCTGTCTGTTGAGTTGAACTATCCAACCAGTAAATTATATTCTTAATATGTATTGCCCAATAGTAATACAAAAAATTAGGGAGTGAAAGTCCCCCGACATCTTTTGGTTTACATAAGTGTTCTTTTTTAATTCTATGTAATTTGTAATCCCAAACAAAATTAGTAATATTAGCGTTCAGTTTAGAAATAAAATATTTTGGTACATATACTGGTATAGATTGAAATAGGTATAATAACTGTGGTAAGAAGCTCATTTTAATAGCATTTATTCTGCCTATTAATGATAAAGGGAGTGTTTTCCAAAATGTTATCATTATATTAAGTTTATTTATTAAGGGTATAAAATTAGCATTGAATAAAGCTTTATGTTTTCTAGTAATCTGTATACCCAGATATTTGAATTTTTCTGTTGCTATTTTAAAGGGGAATTTCAATAAGTGTGTGGATTCTTGAGGTTTTAACGTCATAATTTCACTTAATGGCCATATATAATTAACCCAACTTACCATATTAGTAGTATTTCTGATCACTCTCCATTGACTTTTTTAGTAAAATTTGAAGGAATGCCGGGAAATAATTTTTTTTGGAGGTTTAACACATATATACTAAATGACTTACAGGGTTATCAATATTTGAAACAACAAATGATATCATTTTTTGAGATAAATGATACACCAGGTACCTCACCTTCTTTAATATGGTAAACTTCTAAAGCATTTATTAGAGGAATTATAATTTCATATGAAATTTTTCAAAATAAGAATAAGACAGAACAGATGCTGTTAGAACAAGAAATAAGACAGTTAGAGTTAGATAATGCTAAAGATCCCACTATAGATAAACATAATAAGATAATAATACTGAAATTTAAACTTAACCGAATTCTCTCGGCAAGAGTAATAAGATTATTCCAAATTACAAAACAGGAACATTTTGAGTTTGGTGACAAACCACATAAGCTGTTGGCGCGTCAATTGAAAAAACAGGAAAAGGAAAATACTATAAATAAAATTAAATCCGAGAATGGTGAATTACTAACACTACCTAAAGATATCAATAAAAGATTTGTTCAATTTTATCAGAATTTATACACATCAAAAACCAAAACAGAAGATAGTAAAATTACAAATTTTTTAGATAAATGTAATCTACCAAAACTTGACCTTTTGGAACAAGAAGAACTAGGAGCGCAAATTACAATCGAAGAAATAGGTGAAACGGGACCAGATGGTTTTAGTAATGAATTTTATAAAAAGTTTCATGAGATAACGACCCCCTATCTATTTAATTTATATACTCACGTTTTTAAAGAAAATAAATTACCTGAAACATTAGCAGAATCAACTATTACGCTTATTCCAAAGAAAGATAAAGATCTAGAGGAACCGGGCTCATATAGAGCTATATCACTTTTAAATACCAACCAGAAAATTCTAGCAAAGACTTTAGCTAGAAGACTAAGCAAATATATTAGTAAATTGATAAACCCTGATCAAACGGGGTTTATACCCAAAAGATATTCATTTAATAATTTGAGACGCCTGTTTAATATAATGTACTCACATAAAAAGGAAGAAAAAGACTTAGCAATTATTTCTTTGGACGCAGAGAAAGCATTTGATCAGGTAGAATGGCAGTATTTATACATAGTATTACAAAAATTTAATATGGGAGAGAATTTTATTGCATGGGTGAAATTATTATATGATAAACCGATGGCAAGAATATTAACTAACAGCATGTTATCTCAAAAATTTCAATTATCAAGGGGTAATAGGCAGGGATGTGCTTTATCACCCCTGCTATTTGCCCTTATGATAGAACCTCTGGCTGAAAGTATAAGAAGCCATCCGAATATTCAGGGTTATAATACTAGGGACTCAAATAATAAAATTTCATTGTATGCAGACGATATTTTGTTATATATAACAAATTCACAAACGAGCATACCAAATTTATTAAATTTAATAGAGGAATTTGGGTCCTTTTCAGGATATAGAATAAACTGGAACAAAAGTAAAAATATATATTAAAGACAATGTATCCATGTTCTCCACAAAAGCTGTCTGACCTATTGAGTTAATACAACACTGTGCATCTCTGTTGGCATAATTGTTTTGGAATGTGCAATGTGATTCAAAAGAGGTTGTAGTGAGTTGTAGATATTTCCCTCTCTAATGAGAAACTCAAAAGGTTAAGAGCTCCAGGACATTTATCCTTACAATCTTTAACATATAAACACAAAGATAAAAGATCCAAGTATGAGTACAGAAAGCACCATGCATCCTAAATTTCCTCCAGCTCAAATAATTAACACTACTCAGACATTACAAATAGTGATCACAAACATGGTATTAACCTTTATTGTGCAACTGCCAAGCTATTAAGGTGTTATAATGTACCATCTACATTTACACATCCACCTGCCTGTGTTTAGCCCATATCCCTGTAAGCCTGTCCTAGCCATGTACTTAAAATGTTTCTTAAACATTGCGATAGTACCTGCCTCAACTACCTCCTCTGACAGCTCGTTCCATACACCCACCACCCTTTGAATAAAAAAGTTACCCCTCAGGTTACTATTAAATTTTTCCCCTCACCTAAACCTACGTCCTCCGGTTCTTGATTCCCCTACTCTGGGCAAGAGACTCTGTGCATTTACCCGATCCATTCTCTCACGAGTTTGTACATCTCTATAAGATCACATCCCATCCTTCTGCGCTCCAAGGAATAGAGTCCTAGCCTGCTCAACCTCCCCCTATAGTTCGGGCCATCGTATCCCGGCAACATCCTCGTAAATCTTGTCTGCACTCTTTCCAGCTTGACAACATCTTTCCAATAAAATGCTGCCCTAAACAGAACACAATACTCTAAATGTGGCCTCACCAACGTCTTATATTTCTGAAACATGACCTCGCTACTTTTATACTTAATTCATGAACTAAGACTATTATAAAACTAATATACTATAATGCTGAAAACTATATTCTGCATCTTACCTCTATTATACTAGAGTTTGACTTCATCGTATTTATGTATAGTATAGCTGATCTGCTAGGACACCTGATAAAACAAAGCTTTTCACTGCACCTTGGTAAAAGTGATAATAATAAACTTAAACCTTATCGTCTATCTTTTGGAAAGACATAACTTTGTGCTTTTGCTGAAGACAGTTACACAAGCAAGGTTTAAAAATTTTAAAGTCGTCTTGGGAAAACAATATTTGTTAGAATGATGATTTAAAATGTTTTGTATTTCAAAAGTGTACAAGAAAAAAAGAGCAAGGACTTGAAGTATACAATTGATAACTGAACTGTTAAAACAATCTATGAAATACATCAAATGTATGCTCTGAGAAATCAGAAACAGATCAGGGTTGGTATGGATTTGTAAAACCACTTTGCCATTAAATGAATGAGCCAAATTGAAAGCTATGGCATTCTAGAACATAAAACTAACTGCTACAATGTTTATTCTTTACATGGGCTGAGTTTAATTTGACGACGATTGTAAATCAGGATAGCATATACTTGATATATCATTGATGACAATAAATGGAGTGTGATGAATGGAGCACTGATGAAGATGCTGAGGATTCAAAGGGACATAGACAAATTGAATGACTGGGTAGCAAAATAGCAAAAGGAGCTTGATGCAGAATATGCAGTGTCCACTTTAGTATAAAGATTGGGGAAGATTGATGTTCAAGGGACCAGGGTGTTCTTGGCTACAGGTCATTGCAAACTGACGTGCAGGTGTAGCAGGGCATCAAGACAACATGATATTTTGGTCTTTATTGCAAGAAGAATAAATACTTTATGGCAACTGTACAGGGCCCTAGTAAGATTGTGTACCATCTTGATCTCCTTCCCCAAAGGAAGATGTACTTGCTAAAGTGCAGCAAGATTCATCAAACTGGTTCCTGGGATGAGAAGTGATGACAGGAGGAGAGGAGGCAAGGCCTTAATTTTCTAAAGTTTCAAAGAACAATAGATTGCTTTATTGAAACATACATAACACAAAGTACCCAGAAAAGCAAATGCAGAATACTTAAAGAGTACAGAACTGCAGGTGGCAATCTCAAAATCAAGGCTTGGCCAGTTAAAACTTTAGTTTAGTTTATTGTCACGTGTACCGAGGTACAGTGAAAAAAGCTTTTGTTGTTTGCTAACCAGGAAAGACAATATATGATCAAGCGATCCATAGTGAACAAATACATGAACCTGGTGAATCTATTGATTTTTCTACCCTGGATGCAAAGAAAGACTAATACATTTAGAGGTTAAATAGTATGAAGTAATATGAACAAAGAGTAAGAAATTGGTGTCCCTGATAGAAAATCAACTGTGATCTTGGTAAATCTTAGACCAGGCACAAGGGTCAATTTCAGCTCTTATTTGATAGGACCCAACTAAACTATACAAAGAGATACTCTTCGCATGAAAAACCTTGCTAGCCAGCTGGTCAATTGAGATCCCCATATTAAAAAAAGAAAACACTGCCTATTAATACAGTTAGAAACATGAAATGATACCACTGAAGAATTCTGGGACTTTTAAC